>JAVGWX010000004.1:5578543-6198543 GCA_036924085.1 Ariolimax columbianus | reverse complement strand
AAGAATCATAGGTGACCGCAGCTAATTGTTTTACAGTGGACATGAGCAACCTCGCCTTAAAATGTACCGCTAGAAGGTCGTGTTTTGAAAAGAGAGAATATGGTCCAATGTTATTTTCTGCTTATTTATTGTGTGCAGTCATTTCTTGGAACACATGTTGATGGTTGTATAGATATAATGCATTCCAGTACCGACTGCAATCAACTGCTCCGACAGTTCGTTG
Organism: Ariolimax columbianus; assembly: GCA_036924085.1. Lineage (NCBI taxonomy): Eukaryota > Metazoa > Mollusca > Gastropoda > Stylommatophora > Arionidae > Ariolimax > Ariolimax columbianus. The sequence goes on along the minus strand of JAVGWX010000004.1, from coordinate 6,198,320 downwards.
AGTTATTGAATAAATTATGGTTAGAGTATCTTCTTAACTGGCATAATGATCATTGCATTGCATATCAGTATATCAGTTGTAAAATATCGGTAATGGCAATATTTCAATTTGCTTCCGAGGAGATGTCATGCAAAACTACATGATCGGATAATGTTAGTCAGGGTGAGACTAAATATACTGACCAAACCCCTACTTTACTTCCACGCAGTTATCCATTGAAACATGCTGGTTACTGACAGTTCGGATAATGAATTGCGAGATAAATGCAATTGTTGTAATAATGAGCGGTGCACAGATGAAGCTAATCATATAAAACCGGTCTTGAAGACTCCAGTCTACCTCCATCATTATGCACATGATATGAGGAAAGAGTTAGCAGCCTACCACATAACGCCTTTTTAGAAGGAGCACCCTAGTATCATTACGCATTGTGGGTTTTCAAAACTAACAACATAAACATCTACAACAGCAGCGACAATATACAATTAACTTAAACAGCACGAAAAACTAATGTAATAATGTGAAACCGCATTTAGACTTTAAAGAAAAACTCTGGAGCGAAGAGAAACGGTAGGTTCAAGTGAATGAGATTGACCAACACCTAACATCACTTTCTCGTACCGGTAGAGCTTCTTGAAACAGGCCGTGTCACAGCAGCCCAACCAATTTGAAAAACTCTGGAGCGAAGAGAAACGGTAGGTTCAAGTGAATGAAATTGACCAACACCTAACATGACTTTCTCGTACCGGTAGAGCTTCTTGAAATAGGCCGTGTCACAGCAGCCCAACCAATTTGAAAAACTCTGGAGCGAAGAGAAACGGTAGGTTCAAGTGAATGAGATTGACCAACACCTAACATGACTTTCTCGTACCGGTAGAGCTTCTTGAAATATGCCGTGTCACAGCAGCCCAACCAATTTGAAAAACTCTGGAGCGAAGAGAAACGGTAGGTTCAAGTGAATGAGATTGACCAACACCTAACATGACTTTCTCGTACCGGTAGAGCTTCTTGAAATAGGCCGTGTCACAGCAGCCCAACCAATTTGAAAAACTCTGGAGCGAAGAGAAACGGTAGGTTCAAGTGAATGAAATTGACCAACACCTAACATGACTTTCTCGTACCGGTAGAGCTTCTTGAAATAGGCCGTGTCACAGCAGCCCAACCAATTTGAAAAACTCTGGAGCGAAGAGAAACGGTAGGTTCAAGTGAATGAGATTGACCAACACCTAACATGACTTTCTCGTACCGGTAGAGCTTCTTGAAATAGGCCGTGTCACAGCAGCCCAACCAATTTGCTGGACATTGTAACTATTATCACAATAGCGATGAGTTTAATGCTTACCCTTGATTGCACTGCAGTCGGTCGGACCCGGGTCCACCATCCCAGAAAGGTCCCGGGTCCACCATCCAAAAACAGGTCCCAGAATGTAAGAAGAACTCCAGTAACCTGCCACCAGACACACGTTAACAAGATTTAAATTAACTCTGGACGAATGACTTCCAACGTCAGTTAATGAAGTTCGTTAATGATAATATATCCTATGTTCGTTTCTGATTGTGTTCGTACCGTATATGTGTATGGGTTTCGTGCATAGTGTGCACTTTAACATATTTGTTTATCTAATAAAACGATTAGATTACACTTAATACGCTTTTTTTTTTTAAATGGAAATGCCCATGTGTCACAGCATTCCATGGTCAGTCTCCATGCCACTTGTTTATAATAGTATTTGTCGCTAAGACGAAGGTCATGACAATGAAATAGATGCGACTACAATAGTATTTGTCGCTAAGACGAAGGCCATAACAATGAAATAGATGCGACTACAATAGTATTTGATTTATAAATTACAGGCCGTAACACAGCCATAAAACAGAGAACAAGTCAAACCAGCACTTACCAGTTGTACGACTCATCTAGGGCTGTTGATGGTAACACCAACAACCAACTTAAAAATGGTTCGTGTACTTCTACTGAATATGTTAACAATGGGGACGAATGGTTTCTCAATTACACAGTTCGTCAAAGAATTGAGAGAATTATTGTCTACAATACACTGGGTAAGATATGTCGCCTTCGAAAACATTACTTTTAGTTCTTTCTTATTTTCTGTTTCTCCTTATATCTCACGTCAATATTCACATCTACCTTTACCATTATTTTTGTTTTCAGTATTAACGAACACTAAAGGTGTTGTCCGGAATTCAGGTTTGACTGAACATTTTGACAGTAACAAGTGCGCCCTCATCCCTGCGAAAAACAAACAACAATTGTGTCTATATGTATGTGAAAATACTGTCCATATGTTTGTAATTTATCAAATAATACAACAATGTGCGGGGCCCTGTAATGTAACAATGATTCATCGAAACGGGAAGATTATAATCTGCATCTATGGTTATACATTCGTAGCACAAACGAGTATGAACAAAATAAAAAAATAAAAAAAAAATAGATTGCGTGAATTGTTCACGTGCCAACATAAACACCATGCAATGCTATCATCTAGTATTCAATCTAGGGCGAAATTGGCATTCGTTAGGCTCACTTTTTTCGAACTCTTCCGTTTCATAAATGAAAAGAAATAACTAGATACACACATTTTAGGTATGCACGTGTGGGAGAAGCTAGAGTACTTTGATGATACTGTCCAAACTTACTGTAAACAAACATTTTCAAGAAAAAATGCAAAACTAAAACACCACAGAAAGATGGAAGACAAAAGCAAATTTTAGAACGTTGAAAGTAACATTATCATTGTCGGAAGCAGTATAGCTATTGTCCAACGCGATGCCATAACATCATTGGGTTTTGTATGTATAATGTGATGTGCGCTGTTTTGTATTTATAATGTTGCGTGCGCTGTTTTATATGTATAATGTGATGTGCGCTGTTTTGTATTTATAATGTTGCGTGCGCTGTTTTGTATGTATAATATTATGTGCGCTGTTTTGTATTTATAATGTGATGTGCGATGTTTTGTATTTATAATGGGATGTGCGCTGTTTTTGGATTATAGTGGGGGAGATAATAGGCTTGTCATCAATCTCACTCATATCCTAAGTTACCTTGGATCAGTGGCAAGACTATTGGTCGAAACAACTGGAGGTATCTCGGGATACAAGTACTTTGGACTTACCTCCCATGAGACCTAGGGTCATTTGAACCTTGAGAGATTTGATCGCCCACCGTTTCCGTTCATCATTGTAAGAGGCGAGTGCATTACTTCATAACTACAGCGACACCCTGTTGCAGGATAATATATATCGAAGTCAAGGCTAATACGCATCAATAAAGAATGACTGAAAGGCATTGTAATGGTGATTATTCCAATGAGCACTAATATATCCGTATCAGTAGCATAATTTGCCTTTTGTCGATCATTTATTCAGAAAAGAGTCCCAATGCTAACAACTCGTAAGAAATTACACATGTTTATCGATAAACACTGTGCACGTTGAATCCTGGTCCCCAATGATAATCCATAAAAGGTAAATAAAGATGTACTTGCGTGGTTCAGTAACTATAATTGATTTTAACAAATGCATGAATGAACAGACATATAAGTAAATAATAGAAGTAGGTCGATGTAGTTAGTATGCCTTATTATAATTTCACTGACATCAGCCAATTCTGGTCAAATCATTGATTGATGTATTCTTCCAATATCACATGCAAAGAGACTAAGTACATATCATCTTGGAAACTTAAATACTGTCAACTTATTCAGCAGGGAAGGTTTCCAAAATACATTATCTATCTAAAGCAGGGAGCTATAGTACATGATGGATGCAATTCTAAAATTTAATCGGAAAGACAACATGGAATATTCAATCCTGCTATTCAATCATTATATTCAACATTGAAAATAAAGTGCCTAAAGCAAGGATCTCAAATGTTGTTGAAACTCAATGCGATCTTTTGTCTCGTTGGACCAAGTGCTATACTAAAGCCGTTTATCCATGTCACTGCTTGACAATACCGATGGTATGCAACGCTGCAGGGTCACCAGGACCTCTATTTCCGTGTACTACTGCTGTTAGGCAAAGCCAGAACATACCTTGTTCGTGTATATGTTCTTAACAGTATCGTATCTACCGCGCCATTACATTATGTTTGGGGGCCTGATTTACGTTGTGAATGCGGCGCTGTAGAAATATTGTTAATGTTCTCCACTTCATTGCTCTAGAAAGACTCGTATCTTCTCTGCATTTTATTTTCTAAGGTTCCGTACAGCGAAGTTTAAAGGAACTATTTTCTTGTCATTTCTCATTTGTTGAAGTATGTGTGTTATTCAATTCAAACTGAATCCTCATTGCTGTCAAATAGCGTAACATTTGACAATGTATTTTCTATATCGTATACAATTTATATTCTCCGAGTAAATGTACACACTAGCGTTTCCAATGTCATAATGTTATAATCGCAGTCCCCCGCTTTCGCAAAAGGTGCTTATTATGTATTGAGTCTGTGTTCTAATAAGTCCTCATACCTCGATTGCTCCGTTATGCTCATGTAGGAATTGATCAACTTTTCTGGTGATGTGATTGATGATGATTGTATCAGCATGCAACCATATATAGGTGAGCATGTATCCCTCTATGTTAATGCATGCCTTCCCAGTTTAAATTTCTAGGGGTCGTTTTAATGAGTTTTATAGAGATTGTATCGCCCTGACAGACGAAGAGCTGTATTGGTATGTTAAGGGGCCTGTAGAAAATTGACATTTTCTTGAGAAGCCCCCATAAAAAAATACCTTCATGCGATATGAACGATAGCCCACGAAAGTGGCGTGTTATGGAATACACAATACGTTCTGACATCATACATGAATACCACAACCAATAGTCCGGTGGGGCTGCCACAACTATTTTTGGAGGACACAACACGTACTTTTGTTTCCTCATCTGGACGGAACTATCTCACTTTTGACTTTGAACCACTATATGTCAACGAGTTCACACTTCTGGAACTTTTAAAATTCGTATAACATAACTTAGCATGATGTATCAAATGCCAGTGAAATGATTGCACAACAACACTAACTTTGCTAGTAGGACATACTATTTTAGTAGTATATATGTATGAGACAATCAGTGAGTAAAAAACAAAACAAAAATGAAAACTTGAATGCCTAACTTTGTATTCCAAACTAATTGGAACAAACAGCTCTGTGCCAGAAGTATTAACCATTTTTTTTTAGAATTTATATCCATAGATGCCTTTGGTAGATGCGTTCCCAATGCAGAATGTATCAATTAATAACAGAATACACCTTAGTTCCCATACACACTGCACATGTACGTTTAACACTAGATGATGTTGCAGAACAACTATTTTTGGTTTGTCACGTCGTCACTGCTACTGGGCTAGTCATATATGATTAATTACCTTCACAGAAATTAAAATTACTATCTTATTCGTCAACATAAACTATTTATTAAACTCAGAACAGAGTATTTAAAGGAGTACATGCATAGATAGACCACGCCTACATTCCATTATAAACTGGACAAAAGTACATGTCACACAACTCGTCAACATGTTTTTTGCATTTTGTTTCCGTGAACAACTCTGGAAACCAAATATAGCAGTAAAAAAAATAAAATTACGGATATCATTTTAGTTCATGTATGTTTTGCTATAAAACGCATTGCCGGAATAGAGACGAAACAAATGCATTAATACACAGATGCGGTGTCATCGTTCTTACAGATAATCCCATTTAAAAGAAAAGCAACGATCTCAGCATCTCGCCATTGTTAATGTGATTTAAATTATGAATAGATGGCACACCAATTACTTACATCGAATGTGGGTGAGACATCCATTACTTAAACACTGCATGGATGACAACAATCTAAAATTCAGATACAAATAAGGTTGAAAGATTTCCAGAATGTAAAGATAACAAAAAAATACAATGGAAATAAAGCTGAACTACTTATGGGATGTCGTTGTAAACTAATCCAATAAACATGATAGTGAACGCTGTCTAGGTTGTCATGTTAAACTAATTTATGGAAATCCAGCTAAATGGCTTTAACGAGATATGGTAAACTAATTATATATACATTTTGATGCACGACGTCTAAAATGGCATGTCAAACTGATGGTATTAAAATGAACCTGAACAACTTATAGGATGCCACAGTAAACTAATGATATGGATAGGAAATTTAACGACTTCTAGGATGCCACTGTAAACTAATTATATCTAAATGAAACTGAACGACTTCTAGGATGGCACAGTAAACTAATCATATGGAAATAAAACTGAACGACTTCTAGGATGACACAGTGAACTAATTTTATGGAACTGAAACTAGACGACTACTAGGATGGCACAGTAAACTAATTATATGAATATGAGACTAAACGACTTCTAGGATGGCACAGTGAACTAATTATATGGAAATGAGACTAAACGGCTTCTAGGATGGCACAGTAAACTAATTTTATGGAAATGAGACTGGACGACTTCTAGGGTGGCACAATAAACTAATTATATGGAAATGAGAGTGGACGACTTCTAGGGTGGCACAATAAACTAATTATATGGAAATGAGACTGGACGACTTCTAGGGTGGCACAATAAACTAAGTATATGGAAATGATACTGGACGACTTCTAGGATGTCATGGTAAACTAATCATATCGAAATTAAGTTAAATGACTTCTAGGCGGCGTGGTGAACCAAACATATGGGGAAAAAAAGCTGAACAATAACTTGGATAGCATGGTGAACTAATCATATGCAAATGAAGCTGACAGCATTCTAGGATGTCATGGTAAACTAATCAACTGGAAACAATGCTGAACGACTTATTTGTTAACATTGTAAACTATCATATAGAAATGCAGCTGAACCACTTATAGGATGTAATAGTCAAATAATTATTTGGAAATCAAACTGAACTACTACTATGAAGTAATAGTATAACAAACATTTGGAAATCAAATTGAGCTACTGCTAGGATGTAATAGTAAACTAATCATATGAAAATCAAACTGAACTACTACTATGAAGTAATAGTCTAACAATCATTTGAAATTCAAACTGAGCTACTGCTAGGATGTAATTGTAAACCAATCATATGAAAATGAAGCTGAACGACTTATATGATGTAATAGTCAAATAATCTTTTGGAAATGAAACTGAACGACTTCTAGGATTCCGTAGTAAACTAAAAAATATTGAAATGAAGCTGAACAACTTCTTGATGTCAAGGAATAGGTATCATTAAGAAATGTAGGTTAGCGCCTCCTTGAATGTAATGGTAAACTAATCATGTGAACATTAACCTGGACGATATCTAGGATGTAAGGTTTCTCATGTCATGATTGTCAGAAAATACATGTATATCATCCGCTTTCTTGCTCAGTCAGAAATCATGCAACTGACGCAGTTTAAATTGAACAGTCCACGCGCTTTTAAAGAAGTTGCTGTCTTCGATGTTGACGCTGAGCCATTGGCATATATTTTGAGGAGACGGTGTTTGTCAACTAGCATCGTTGTTATGTCATCTGAGTTCTTAGCAAATCAGTCGTTTTGTTTACTAATATCTTGACCCAGGATTCCGGTAGACATGTTATAAACCTGTGCACTAAGGGCACATTTGAATTCACACTTATAATTCTTAGTTTCCACAAAATGAGTCGGTGGTCTCCCCATCACTCGGCACCACCCATAGTCTTAGTCACTCACCAGGACATCGTGTGTGTCTTTCTTCCTAATTAGTACATAGTCAATTTGGTGTCAGTTATTTGAGCGATGATGTATCGACGAGTTCTTGTTTCGAGTAGGAAGTCGAAACAAAGTGTTATTGACCAGGGGGTCATTTTCTGCACCGATCTGGACGAGATGGAGCTCTTTACAATTGCAGCTTCCCACGCCACATTTGTCGGTAATGCCATTCCATGATATGCTATATGCACCTACTCTTGCGTTGAAGTCTCAAAGAATTATGAGTTTGTCAGATTTGGAACCGAATCTATGAATGTATGTAGTTTTTCGTAGAACTTGTCAGTGACATAATTCTGGTCAGTCATAGTTGGTGCGTAGGCGCTCGTGATTGTGTCATGTTTCTCACCTTGGCGATAACTAGGGGCGTGTGCTTGCACCAACCTTATTTAACATGATGTTCTTAGCAATGGTGACTGATGCATTCAGAAACGGGGGCATATGAATTGACATAAGGTATCGTCTGCTGTTCAACCTTAGACGGCTTCAAGCAAAAAATAAGGTCAAAACACACACCATCATATATCGTATATTTGCTGACGACAGTGCCCTGTAAACTGCTGCAGAGAAGTTCATCTGTAGAAAAGCGAAGATATTTTCTCCTAAGCATGTTTAAACTTTGAACTTACCATCAACACATAGAAAACTGACATAATGTACCAACCATGTCCTGGCAAAACGTAAACGTCAATAATCAAGATCAATGGTGAAAAACTGAAAGTTGTAAATAGATTTACATACCTAGGAAGTATTATATTTCAGTATGTCGTCATGGATGATGAGATGAACGTTAGAAACGTCAAGGCCAGCTGCACATTTGGCAGGCTAAACTCAAACGTCTGGCGTTGACATTTCATCATCCTTCAGACGAAGCTGAAGGTGTGCAGATCAGTAGGGCTCCCTGTGTTGCTAAAAGCAAGGGAAGCATTAACTGTAAACAGGCGTCACATAAATAAGCTGAATCATTTTGACACACTTCAGAAGGGGGGTACAGGGCAAATGGCGAAACCCGAATCCGGCACTCTGCTGTTCTTGAGAGAGCTGGCATCTCTAGCATGTATACCTTTTTAATGCGATAACAGATTTGCGGGGCAGGTCATCTGTTTTGAATGCCATACTTGCGGTTGCAAAAATAATCTACTGTGGCGAGATGCACAATGACGAACGCTCCAACGGAGACCAAAACAACGCTTTAAAAACTAAACACGTCTTTAAAAGCCTACAGCATCGACTTCGAAAATGGAAGAATTCTGCAAAAGGACCGTACAACCTGGCCCACAACATTCCACAGTATCATGCAAGGCTTCTAAAAAGAATGGAGCAGAACAAAAAGAAAATGACAAAAGGGCCCGTAAAAGATCACTTTCTTGCGAAACGAACTTTGTGTGCACTAGCTGCCTGCGAGTATGTAGATCCCAAATCGAACACGTCAGCCATCTCCACAGCCTTCCACAACCTGAAATTACAGAATAATTGACTGAAAGGACTGGCTAAATAAAAAAAAAATCCATCATCACTCGTAAAGGACAAACAACAACAATCTATCTGCGGAAACAGTTTACATAGAGATGATTAAATTGCTTTAAATGCCTGCTATAGACTGTCCTTGTTTCGCATGGGTACAAAACTATGGTTAGCAAAACAGCTCGATACACACTCATATTGGTGGCGACACGAATTCCCTGCCGATCTCAAACATGTTCTCGTAGTCTTCCGAAAGCAGCACTCGACTTAAAAATCCTGTTCAGGAACTTAAAGTCAATATTTCTTTCTCTGGTGAATGTACTGAGCACGTAGGTTAAGCTATCACATGTATGTATACGTTGTCCATGTATAGTGATGTATGGTTCGTGGTACGGCTCCCAGGGTACGGTAGAAACATTACCTCCGTTCGTTTTCTTGGTGTTTACAGTAAAACAAACATTAGTGCACGCAGTTGAGAACTCATTCAAGTTTGCGTGTATTTCTGTTTCGTCAAAGAGAAGATCTAAGATAGTTGCTTCTTTGAACTTTCTGAGGGCATTAATGCGCATCAGAGTGAACAGCTGCACATCCGGCGGTATCTGATCTATATGCAAACGTCACAGTCACGTGTTGTATCAGAAAGCTTTACTGCAAATGACATACTAAAAGGTATTGGGGCTAGCACACATCCTTATTTGACTCCATTTATTACTGGGAATGATGCGGAGAGTTCTTTATCATTTAGTTCGAGAGCTGACATGCCATCATGAAACTGGTGGACGACTTTGATAATTTTTTCCCGGAATAACGGATTTTCTTAAGTCCGTCCCTGTTGACGGCGTCAAAAGCCTTTATCAGGTCAACACAATTCATACACAGATCATGATGCTGTTCCTGACATGTATCTTAGATTTGACGAACAGCAAAATAATGTCAACCGTTCCACGACAGGTTCGAAACGGGCATTGACTCTCTGGAAGTAGATTCTGCTTGTTTAGCATAACTCGAGAAAACATTTTTCCAGTGAAAGACATGGCGGAGAACATTTTTAGATTATCAAAAGATTGACGATTGCCCTTGTGTTTGTATATGTGGATAATGGTGGCATCTTTCAGGGCCTGCGGTATGACGTGTCACAAATTTAGAAACAAGAGCTATGTTAGCTTGTGTAACAGCAAATGGCCTCCTCTCTTGTAGAGCTCAGCAGGAATAAAATCTGACCCTGGCGCTTTGCCACTGGAAATTAAGATGATTGCTTTCTCAACCTCATTTGTTTAGGACGGGCTACCCAGCCTTTCTTTGACTTCAACTTGACGCATGCGTGTTATTGATAATTCACTGATATTTGATTGAAACTTTAGGATAGCTCTGAAGTGATCTGACCATCGTTCGAAAAGGTCGACTTTGTCGGCCATCTGTGCCGTGCCATCAGCGTTAAGTGCAGCTGATGAATGAGAGGACATAGTACCATAGACCGTCTCCAAGGCTTCGTAAAACTTCATTAGGTCATTTGTGTATTCGTACCGATACATTTTATAAGCTTTGCCGTTAAGACACGCATTCTGCATAATCCTGAGGTAGTTTTGGGCAATCCTGCGAATGTTGGTGAGCGTGAACATTTTGGAAATTGAAGAGTGATCGTCTTGGTCAAATCTTAATAAACGATGTTTTTCCTCCAGCAAAGTTGTCATCGAACCAATTCTGGATTTTGCAAGCTGGATGGCCTAAATACTCAAACGCGATATAGCATACAGCATCCTTCAGAAAGAAGCATTTGCATTGCACTATTTCCGTGCATGGCTGCGTGTCCGTCAGCTAACTCTCCAGATTCCTGGAAAGCCTTCTGCATAAGAGCCAATTTGAAATTTTCCGATGTTAAGTTTCTTTTTAGATTTTCGACTTTGATGACGTTGCCTAGGCTATATGTGGAGGTTACATTTTTATACAATGAGTCTGTGAGCTGGCTAATACTCGGCACGGCACATAACCTTTGCCACTCTCACATCGTGTTACTCCCTCTTTCTGGTGAGTACATAGTCAATTAGATGCCATTGCTTAGTGCGAGAAGGCATCTTCGACGTTTTGTTACGAGTGGACAGCCAAAACTATGGTGTTGTTAATGTAGAGATCATTTGTGGCATATAGGCCCAGCTGTAGCAACCCGTTGATGTTGCACTTGCCCATACCATCTACCCCAAGTACATCTTCCCAGAACTGATGATCGGTCCCTATTCTGTCATTGAAGTCCCCACATACAACACGCTCATATGGCGTTGCAACCGACAAGAAGAGGGAGTTGAGTTCCTCATAACATTTATCCTTTACATCCTCAGGATTAGTCATTGCTGGGAAATAGGAGCTGTTCACTGTGATACTCCTTTTTTTTTGCAGTGAGAGTGTGACAGTTAACATCCGTTCATTGACACCATGTGGTGGTCGAACAATCGCTCGGACTAGATGAGACCTGATGCCGGATCTGACATCAGCTTTCTCGTCTTTACGTTATATCGTGCTCATTCCAGATAAACATGTATCCGACCATACATTATGTGATCTGACCTTCTACTGGTAATCTGGTCTCACTAATGTCAACCGGTTTTTTTGGAAACTTGTGCCGTACTCCTTTCCGGTATGTGACCCTTGGTGCTGTCAAGTAATGTACGCACGTTCCACGTGTCGAAAGTAAGATCCGTCATGTCGTATCAATCACACGGTACATATAATACACATTTCTTGCTCTGTAATTAACCCTTAAAAAGAATACAGTTTGGTCGATTTGCGCAGTTGTCAGTTTCAGTAGTTCTTTTTGAGCTATTCTGACCCAGTGGCAAGACGTAGTCAAGACGGCCAGAGAAAGTACATGATGCCTATTTTATTTCAGGGATTACTCTTGAAGTCCTTCCTGTTCAACAGGTAACCCACAATGCAGCCGTGGACATTATCAAAACATATTTGAATACAGAACAAGTAAAAACTATATGGTTGCTAAGTGCAGTCTGCTGGAATGGTGGATACCATAGATTCATACCTACAAGCATACACACATACTTTTTGCTGACATATAGTATAGACAAGAAATGACGCCGCTGGGAAAGACATCGTGTACACACATGCATACGTTCATATCTACATACACTCGTTTACATTATCTCTAACTGGAACGCTAGATATAAAAATAACGATTTTAACAAAGAAGTCCTAAAACATGAAACACTGACAATTCATGTCATCAAGTGGTGTCCTTGCAACTCTGGCTAGAACAAAAAATAAATAAATAAATTTGCAAATACGCTTAAAGGAGCCTAAGAAGCCCACGTAATTGCACTAAACCTGACACCTGGATTCACGTAAACACATTGTTCATTATACTTTGCCACTGTTGTGCTTTTCTGACCACATGACTAGTTAGTACTGTGTTAGTTGCCAGTGTGCCCGTATGCCATACGTTCGTATGCCGGTGTAGGCTGTGTTGGAAGGTGTCGGTTACAGCCTAGCTGAAATCCGATCGTTGCGAATAGCAGCGGCCTGACACTACCTACACTTGTCAACCACGTCCTAAGCACACGAACTGAAATGAAGAGACGCCTAAGTGAACATTCCACGCCTCGCGACATAGGTAATGGCATACACGATTTCAGGGGAGTATGTACATACTATTATATGTATATTTATATATATATATATATATATATATATATATATATATATATAGAGAGAGAGAGAGAGAGAGAGAGAGATAGAGAGAGAGAGACAGAGAGAGAGACAGAGAGAGAGAGCATTCCTGAATAGCCATGTATAGTTTAGAAGGCATACGAACTGACTGGTAAAATGCCCATGCCACGTCACATGTTAAGGCCAACTAAATTAAAAAAGCTCATCAGCAATAATATTGGACCAATGTTCATAATCGATCCATACAACATCCACACAGAGAAAAAGAACCCCCCCCCAAAAAAAAAAACTGGCACAACATACAACAAATCATCGTTGAGAATAATCATTTTCCTGAATCCTGCCCTGAAACTAACTAAATACACATCTTCTTTTATGTGTGTGTGGTATACAACAACTAGCGATCTTAATAAATCCAGTAATTTGAAATGATTACCCCATTTCATGACAGTGAATACTCTTGGAAATATTTTTACCCGTTATTTACGAAATCTGTTCAGCTTTAACCCATAGCGCACATGTTTTGAACAGTTATGTCAGCTTTCGATGCGCTGCATATGTAGTTGACAATTATGTGTAACAGATCAAGCAAAAGAGATTAGGACCAGGGACCTATTATGCGGTGCTTAAAAAGTTCAGAGGAGGTGTTGTAGATTGTGGATAAAGCTAGGATCAAAACAACGATATATATAAATATATATATATATATATATATATATATATATATATATATATATATATATATGTATATATATATATATATATATATATATATATATATATATATATATATATATATATATATATATATAAACATCAAAATATATCATTATCACCACTAACATACTCAGTCTTGTAACCTAGAAGATTGTTCAGGCACCGTTAAATCAGTTCGTCAAGCCCGAGCTACGTCTCAATTGTTCGCCAGTGCATTTGTTTTAGCTACATATCTTCCGTTCGCTTTTTTTATAGTGTCCTCTAATTCTTTTTATTTTTTTTGGTCGCCCCCTTCCAACGCTTCCAAAGCACAGTGCATTGAAAGATGGTTTGGTCAGCCTCACAGATCGTGACTTATGTCCATCCATGTCAATTGTTGTGCTTTTACTATAGTCAATATGTTTTTAGATTGAACTCATTCCTACTAATTTCAGGAACACTCTAGTTTGTAATCCATATTTGAAATGCCAAGATTTATTTAGAGCAGCCACCAGAGTCCAAGTCCCACACGCATGTTTTATTTTTCAACCGTGTTTCTTCGAATTACTGCATTCCCCAAATTAACATGCATGTGTTTGTGTGCGTATGTGTATGTGTGTGTGTGTCTCTGTGTGTAATTGCGTGCGTGCGTGTGTGTGTATGTGTGTGGGTGGGTGGGAGGGGTGTGTGTGTGTGTGTGTGTGGGTGTGTGGGAGGGGGTGTATGTGTGTGTGTGTGTGTTTCCGCAATGACAATATAAATGGCATCCCATAGAGTAATGCTTACAATTGTTGAGCTGATAACATTATGATCAAACATAATCAACATGTATAGTATATAATGGCATTATAAACACGAAAAAGAGATGTTCTTCATCTCAAATCCCTAACCACACCTCATTTTACTAACGCTTTATAATGAATTAAAATGATATGTGGCAAGCTTTATCCGCAACTGCAAATACACAGTTCCTATAATTGACGCATGCATGACACGACGTCTTCATGGCGATAACATGATTCACCTAGCTATACAGTTGACATTGCTGACGTCTCCGTTTGATGCAATTATTTTTGTTCTGAACTTTAGAGATGGCATTTCGGCTTAAAGGATTTAGTGTAGACGGATACGATGTTAAATGGAAACCAGTCAACGTATATAGAGACAATTCAAGCAACCCTCAGAGTGTGTATACAATTGTCTTTAACCCATTGAATCCTATCACTTCAATACGGATCAAACAATCAACGAGTAACATGAAGGGAGCTGACAAAGTTCTGAGTTTGTGTGAAGTAGAGATATACGGTCGTAAGTTGAATTACACGTATGTGTTAACAATTTGATTGTACATGAATGATATCATACCATCACTTACAACAGCCATCGTTTCCTTTTGTTTGATAACAATTATACATTAAACATCTACATGAAGTCAATATATTGCATCCAGTTTTTTCAATGACCCTGTACATATTATCCTTTTGTTTGAAACTCACACCTACACTTAACATGTCAGTAGTCTCATTTTGTTGGATATGATATTATCGCTGAACAGTAAAAAACCTTTTTTCGGATATACCCTAATAACTAAACAGTGAAATCAAGTGCCTGTATGTATATAACCAGCTCTATAAAGAGTATCTTCCAATTTGTTTGTGGAAATAACTCTGAACAGCAAAATGAAGTCTATTTTTATGAATATAAAACCATCAGCAAATATACATAAAAATGTATTTAACATCATTACTAAACTATAAAATCATGTCATTTTGTTCGATCCAATAACACCAGTAACAGTACAAAAAAGACATTTTGTTGGATATAGCACATCTAATAAACATTAAAACATATTACATTTGTTAGAGAAACAGCGTTAGTTCAGGCCATCACGTAACAGGAGAGGTCGTTGAGGAACACAGGACGAAATCATCACAACCCTTCTCTTTCAGCGGCCGATGATTGTGCCTCTTCTGGTCGTTGGTTTGGTCCATCTTTTATGTTGTCATCT
Source organism: Ariolimax columbianus (assembly GCA_036924085.1). Taxonomy (NCBI): domain Eukaryota; kingdom Metazoa; phylum Mollusca; class Gastropoda; order Stylommatophora; family Arionidae; genus Ariolimax; species Ariolimax columbianus. The sequence goes on along the minus strand of JAVGWX010000004.1, from coordinate 6,182,735 downwards.
CACTAGTTTTTTGGAAAAGCCTCTTCGTCGTCTATTTTGCATATTTCCGTGAAGGATCGTTTTAGCAAGATCATGTGATCTCGATGTGTGACTTTTATCAGTTTCCAGGAGGTCTTCAAAAGGCCAAATTGCTGTTGTAATTCTAATTCGTATTTCATTATTTGTAACTCGATCTTTGTATTTGAAGTTTACAAGTCGTCGAATACATATCATCTCCAAGGCCTGTTAACTTTGCTGAAGGTCAGCTGTAACTGTGCATGTCTCACACGCATAAAGGAATACCCACATGACCAGTGTACGCATTAATCTGATTTCCGTGGATAGTGCTAACCGTTGAAAGATTGTTTTAAGCCGTGCAATCGCCGCTATTGTCTGTGCTATTTTAGCCAACACCTGGTATTTTGATCCTTCATCACTGACAATTGACCCTAGATTTTTAAAACGGTCATCCACTTCAAGATCCTGACCGTTAGCGTGTATCCTGCTGTCAAAGCCCTTGGCGTTATTGTTTATTATTTGTGTCTTTCCAGTGTTTATCTACGTGCCATAGTCAAGAGATTTTTCATCGAGCCTTCTGACCCATTCCTGGAGTTCTACTTCTGAACCTGCCAACCAATTTATAGCATCTGCAAAACGAAGGTACATAATCATTCGGCCCCCTACTTTGACAGTACCAACGTGATCCCCAAGTGCCTCACTCATAATTCCTTCAAGGAATACATTGATACGAGTTGCAGAGAGTGTACGCCACTGTCTCAGATCAACTGATGTGCGAAGCCAGTCCCGTCGCTTCCCATTCACAAGGAATGCGCTGGACGCCTTGTCATACGGGTGTCCAACGACCTTTATACTATTTTTGTTGAGTGTATGCATCCTCATGGTTGCCCATAGCGCTTAATGCCATACCCTATCAAACGCCTTTGTAAAATAAACAAACACATGATACATTTGTTGCTGCTGTTCTAGATATGTCTCGCTTAGCAGCTTTACATTAAATATACGTTCTGCAATGCTTCTTTTCTGGCTGAACCCTGATTGCTCCGCGGCAACGATGTTCTTTGCTTGGGGCTTCAATCGGTAGAGGATTAATATTAGCATGACTTTGCTAAGGTAGCTGATGAGGCGTATTGTTTTTCAATTTCGGCACATGTTTAAGTTTCCAGACTTATGTAACGGTACATCTATTGATGTTGTCCATACTTCCGGTCAGTTTCCTGTCAACCATATTCTGTTACCTTTTCACATGCCTGTAAGAGCTCTGCTAGTATAATGTTCACGCTGGCCGCCTTCCTTCTTCTGAATGTCTTTACCGCTGCAGTTACCTCTTCATTCGTTATCAATTGGTTATCCTCTATAACAGCGTCACATATCAGTAAAATCAATTCATTTTGCTGGAAATAATGCTATAACTAAACAATAAAGTAAGTAACGGAAAAAAGTGAGATGGCCGCGCCTGAATGGATGCGCTCTCGACTTACTCGTACGTTTGTGTAGTTTTTCAGTCAGGGTTATAACTATGCAAGTGCAATCCTACATTGACTGAATCCATGTACCGGGTTGCCCTTTCCATCAAAGGTTATACATATATCCCCCAACCTTGTATTCTCAGCACAGTACGTGGCACCCTGGCCCGAATGTGAACAAAATCCAGAGGCAACTGAGGCGGAAACAATGAGTCGGAGAGACACGGAAAGCCGACAAACACATTTGTTCAACACACACTCTTTGCGGCACTACTCACGAACAATCCTCAAAAGATCTACATGGTGGTGATCGATCGACGCAACGAGGTAGGTGTCGACCTTCGCAAACGAGATATTGGTCGACCGTCGCAACGAGGTAGTGGTCCACCGTCGCATCAAGTCTTAGACACCTACGAGGACATTGTTTAAACAAATAAAATCAATGACTTTTGTTGGAGGTAACATCACCACTAATATGCAAAGTAAAGTCATTTTGTATGTATATAACACCATCAAAGCAAAGGGTAAGGTATTGTAATGATTAAATGCGCGAATTTTTATTCCCGCTCTCCAGTCTCGAGCCGCACGACTCCAGTGGTAAGTCAAAAACAAAACGACTACGGGATGACTACGATATGCAGGGTACTCCGCATAAAGCACCTGTGAAAAAGGCGGCGGAGTCCAGAGTCGAACCCACACCACCTGATCATGAAGCCGGCCCCTTTACTACTTCGCCATGGAATCCTCATTAAATAACACCATCACTAAATAGTGAAATCAAGTACTTTTGTTGGATATAACACAATCACTGAACAGTAAAATAATGCCCCTGTGTTGGATAGAACACAATCATTAAATTGGAAATGTAAATCCTTTTGTTCATTTACTAAACAGAAAAATGAATATAATAATTTGTGAAATATTAACATCATCACTAAACAGTAAATGTAATTTTTGTTTGTTAAATATAATACAATCACTAAACAGAAACAAATAATGTCATTGTTTGAGTAAATCACATTCACTGAACAGTAAAAGCAATTCCTTATTGATGTATATATCACCTTTGGTAAACTGTAAAACAGTGTCTGGTTGTTGACACTATCGCCAATTAACACCATGTCCTTTTGGTTTGATATAACATAACAGTAACATTAATTCCGTTTTATATTTGGATATACTGCAACCACTAAATAATACAATCTATTGTGTTTTGTTGTAGGTAACATCACCACTAAACAGCACAAATCAAGTCATTTTGCTGAAAATCACACAGTCACAGAAGAAGCATGAATTATAATTTTTGATTATAAAACATTCACTAATTTGTAAAGTGAAGTACTCTTTGATAGAGATAACATTATCACCAAACAGTAAAACCATCCCTTTTTGGTGAATATTATTCCATCACTGAACAGTAAAATCAATTTATTTTGTTGGATGTATCGCATAATCACTAAACATAAAAAAGAGTTTTATTTGTTAAAACGCACTCACTAAACCTAAAGTTAGTGTTTTGTACCATTACTGAACAGTAAAATATAGTTCAGTTAGTGTATAGCAACATTACAAAACAGTAAACTATAGTCCAGTTAGTGTATAGCAACATTACAAAACAGTAAAATATAGTCCAGTTAGTGTATAGCAACATTACAAAACAGCAAAATATAGTCCAGTTAGTGTATAGCAACATTACAAAACAGTAAAATATAGTCCAGTTAGTGTATAGCAACATTACAAAACAGTAAAATATAGTCCAGTTAGTGTATAGCAACATTACAAAACAGTAAAATATAGTCCAGTTAGTGTATAGCAACATTACAAAACAGTAAAATATAGTCCAGTTAGTGTATAGCAACATTACAAAACAGTAAAATATAGTCCAGTTAGTGTATAGCAACATTACAAAACAGTAAAATCAATTCCTTTTGTTCTTCTTCTTCTTCTTATTTTTCTTCGATCGTTTTCAATCTCCCACTACCAAACCCTGAAATGGTAAGTAGTAGAATGTAGTCCAGAGAACGGAATGCGTTGTGTCGTAGTTTACAGCTTAGCTACGATATTTGCACCTTTCGGTCAAACACATCCGACTTCAACAATCATTTTTTGAGTACCGGATTAGCATTCCCTCTTAGATCCATTCTGCTTAGCCAGTCTGCCCTGCTGCAGCCTGTTATCCAGTATTATTGCGTGCAGGTGTAGAATGGTCTTGGCAGCACGCTTGATCTTAGTTCGCTGGCCCTGACGCTAGCAGTCAGCAATGGGTTGCTGTCCTCTGCAGCGCATGCGCTGCTCAGCATCTTGATCCCATCCTTCTGTTCAAAGTGACCCAATCACGAAACATAAATTGTTGCACGGGATTAGAAAGATGCAGAAGTGATCCCCTTATTCAGAAAGGTCAAACAATCAGATCTAGAAAATTATAGACAGGTGAGTTTAACGAGCCTCTGTAAATTGTTTTATGTCAATAATGAAAGAAAACATTGTAATGCATTTAGACAAGTTTAATCTAATCATAAATAGTCAGCATTGGTTTACTAGATATATATCGTACTTTACAATTCTACTAGAATTCATGGATTAGGTTACTAAAATGACAAATAAAGGGGAGCCAGTGGATGATATTTATTTCTATTTTTTAAAAGCCTTTGAAAGAGTACTTCATTAACGATTATGGAATATGTCGGAAAGTTGCAAAATTGATTGACCAATTGTTAACGGAAAGAAGGCAGATAGTGGGTATACGTAAGGAGTAATCTGCGTGGTGTGAAGTGATAAGTGGAGTGCCACAGGGCTCGGCTTTGGGATTAATTTTTGTTCTTGATATAAAAATATACATATATGTATATATATATATATATATATATATATATATATATATATATATATATATATATATATATATATATATATATATATATATATATATATATATATATATACACATTAACGATTTGGACATTGATTTTCGTTCCCTGATTGCAAAAGTTGCTGATGACACAAACTACACAGTAGTGGCTCATCTAATGCAGAAGTGAATATATGATGTCCGATTTAGATACTTTTCAAAAAATGGTATGTAAGCTGGAAATGGAGTTTAATGTAGATACACGTATTGTGATCCACATGGATAGATCAAAAATTGAACACAGCTACGGAATAGAAGAGAACAATTTTAGAACGATAGATAAGGAAAGAGACATACTGGTTATAATATAGCATACATGAAAGGTGTGTGAGCAAGTTCAGGTAGCAGTGAAAAAGGCAAATGCAATGTTGGGTATGAAAACAAAATATAAAACATGGAGCAAGGAAGTGATAGTCAAACAGTATAAAGCATTAATTATATCTAGATTGGATTACTGTGTATAGCATTGTGGATTATATATCATCGAACATATTTAAACATGCTGGAAAGAATACACAAAAAGAGCGATACAGCTGATAGTGGGATAACGGAATTACAGTTATGAAGAGAAACTCAGAAAAACTGGTCTACAGTGTCTAAAAGCGAGAAGACTTCGATATGACTTAATACATGTTTATATGATGATCAGAGGAACGGATACATTAAACTATAACACGATTTTCAAAATACAACCATCTACAAGAACATGAGGGCATAGCTACACATTAACTAGAGTGAGGTCCCATTAGATATTAGGAAACATTTTTTAGTCAGAGACTGGTGAATGATGGAAATGCATTGCCTAGCCAAGTAGTGAAAACAAGGACAATTAAAGCATTTAAGAACGCTTTGAAAGCGTATAGCTTTTAGACTAAGGTAATGTAAATTAAACTGGTTGCATATCGACTCTGCAAAGTCTTGGAAACCAGTATAACTACGTTAACTTTAGTTCGATCTCACGCCATCACTGAACAGTTCAATTATGACTATTTTACTATAACACTATCACAACACGTGGCAGTCATGTTATTTTGTATAATGTAACACGTATTAAACATCTACATCGTTTGCATCTGTTTAATCCCACCCCTTCATTTAACAATATCAATTATCAGTTAATTAATGTAATGTTTATGAGATAACAACATCACTAAACAATTCAATCTCGTTCTTTTGGTGGATCTAAAATTGTCAGTATATATATACATTTTATTTTGATTGATCTGATGCAATCATTAGCTATCTCAAACGTGCATTTTTGCCTGATCTCATACTATCAATAAAGGTATTTTGATAGCATCTTTCTGTTTGATGTTATCTCATCACCAAATAACGAAGACATGTCCTTTTTTTTTTTTTAGTAAGGTTTTAGTAAGGTTTTTCTGCTGTGCAGTTAATTTATTTACATTTGTATATACTATCGACATTAACAATTTTTTTTTTTAAATTGTCTTTTGCTGGATCTAACATGCCCATTACACAGTTAAATCGTGTCATTTGTAGTACATACTCACTTGATGTCATAGTTTAGTTTAGTTGTCTTTCCACGTGTGACCTTCATGGGCCTTGTGAAGCTTAAGTCGTCTATCCTGCGGCAAGTGCGTGGCCGCGGTCAATGTAGGCCTGTTTCCCTGAAAAATCACTCTGACGTCAAATCACATTGCTCGCGTCTGCAACCGTGCTCTGTAGCCACATCTATCAGTGATATATGCCATCAAGATGGTGATGGGGCATTCTCATGAGATTACCAATCCAATTTAATTTCTGCCTGCAAATGTATTATGCACAAGACGTATTGCCGACCATACTTCGAATGTCGTTGTTTCGCATGCTGTCATCCCTGGTAACACCGATGACTTTTCTCAAACACTTCATTTCACGCGTCGAAATTCTGATTCCGGACAGAGGTCATGTTGGAAACTGGTTGCACAGGGTCGGCATAAGTATAATGTTTATCAGCTGTTGCTTTGTTGCCAAATGAATGATCGGGTACCTACGCAGAAGTGACAGCTGAAAAGTCACCGTGTATGCTTTCTAACATAATGTCCCTGTTGATCTTGCCGCCTGCCGAACAACAAATGCCTAAATATTTCAACGCATTGGCATTTTGAAGAGCAATAACATGTACACTTATGTTGACTGGCCCAGATATTCTGCTGATTCCCATTGTTAAGTGTTATTCTCGTTAATGAGCATATTGTATTTAACACAGTCAGCGGCAAGAGCGATCATGTTATTTTGCAGTTTTTTTTTGTCCTTGTCAAGCCAGCAATATTAAGACAAATAGTAACTTACATTTTAAATTAAATATATATTAAATCACTAAAATAAAGACTGATTTTGAGGGTACATAATATTCTAGAATATATTTCATAAATGTTGCATTGAATGAAATAAATATGCTATTAACCAATGTTGCAGATGAGGGACAGGGAATACGAATAACAAGCAACATAGTGGAAAACAAAGGCAAATGCAAAATCAATATATCCCCTTACATATGTTTTATTGATCTCAGAAACCATGCAAAACAACTAAATGCGCAATGGGAAGGAGTCATTACCAGCGATATGTAGCCGTACTTTATATATTAGCTCGAGCTTTGAGTTTGATGTCATGTCTATATAAAAACTGTCATATATAACTTTGAATTCGATGTAAAATGTCTACTAAATCGCTCATATTAACATTTCTAATTTAGTTTCTGAGGAACTGAGGTTCAAGCACAACATACTCACTAGAAAAAAGCGTCAGGTTTAGGCACAACATGCTGACCAAAACCACAATAACTAACCCATGCAGCGTTCTGTGGAAACATAATGTTTTCATGTCAGTCTGACAGACGAGATCTGGATCCACGTGAACCTCATTGTAGTGAGCGCCACCCAGATGAAAACAAACAACGCACAACTGCATGGAGGACGACCGTCTATTTTCAAAAGCAAGCTTTGCATGTGATGAAAGCAACTGCAACCCCCTCCATTGACGTTCTTGTCAGTCAAAACAACAGAGTCATTATGGGTATCAGCAACAACAACCGTTGAATCCAATATACGCTAACATATTCCACATATTTTTGGGTATAAAACTCCCCCCCCCCCATACCAATTTTATTTAAAAAATTATAATAATGTGCATACTTGTATGTACTATAAAATATATGAGGTTTCCGTGACGAAGTTGTTAAGCAGTCGGCCTCTTGATCAGGTGGTTAGACTCCGGACTCCGCCGTCTTTTTCACGGGTGCTTGATGCGGATTCCCCTGCATATCGTAGTCTTTCTTGTTTTTGACTTACCACTTACCATCGATGTGAAAATAGACACAAGTAAAACGTTACCAGGGAAATGACTTTCATTTAAATGGCAGGAGAAAGAAAGCAAGCAGTAGCGAAGAATGGGTTTCATCTTTAGTAGAAATTTAACCTAGAAAAGCATTTGAAAGAAGAGAAAAAGATAGGCTTAAAACAGGGTGCAATAAGTGATGCAACCAAAAGGGAGTGTTGATGTCAAGGAAGTGTGAACTCAGTAGTGAGAAAGTAGTTAGATATGGAAAATGATAAAACATTGTAAAAACAACACACTCAAATGTGTGTATGCAAATGTGAGCATAGTAAATAAAAGGGAAACAATTGAACTGTATGTAGAATAGTAAAAACCAGATATATTAGGGTTACCATATTCATGGATATATGAGGACATTGCAGATAGTGAACTTCAAATAGAGGGATTGACATTGTTCAGGAAAGTTATGGTAGTTAGACACAAGGCTAAATTATATAGATTCGTTAAATTCAAAGAAATTAGAATATACGATTTTTTGTTTTTATCTTTAAAATACAAGAAATGGACTATTCGTATAATGTGCGAATTCAGTTAATCTAACTATCAAGATGACATATCACCTTGCGACACAAATGAAAGTGCATGATGATAAATAGAAAGGGTGAGAAAAACAGTGGTTGGGGTATGCTAAATATGTCCATCAACTCAAAAAGAGGAAGAGGATGACTTATTAGCAACATATAGAAGGCAAGTAAATTACAATTATTATTAATGGGGGATTGCAACAATATTATGGTAGAAGAACTTTTCGAGTCAAACCCGTTTTAAGTGCGTTACTGACACTTTGTTGATTCAACATACAGAAGAAGCTACCAGAGACAAAAACACATTCGACCTAGCTTTTACAACAGCAGAAAACATGATTGAATACGAAACATTTAGGGAACTTTCTTGTTCAACTTACAATCAGATCATCGGCTGGGATCTTATATCAGTGAAAGAAGTAAACATAAACACGCTAAACACGCAAACGTACTACATCTCTTAGACATTTTTTAAGCAGATGAAAGAGACAGCGAGCCACATAGTATGGAAGGACATTGTTGGAGGAAGATATGTTTAGCACGTTTGGGCTAATTTCCAAACTGTTCTAGAAAAGCTAAAAGAGTTTCGTGTTCAGTGTAAGAAGGTAAACTCCAAGCTTAAAAAGTGGATAACCATAGTTGTAGTGAAATGTAGATTAGCTATTACAGAGAGAGGCAGGACAATCAACAGAAACTCATTTAAAATGTTTGGACAAGTAAAACATAGCTCAAAAACTGAATAAAGCAGCAAAAATAAACTTCGAAAAAAACTTGCTCAAAGCATAAAGTCTGAAAGTAAACGAATATTGTTATTGTTAGAAATAAACAAATAACGAATAATAAAGTAGGCAGTCTCACAGTTAACACAGGACAAATAATAAATGAGAATGTGAGGCATCTAATCTACTCAATCAGTTCAAAAGAAGTCTGATCCAAGATCTCAGAGCCTATATATATATATATATATATATATATATATATATATATGTATATTTATATATTCCAAAGACTGGGACATATTGGGATTAAAATCAATATGTATTACGAAGGAAATGTGTTTTTTGTTGCTTAAATGGAGGATTTGAACGTTCATACATGTCCACCTCAAAATGGTAATCATCAAAATTGATGTTTGATATTAGAGACCAATTAACACACTTACTGGCAATATTGTGTTTTCAACAACTTGCCAAAGAAATGTAATGCGATTTTAAAGATCTAGGGTTCTTTTGGAAGATACAATTACAAGGATTAGGCGAGACGGTGTTTCCAAATCGATTGTTTTTTTTTCTAAGAATCCACGTCAATGCACTCCGGGAATAACAATATGTGCTCAGTCTCTCTCATCAAATGGCGTAAGGTATGGATAATGATGGTCCCTTTAGCTCGCTGGTTGTACACGCTCATGCGCCGTACTCTCATGCGCCCCACTCCGCTCGAACATCGTTTAATGTCGAAACGTTGCGTTCTGTGGATTGCTGCTTCATCGACTGCGATGTCATCAACCAGCAGGCGGTCATTGATTGATTTTAAAATGTCACTTCTGTCGGTCACCAATGTGCCCATCATGGGAGCCCGTGAAGCCAAGATATCAGCTTTGTCACTGTCCTGAACCCCGGCATGAGCAAGACAATAGATACAGGTCAGCGCCTGGAGGTTTGATCCACCAGCAGGTATCCACTCGTACCTAAGCCATTCCTTCTGTACTTTCTGAAGTACGGCTTCCTCGTCTGCCACGATGACTGCCTTTGTAATATAAGTCTTAGATATCCAATTCAGTGATGAGGTCACTGCTTCCATCTCCATTCTCATACTGGATGTTGTTGACATGTATGCCATACTGCGCTCAGCAACGACGTCTCCTCTCACTCTAGCCGAGAAACCCCATCCTGATGTCCCACTACGCACGACTGATCCGTCGGTGTATATGACAGCGTCATTCTCCTGGGTGTTCTCAGTTATCAGCTGATTTACCTCGTGCTCTGCTCTATCTCGCTGTTCCGTTCGCTGCATTCCTTGCCTAATGTTATGATGACTCTCTGGTACTGTACCATTATATAACCAGTGTGGACCCATTCTTCTCCTCTGGCTATCGTATAAGCTGCAGTGACATGTCCGATTGTTTTCTCAGTCTGTGCCATCCATGACGACCATCTCTTTAATCGGGATTCCTTGATTTCTGAAATATTACTGTGCAGAGGGTATCGAGTGTCTGTGGTAACACGCATATAGACTTTGACTTGTGCCAGCTTATGTCTGGATGTCAGCGATAACAATCCCAACCTGTACCACATCATCACAATCGGGGTATCTCTAGTGCAGCCCAGAACCAGACGCATACCTTCATTCTGGATGCGGTCCAACCTTACACATTGTGTTTTTGATAGTGTGAGGATATCTAGTCCGTAATCGATGACAGACAACACGACCTGACTAATGAGGATGAACAGGATGCGTTGTTCCAAGTCGGCAACGGCAATGTTCTTGAGTGCTCCTAACCCTCTCTTGCATCTTTGTACGATTTGGTCAACATGACAGTTATAGGAACGACTGCGATCAAATGTCACTCTGATGTATTTCAACATGTCACACCTGTCGATGGTGCAACCATTAAAAGTGAGGCCCAGAAGTTCAGTCTTTAATATGGAATTTTTCACAGAGCACCACATCATGCAGGCCTTCTTTGGATTGATCTTGGAGCTTGAGTCGCTGCACGACTTTGAGATTTCTTGCAAGGTTTCCTGGATGTCTTTGACCAAATCTTGCCTGTCTGAGCCAGTCCTGTACGTTATGATGTCATCGGCAAATGTCAACGTTCGCCCTGTCCATGTGGGTTCAATATTGGCCACTTTTACTGTGTAAATGTTGAACAGCACCGGTGAAAGCGGAGACCCTTGAGGCAGTCCAGGACATATTCACCTCGGTGCTGATGTCCACGATCCCACGCGTAGCACAACTGGTATTTCCATCAAGGTAGCTGATTTCCAACTAACCAGGCACGGGTTTAAACCAATCTGCTGCAGACAGGTAATGAACGTCCCAAAATCGACACGGGAGTGTTTCTTGCTTTGACTGAAACCCCTCGTACACATCATACGCGAAAGGTCCATCGTTAATCCAGGTCTCCTTCGCTGATATATAGCTGCCCAGCGTATCGGGTATAATCTGTTCCCGTTCAAGGTAAGCCATTATTTTCCTGGCTACTATCTTCTCGAGCAATTTGCCATTTACATTTTGTATAGTGATTATTCGATAGCTGCCGAGAAGCGTGGAGTCCTTACCAGGTTTAGGCAAGTGGGCATAGACAACTATTAAGCCAGTCCTCAGGCACATATGCCTTCTCTATAGTGTGGTTGAACTCCTTCACCATATTTCTTATGTCTCATCAACTGATTGATGTGGCAATACTGTACTCCATCAGGACCTGGAGATGTGTTTGTGCTTGTACGTAGGCTATTTACGACCTATGCCTCTGTGATAAGTTCTACATAAGCCTCTCCCCTGACGGCTGCGTCTAAGTTGCCTTTCCGAGTTTCTTGACGGGCATCTCTATCGCCTTTGTCAGTCTGGGAAACATATCGACTGAAAAAAATTTGGCATATCTATTCTTCTGTCTTCAGGGGCCTTCCTGTGGTGTCTTGAATGTTGGATATAAACTGGCTTTTAGTTTGCCCATTCATATGTCGATGCATGTGCCAGAACTTATGGATGGTATTATCATTACCCACTCATGTGATGAACTCCCCCACTGCTCACGTTTGGACTCCCTAGCTAACGCTTTAAAGGAATTGGTAGCTTCGCGTTTTACCTCCTCCTTCTCGTTCAATTAATACCAGCTCTCTTTCTGGTTTTACGCCAATCCTTTGTTACCGCCTCTTTTCTCTCCAGGCCGTCGCAACATTTTGAGTCCACCAAGGTGGTTGATTAAAAGTGGATCTAGTGGTCCTGCGTCCTATCGTCTGGCGCAGCTTGTTCACCACAGTATCCTCTTCGTGCGTGTATCTGAACTCCTGTTTGGCTTTCCGGTGTCTGGTGTTTCCCTCTGCGTATAAGTACGACACACCGCTGGAGGTCGCTGTCTTGTGCCCCTAATACGTCCCAGCGTGTGGATGGAGAAACATCAATGGATATAATAGCCAGGTCGATGACCCCGTCAGTATATCTCGGTCGAGATGCTACAGTAGTTGGGCGTCCGTCATTGACGACACTGAGGTTTGTGTGGACTAATGCCTGGATCGATTAAAGCGACCCTGTGCTTATTTTCAGTGACATTTCCTCACTGCTTTGACCTGGTATTAAAGTCACCTGCAATGAGGCACTCATTGCTCTGCGACTCCTGACAAGTCCGACATAAATCCCAACGTTACGTCCTCGAAGAGGTGATCTTCGTGAGCATATACGTTGTAGATTATCCATTCTTAGTGGTTGATTGTTACTTCCATCCCTTGTAGCTCGACATCCTCAATTGTACAGTTGCTAGTATCTTTCCATGTATGGGGAAGTTCTTGCTTCACATATATCGCCAGTCCCCACTTACCGGGCCCGTTTTGATTATTGTAGCACCTGTATCCCGGGCGCGTGATGGTAATATTATCCTTCAAGCAGGTATCATGGATCCTGAATATGTCGAAAATGTACACATATTTTTGGAGAATCACTTTTCGTTGTGTAGCTCTGCGGCAATCCCCGTAGCCTAACCATACATTTTTTAACCCAAGTCTATCTGACTTTCTTCGACATTTTCTCTTTCCGGCACGTTTGTTTCTTGCTCTCCTGTTCTTTCCCATTCATCTCCTTCTGCGTCCACCTTCCTAAGGCATCGACGTCAGAGCACGATCTCCGTTGCTCTCGTGATGACTCTTATGTACGGTTTGTCATCAGAGTTTCCCTTCTCCTAGAAGAGTTGCCTGCGGGGCTAACGTGTCTCCTCTACTCGGTTTGTGGTCGGTTGTCTCCGTCATTTTTATCGCGGTGTCACATTACCGTACGGGTTGACGTATGCACACCAGTGCTATACCACGAGACAATGGGTGGAGCACATCTACCAGTCCATCCATCCGGGTATCACTTGTTTAATACCCACTCTAGCGTTCTTGGTATCTCAGCCTTTAACTGATCAGCGCCATCGTCCGGGTATCACTTGTTTAATACCCACTCTAGCGTTCTTGGTATCTCAGCCTTTAACTGATCAGCGCCATCGTCCGGGTATCACTTGTTTAATACCCACTCTAGCGTTCTTGGTATCTCAGCCTTTAACTGATCAGCGCCATCGTCCGGGTATCACTTGTTTAATACCCACTCTAGCGTTCTTGGTATCTCAGCCTTTAACTGATCAGCGCCATCGTCCGGGTATCACTTGTTTAATACCCACTCTACCATTCTTGTTATATCAGCCTTTAACTGATCAGCGCCACCCTGAGCACGCATAGCGACATATGTTGACCTTGCAAACCGTTCGTCAGGGAAGACTGTAGGTCAAATTGCCTTCGCGGTTGAACGATTGTGGCTTCGGTCAATGCGAGCCCACTCGTTGTCGATAATTGGGATTTAAAGATACACGATGCTATGCAACGGTGCTCTAGGCGGTAAACTTGGTATGTAAATGCACATAAACTTCCACAGAACACGGCCCTGAATGTTAGTCACCAACTGTGAAAATTTAAGTCCGATTTGAAACTTGGTAATAGCCTAAACAAATACAAACAGCGGAGTGAACATTCCCCCACAATGAGTTTATTTACTCTTTTGTCTCCATTGAAAATCGATTGAAAATCGATTGAAAATCGTATGAAAATTGGTTTATGGGTAGAATGCAGAAAGTTTGCATAAATAAGGATTACTGTCATAACAAGTGGAGTGCCACAGAGCTCTGTTTTTTAGACCAATTTTGATCTAGATAAAACAACCATTTTGACATTGATTTCGTATCCATGACACAAACAAATTCAGAAGTTTCTCATTTGAAGCTGAAGTGGATCTTTTGAGGTCGAATTTAGATACAATTTGGTAATGTTCTTTGAGCTGGCAAATAGAGTTTAATGTAGAAAGATACACGTAATGTCATCCACATGTTTGGATTCAAAATAAAACATAATTACAAAAAAAGGAGTGAACAATTTTATAAAGATATAAATGGAAAGGGACCAAGAGATTACAATAGATCATACATGCAAGGTGAGTGAGTAATTTCCAGTTAGTAGTGAACAAGGCAAATGCAGAGTTAGTTATGATGATCAGAAACATTGAGCATATTAGGAAGGTGTTAATTATCTTACTGTATGAAGCATTAGCTAGACCAGGAATGAAGTAATGTGTATATGTGTGGAGTCTTTATCGTAGAGTTGATTTGAGCATGATAGAAAGCATACAAAGAAGAGCAACACAGCTGAGAGTGGACGTTTAGATTTACAGTTTTGAAGAAAAGGATACTTTAGACTAAAACAAGTTTTGTTTTATTCAAAATACAACAACCTATACGAACAAGGTGGCATAACTACATAATAACTAATGAAAAATGCAGATTAGGTATTAATCATGTTTTTTTCTTAGTCAGAGAGTGATGCATGCTTGGAATGCATTACCACAGAAAGCAGTGGAGGCAAGGGCAATTAATGCATTTAAGAAAAGATTAGAAACGCACAGCTTTAACAACAATAACATGTGAATGAAACTGGTTGCACACATACCATGCAGTTTTCTAAGCCAGTATAAACAAGTTATATTAAGTCTTTCCATAGTTGGTCGTGATCAACCTATTTAGCGATATCCCTCTAAATTACGTTTCAATGTTATTTCGCTTACTCTCGCCTGTGTCCCGAAATTTTTTTTCTTGCCTGCAACTGGGGTAGAACCATGTAACGATTTTTACTTATCCAACTAAAGACCGGTTTACTGCTATATGTGTTCAAACCTGATAAAACCTTATGTTCGTAAATCAAGTTTCGTTTCCGTTAAAGCGTCTGACCATACTTATTTATGGTTTTTTTACACATGATTTTTGGTTTTTAACATACTACAGTATGGCTATATATGTTTGCTGACTTTATGATAACCAAGAAATACTTTTATGTTATATTCATTGTCGTCTAATTATTCGTAACTGTTTTGTTGTCTAGCGTTTGTCGTGTGACATTCTTATCTGACTTGGCCTGTATCACAAACAAAACAGCAAATCGTATCGTTTTAAACAAACTACGTGATCTTGTTTTGCATCTGTATATTCATTAACTGCGCATCTATACATATTCCTTTCAACTTGAGAATTGGGCAGATATTATTAAAACGGAATGCATTATTGCAATATCAAACATCATGTCTTACATAAACAACATGTCTGTTTTCCGCCTTGAAGAAATAACATGATATTTGTAACATGATATGCACAATGAATTTATATTACAATTTAGAGAGATAAACGTAACTAATATGTTTTTTTTACGTTTCTACCAGACACTTTGTGTCCGTACATGTCTTTCGGAATACAATGCCAGCCGTGTCTCTGTGACTCAGGCCAGGTATGCTTTTACGTCAGCGGCGCATGCATTAAAGCATGTGATGAAGGCTTCTTTGGCTACAACTGCTCATCTCGTTGTAGTGAGAACTGTGGTACTAATATATGTGAATTTGTTACTGGATATTGTATTAATTGCCCTCCTGGCCTCAAGGGAGACAATTGCGAAACAGGTAACTAGAAGTATTGTTTTACCAGTCTAAACGTATTGTTTTAACAAGGGTTCGCAGCCTCGATGTAACAGCAATACCTACTGAATGCAACATCAAAGTAGAAATCCCATTTGAGCCCTGTCTTGCGGTACATGAAGATACGATATATCAGGAGTAGACAACGCAAGCAATGGATATTGCAATCTAGACATCAAACGAAATGACTCCCAGGATGTCGTACAAGAAACAATCTGGGGCTGACTCTCGTGGCTCGATTGTCTCGCATTCAGTGCTCGTACAGCGATCTCAGTCCCGCAGGCGGAGTGAGAGCACGGATTTGCCAACAAATTCGCCCGCCTCTCTCCGGCACTGTAGCAGGACCAATTTGTGTGGAGTCGTACCGCTGGTAAGAGTGCGTTACTGTAGTCCGTATCGAGAAGCTTTGTCAGTCCGTGTTGTTCGTCGAAGGCTAGCGCGTAAAGCCACTATCGACAGATGAGCTTTGGATCGGCACATGGTAAGCAGTTATTGTGCCTAAATGCCCTGTCATCACCCGACCAACAGGTCAGAAAAGGGCAGGCCGGCAGGCACAAATCGGATGCAGTCCGAGTGAAAATCATCGCCGAGGTCGTTGGGATCCGTTCTGCCATCCCTCCCCGAGCGAGCATGACCAGTCGGTCGGTCGGTTGGTGTTTGTACAGCCCCTGCCAGGCGGTCCTAGGTCGACGGAGGGAGGGAAGGAACAACCGTCCGTCCGTCAGTCGGTCCCTGCGGCCGTCCTGGTGAGGCGATTTATTTAACCATCCATCCGTCCATCGCCGACCGGTCTGTGTGGTTCGTCCGTCTCCGACATATATCTGGCTGATCATGCCAGTAGTTCTATGCGTGTCTCAAAGATTAAGCCTTGCATATATAAATTCAAACTGTTTCACGGTGAGACCGCGAATGGCTCAATAAAGCAGTCGAGGTTTCTTAGATTACACGATCCTACTTGGATAACTGTGGCAATTCTTGAGCTAATACATGCTTACCAAGCTCCGACCCTCGCGCTTTTATTATTTCAAAACCAATCGTCGTTTCAACTCGCTTGGTTGTGGCGTCCCCACTGGTAACTCTGGATAACTTTGTGCTGATCGCATGGCCTCATGTGCTGGCGACGCATCTTTCAAATCTTAGCCCTATCAAATTTCGATGGTACGTGACATGCCTACCATATTTGTAACGGATAACGGGGAACCAGGGTTCGATTCCGGAGAGGGAGCATGCGAAACGGCTATAACATCCAAGGAAGGCAGCAGGCCCCTACCGGCACGGGGAGATAGTGACACAAAATAACAATACGGGACTCTTTCGAGGCCCCGTAGTTGGAATGCGTACACTTTAAACCATTTAACGAGGATTTATTGGAGGGCATGTCTGGTGACAGCAGTCGCGGTAATTCCAGCTCCAATACGGTATATTAAAGTTGTTGCAGTTAAACAGCTCGTATTTGGATCTCAGGCGCAAGCGGGCATTCCATATCGCGGCGGTTCACTGCATGTTGTCTCCTTACCTACCATTTGCCGGTTCTCTACCGCGAGTGCGCTTCGCTGAGCGTCTCGGGTGGCCGGCGGGTTTACTTTGAGCAAGTTAGAGTGTTCAAAGCAGGCATCGGCTGCCTGAATAATAGTGCATGGAATAATGGAATAGGACCTCGGTTCTATTGTGGTTGTTATCAAAACTGGAGGTAATGATTAATAGGGGGCATTCGTATTGCCGCATTATAGGTGAAATTCGTGGATCGCCGTAAGACGAGCTACTGCGAAATCATTTGTAAAGAATGTTTTCATTAATAAACAAATCAGAGGCGCGAAGACGATCAGATACAGTCGTAGTTCTGACCATAAACGATGCCGACTAGCGATCCACAGGAGTTGCTTCAATGACTCTGCGGTCATCTTCCGAGAAACCAAAGTGTTTGGGTTCAGGAGGAAGTATGGTTGCAAAGTTGAAATTGAAGGAATTGACGGAAGGTCACCACCAGGAGTTGAGCCTGCGGCCTAATTTGACTGAAAACGCCAACACAAATGATTGACAGACCGAGAGCACTTTCGTTGGGTCTAAAAGGGAACGTGTGCTTGAATTAAACCTTCAAAAATCTGAGGCTAGTATCTCGGTGGCTAGATTGGCTCGCAACCCACTGTTCCTTAAATGAATTGACGGAAGTGCACCACCAGGAGTGGAGTCTGCTGCTTAATTTGACTCAACACGCCAAAACTGTAATGACTGACAGGCCAGGAGCATTTTCGCAGTGTCTAATAGGGAGGGTATGCTGGAATTAGACCCATGAAAGATAGGTCAGTTTTACCATCCTAATGAAAGAGTGTATCTACGGTAATCCTACTAAACCCTAGAGGAATAGCACGTATCAGACAATTTGGTCATTGACTGACTAAAATGTTATCTTTTGATTCGGTGGGTCTAATAGGGAACGGGTGCTGGTATTAGACCTTGGGAAGACAGGTCAGTTTTACACTACTAATGACAGGGCGTTGCTACGGTAATCCTGCTTAATTCGAGACAAATTGCAGGTCTCAGACATTTGGTCCACGTGCTTTGCTGATAAGCCAATCGTGCGAGGCTACCGTCTGAGGAATTACGGCTGAACGCCTTTAAGCCGGAATCCCGCCCTGAATCTCAGCACCACTGCGATAGGAGGATACGATATGGTTGGGACCTGTGGATCGCGTCTCAGCCCAACCCGATCGAGCCGCAGAAAGATGTCTCTGCCGCCCGCCGATCAAAGCGGGCGGGAAGCTTCTCGATATTCACCCCATACGGCGTTTAGGTGTGAAACCATTAGTATAAGACTTAGTTCTCGGTCAGGGTGTCGTAAGCAGTAGAGCAGCCATCTCACTGCGAAGTGTTGAGACTGATCCCTTGATCATGCGATATGTCCGCACATGAGGCGAACATTATATCCGTGCCATGACCAGGCTTGTGCCTTGGTTAAATGCACTCCTGCCTCGCTCTTAACTTATGTCTGCTATCAGTCATCCCAATTGACGCAGAAGAGATGCAGACCAGCGGAAATTGCACCGCTACCTTATTGTAACAACCTTACAGGTCGCGGGAAATGCTATGCGTACCATTACTGCAGATTAGCAGAGGAAATACATGGAGCAAGGAGATACCTCACTCACATGCATATGATACGTTTCTGGCAGGACGTGGCGATCCTTGGACTCAGACACACTGAGCTGCCTCCATTCCGAGACACTTGAAAAACTAGTACATATAGTCCATTGTATCATATCATATTATTGCCACACCAAATAGACACGTGACAGGAAGACTCGATAGTCCTGCATGACAACTTCCCTAAGAGAACAACTCTGATAAAAAACAACTGGGGACTGCTAAAGGCTAAGTAGGGCATCCCTACAGAAACGCCTGTTGAAATCGGATTCACTGGTTCCACAGACTTAACAAAGTAGCACAGTGCAACGTATATCACTGTAACCAGCGTACGAAGAAAAAGAAGAAGAAGAAGAAGAAGAAGAAGAAGAAGAAGAAGAAGAAGAAGAAGAAGTACAAGAAACAGAACTATATATCAAAGGAAAAATTTAAACTCATTTAAGAAAGGAAACAATGAAAACTAATGCGAAATCAGGGAACCAATACAGTATATTAAAACTGTGCAATAAAAGTTAGAAGAGAAATAATAAATTATAAAAGAAGATATATAGTGAAAACGTTTAAGGATATAGAAAACCTACAGCAGAAACGAAGGGGGAGAGATGTCTTTAAGGCGATAATAACACTGACAATGGAATTCCGGCGGGTTCCACGTGTCATCAATGACAAAGATGATAACACATTAACAGAAACCAAAGACGAACAGAATACACGGAGAGAGTACAGCTTAACCATGGTTGGAGAAATCACAAAGCGTTCAGTTACAATTCTATACCCGGATGAGATAGAACCTGAACCAACATTGGAGGAAGTACGCTAGGTAATCAAAACCATGCGAAAAGTAAAGTCCCTAGAATGTGATGATATACGTGCAGAGCTATTACAAGCAGGAGAAAGAGGAATGTATTCGAGTATATCGCAAGTTGTGCAAACAGAAAGGGCACTGCTTAGAGTGACCCGTAGCATTGACGAAATCTTCTTCTTTTTCTTCTTTTTCGTACGCAGCCAGACAGTAACCATTATTTTTTTCGAAAAAAGCGGCGGTCATCCTGAGGCTGTCGACACTGCCATAGATCTTGTCTTGCAGTTCCACTAGTGATATCCACTCTCTGATCCTCGTATGTCGGCAGTTCTACAGCAGATGTTCAGCGGTCATTTTACCGGTACCGCACATGCATTCGTCGGTACCACCTATCTTTAATTTGTTGAATAGGTGGTACCTTAGTCTATTGTGGCCAGTGCGAAGTCTGAAGACAACGACCTGCTCTCTTCTGTTCAACTGGTAATAGGCATCGTTTTTGGTGTAACCAGTATGTTCGGTTTCCCATTTGGTCATGTATCTGGCTTTGATAAGCCGTTTTGACTCTTCGTACGTCATACTAGTATCTGTTTATGGTAGTCTTGCACCTTCTTTTGCCAGTCTGTCTGCCTCCTCGTTGCCTTGGATGTTGCAGTGTGATGGGATCCACTGTACCAATACCCTTTTTGGTGCAGACTGCTAGCACAGTTTGCAGAGTGGTGCTCTTAAGTCATTAAACTCAGTGTTTTTCTGGCTTTTTAGCGATGTGACTACGGCGAGAGCATCTGTAAGCAGGACTATATGGCTTTCATTTTCATTGTGTGTCACCAGTTCTTCCACTGCCGCCCTCAGTGCCTCTGCCTCCGCTCTGAAATTGCTTGTGTACTTACCAGTAGCGAATGACAGTGTTATTTGTCTGCCATTTGGTAGGTTCAGGAATGCTCCTGCCCATCCGTTCTGTGTAGTGTTTGTTACAGAACCGTCGGTGTATGCATGGGTCCAGTCCATGCTTTCGTAGCTTTTCGATATAAAGCTTAGGGTAGTATCTCTCCTTTCTTTTTCAGTCTGGCAGTTTATGTTTCCAATACCTGGTTTTTGTACAGTAGTGATGGGTTTTGGTGTTGTTATTGCGTTTATGGGATCTTCGTGCATCTTTGCTTTGGCTATTTCTGCAAAGTTCCTCCGCTTTCGTTTCCCATTTCCCAAATTGTTTAGTCTCTGGTGCATTGGATGGTCAGTCAGTCTTCGGAGTTTCTCTGACTGCAGCTGGGCTCTACAGTCTCTTCTATCGGTCATGGATTGCAGTTTTGTTATCTTTTCAAGTTCTACAATTTGCGTTCACTTCATGCCTCCTGTTATAACTCTCATGGCTTGGTTTTGAAGATTTCTAACTTTATCGAAGTTCGCCTTTGCTGCTGTTGTCCATGCCGCAATGCCATACTCGAGAAATGGTCTCACTCTTCCAGTGTACAGTTTCTTTAGTATGCCTTCGTCTGCTCCCCAGCTGGTGCCAGCAAGTTTCCTCATGATTGCCATTCTTTGTCTGGCTCTCATTCGGTTTCTCTCGATCTGACTTTTGAATATCATGCGCCTATCAAATGTGACTCCCAGATTGTTTGGGTTGTCGTTTGGCTGCAGGAATTTGCCATTTAAACTTAATTTTTTATTTTTGGGTTTGATTGAAAGCGAGAATATTATGCATGTGGTTTTCTCCTCGTTAATTTTTGCCAGCCATGAGTTCGCTCACTCTTCCAGCGATGTTAGGGCCTGCTGCATCCGATTTCTTGCTACGGTGAGATTCTTTTCAGAGGTCCAAATAGCCAGATCGTCTGCAAACATTGAGCTATGGACTCTTCTTGGTATATTCTATGTAATGTCGTTTATATATACCAGGAAGAGTGTGGGTGACAATATTCCTCCTTGGGGTACTCTCTGCTCGAGTGTCACCTTTTTGCTCATCTGCCTTTGTACTTAGACTCTGGCCGTTCTTTGTTTGAGGTAGTGGTTGATCCACTTGTACATTCTCCCACAAACTTCACTTCTCCTTAGCTTGACTCTAAGTCCATCTTTCCAGACTTTGTCAAATGCCTTCTCAAGGTCCACCCAAACCGCTACTGTGTGTTTCTGTGCCTGGTAGGCATCTTCTATTTACTGGGCTATGAGGATGACCTTCTCCTCAGTGGATCTGTACTGTCTAAAGCCGGCTTGCTGTGGAATTAGTATTCGTTTTTCTTCCAGATGCTACATCAGTCTGGTGTTAATCAAACGTTCCATCAGCTTGCCGACACAGCTCAGTAGGCTGATAGGCATGTATCCATTTGGATCTGTTTTGTCCTTTCCTGTTTTTGGTACTGAAGTACAATTCCCCTTTTCCAGCTTTGGTTCAGGACCGATAGCAGTTTCCTCTTCGCTGTTTGGCCCAGCCCCCTCAGCATTTCGTTTGTTATCCCGTCTTTTCCGGGATATTTCCTTTTCTTTAATGTTCTCATAGCCTCTTCCATTTCGCTGATTGTTAATTTGGCCATCATATGCTCTTCAGGTGCCGTATTGATGTTGTCGTGCCCCTTTTTCTCTTGATTAATGTCTGTATGCTTATCTGCAGGGACCTCGATGTGGTTTGCTCTGGCATAGTGATCGACAAAAGCGTTTGTGGCTTTCTTACCGGTGAGGTATTTTTCGCCCTGCTTGATGGTAATTTGTTTGTTTGACGGATTTTCGTCGTTCATTGCTCTGACTAGCTTCCATAGCTTGTTCCCTTCTTTGTCCAGGTTTAGGCTTTCCGTTTTGTTTTTCCAGCTCTCTCTTGCTGTTTTCTTGAGAGTGTATTTGTTCTTCGCTGTGGGAGCTTTGAGAGCGATGTTTGCCTCCATAGATTGTTCTCATTCTGCCATGTTCCTAGCATTTGTTACTGCATCTTCCGCTTTCTGCAACTCATCATTCCAGTAGGGCTTATAGTTTTTCCTAGCTTCTCTTTGGATGGTTTCAGTGGCGGCTTGCATTATTGCCTTGCTTAGGCTTTCCACCATGGGCTTCATTTTGTTGTGTCGTGTCTTTATGGTTTCACACAGCCCATCTGTCAGGATTGCAAATCTGTCCCAGTCGGCTCATTTGTAATTCCAACGTGGGAGCGGTTTTGTTTCCTGTGGGCCTACTTCCATATCAATGTCTAGCCTGATCGGCCTGTGGTCGCTACCTGCCAGTTGGTTTAGCACCTGGCGGTCTATTTTATGGTGTATGTCCTGTGTGGAGAAGGCCAAATCTGGAGTCGAGGTGGTACGCCATGTTCTAGAATAGAAAATAGGGCTATCCTCCGGCCTATTGATTAGGGAGTGATTTGTATCTATCTCCCAATCTTCCACTTCGTCACCTCTGCTGTCTGTGTCAGAGTATCCCCATCTCTCCGAGTGGCTGTTGAAATCTCCAACTACTATGCAGTTGGAGTCTCTGACCTCCATACTCGAGAGCAATTGGTCTCTATTTAGTGGTTCGTACAGAATGAAAATGCGGAGCTTCGTCTCTTGAGCCATTATGTCAACTCCTACAATTTATGCTTGTTCGGTGTGACTGAAAGGTACCGCGCTACTCGGTATGCAGTTTCTCGTCAGTATCAGGACCCCTCCTTTGTGGCCTTCTCTATCGAGACGGAAGGTCTGGTATCCTCTGATTGAGAATATATGATTTTTGTTGAGGTGCGTTTCCTGGATACATGCCACGTCAATCTTACCTTCATGCAGGTGATGTGTTAGGGAAAGTTTTTTGTTAATGACTCCCTCCGCATTCCGCTGTAGTATTTAAAGGGTCTTGAGTTTTTGGTAAATGGAAATTGCCCCATAGCCAAGTGCCTTCTCGCCACAACACATAGGTGGGTGACCACCAGTAGTCAAGGGTGGGCCCCTTCGAGGTGTGAGGCCCGGCACTCTCGCTGCCTGGCGGGACTCCGCAGGTTGAGCGCCATACGTTTTTCTGATAGGTTGTACTGTCATCATACTGCGATTTACGTTGCACTGTTTTGTTAGGCTTGTGGCCCCATGCATCCGATTTCAACAGGCGTTTCTGTAGGGATGCCCTCGTTAGCCTTTGGCTGTCCCCAGCCTATCTGCAAGGCAGCAGTTGTTTGTGGTCAGTTGTCTCTCTTATGGAAGTTGTCTTACAAGACTGACGTGTTTTCACTACTCGTGTCTATAAGGATGCGGTAATTATATATGAGATGTAATATTTGATATATGATATGGACTATGTACTGGTTTGTACTAACCCGGAAGAGAGGTAATCTAGTGTGTCTGTATCCCAGGATCGTCACGTCCTGTCAGAAACGTATCATGTGCATGTGGGCGGGGTACCTCTTTGCTCCTTTTATTTTCTCGGCACATCTTCAGTGATGGTACGCTTAGCTATCCCCGCCACCTGTGAGGTTGACACAGTAGGGCAGATTTGCAATGCCGCTAGTCTGTATCTCTTCTGCGTCCAATGGTATTGCTGATAGCGCACAGGTGTAGAGATCGAGGCAGGAGTGCATTTAACCAGGGGACAAGCCTGGTAATGTCACGGAGATGTTGTTCGCCTAGTGTGCGGACATATATCATGATCATTGGTTGAGTCTCGACAGTTCACAGTGAGGTGGCTGCTCTACTGATTTCGACACCCGGACCAGGAACTGTCTTATGTTGGTGGTTTCTCACCCCATCGCCGTATAAGGTAAATATCGAGCATTTGTCCGCCCGCTTTGATCGGCAGACGGCAGTGACCTCTTCTGCGGCTCTACAGGGGTTCGGCCGTAATCCCTCACATGGTAGCCTCGCGCCATTGGCTTATCAGCCTGGTACGTGAACCAAAGTGTCTGCGGCTCCTCTCGAATTGAGCTGGATTTCCGTAGCAACGTCATTAGTAGGGTAAAACTTACCTGCCTTCAGATGGTGTATTTCCAGCACACGTTCACTATTTGACCAGACGAATTTATTGAGGGCTTTTGTTTGTCAATGACCAGGTATTTGAAATCTGCGGTTTCTGCGGGGTTAAACACGATTTCCGTAGCGTTCTTTCCTTAGAATGTTAGAAAGCTGACTTGTCTTCCGTGAGTCTAATACCAGCGTAAGTTCATTATTAGACCCAACGGTAGTGCTCTAGATTTGTCAGTCGTTCTACAGTATTGGCGTGTTCAGTCAAATTAAGCCACAGGTTCCACTCCTGGTGGTGCCCTTCCGTCAATTCCTTTAGCGAACACTAGATGCGAGACAATCAAGTTACCGAGAGGATAGCCCCAGATTTTCGAGGGTCTAATTCCAGCACCCGTTCCATATTAGACCCAATGAAAGTGCTCTCATCATGTCAATCATGTCAGTGTTTGGCCATGTTGAGTCCAATTAAGCCGCCGGGTCCACTCCTGGTGGTGCCCTTCCGTCAATTCCTTTAATTTTCAGCTTTGCAAACATACTTCCCCCGGAACCCAAACACTTTGGTTTCCCGGAAGCTGCCCGCTGAGTCATCGAAGCAACTCCTGCGGATCGCTAGTCGGCATCGTTTATGGTCAGAACTACGACGGTATCTGATCGTTTTCGCGCCTCTCACTTTCGTTCTTGATTAATGAAGACATTCTTGACAAATACTTTCGCAGTAGCTCGTCTTGCGGCGATCCAAGAATTTCACCTCTAACGCCGCAATACGAATGAACTCGTTTGTCCCTGTTAATCATTACCTCCAGTTCCGAAAACAAACAAAATAGAACCGAGGTCCTATTCCATTATTCCATGCACTATTATTCAGGCAGCCGAGGCCTGCTTTGAACACTCTAATTTTTTCAAAGTAAACGTGCCGGCCACCAAGGACGCTCAGCGAAAAGCACCCGTGGGAGAGAACCGGCAGACGGTAGGGCAGGAGATAACGGGCAGTGAACCGGCGCGAGCTTGACCGCCCGCCTGCGCCTGAGATCCAACTACGAGCTTTTTTAAATGCAACAACTTTAATATACGCTATTGGAGCTGGAATTACCGCGGCTGCTGGCACCAGACTTGCCCTCCAATAGATCCTCGTTAAAGGGTTTAAAGGGTACTCATTCCAATTTCGGGGCCTCGAAAGAGTCCCGTATTGTTTATTGCCGTCACTACCTCCCTGTGCCGCGAGTGGGTAAGTTGCGCGCCTGCTGCCTTCCTTGGATGTGGTAGCCGTTTCTCATGCTCCCTCTCCGGAATCGAACCCTGATTCCCCGTTACCCGTTACAAACATGGTAGGCTAGTCACGTACCATCGACATTTGATAGGTCAGACATTTAAAAGATGCGTCGCCGGCACATGAGGCCATGCCATCAGCACAAAGTTATCCAGAGTCACCAGTGGGGACGCCGCAACCCCGCGAGGGGAAACGACGATTGGTTTTGAACTAATAAAAGCGCTCTTTCCGCGAGGGTCAGAGCTTGGTAAGCATGTATTAGCTCTAGAATTGCCACAGTTATCCAAGTAGGATCGTGTCATCTAAGGAACCTCGACTGATTTAATGAGTCATTCGCGGTTTCACCGTGAGACAGTGTGAACTTAGACATGCATAACTTATTATTTGAGACAAGCATATGACTACTGGCAGGATCAACCAGATATATGTCGGAGACGTACGTAGCGCACACACCGGTCGGTCGGCGGAGGACGGGTGTGTAAAAAGCCTCACTGGGACGGCCGAAGGGACCGACTGACGGAACGGACGGACGGTTGTTCCACCCGTCCCTCACTCCGTGGATCTACGACCGCCTGACAGGGTCCCCTACACGCACCAGACGACCGATCGACCGACCAGGCTCGCTCGAGGAGGGGTGGCAGCGCTCTGTGCAGAACGGATTCCAACGACCTCAGCGATGAATTTCACTGGGACTAGATACAATTTGGCCTGCCGGCATGCCCTTCTCCCGAGGGTTGGTCCCTGGGAGAACACAGGGCCTTGAGGCACAATTCCTGCTTTCCATTTGCCGGTCACAAGCTCTTTGCGAGAGTCTGACCACCAGCGAGACGAACTGTCGAGCTCTGCTATAAGTCTTAGATAAATCACCATGGACTGACAGCGTTTCCCGATACGGACCAGGGAAGCGCACCTCGGTGGAGGAGACGCTAAAACAAACAGCACCCCAATAGCTCTACGGGGAAAGGCGAGCGAGCGATTTCCGCAAGCCCGCGCTATCGCTACGCCTGGCGGGACTGAGATCGCTTTACGAACACTGGTTGAAATTGAATCGCGGAGGCGAGACAACTACCCCAGATGCATTGATGAAATCAATCTATATCACCCCCCCCCCCCCCCCCCCCCAAAAAAAAAAGGCAATCTGAAGCTGCGCACAAACTACTGAGCTATTGCGCTAATTAGCCACGCTAGCAAAATACTCTCGTGAATCATATTACGAAAAGGTTTGAATCTGAAATTCACGTAATTGAGGAAGGTTTTAGGAAAGTCAGAGGTATGGGGGCATATTCAATATGCAGAATATAC
This sequence comes from Ariolimax columbianus, assembly GCA_036924085.1. NCBI lineage: Eukaryota > Metazoa > Mollusca > Gastropoda > Stylommatophora > Arionidae > Ariolimax > Ariolimax columbianus. The sequence goes on along the minus strand of JAVGWX010000004.1, from coordinate 6,155,396 downwards.
AAGACAAATTTAGAGAGTTGAATGTAGACATGTGCAAATGTTTGATTGATTACATCCATGTCTTCGAAACAGTAAATCATCAACATCTGTGGAAAATGTTAATGGAAATGGGGTTTTATATGTATATTATTCATCTCATTGAAACATTATACCAAGATTAACTAGCCGCTGTCCGAGTATCTGGGCAAATTTCAGATTGGCTTGCAGTACACATGGAAGTACGGCAGGGATGCATCGTCTCACCTGATCTGCACAATACATATCAGGAGTGTATAATGAGAAATGTTCGAGAAGATTTGAATATTGAAAGAATCGATCCATTAACAATTGTCGGGTAGTAGATTCCAGAGTTACGTTACGCAGATGATACAGTGATACTATAATGAAGTGCAGGCGGGCTAGAGCAGCTAATTTCAGCCGTAAATGGACATAGTGAAGCTCAAAATATGCCTAAAAACATAAATCAAACAAAGATAATGACCACCGACAAAACACAATGTCAGCATAACTTTACAGTGGGTGGTGAGGAAACATACCAGGTCACACATTTTGAATAGCTGGAATCCAGATATGACAACATTGGCGACTGCTCTAAATAAATCAGAATACGACTAGTTATGGCAATGCACAGACTGAACAGCCTTAAGAAATTATGGCAGAGCACCAACAAAATGATACAAGTACAAGTCTTGAGAGCCTGTATTTTTCGCGTTGCAGCTTATCGCTGCGAATCATGGACGATTACAAAAACTTCCAGACAAAGAATCGAATTCATCGAGTCAAAAAATTAAAGACAGATCAGAATAATACCCTGGACAAAGAAAAAGACCAACGAAGAGATTCGGCAAGAGGTGAGAATAGAGAAAAACCGGTTTATCAATTCCATTGTGGCTAGAAAATACAAATACTTTGGTCACATCAAGAGATACAGCAGTCTCGAGAGAACAGTGATATATGGTATAGGCTAGGCAAAAGAGGAAGGGTTAAACCAAGAAGTCGATGGCACCACTATATCTAGGCTTGCTCGGGTATGTCTGTGGCTAAGGTAGGCGGTTTGGCAAGGGAACTAATTTCTTTCAGAAAGACTGCGATGGGAACGACGTTATATACAGGACAGGCTACATGTCGATGTATCAAACATATCACTGAACACTTTATCTTAGACTGAGATATATCAATATAGGTAACAAAATGTACTATCTGCTCAATAACAATATAACTGCAGTTAACTGAAACTATAATCATCTCACTATCCGTACAAATACTAGCATATATAATTATTGTCATATATATTAACGTGGCATATGTATGAATGTATGTATATAACATAAGATCGCGCATACATAACACTTCACCGCACCTCGGTGTGCCATACCGTACCTCGAAACGTGTCTCTTTTTTGTCAAGTACCCGTTTTCAGCCAGGTCAACTGGTAGAGGTCAAACCATAATATCTTTATTTTCTCCTGGAACAATTTATGTTTAGTGATTGGGTCATTTTGAACAAAAGGACGGGATCAAGATGCTGAGCCGCGCATGAGCTGCAGTGGTCAGCGACCCATAGCTGACTGCTGGCCTTATGGGCCAGTTAACCAGAGCCGAGCAGTGCATGAGCTGCAGTGGTCAGCGACCCATAGCTGACTGCCAGCGTCAGGGCCAGTTAACCAGAGCCGAGCAGCGCATGAGCTGCAGTGGTCAGCGACCCATAGCTGACTGCTAGCGTCATGGCCAGTTAGCCATAGCGGCCAAGACCCTTCTACACCTCCACGCGGGGATCCTGGATAACAGGCTGCGGCATGGCAGACTTGCTGAAGAGAAGGGATCGAAGAGGGAATGCTAATCAGGGACTCACAAAATGCTTGCTGAAGTCGAATGTGTTAGACCGAAAGGTGCGAATATCGCAGCCAAGCTGTAAACTAGAACTAAACGCATTCCGGTCTCTGCACTACATTATGCTATTTACGCCCTTTCCTGGTTTGTTAGTAGGAGATTGAGAACGAAGAAGAAGAAGAAGAAGAAGAGGAAGAAGAAGAAGAAGAAGAAGAAGAAGAAAAAGAAGAAGGAGAAGAACTATAATAATCATATTAAATACCGAAACGTAACATGATTTGAAAATGAGATGTGCTGGGATACATATGTATGCTAACGAGTCTTATGTTTGCTCTACCACTGTGACAGCGGCTCGTTGCCTTGGTATACTTTGTTCAATGAGAAAGATAATATGCACAGGAAACCCCATTTCCTTTATGATGTACTGCAAATTTTGTAGTTTCAACGTATTGAAGTCGTTGATGTAATCAATGAAACACGTATACAGGTCTACATTAAACTATCTAAAAGCTTATTGGAGTTCGGAAATGTCAGTTTAACACATTGTCTCTATCGTTCTTAATAGAATCCGCAAGAGCACCTTTCTCTCGCAGCTGATTAGCGAGATAGTGGTGTAGTTTGTGCACATCTTCAGATTGCCTTTTTGGGGAAATAAATATATAAATTGATTTCGTACATGCTTCTTGATACTCTGCGATGTGTTGTATATTTTTACACAGTGTGTGAACAACTCTAGTACCGGCATTCGCTCCTGCTCGTTTTAGCTCAGCTTGGATACCATCACATCCTGGGGACTTTCCCTTTCCAGGCTTTTGAAATCCGATAGTACTTTCTCAAATGTTGTTTCATGTTCTTTCTCATCCTTTGGTAGGATTGCACCTGAGCACTGTGTGCTCTCTTCATACATTATTATGCAATACTCTCTACATCTATTCAGTGCGTCTATTATTTATGTTAGTGAATTATTCCCTTTCTCATTGATGCTATGAGTAACCGGACGGAATTACATTGTCAGTGTTCTTATCGCCTAATAGGCATCGCTTTCGCTGTCGTGTAGCTGTAGATTGAGGATGCCTTATAAACTTAAACTGCTACCAAGTCCTGAACAGGGCGTTGCATGTTGCATGGTGTATTTCGGAGAATGGAATGCGTTGCGTCTCTAGTTTACAGCTTGATTGCAAATACTTGCACCATTCGACCTGACACATCCGTCATCGGCAGTTACAGGATTCAATTAAGTATCGTTATTTGTCTTTTCTAAGTTCTCTTCTAAATTTTCTTACTCAATTGTTATATGATGTGTTGACTCCCTCACTTCCCATTTTTATTTATTGTTTTCTATCTTCAATGAGTTTCAGTGTTTCATATGATATGTATGTGTATATATATATATGTTTCTTCATATGACACCAGGCGACATCATATGAATCATTTCGTTTCATGGTGAGATTAAAATATAAATTGAGTGTGATATCAACTCAATATATGCCATCTAATCAGGTGTCGCAAGCAAGGCCTCACATGTGTTTTCTACGTTTATGTTGCATTCAGAAGGTATTGATTTTACATCACAGCGTATTGCCTAGAAACCTTCAAACAGTAATTGTATCGCAGTCCGCTCCTGACATCGTTTTTATTGCCATAACATTTGATTTCCATCTTTGTTGTACCAGGATGCAATGTATTTTATTTCTGCTTCTAACATCAGGGATGGTTCCGTTGTCTGTGTTCTCGGATGCGGCATAAATCAGGTGTTAGCAATGAAGAGGTTATTTTCCATGCCAAATTCAACCAGTTTTTCTACTCGCTCATTGATGTGTCCCAAACTAAAAGGCACTTTTATATGCGTTTTTCTGCTCCTTTTACTAGGATACTACTTGGTGATATGAACTGCCTGTGTTTCTGCATGACATTGCGTGCATGTGGCTTTATGCTGTGTTAGAACGGATCGGTTTCAGTCTAGTCGGATTTCGTTATATGCGGCCAGCAGTGGCTGGACACTTCCAGACATGTCAACTAAGTCATGAACAAACAATGGGCAGGGATGGGTGTTTGGATAAATACTATATGCCTCGCGACAGAAGTCACAACTTACACGATGACTTTATAGTTGAAGTCAACATGACCCCGCCAATAAGTCGTTCAGATTTGAACATGTGTTTGCCTTTAACATTTTCAATGGCTAGCAAAAACACATGTCTAAGTGACTGATATCCTTACGTAGAAATATCTATTTAGCTAATTGAGCTAACTAAAATTTAGTAATCTTTCTTAAGTTGGGAACATAAGCAATGTATATATATATATATATATATATATATATATATATATATATATATATGTATATATATATATATTTAGCATTTCGATCTTTGCTAACTTTACTGAGTGTAATGGACGGTGGATATATGACACAGGGCGACCAGGTTGGTATTTCAATTTGCCGGTGACCATGTCAAGAAAACAACACCACAAAATGTCCGAACTAGCTAATGCAAATGGCAAATCTCAACACTCTTCTCTGGACACATTTGTGTCCAACATTTTCACGTCCAAGTTTACTTCGTGGAAGGTAGGTACCCTGTTTTAAAAATGAAAAACAGTGCAAGTGGCGGTGGAAATGTGCAACTACGGTATGCAATATTGTTCAAAATTCATTCTTTGAACATCGTTGTCCAGTGCTTCACTGTCGTATTCGACACGCTTTCGCAATCATACACTGCCTGTTTTCTTTGGTGAATATCAACTGGACGACAATCTTCAGCTGCTAGAAACCAAATCAACGCTGATCAACTCTGGAATGATTATATATCACACTTGTAATGTTATCAACATTCTGCTGAGGAATTATGATTAGGAGAATAATTTGGCAAACTTGACTGTTCGTATCTGCGGTTTACACGAGAAGTGACCACATCATGTGGATAGTTAGTATGTTCACATTGAGCAACTAGTCCGGTTTCATTTGAACACCTCGAGTATAAAGATGAAATAGACACGATATGAACTTCATTGTAGGAACAACATAGACTGTGGTTTTAGAAGTATAAACACACTTATACCACTAGAAACACCAAACAGTATCCGTGCAGACGAGAACCTGATCTTTAACTGCAATCCAGCAAGTAAGATATACATCCAAATAGCCATTACCACAACTTAAGAAAGGAAAAGCGACTGGACCATTTTTAATAGCAGTAGTACTCATAATGACATATGCAAGTTTAGACCACTGGTACATTGGATTATTCAGGAGATTATATAGCAATATGAGAGAAAGGATGCACAAACAATCATTCATTTTAGTTCTGATCAGTCCTATCAAGTGTTTCTTTTATTTGGTTATGGATGTGTGTCAAAAGTTTCAGATCATCTTCTTAGTCCAGGTCCTATAAATATGACAATAGTCTCAGGTGAATACACACATTTTCTTCCACTCGATTGCTGACTTCATTATCCGATTTATAGCAAAGAAGAACATGACAGGTGAGAGAAGGCATCTATATCACGCCTCTTATTAAATCGGATAATCAAACATCTTGAGCAAGACCACCACCTTTTAGAGCGGCATTGTAGCTTCAGTGTAGCTTCAATATAAAATATATATGCGAAATGCCAGGTGCAAAACACAGACCCACAGACTGTATTTATTGACATTCGATACGGTTAGTAGAATAGGATTATGGATAGTCAAGTACACGTTTGGCTGCCAAAACAATGTGATCACCACACATGAAGGCATGATCTCTAGTGTTGCTGAAAGACGTAGAATACTTGAGAACGTTTGACGTGACAACCATTTACAAGGGTGTGTGAAATTCACAAACTGTTTACAATGCTATTCTCATCCACGATGTCGACGATTTGAGAACAGTCATATGTAGCATACACACCAGATACTGCATGATACACACCAGATACTGCATGATACACGTTACATACTACATGATACACACCATATATTGCATGATACACACCAGATACTGCATGATACACGCCAGATACTGCATGATACACACCATATACTGCATGATACACATCATGCACTGCATAATATACACCATATACTGCATGATACACACCATATACTGCATGATACACACCAGATACTGCATGATATACACCAGATACTGCATGATACACACCAGATATTGCAAGACTGCAATCAAAACAATGATCGCGATTCCAAATCGAGAGTAGCTGATGACATGATTGCTGAACTTGTATTTGCTGATGTCTGAGCCTTAAATAGCAACTCAGATTGGACAATGCATGCGAAAATTGGTCAGTTATCTCCTGCACGTAATAATTTCAAACGTGTCATGCAAGTAAAATACACAAGTTGTGCACCACCCAACTCCAAGTACAAGATACACAAATCCAAAACTCACAGTAGATAGGCAGATCCTAAACGATATTTGCAAATTCACATACATGGGGATTATACTGTTGTTAGTCGTCGATCTGCACGACCACGAGGCAAACAGAATAATGAAACCGCAACAGACATCGGAAAAATATGAGCAGCCGTAAGACGGCACTGTGGTATTAGCGTCAAGACAAATACCATCGTATATCTAGCTGCTATTACACCTATCATGTTGTACATAAGCGCGAAATCGACTGTCTATGTGAGACACGCAAACCGCGAACGCAAACTACTTTCACATAATCAACCTGAAACGCAAATCCCGCATCCTTTTGAAGGGCTATGTCCATGACACTGAAGTCTTGAATGTAGCAAACTTGCCAAGCATTCATGCATATCTGCAGGCTGCATAGTTGAGATGAACTAGCGACCGTGTACGCAGGCCAGACACGCGACTGCTGAAGAGACACTAATATCGTGATCTTCCAGAAGACTGACGCAAAAGGAAGTCGCCATTAAAGCTATGTAATGGAAGCATGAAGCAAACTGTGATCATATCATATATATGGCGACCACTGAGAAAGCATTGTGGAAAACATATCAGAGTGGATAAATGCACCAAACGTTGGCGTTGCTGAAGGAAATGTTCACGACATGCAGACAGAGCAAACCAAACACCCGACCCGAAAGAAAGGATCAGCGAAACTACACACACACGCATCAGAAGACATGGTGTGCAAAACGGTCAAAAACATCTCATGCCCACATTGGATGATTGTCTTGACCGCACAGGGTCCAGGAACAGACGATTTGAAACATGACAGCCAATTCAGAAAGACAAAAAAAAACATACACAACAAGGATGATTTCCATTGTCGTTATCAACATTTATGAACAGTTATCGTATATATATAAAACCACAAAAAACTGGCCTACGTCATTTTGCCAATTACTGAGCTAAACGAGGAGTTTTTAAGGCTGAGAACTACCGACCACTTTCCCATTGCTGTCGTCACGTCGTGTGATGGCTATGTTTGTTTAATTCACCCACAACAGAAAAAAAAAAACATATGCCAAACCGGGAATTCGAACCGATGTCTCCTTGTCGGCAGGCAGGGCTCGAAATATATATATATATATATATATATATAAACACACACGTACTCCAACACAGCGTAGTTTGCATGTCTTCTGGGCATTTTGCCATTCTCTTACTGATACTTCGTATTGCTCTGCGACACCATTTGTTGTCCCAGTTGTGTGCATTCCTTTAAGAGTATTTTGCACATTGCGACTGTGAAAACATAACAATAACGTAAACATAATTGTGAAATTACATTCTCAATGTTTTTTTAAAAACGTTTCAATATGTTGATATACTTATTACAGAGTGTCCTGCAGGCAGTTATGGGAAAGATTGTGTTTTATCTTGCTCTATGACCTGTGCCACCAACTGCGATCCTGTGAACGGGATGTGTACATGTAAACCGTACAGTGAAGATGATGTCTGTAGCGGTAATTTATTGTCAGTGCAAACTTCTTTTTTAACCTTTAGATTATTCACATGTTTATAGTATGTGCAAATGTAATTACATTTTTATGTTTGAAAATACCTGTGTATATATGTATATATATATATATATATATATATATATATATATATATATATATATATATATATATATATATATATATATATTATATATATATAAATATATATATATATATATATATATATATATATATATATATATGTATGTATACATATATATTTTTGCATATAAGTGTGTATGTGTGTGTGCCATAGAGTGGTGGATGCTTAGGATGCTTTGCCACAGGAAGTATTGCCGGCAAGGACAATTAAAGCATTTAAGTACAGAATGGATATACACATCATTTAGAGAAGGGACATGTAAATGGAACTGTCTGTTTACAGTTTGCAAAATCGTTAAAAAAGTAGATACACGTTGTTAAGTAAAGTTAAGTTAAGAAACCAATCGTGCAATCGCTGATTGAAGACGACAGATTAATGGAAGGAAGTTTGGTGTGGAGAGGTAACACGAGCTTTTTGAGAGCGTTATTTTTTGTCACATCAGACCTTTAGAAATGTCCAGTGAGCCAAACCACCTTGACATATGCCCAGTGACCAAACCACCTTGGCATATGTCACAGTGATGCAACCCACCTTGACATATGTCACAGTGATGCAACCAATCATGACATTTGTCCACTGAGCTAAACCAGCACAACACATGCGAAGATTACAATCTAAACCATTTGCCTGGCAGTGGCATATGTATCCACGTAATTCGAAAAATAACGTTGTGTACAGAACATTGTAAAACTTCAGATCACAAAACAAGAAAATAGAAAAATGAGATTTCAACTGTCACATCACGTCATGATGTTAAAATAATATAAATACTAATGGCCTGTAGCTAAAGAACTTGTCAGGACAGAACGAACTCCAGCTTTTGTACGATCCCAGATTACAACCTTTTTCATTATCTACATATCGTGTAGAGGAAGCCACTCTGACAGCATATTTATGAGAGACACATGAATAATTTAAATGATTAAATATGTCTCAGAAGTATATACCACGGACGCAACATAGTCTCAGCTTCTGCAGTACACCAACAATTAAAATGTCGGAACATGTACTATTGAAAATAAACTACAATTAAACGATACTGTTTGGTGTGTTTAAACTGGTTTTTTTTGTTGCATTAATACAAATGATCATCAGACACACATACGAAGAGGATGCATAATCCATAATGCGTTTGACCTTAAGGCCGTCTCAACGACTATACGGACAGTCACACAAACTATTTGAAGATGACCCTTTCCATGGGGAAGATTTTCAGACGAGGAAGATTTTATGCGTGCCATTTCAGACTAGGAAGCAGAAACATAGCGCCACTTTGTGGAAGACCTGGTCATATATCAAAACAGAGGATGAGATTGGCACATTGCTAATAATGTAAGTAATGACCTAGCTAGCGCTTTTGCACGATAATGTAAGTTATCACCAAACAAATAGTTCACCAATTACTACTAAATAGAAAACACCTAAAATAAACAAGGCAACCCAAGATCCAGCGGGATTGTAACAATGAGAAGGACTTACTGGCGACGCCTTTCTCTTTGATGCAATATATTCAAATGAAAAGCAACAAAGCAGATTGCTCTGATTATTCGATGGGATAATACATGTACACGTTTCTACCAGACACCATCACATGGCTACTAAAGCGTTGTAACATATGCATCAAATCCATGCAGATCTCCAAAATCTAAAGAAAACACCACGTGGTTGCGCAAACAGAACCAGAAAACAATTCTAAGATAACCTTAGTATGTCCGACCCGTTTCGTTATTATGCCATATGTATACAGGGTTTGAATAGAACTATCCTGGACAGTAACGTATCCTTGGCAGAAAAGAACATTATACCGAAACACGCACGTTTCAGATCTGGAAAATCATGTGATATCTTGTATGAATGGAATCATGTCACATGAGTTACTTTTACTGATATAAGCATATCATATTACACGATAAACCCCATGAAGCTCTCAGCACATCACACTACACGATAAACTTCCGGAACCTGAAAGCACATCATACTACACGATAAACCATCATACGATCTCAGCACATCATTCTACACGATAAACCCCCGGAAGTTATGAGCACATCATACTACACGATAAACCCTCGGAAGCTGCCAGAAAATCTTACTGCACGATAAACCCCCGGAAGCTGCCAGCTCATCATACTACACGATAAACCCCCGGAAGCTGCCATCACATCATACTGCACGATAAACCCCCGGAAGCTGCCAGCCAATCATACTACACGATAAACCCCCGGAAGCTGCCAGCTCATCATACTACACGATAAACCCCCGGAAGCTGTCAGCACATCATACTACACGATAAACCCCCGGAAGCTGCCAGATCATCATACTACACGATAAACCCCCGGAAGCTGCCATCACATCATACTACACGATAAACCCCCATACGCTCTCAGCACATCATTCTACACGATAAACCCCCGGAAGCTCTCAGCACATCATACTACACGATAAACCCCCGGAAGCTCTCATCACATCATTCTACACGATAAACCCCAGGAAGCTCTCAGCACATCATTCTACACGATAAACCCACCGGAAGCTCTCAGCATATCATACTACACGATAAACCCTCGGAATCTCTCAGCACATCATACTACACGATAAACCCTCGGAATCTCTCAGCACATAATACTACACGATAAACCCACAGAAGATGATGACAAAGTTAAATTATGTAACAAATGACGGCGTCTCATATAACATCATCAAAGATATATTGCAGAAGAGTCGATGCAATATCCCAATGCGATGGAAACGAAAGTCGATGGCAAAGAAAGTCAAACGCATGGCACAAGTAAACGTCTTAACACATATGCTGCATAATATAAATAGTATCGACCAGTCTAAGCACACACGCTGTCAAAATGCATGTACGACTGACGACGACGCAAGCGTCACTGACCAAAGATACGGGTTTAAAGAGAAGACTAAACTGATTTCCTTTTTTTTTAATAGATAATGTTATGTGACAATCGAATGTTACTACATGGTGAGTAAAGTCAGATTCACGCTGTCCATTTCTGTAGCTGCGTACTTCACAATAGTTTAGAATAATTCTGCATATGCCAAAATGATTGTTACAGCAATACATGGGACTGGCCGGAAAGTTGCAGCGTGCATTATACCAATTCCACCTAAAAACAATATACACTCCTAATCGGGTGTAGCCCGACTTGAATTATTGCGATTCAAAATAAGAAACAGGCAAGATGTCCATTGCACGCTATGTTAGGATACCAGGTGCAGCACATACAAATCAAATCTATACGCAATGCATTACATTCAATACTGCCCCGACAGACAAGTCTCAGAAAGGGCACCACCAAAGAATGATTAAACTGAAGCAGCTTCCCTGGATGGAGCAGAAGGAGACACTTGCCCCGGGATTGACTTTTCCCAACACGGAAGCGACCAAATAAACGTCAAACTGCTGCTTCACAATTGAGGGCAACCTTAAATATATGGGGACACATGGATGATCAGACTTTCGACTATAAAACAATAAAGGCCTTACACCACCTGATGATTTAGACAATCCGGTTATAAACATGTAATATGGATGCAATGTAGAAGGGATGTCAAGGACATGCATGTCGCTGAACAAGAACATGGCGTCCATCACATGTATTGTCGTGGTTACGGAAAGAAACGAAGTATTGCTGTTGGTGTGTCAATATTTATATAGGCATTTTGTATATTTAGAAATGGCGGTTCACGTTGCTTGTCCATCGTTTCTGAAAAGGACACTATTGTCATATGTCAATCCTAGAGTGGGTTCGTAGATTGCTTATAAAATCAATCCCTGCCCAAAAGCGGATGTCACGCTGAAGGCAGAAATCACCGACTGACGGTCACGCGGAGGCAACTCTTCTCCTGTATTTCGTGTCGCTCGTTTACCATGTATCATGTCATAGGAAATGTTACTACGTCAGGCAAAGCGATCACCAGCAGATTATCTAACGATCAGTGTCAATGTATTATGCATGTATGGGTGTTTGTATATTTGTTTGTCCATATACATATATAAGTATATCTTTTTGTCATGATACTATAATTGTATGCCCCTTTTTTTTCTTTGTCTGTGTATCTAAATGCATGCATTTCGTTTTGTGTATCTGCGTATATATATAGTATGTTCTTTAATCCATCCTCGCGATGGTTATAATGCAACATAAATCAGACTCTAGAGGTACATAAGTTACACTATTATGTGTCATGTTTATAAAATCGGATACACTATTTGCTTGTCTTTCTTACAAATCATGCAATCATTATAGTGAATTTATACTTCTGTGATAATTGTAGGCTGTGTAGCTGGGTATTTCGGAGAAAGGTGCGAAAAGCAATGCTCGCCGTTTTGTAAGGGAACATGTGCCATGGAGACTGGTTGCTGTGATGAGTGCAAACCACATCTTTCTGGTATTTTCTGTGAAGGTAAAGTTAACTAGTGTTCGTGTTGTATAGAGATGACTGCATGCCAGTCATAATCACTAGTACATTATAAACATTTAATATGCTTTATACATTAATACTAACATTTGAAGTTATCATGTCAGACATTTAGTCTTGGAGTTGATATCTTAAGTAGCGGATTCGGAACTTTAACTACTATAACAGTTCCAGCCAGAGCAAGAGCATTTAGGGCAGGGGTGATGTGGTTGACGACTCAGAACAAAAATACCGGACTGAGTGCCAAGGTCAGTCACCGTCTCAACAAAGGAAAACGCAGTTGGAGGCGGAGAATGTGGACAGGTAGTAACTGGCCACTGGCGTTCTGATTTGAACAGTGTGGGGGGGGGGGGGATGAGTGACATACGGGACAGCAGCGAAACTTGCTGCGATAGATGAGTGACAGGTGTTCAGAGTATTCGTTCCAATAACGACTGAATGGAGCCACCCCCCTGTGATCCATTGGGCAGCTATGATACTGCTGGAGAGTATATAACACAGAGTCAAAGTTTAGCTCAAGGAGGCTAGATGGAGAGGGGATGAGAGCGAATGAGAGCGAATGAGAGACTAGACATGAGTCCGTTTAGCTCATCCATTTGATAGAGGAGCGAATAATAGACTTGTACAAATGTCAGCGATAGAACAGGATCGCTTATATAAATGTGTGAGTTTTGTATTAATATATAATCTGAACGTGTGTTGTAAGCAGGACACATTGTGAACGAGGTATGTCCAGATCGTCCGCCTCAGAGGATTTGAGTAAGGAAGAGTTTTTTATTAGGTGTGTTGAGGACGCAGTTGCATAGATGTGTGTGTGCGTGTGTGTGTGATGTGAGTACGGCAATATAACTGTGTTTTGGTAGTCGGGAATTCCATCAAAAGCTAATGCTTAAAATGTCCACCTTTTTTTAATATGTACATTGACATCTATATAATATATGAATATTTAGTTAAGATGATATGTATTGTATTGTGTTTGTAATTTCACTACTCATTTTTCTGGTATTAGTATTATATAATAAATATGCCATCTGCTGTGTGCTATATTATTGCAGTGTGTGGTCATGATTATGTGGATGGGTGTGATAATGTTGTAAGTTAGAAAAACCCAGGGCAAACAGGGGGATATGCTACACTACATGAGTAGTAATATACTGTGCATATTAAGTACTGCATGTCATGCTGTGATATAAAGATTGTATTCTGGGTCATATAGTAATTTGTGTGTGAACATTCAGAATGAGAAAGTAAGACAATATGTGATCACATATTGGACGTCTTTAACGAGCTTACGGCAACAGATAAATCAGCGTCTGGCAGATGTCGGCAAGATTGTGAGGGTGGATTATAAGTATGTATGAGGAAAGATGAACTGAAAAAAGACACGCATTATTTCACCTATTAGACTATCCAGTAATAGTGTATGTCCAGAGTACTAATATATTAGTCTTCACAAATTACCAATTGTGATGGTTGTTAAATGTAGTCACGCATTTATGTGTTGCTATAGGGAACCATTTCTTATTGTGTTTCAGTATGTTTTACCTGACGTTTTGAAAGTACCCTTGTCAAACAATATATACATATCAAATAACTGACATTTTTTAGCCTTGATAACGTTACAACGAAAGAACATCGTGCAATAGACTGTTCAGATAATTGACAAATCAAGCTGATGAATGGCATGATTATGACTATGTTCACGATTATACGCCAACCTGTATTTTTTCGTAAAAAGCAGCGGTCATCCAGAGGCTGTCGACACTGCCATAGAGCTTGTCTAGTGTTGCCATTGATGATGGTCACATGTGCTTTCTCTGATCCACGTATGTCAGGCAGTTTTGCAGCAAATGTCCAGCTGCTCTCTTCTGTTCAATTGGAAATATACATCGTTTTTTGTGTAGCCAGTATGTTATGTTTCCCATTTGGTTACGTATCTAGCTCTAATAAGCCGTTTTGACTCTTCGTATGCCACACTAGCATCTGCTTGTGGTAGTCTTGCACCTTCTTTTGCCAGTCTGTCTGCCTCTTAGTTTCCTAGGATGTTGCAGTGGGATGGAACCCTCTATACCACTACTCTTGTTGGTGCAGACTGATGTCATAGTTGGCAGAGTACTGCGCTTAAATCATTAAGTTCAGTATTTGTCTGGCGTTTTAGCGCTGTGACTACGGCCAGGGCATCTGTGAGCAAGACTATATGGCTTTCATTCCTTTTACTTGTCACCATTTCTTCTACTGCAGCCATCAGTGCACCTACCTCCGCTCTGCAATTCCTTGTGTATTTTCCAGTTGCCACTGACAGTGTTATTTGTCTGCCATTTGGTAGGCTCATGAATACCCGTGCCCCTCCGTTCTGTGTTGTGTTTGTTACAGAACCGTCGGTGTATGCATGGGTCCAGTCCATGCTTGGGTAGTTTTCCGTTATGTACCTCCGGGTTGTATATCTTCTTTCTTTTTCAGTCTGGCTGTTTTTGTTTCCAATACATGGTATACTTTCTTCCACCTCTGGAAATATATGCTGCCTCCAGGTAGGTTTTCGTACATTAGGGATGGGCTTTGGTGTTGTTAGTACGTGCATAGGGTCTTCGTTTATCTTTGCTTTGGCTATTTCTGCAACGTTTCTCCGCTTTTGTTTCCGTTTCCAAATGTGTTTAGTCTCTGATCCATAGGATGGTAAGTCAGTCTTCTGAGTTTCTCTGCTTGGTGTTGGGCTCTGCAGTCTCTTATGTCGGTCATTGATTGCAGTTTTGTAATCTTTTCAAGTTCTACAATTGCGTTGACTTCATGCCTCCTGTTATAAATCTCATGGCTCATGGTTTTGAAGTTTGCAAATATTATCGAAGTTTGCCTTTCCTGCTGTTGTCCATGCCGCAATGCCATACTCGAGAACTGGTCTCACTCTTCCAGTGTACAGTTTCTTTAGTATACTTTCGTCTGCTCCCCATCTTGTTCCAACAAGTGTCCTCATGATTGCTATTCTTTCTCTGGCTTTCATTCGGTTTCTCTCGAACTGACTTTTCCATGTCATGCGCCAATCAAATGTGACTCCCAAGTAGTTTTTGTTGTCGTTTGGCCGCAGGTATTTTCCGTTAAGACTTATTTTTGTGTTTTGGGGTTTGTTTGAAAGCGAAAATATCGTACATGTTGATTGTTTCTCCCTTATTTTGACCAGCCAATAGTTCGCCAACTTTTCCATCGATGTTAGGGCCTGCTGCATCCGATTACTTGCTATGGTGAGATTCTTTTCAGAGGTCCACATATCCAGATCGTCTACAAACATTGAGCTGTGGACTCTTCTTGGTATATTCTCTGTTATGTTATTTTATACACCAGGAAGAGTGTGGATGACAGCACTCCCCCTATGGGTACTCCCTGCTCAAGTGTCACCTTTTTTGCTCGTCTGCCCTTGTACTTGAACTCTGGCCGTTCTGTTTTTGAGGAAGTGGCTGATCCATTTGTACATTTTCCCACAAACTTCACTTCTTCGTAGCTTGACTTTAAGTCCCTTTTTCCAGACTTTGCCGAATGCCTTTTTCTAGATCCACCCAGACCGCTACTGTCTATTTTTGCTCCCGGTAGGCATCTTCTTTTTCCTGGGCTAAGAGGGTGATCTGATCCTCAGTGGATCTGTGCTGTCTAAAGCCTGCTTGCTGTGGAATTAGTATGTGTTTTTCTTTCGGATGCCACATCAGTTTGGTGTTTATCATACGTTCCATTAGTTTGCCTGCAAAGCTCAGTAGACTGATGGGCCTGTATAAATTTGAATCTGTTTTATCTTTTCCAATCTTTGGTACTGGTGCAAGTACTGCATCTTTCCATCCCTGAGGTACAAAACCCTTTTTCCAGCTTTGGTTCAGGACTGATAATAAATTCATCTTTGCTGTTTGACCCAGTCCCATCAGCATTTCCTTTGTTGCTCCATCTTTTCCGGGTGATTTCTTTTTCGTTAAAGTTCTCATGCCTCTTCCATTTCATTCATTGTTAATTTTGCGATCATGTGCTCCTCTGGTGCCATAATAATTTTGTCGTCCACATTTTGTTTTTCCCTAATGTATGTATGCCTATCTGCAGGGACATCGATGTAGTTAGCTCTGGAATTATATTCTATAAAAGCGTTTGCAGCTTTATGTTTCCAGTAAGCATGTTGTCACCCTGCTTGAAGGTAATTTAATTGTTTGATGGTGTTTTGTCGTTGATGGCTCTGACTCACGTCCATAGGTTGTTCCCGTATTTGTCTAAATTGAGGCTTTCTGTTTTGATTTTCCAGCTGTCTCTTGTTATTTGGTTTAGAGTGTATTTGTATTTCGCTGTGGTGGCTTTGAGGGCGATATTTGCTTCCATATATTATTCTCTATCTGCTTTTTTCCTAGCATTCGAGACTTCGTCTTAAACTTTCTGCAATTCGTCATTCAAATAAGGCTTGTAGTTTTTCCTTGCCCCTCTTTGGATGGTTTCGGTGGCTGCCTGCATTATTGTTTTACTGAGGCTTTCCGCCATGAGTTTCATATTGTTATTCCGTGTGTTGATGGTTTCGCACAGCCCATCTGTCATAATTGCAAATCTGTCCCAGTCGGCTCGTTTATAGTCCCAACGTGGGAGCGGTTTTGTTTCCTGTGGGCCTACTTCCATATCAACTTCTAGCTTAATTGGCCTAGGATCGCTACATGCCAATTGGTTGAGCACCTGGAGGACTATTTTGTGGTGAATATTCACCATGGAAAAGGCCACATCTGGAGTAGAGGTGGTATGCCATGTTCTAGAATAGAAGCTAGGGCTATCATCCAGCCTATTGATGAGATATAGATTTGTGTCTATCTCCCAGTCTTCCACTTCGACACATCTGTTGTCTGTGTCCGAATATCCTCATTTCTCCGAGTGGCTGTTGAAGTCTCCAAATACTATGCAGCTGGAGTCCTTGACTTCCATACTCGAGAGCGATAGGTCTTTATTTGGTGGTCCGTACAGGTTGAATATGCGGATCTTCGTCTTATGAGCAATAATGTCAACTCCTACCATTTCTGATTGTCCGGTGTGATTGACAGCTACCGCCCTACTCGGTATACAGTTACGGGTCAGTATCAGAACCCCCTCCTTTGTGACCTTCTCTATCAAGACGGAAGGTCTGGAATCCTCTGATTGAGAATGTATGGTTGTTGTTGAGGTGTTTTTCTTTGATTCATGCCACGCTAATCTTACCTTCATGCAAGTGATGTGTTAGGGAAAGCTTTTTGTTAATGACTCCTTCCGCCTACCACTGTAGTATTCTGAGGGTCTTGTGTTTTTTGTCAATAGTTGTTGCCCTATTACCATGTGCCTTTACTTCACAGCACATGGGTGGGTTACCACCAGCAGCAATGGTTGGGCACCTTCGAGGCGTGAGCTCCGGCATTCTCACTGCTTGGAGGGACTCCATATGATTAGCGCCACTCTTTTTTCTATTAGGTTGTACCGTCATCACACAGCGATATTTGTGGCACTGTGTTACTTGTTAAGTCTGTGGGTGGCCCAGTGCATCTGATTTCAACAGGCGTTTCTGAAGGGATGCCCTCCTTAGCTTTTGGCTGTCCCCAGCCTATCTGCAAGGCATCAGTTGTTTATGATCAGAGTTGTCTCTCTTATAGAAGTTGTCTTACAGGACTATCGAGTCTTCACCACTCGTGTCTATAGGGTGCGGTGATGATATATGAGATATGCTATATGATATGGACTATGTACTGGATTGTACTATCCCGGAAGAGAGGCAGTCCAGTGTGTCTGTAGCCCAGGATCGTCACGTCCTGCCAGAAACGTAGAATGTGCATGTGAGTGGGGTATCTTATTACTCCCTTTATTTTCTCTGCTTCTCTGCAGTGATGGTACGCCTAGCATTCCCCGCCACCTGGGAGGTTGTCACAATAGGGCAGAGATGCAATGTCTGCTGGCCTGCATCTCTTTTGCGTCCATTGGGATGACTGATAGCAGAGAGAAGTATAGAGCGAGGCAGGAGTGCATTTAACCAGTGGATAGGCCTGGTAATGGCACGGATATCTTGACCGCCTGGTGTGCGGACATATCTCATGATCAAGGGTTACGTCTCAACAGTTCGCAGTGACGTGGCTGCTCTACTGCTTACGATACCTCGACCGAGAACTAAGTCTTCAACTAGTGGTTTCACATCTCATCGCCGTATGGCAGAATATCTGGCAGCTTCCCTCCCGCTTTAATCAGCGGCAGTATATTTTACTGGAACATTTTACTGAATGAAAAGCCGGCAGATCTTAAAATTGCCTAATGATTACTTTTAGAAATGTCAATACTGCAGTCCGATTGCAATGCTAATTTTAGTTTCATGAGAGTAACACGTAGATTTTTCGTCACAATTTTCAAAAACTCCTCTTTGATAATATAGCTATCGAAATCGTCACATTTTTTTTTTCTACCTTGCTTGAAATGAGAGCACTAAGTCATATCCAATACATAGGTAAACGATGACATATCTAGACCAAAGGCCAATTGAGTTTGTTTCTCTGGGCCCTGCATATTTGCAATATAAATGACCCATCTTATAGTCCCTGCAGAAAAAAGGATAAAGTAAAACGGTAACGTTCTGCATTGTTATAAATCCTCACTTCAAACGTATTTTTACATTTATATCAATGAATTTTGTGGACAAGCAACTATTAGTCATAAAACAACACACCAAACTACAGCAACGTTATATGCCTATAAATTAACAACATTTTTGCATGAATGAACTTGGTTGTTTTCCGCATTCGACAAAGTGTCTAATTCAAACATGATATCAATGAAAGCCTTCACTCAAATCAGTGCATAGGCCAACATCTCGCCCGAGTGCATGAGCTGCTCTTTCTACCTCTCTCCAGATGTCATTATGTAATGTTAGTTCCTTTTCACATTCCCTCCTCCACGTATCTTTGGGTCCGTTTCTTTCTTTTTTGCACTGATAATTCCATGCAATAGCATGTATGCCTATATTAAACTGTGGATTCCACAGCGTATGTCATATACATCCTCGTTTATTTCGCTTGATGTGTTGAACCAATTGCTGTTTATGGTTCCTTTTCCACACGTCTTCATTTCTCACCATGTCCTACCACGTTATACCCATTATCCTACGCAGACATATGTTAACGAAGGAGTGGACTCTTTGTTGTATGACCTTGATTATTCTCCATGTATCCGATCTTTTCATCAACAATCGGCTTGACATATTCGTTATATATTATACTCTTGATATCTCTAGATCTCCAATTATTATTTAGAATACTCCTCTTGCCTCTCCAATTCTGATCACCACATCCGCAGCTGCCGTTACTGATCTACTTACGTGTATATTTTGCTGTCCAAATCGGTAAAGGTATTCACATCCTCCAACTCTTCTCCCTTCAGCATGATTGGTTCTTTTCTATTAGTATTGAGTTTAAGGAGCTTGCTTTTCGTCATGTTAATACTCAGTCCCAGTTTGGCGGATTGTTCTTTCACCATATCACGTTTCCATTGCATTTGACTATGGCTGTGACACAAGTTCATCTCATTGAAACATTAAACAAAGATCAACAAGCCGCTGTCCGAGTATCTGGGCAAAGATCAAATTGATTTGCAGTACAAAAGGGAGTTCGACAGGGATTTATCCTCTCACCTTATCTGAACAACATACATGCGAAATGTATAATGATACATATACGAGAAGACGATAACATTGACAGTTTCGACCCATTAACGATTGGGGAGTACGAGATTCCAGATTTACGATGCGCAGATGGCACAGTGATACTATCAAGAAGTGCAGACGGGCTGAAGCAGCTACTTTCAGCCGTTAATGGGAATTGTAAAGATCAAAACCTGTTTATAAACATAAAAATAACATCGATAATGACCACCGACCAAACACAATGGCAGCATACATGTACAGTGGTTAGGGGGGAATTGCATCATCTCACTTCAGCAAATCTTTCCGCCTTAGCGAAACCCGCTGCCATATATTTTTTGAACATTTTTCGAAACGTTCAATTTTGCTAACATTCAACAAATGTAACTGTTCTGTTTCTTGGTCAATAAATATGATTTTCTTGTGTGTAGAGACATAAATGTATAAATACTTTTTTGATGTTTTTGTTTTTGTTGTGTGTTTGTTAGTTGCTGAGATACAAAAAGATGAATGTGAAATTGAATGAAACCACACAGATTTTGACTTTCCTGGCTAGGCCTAGTTGCTCCGATAGAAATCAATGGAAACCACAATAAAATATCGATACTGCGTTTATAATATCACACAACTGTTAGTTTCCAATTTAAATGTGGTTATTAGATCTAAACAAATACAATAAACAGATCTACCCGATAAAGATCCCTCCCAACAACCTTCTTCACCTTTCCCCAAAAAGTCAGGCAGCTCCAATCGGAAAGACAAGAAAATAAATCGATCAAAATCAATTCGTAATCGAACATGCGATACTTCTACCGTCAAAACGCCTGAGTAGATGAACGTCGGGTATCCAGGAGTAAACACAATGGCTATTGGTAGGGTCTCCGCACATAGTAAAATAAGATGTAATTATTTTTTACAGTCACCTATGGCTGTGGCAGACAGTTGTCGGTGTGCTAAAGCCGCCTTCCGTGAGAGAATGAATGAATATACCACATTCCTGGTCACGAAATGCACGCTTCAAGAGAAGTGCGAAATATATTCCAATATGAACTGAAGCAAGCACATAGCCTTGATTAACTCGGCATTAGATTGCAAACTCCTCTAAGGACGCACCGACAAAGTTGATAGTGCATTTCATGTCAGTGTGGAACGACTAAATTATGATTAGTAGAATCGGTGAACAACCAATACTCCTGAGCGTTTTGAACAGACCCACACGATTTATCAAGTCAAATGCATTCGTGAGATATATCAAGGCACTATACAGTGGTTTTTGTGACACTTTTGGGATACTTATGTATGGGTCTCCGAATGGATGATACTCGTTATGAAGTTTGAAATAGTGGAGTGTTTCAGTGAGAGGTTTGGTCGTCACTGAACATAGCTTTCAATACATATCGCTGGTGTCCAGTATGGAAATATACATTGATACAACCGCTTCTGTTCTTAGCTTGATATCTTAAATAAATTTAACAAGATAGGGTTGTTGTAGTCAAGATGTAAAGGCATTCACATATCACAGTGATTAACGGAGACAGTGGGCGATCAAATATCGCAACCTGCAAGCGACTTCTGATCTCATGAGAAGTAAGACCAGAGTGTCAGCTTTGCGAGTTACCTCCAGTCGTCCAGATCCATAATATTGCCACTGATTTAAGGTAACTCAAGACAAGAAAGAGATTGAGGTCCAGTGCATATTCTTCCTAACAATGTTCTAAATGCAGCACACATCACATTATGCAGACAAAAGCGTATGTCGTGGAGGCCATCATAGCTCCGCTCTTTCTCTCTCTCTCTCTCTCTCTCTCTCTCTCTTCTCTCTCTCTCTCTCTCTATATATATATATATATATATATATGTATATATATATATATATATATATATATATATATATATATATATATATATATATATATATATAAATTCAAGAAACGGTAAAGCCAGCCGTCAATCGTAGACGATGATATCATAGTTAATTTATCAAGCGCTGTTTTTAGCAATGAATAACTTTCTACTTGTTATCCTCACTTTCTCGTCTCAACCCGTCCGACCCCAGTGGCAAGACACGGACAAGACGACTAGGGGGCTACTACGACATGTAAGGGTCACCGCATCAAGCACCGTTGAAAAAGTCGGAGGAATCCGGAGTCGAACCCATATAACCTGATTACGAGGCCGACGGCTTAACCGACTTGCCACGAAATATATATATATATATATATATATATATATATATATATATATATATATATATATATTTATTATTTTTTTTTAAATCTGTTCCCACCTTTTGCACGTTTAATATATCCACACATTAATATGAACACACTTTAGAAAACTAAAAATGTGTAACAGTTCCCGCCGGAGCAAGGGGAGTTTAGGATGCCTGAACATGTTAAAGCTTAAAGCTACATGAATGCATGTCAATGCCACTCAGGTCTCAGCAAAGGAGAACCGAGTTGGGTTAAGGAATGTGGACAGATAGAAACTGACCACTGGCCTTCCGATTTTGGTAGGGGGAGATTGATTGACAGACGAAATTGGCAACGGGGCTTGCTGCGAGAGAAATGGAGTGACAGGTGTGCAAAGTGTTTCGGTCCAATTGGATTGAAGATGACCATACCTGAGATCGATTGGTCAAGCTCTGGCTTTGCTTGAGGATATATAACTCGAGACAAAGTTTAGCTCGGGAGGGGGAGAGAGATTGAGGCTGGAGAGAGAGAGACTGAATGTAGATAGTGTGTTTAACTCACCGACTTTAGATAGAGGAGCGATTGATAGACGGTTGGACGAATGTTTAGTGATAGAACAGGATCGCTCAAATAGGTGTGTGAGTTTTGCATTAATGGATAATCTGAAAGTGTGTTTGTAAGCAAGGACACATTGTGAACGAGTTATGTCGAGATCGCCCGCCTGAGGGGATTACAGTGAGGAAGCGTATTTGATAAGGTGTGTTGAAGACGCAGTTAATGCGATGTGTGTGTGATGCAATTGCAAGGCAATATAACTGGGTTTTTTAGTTAGTTGGGAATTCCATCTATAGCTAATGCTTACAATTCCCGTTTTAGTTGAAAGTTTAGTTAAGATATGTATTATATTGTGTTTGTAATTTCTCTACTCATTCTATGATATGAGTATGATATAATAAATATGCCACCTGCTGTTTGATATGTCATTTACTGAGTATGGTCATGATGATGTGGATGAGTGTGAGAATGTTCTAAGTTAGATCACAGCGAAGGCAAACAGTGGGATCTGCTACACGTAATTATTATTTTGGTGCTTGTTGACCACGGATAGTCGTGGTAGATTTATAAATATAGTGCGTGTGTAGCTATAGATCTTGATTTGCATGTTTAACACAAGTGTCGCAGATATATAACTTGTGTGTGTAGTTAGGAATAGAGGAGTAGCTAGTGGTTAGAGTGTTAGTACCATAGACAGTTGTTCCAATCATCTGACTGGTAAATGTGACATTTTGTTTTCCACCCATTGTTGTATTATTTACAAGACTTTGTGCGTACTTGACAGTCTTGTAAATTTTTGTGGGGGGCCAGACGGGTTTATTTAATATGTCGAGGTTAAACAATGTTAAACAATGTTATCATTGTCTAGCTTTTGGACATTTGTCTATAGGATGCCCAAATATAATTCGGAATACGAACGTTGTCTGGAGAAGAGGACTGTTTGTCAAAAACAAGCCTTTCATGGCACTAGCTACAGTCAGCGATACGTTAAAGGACAAAAGTCAAATGAGAGGAGGAGGAATGGTTGGGCAGAAGTTTGAATCGGGCAGATTCTTAGCCCACAAGAGGCCTTTTGCACGGTTACAGATGGAGAGGCAGAACAGGAGCTTTCAAAGAGACTTTGAGCACGAGGCGGATGGACAGAAAGAAAGAGATAAAGGTTTTGTGTATCCAGAAAAGTTAGGGACGGAGGGCAGGTTACGCAATGCAAACGAGACAAACGTTCGCTCAGAGGTCCAGATGAAATGTTACATCATTGGACAGTGTAGGACGAGAATTCAGGAAGAGGGTGTTACGTCGATTAACAGGGTCGGGCGTGCTGAAATGGGCCAAGTTTACCAGGAACTTGTGGTCAAGCCTGGTAGAACATTAGTTAAAGTCGACGAAAAATCGAACAAGGAAATAGTCGGAGATTCGTCAGATAAAGAGGAAAGGAGAGGAGGAGGAATGGTGGCAGGGCCTAGCCATGCGGGAGAAGTTGATGAACAGACCGAAAGAAGGGACAACCCTTCGGCCACCGAGGAAGGCAGTGGGAATGAAGCACATTTGGAATGCGAAACGGACGCACCAACAGCAGCCAACAAAGGAGGAACATAGTTTCTTAGGAAAACGAAGAAAAGGGAAAGACAGGACAGCGAACCAGTCATCGAAGCAAAGATGAAAAGATCTCAGTTCGGGATAAGCCAACAGTCAAACGTAAAGTGTGAAAAGTTTTTCCCACAAATAGTAAATACAGATGGACGGAAGGCTGAAGTAGCGAACGATGTAACTGTACGTAACACTAACAGAGAACCGGTAGGTACGAACCAAACAACCGTGAAACAAACAGACCAGACGATGGGCGTTTTACATAGGAAATCGCGCAGCAATCAGAGACAGCTGATGGGGCAACGCATAGTCTGGTTAAAATAAGCAGTAGTGATAAGGAACGGTTGATGCAATGTTTACTGACGCTAGCCAAAAACATGGAATTCAGAAATGGAATTAGGTAAAGTCGTGTGGAGTACTTACACACATGGTAGTACAGGGCTATCATGTGAAACTCCAGTTAATGTATGCATTTGCATAAAATTTGTTTCATCTACCGTTATCCTTGAGAAACGGAGATTTGGATAATTAGGGGGTAGGGTATAGAGATGGAGGAATGACCAGATGTTAAAAATTCCTTTGAATTCGTTGTCTCAAGTAAACGCCAGACAATGAGCCTACCACGGACGGTCAGTCTGAAGCTAGACTGACCGAGATCAAAGGGACATTTCCGACCATAGAAACGGACGGCCAGTCTGAAGCTAGACTGACGAGA
The DNA here is from genome assembly GCA_036924085.1 of Ariolimax columbianus. Lineage (NCBI taxonomy): Eukaryota > Metazoa > Mollusca > Gastropoda > Stylommatophora > Arionidae > Ariolimax > Ariolimax columbianus. Next base: position 6,130,404 of record JAVGWX010000004.1, on the reverse strand, counting down.
TCACAGGGTCATTTCCGAACAGAGAAACGGATGAGAGACGCAGGATAGCTGGATGCGCCAGGTAATGATTACGCGACGCGGGGTAACACGTGGACGTGATGTTTCGGTCAAAATCTGACCAGGGGGTTTTTATGCAACTTGTAAGCAAGGACACATTGTGAACGAGTTATGTCGAGATCGGCCGCCTGAGGGGATTTCAGTGAGGAAGAGTATTTGATAAGGTGTGTTGAAGACGCAGTTAAGGCGATGTGTGTGTGATGCAATTGCAAGGCAATAGAACTGGGTTTTTTAGTTAGTTGGGAATTCCATCAATAGCTAATGCTTACAATTCCCGTTTTAGTTGAATGTTTAGTTAAGATATGTATTATATTGTGTTTGTAATTTCTCTACTCATTCTATGATATGAGTATGATATAATAAATATGCCACCTGCTGTTTGATATGTCATTTACTGAGTATGGTCATGATGATGTGGATGAGTGTGAGAATGTTCTAAGTTAGATCACAGCGAAGGCAAACAGTGGGATCTGCTACAAATGCATACACAAATAATAATAGATTAGACAGTTCACTTATATATGTATAAATATTTTAATTGAAGCTTACATTTACCAATATTTTGAATGATTGTTATTCTTTCCAATAAACGCAGAATGTATTCAAAGATATTATGGGCCGTTGTGTATCCTCACTTGTTCTGAGCACTGTCTGAATAGGGATTGCGACTTTGTAACTGGGAACTGTTCTGTGTGCACAGATCACTACACTGGATCAAAATGTCGCTTTGGTAATGTCGCATACCTTTGATTGCTTAACTAATAACTACCATTCGATTATTATTTGCAATGTATCTCTAATTGGGTTACTCACAAATTACATTGCTTTTTGTTATTCCCAACTAGCATTTGATTGTGTTAATAATCACAACTACCATTGCGTTGTGTCGTTCTTAAATAACATTGCATAGTACACATATGCATACCATGTTCTTTAATAGTTTTCTTACTTTTTTAAAAGTTTTTCTTCTTATTTGTTCTTCTTTTTTCCCTTTTTCTTATTTCGTTTCTTCTTATGCACTAATGTAGCTGATCATTATTCAATTCCATTATTAGTTATTGTGCAGTTTTAAAAATGTGTATTTTACATGCTGGTTACAAAAAATCATTAAGGACATATCATGAACGTAATATATTATTAAACATACATATATTAAGGGTACTTTATAATTAGGATGTTATATTATGATAATATATCATTTAAGTGATATTTGTTTATTTTTATTATGATGTTTGAGTGGCATTTTTATTTAGGTTGAGGTATTTTGCTGTTACATTATTAGAACGGTAATTGAGGGTGACGCATCATTATACGATTCATGGTGATGATACGTTATTAATATGTAAAGAATTAAAGTGATGTATCATTATGCACAGTCAATAATCCGAGGGATAACTTATTAAAGTCATAAGTAAGTCCGGTGAAAACAATTCGAGTGACACATACTTACAGTAATACAGCAATAGATTCTCCAGTGGGCAGAGGGGTATGTGCGAATGATGAGAAAAAGAAGAACACAACAGCCACACATTATCCATATCGTAAGAGACGACACACTGGGTAACATGGCAAAACGCATGCATGTCTAGGTGGTTTGTTTATAGCAGCATAGATGGCACCTAATATGCTGAGGGTCTACTTTTATTTAGTGTGTGTATACATTAAGATGAACTAGCACATCGGATAACCACCCTTCATAAGCGCTTGTCCCAATGCAGCGGAATGTGTTAAGCAGCTCGAATCTAGCCCACTATAGAGAAATCCATGTTATCATCTACATCCAGCTCATACCTTTAATATTGCCTAGTAGGAGAACCTTGTTTGGTTGGGCCAGCCGGCTGGTGACCAATGGTGACGTGATCTATAAATGTGAAAGTCTTGCTATAAATACTGGCTTCGCAAAATTGAAAGTTGAGAGATTCATAGAGACGTGCCATGATTGTATTGTATTTGGCTTCCATTGGGGACTTTATGTAGACGTAGATTATTTGAAATCCTGAGACGAAACACTTTCGGGCACCATACAATGCTGGGCATGAGCAACACGTCATACAAACATAACATATAGATAAAGCAACATGGCATCGACAAGCGAACACGATTTATCTTCGTACATAAATGCCGGTAAATACGTAATATGTGTAATTAACAGTTAAGGCATACGTGTAATTCTCAGCGTGTCTACTTGCCTATATGACCGCATGTCTGACATAGTGTATGTCCTTCTGTCTTGACCACAAGCAGTTGTGACCACCATGTTATCTCCATCTGTGTATATGGTTACATTTGCGTTAATTGCTTCGTCTCTTTTTTATTTAACAGATCCTGTGTATGATCCATTCTTGTCGATAGTATTACTAATTTTACTTGTTGTGTCGATGATCGTCGTTCTGATATGCAGCTTAGCAGCAGGAAACAGACTCAGTTTAACAAGTCCCGAAAATGCAGCAACTAAACAAGATGTAGTCTAGCGCCTGGCTTACGACACGATGTAAGAATGATGGAACTCACGAGCCCACACATTTTTGAAGCGCATGCGCGACAGAAGGTTACATCAGTACTTATCAACGAGTTATACGAGAAACATATCAACGTGATTTGGAGAAGAACCTTGACACTTAAAGACAACTCATGATGAGATAACCACTTGCGCGAGAGTTATGGTTCTTGAATTATCATATGTTATTCTCTGTGAAGCTATCTTTGCGTTCATTACAAATAGACTGATTGGAACCGATCATCATAAGCTGAATTGACGTGAAGAATTCTGAACGTTTTATATATAGATTACAATTTGCACATTTAGTATTATTACTCTGGTCATGTTTCGTCAAGATGGGTTAACAAACTTAAAATGCCTATCGGTACATAATTTGATGAAAAATAAAGTGTCTATTCAACATTTCTAATTACAATTGTTTCTTAATTATGCTATGACTGTTAGGATGATTGAATGAGTATGTTATAAACATGCAGTTGTCTTTCTCTTGTATATTTCAAAAATCGCAGAATTAAATTTGCTACATCATATGCACACCTCATTTGCACAAATACGTCACTGAAAAATGGGCTCTGATTCAAGAATGGCTAATCTAGCAATCCAACGGACACGCAGTCTACTTATGCCTCAACATTATTAATGAAACTCAGCCGATCTGTTCCGAAAAAAAAAAGGAACTTCCAAAGAGGAATGTAATAGGCAACTGGTTAAAAAAAAGCCCACCGCTAATGAACTTGGTGGACAGGATACAGAACACCCATATATACTTGAGCCATCAATGACAAGTATAGCTTTTCTATATTTAATTAACTCAGCAGAAGAGATCGGTGAAATGACTACTTTCACCAACTGTTCGATACTCATATATCCACGGGAGATTCCGTTTTCCTACTTCGCAATCCGGATCACAAACGAACCCGAAATAATGATTCATAAAATGTATAGAGTTATACAGGATAGTACCAGGAATAAGTTACCAGGCAAGGACGACATAACAAAGGAGGTGATTAATGTATGTATGGAAACATGGCTACTCTGGCTACGTAGACTCTTTACAAAGGCGTGGGAAGATAACCACGTACCAGATGACTGGCAGCAAACTATAATCGTTCCAATTTCAAATAAAAATAGCGATAAAAGTAACTGCGACACATACATAGGTTTATCAATATTTAGCCACACTGGTAAAATGTATACAAAGATCATGTAGAATGGGATCAGAACTCTTGTTGAAACGAACATATACAGATTCCATTTTGGTTTTCGTCGAGGTATGAGATGCACGGACGCCTTGATCACCGTATGCAATAAAGCGAAAGGTGAATAGAATGCAACGAAAATCTATGTATTGCTTCAATTGTCCAAGAACAAAAACGTTTTATAGGAATTATATGACTGAACTTTGAAAGATACTGGGAAAGTGTACAAGACCAGCTTCTTGATAATATCATAGCACTGTAACATTCGTCAGAACGACATTTGGTGTCACCGATGATTGTGGCATTACTACCGAAGTGAGACATGCGAGTGTGCAAGAGACCGAAATGGCATCACAAACCAGTAAAATTGTAACATTTGAAGCAGAAAAGAACTCAATGCACGATGTACTTTTTGTAGATGACCAGTGCCTGCTGTACGACAAAAAAAATGTACAGCAAAATCACATGAAATGGCTTGCGACTACCTGTTAACTACAACACGCGAATTAACGAGAGCAAAACATAAACAATAATGATCAGTAGAATATATGGGAACTCAACATATATGTAAATGATATTGCTCTTTAACAGAGCAAATATTTCAAATATTTCGACCGTATTAATTTCTACCAACGCAAGATTGACATGAACATTGCGAATATGGTCAGAAAGAATAGGTGGTGACTAACAGCTGTCACAACTCTTTAGACACCTGCTCATTAGTTTAAGCTGCCAAGACTGCTTAGACACCCGACCATTAGTTTTAGCTGTCATAACTTCTTAGACACCCACTCTTTAGTTTGATCTGTCACAACTGCTTAGACACCTGATTTTTGGTTTGAGCTGTCAAGTCTGCTTAGACATCTGATTTTTAGTTTGATCTGTCACAACTGCTTAGACACCTGGCCATAAATTGATCTGTCACAACTTCTTCTACACCCACTCATTAGTTTGATCTGTCACTACTACTTAGACACCCACTCATTAGTTTGATCTGTCAAAACTACTTAGACACTCACTCATAAGTTTGATCTGTCACAACTTCTTAGACACCCACTCATTAGTTTGATCTGTCACAACTGTTTAGACATCCACTCATTAGTTTGATCTGTCACAACTGCTTAGACACCCACTCATTAGTTTGATCTGTCACAACTGCTTAGACACCCACTCATTAGTTTGATCTGTCACAACTGCTTAGCCACCCACTCATTAGTTTGATCTGTCACAACTGCTTAGACACCCACTCATTAGTTTGATCTGTTTCAACTGCTTAGACACCCACTCATTAGTTTGATCTGTCACAACTCCTTAGACACCCACTCATTATTTTGATCTGTCACAACTGTTTAGACACCCACTTATTAGTTTGGAACCAAGCAACAGATCAAAAAAAGTATTTTTTTTTTTCCGACTCTGTGCTATCACTGTCAAATATAGCCTCTGTCCAGTGCGGGTTAGCAATTCGGTATTTAAGAAAGGTCATCGGTGTTACCATGAAATACAGCAATCGGATCTACGGCATTCGTAGGATGGGCGGCACTACGTATTTATATTTATATATACATAGGCAGAACATAATTTGGTTTCGTCATCTCATCCGAACGCACCCTCATCAACTCCCACTGATTGTTTACATTGCTGGTAGATCAGGAAAATGTGGCGACCGCGACGCAGGTCGATTTATGGTTTTCGAGTGATTGTGCAGCGACACGGGATCACGTTGACAGACGTAACGCACTTGAAGACGTAACGCATTTCACGAAGTACAGCCGACGTTAAGCTCCTCATGACGCTCAGTGGCAACATGATACAAGAATAGCTAATTACCAGTAAATATATATATATATATATATATATATATATATATATATATATATATATATATATATATATATATATATATATATATATATATATTCGCCAAGATATGTGTATTATGATTGGTTGAAACAGAACGGGTAACATATTGAAAAGACAAATGTTACATATATACTGACATGCAGAAGTCTAGATTATAGGAAAAACGCCACACACAATGCAAATATTGTTTGGGAAACCCATAGTAAATAATGTTTAGCGAAGAACACAATTATATGTGTACATATGCACATATTTATATAATTTGTATACCCACACACACACACACACACACACACACACACATATATATATATATATATATATATATATATATATATATATATATATATGGGGATCGCTATAGTCAGGTGGTAAAGGCACTCGCCTGTCACAGTGGTAACAGAAACGGTGGGCGATCGAATCCATCAAGTTTCAAGTGACCCCTGGTCTCACAGGAGGTTAGAATGCATGCATCCTGAGCTACTGTCAGTCGTCTCAAACAACAGTCTTGCCACTGAACCAAGGTAACTCTGGAAAAGAGAGTAATCTTCATGACCAGCGCAGCTTATTTCTCACTATAATATTAATACAGCGTACATCAGATGTTCAAGAAAAAAACGTGCGAGGTTGTGACCAGCATATACATATAAATGTGTCTTGATCTTGATTACCAGTTCGTCAGCTTAGCATCATGTCCAGCTTCGTTTCCAACATACCTAATCATGTGTCACATAATGCCAGTGCACAGTTAGCGCTCTTATTGTAGTGTCTCTTACATTGCTATTTTTTATCCTTTAGCGGTACACGATTGCTGTCTCTGTAAGCTTTCGACCATCATTTTTAAGCATTGTGTAGCATCGTTTTGTTACATATTAATGTACTAGTATGTTTTTATCTGCAACGATTACCGTATCATTCCCCAATTACAATCATCGTTTTTTCCGAATTGTTGAGTTTTTTGCATATGTTGGTTTCAGAAAGTGATTCGAACTAACCGTCTCTCAGGAAACACCTAGGTTACTCTCAATTTGCCCTACAATGAATTCGTTAATGTCCATTTCTCTGCACTGCGGCATATTGCAGTGGACATTGTCAAATTGAAGAGAAGACCTCTTAGATCGTGGAAACCGTACAGAGCATTGCAGTGAGTACTGTTGGATTAAAGAGAAGCCGTTTTTGATCTATAACATCGTCCAGAACAGTTGCGTTGAGCGCTGTTACATTGAAGATAAGTTAAAGGCAGTTAAAATGCTCCTTAGTTATACCTCCCAGCTGCATATTTGCAAATGGGAAAACGTTTATTCAATCCAGTGCTAGCTTGAACTCGTCTCTGCCTATCGGAAGATACAAGCTCTTGTCGAATAAACCGTGCATTAACCTTCCTAAGATGCAGTTGTTCATGAATAATCTAGTTCGCCGTACTCAGAGGACAACTTGCTACTTTTTTAATGCCGAGACAAGATATACGTCGAATTTTCCCCCAAAAGCACGTCCAACAATCCGTCTAATCACCGTAAATAATGTGGTGGGTAAGAACCACAGCCGCCGGGTTCATCACTAACGGATGTACTGCCTTCTACAGAACATCTGCACCATGATAGTGTCTTACTGTGACTGAGTGGCTCATCACGGATTTGTTATTGATCTTCTAAGAATTTCTTCAGGATTATCGTCTTTCTTCAAAAGAAACTTCAACGCAACACACTGTTCCATACATGAGCTAATTTAGGTTGAATTAGAATAACAAGTTCAGGTTTCATTTTAATGTCCTCAATACATAAATATATATAATAGGTCAACGCGCAACCAATGAGCTCGTTGGGGCACACATACAGAAATCATCACAATCCGAAGTCCTCCTTCTTTGTCAGCGGCAGCTGTCTGTGGTTCTTCTGGACGGAGACTGGTCCATTCTGTTATGTTGTCCTCCCACCCATTTTTAGGACGGACGGTTCGTCGTCTACCTTGCTCCTTTCGTGCAGGATCGTATTTGGATGGCTGTTTGATCACAATATGTGACCGTAACCAAACGAGTTTCCTTCTGTTGACAATTGCCAAGAGGTCTTCAAAACGTCCTAATACTGTTGTAATTCTATCTCGTATTTTCTCATTTGTAACTCGATCTCTGTACGTAACATTTAAATGGCTTCGAAAACATCTCATCTCCAAGGCCTCTATCCTTCGCTGAAGGTGACGTGTGACTGACCATGTCTCGCAGGCATATACGAATATTGACAGGTCCAGTGTACACATTAATCGGATTTTCGTGGATAGTGCTAACCTTTTATCTCGCCAGAATAGGTTAAGCCGTGCAAGCGGCGCTATTGGTAGTGCTATTTTGATCAACACCTCACCGTTTTATCCTTATCAACGACAATCGAGATATGTAATACGATCAACCACTTCGAGTTCCAGACCGTTAACATGTATCCTACTGTTGAAGCCATCGGCGCTGTTGGTCATTAATTGTGTCTTTCCAGCGTTTATCTCCATTCATTAATGAAGAGCTTTTTCATCGAACCATCTGACCCATTCCTGGAGTTCTGCTTCTGACCCCGCCAACCCGCCGATGTCATCTCCAACACTTGCCGCTTTTATCATGGGTTATAAAGTTCATCCTTTGTCTTTGTGTTACCAGTTCATTGACCACCATGTATGTTCCTTTAGGGCCATATCTGTTTAATATCTGTTCGATTTTGTAACATTGTGCACATAACCACGCTATTTCGCCTGTCTCATCTCTTGTTGTTTTAGTTAGTTTTTTTCCGTTGTGTTACGTGTTTGCCTCACTAGTATTATCTTGCGAGGCGCGCCTATTCCACCCCACGCAGTATTCGATTAGGCGATATTACGACGCATACACCAGAGCTTGGATGTATGTGAGCGTTTTTACGTATCTATGCTAGATCTGTGCCCTCTCTGAAGCCAGCCCAAACAAAGTGCATATTAAGAGCCTCACCCTGTTCGCTCGTGTCAAAGTTGTGCAAGAGTGTGATTGTTGGACAGAGTAAAATGAACCAAGAGCGTGTGGAAAAAAGCCAGTTCCATCCCTATGTTGGCCCCTTTTAACTTCCGACCTCACCAGGTGGATGTTTTTGGTTTTTCAGTGACCGTCTATCACAAAAGTCTAGAATTTCTTTGGTTAGGCATGGCTTATTTTTTTTTATATATATAATCAGGAGACGAGATTCACGTTGGTGCTAGGGAGGGACAATATTACGTTGGTGGAGTGGGGTTTATTATTGCTAAGTGCCACACATCGTTTGTTCAATCTGTTGACATTTTGAGCACCAGAATACCAACATTCAATTTGAAAGTGCATAATCAAGCTAAGCCACTTATTTCCGTGCAGTAGATATACATAAGATAACATCGAGTATTTCTATGAGCTAAGAAACTCAACTACGGCAACTGGCTTTCAAAATAGTGGTCATTGTGGACTTCAGTGCGAGAATTTGATGTAGACAGACAGACGAACGCCGCTACATCAGGGCCTTATCCAACGACATCAGAAATACGAGAGGTGAGGGTCTGGCTTTCTTTGTCCAAATATGGACTCTTCATGTGATGAATATGAAAACGCCGGCTGAGAATATATGGACATGACACTTCCAGAACTGGGAATCCAAAGCGGAATTAAACTATGTGCTGTGTGACACCCCCACGGTCTTTCATATGTAGAGGTGTTGCATCGACTAGAAGTAAACAGCGACAACATACTCATGAAGACAATCTTAAACATGGATTTACTACCGCATAGAAGACGTTTACAGATTCCAAAAATGCTTGATGATATTATGTTGTCAGAGAAAATCCGATATGAAGATTAAAGGTGCGTTTGGTCACATATCTGTTATTTGAAATAGCTGATGGAAAAGCTGAAAGAGTGCATCATTGCAGTAACATGACCCAAAGCGACATAAGGCTGTAGGGTTAGCGAAGACATTCTACAGTTTCTACATGCTAGGAGAAGGCTGAAACAGAATGGTATGCACATCACCCTCGAGTTATGCGAGCAGAACAAGCTGATCAGAAGCAGACTAAAAGATGACTATAAACAACATATTCTGAACAAGGTGATCAGAGCAGATGAGACAAGCGGCACCATAATAAAATGCCAAAAAAAGCTTCTTCCAATAAACGATTTTTATGACCGGCCTAAGACATGCAGCCGGTTAGAGCGGATATAGACACAAAATATAAGAGGTACTACACCACCTCTTTGGATCAAATGCGATAGTCCAAAAATTAACACCCAACAACGAATATGTACAGGTACCAAAGATCGAATCACATGAGGTGGCACATGTAATCAACCAATACAGTCCACGCGCTTTGTAAATTTCTTGTTTTGGTGAAAACTATTGATTTGTCATATTGTTCATTTTTCTAAAGTTCGACATTAATATGATCGTTTACGTATTAGTTTTCTGTTGTCATTATATAACACGAAAGTGATATATTAGCGGGGAAGAAGTTTGCAGTGTAAAAGAATGAAGTCGACTGGATACTGAGCAATGATATGTACACTTTTATTCATACATGTTTATTACATTCTGTTATCCACATTTGAATGTAGAAATTGCAAAAGCAATAACCTTAATGAACTGAGCATATCAAAGCCTTGCAATTGGCTTACAAATCAATAGAACGAAAACCCAGTTCATGCTCAACACCTTCTGCCCAAAAGGAGATAACCGTTTGGAGATCTAATAAATTTAATATATTGAAATACCTCTCAGATAATAACAGCGGGCTACATCAGCTACAACTGTGCTAAACACTCACTGAAACGTATGCTAAACAGCAACGCTAGGACCCACACCTTCAACAGTGTGTTTGTTCTAGCCATGGTGCATGGATGTGAGGGGTGGAACCTACGGAAAGCAGATTGTCCAACGAGCGCTGGAGCGAAACACATTGACGATTTACATCCAAGATCAAATCCGAAAAAAAACAGAGATGAGACGTCGAACTTCCTTCTTTGACAGCATAGATGTCGTGTTGTGACGCTTGGGGAGCACGCCGAATTCCGTAATTACACATATAGTGACGTCATGATGGTCATAAAACTCGTGGGGGACGAGAATGGGGTGGAAAGATTGCATACTGAAGGTCATTGGCCCAACATTGTACGCCAATGCAAAAGAGTGACATGTGTTTACTCAACATTTGCCTAACTGGCATCAGATAATATTTATATATATATTGACAACACTTATCTACAGAGGTATATAAATATATGTATATAAGTAATTCATAGACTATACAAATGTATTCAACATGGTGAAGCAAGGGGGCATTGTCCATTTGCTGGAAGAGTTGCATGCATATAGTAAAGATCTGGTAATCATTGAGATCATGTTGTGAGGACATACTTCAGTTATTCGAATATATACTGCAGTAGGAAACTAAGATGTTACATCATGCCCAATAGTGACGATTGCTATTAATTGGTTTTTATTGGAAACTAGGGGAAGCAAAACTTATGTACGTAATCTGGAAAAAGTCGCAGATATAGATAGCTAGGAGAGTCCAAATAAGATCAGTCGGGTGCGACATAGCTCAGATACACAATTTCAGATTAATTCGGGTGCGAGATTACGGAGAGAAGAGGTCAGATTCATTCGTTTGCGAGCAGAGAGGAGAACAAGTCGACATTAGTCGTCATCGACCAACTAGGAGAACAGGACCGTCTTGATACCACGAAAAGAAAACATATAGATTTTAGAGCCCAAAAAGAGCGAGAATGGTTTGGACGATCACTATTTTACCACGAGAGTCGAGATATTCACCAGCATATCAAAAAGATGTAAATAGTAATTCAATTGATGTTTCGTATAGCAAGTGTTAGAAACAGATATAGCTGTGTGTCATGAAGCACACGCATGCGATATACATCTTAGATATTATTGTTTGCTTCGCTGCTGAAAATTTAGCGTCTAACAGATGTTTCTCAAGAAATCATAATCTTACCAGGCTTCCCACATGGCTCTGCATTGAGCTACACTCTTTCTATCATCTACATCCATGACCTGGTCATTGCTGAGGAAAAACAAAATATGCTGATGATCTGGCAATAAAGCAGAGCCACGAAAATGCAGAACGTGCATCACACACATTAACTGGAGGCCTGATAAGATTGTATGAGTATTGTCAAATGTGGACACTGAAGATAAATTGAAATAACTGTTTACATTATCTTTAACAAGACCCTCAACGTGGCTAAGAAAATTATCGATCTGACATTCGGCTAGCAGAAATTACACAGAAAAGAGCATGCATATATTGGAGTCATTCTCGACCGACAGTTCAGCCTCAAGGAACATATCCAAAATGTTTAAAATGGTGCATAGAAATGGCTGCACTTATTGAAGAGACTCGTTCTTACATCATATGGATTGAATAAGGGCATTCTGAGAAGCGTAAATCGTGGAAATGTACGTTCTGCTTTACAATACACCAATGCAAAGCTGAAGACATGCTCCTGGACTAATGTAGAGACCCTGGACAGAGTGCAGAACAATGCCTTGCGTTTTATTAGCAAAGTAATGAAGTCAACACCCATAAACAAGTCATGTGAAAGTGGAACCTATTGATATGCGAAGAGATGTGGTAACTATGGGAGTTTATGAGAGGAGAAACAAATGGAACACTTGGTATGGAACTAAACAACAGCTCAGAAAGATTTGCAGATACAAGTGTATGGCATTTGGCCAAAATAGCAGGAGCACCTAGGCCTCTGAATCAATAACCAACCAACCATTCGCGTTCCGTTTTCGGTGATTACATAATGCACATCTTTGATGCGGTGCAATATGTGATATGTGCGGATCGTAAAAATCATTGAGAACATTCTACAAATATCACATACCATGCTTGTCAGCAGAAGTCTCAGCCAGGCATCATGCATACCGAAAATATATGTCGCTGTACAGTCACTCGAGTTTTTGATACGGCATTTTTTTTCGCTAAAAAATATTGATGATGGTGAGTGTATGCACGGTGGCTGCGGTTCTTATCGTCTACTAGGTGCTTGATCAATGTACACTTCTCATCAAACTAATCATAATGGTTGCGTGTAGATGTACATAGAGCAGCAACAATAGTAATGTAAACCGCTTGTAATATAAGTCAACCAAATTGATTCTTCATCAGTTATAGACAAATTATTTCTATGAAGCTAGATGGAAAAACGAGCGTTGAAGCACATTCACATATACCAATCTGTTCTACATTCGTGTAAAAGATACATCCTGGAAGATCCCCTCCCTTCCCCTCCCCACGTGGTGGCAAATGTACTCCTGCACACCCCCGAACTCAACACAGAAGCGTACAAACAAGCCATCCACTGGAAATCTCGTACACGAGGCGGAATCGACTGGGACAAGATGTGACCCGCACAAGGCACCACGATAACTCAACAGTGTTCGAATTCATACCGGTAAGCCGAGAGATGCTCTTACCGGCTGCAACCATCTTGCAAAAGAGGTTGAGCCTGCAGAACGGTAGTCAAAGATGCAGTACAGGACGAAAAAAAACGAATGGAAACTCACAGCCAATAAGGCTTACGATGTTAACCGTTTGTACTCAAGATGATGAAGTCTACCTTGCCTTCTCAGCAGGAGACATCACACGCATGATATGTATTCTCTATCAATTCGCATGCAGTGAACACAACCCACAAAGTACGGCGACCAACATTAAACGCACAATCCGTGAACATTAGCAACTGCCTCTATGTACTTTTGCAACCCTGTCGGACATATGCTGACTCCAAGTTAGCACCTAGAATGAAAGGCATGCACATATAGTTAAACGTTTAACAAAAATATTCTTAAGAGATGTCGTAATTGGTAATGCTAGTCTCAACCAATGTCACCCTGCCTTAGAAGGTTTTCACATTACTAGTGACATCAATGGATACTATACTCTCGATATTAAATTAACACGAACTGCACATATTGCGTCGCGATACCATGCGCGGTATTTGGACAATTTCCGGTGTGAATTTTTTAAATCATTAAACTTGTTCATTTGTGAGTTGTTATTTTGTGATCTCCCAAGATCAACGTTTAGATTATTCAAAAACAATGATCGTCTATCTGACGTGAGCATATATCCCTTGTCATTATTATTCATCGCCTACACAAATTGTTATTGACGCTTGCTAATGTCATACATTCATGTCACATCTTTCAATGTTTTCTGTCCTCGTCCAGCCACTCATGTCTAACTATACCTTAAAGATCTAAATATAAGAGTCATTGCAGTAGAACATAAGTTATTTTGATCCTCGTGTAGAACCACATGAGTATATATTCTCTCTCATGTAGCATGTCCTTTGTAGAACGTCGCTCCCATCACAGTCTGTCTGAAAGAAACTCGTTCCCTTGCCAAAACTCCAGCTTCCGCCACTGTCATACTCAGGCACTCCTGGATATCTTGGTGCCTTCGTCTTCTTGGTCTACCCCTTCCTCTTGTGCCTGGGACCATACCTTCCATCACCGTCCTCTCAAGACCGTTGTGTCTCTTGATGTGACCAAACGATTTGCATTTTCTAGCCAAAATGGAATTGATAAACCAGTTCTCTTCTATGCTCAACTCTTGCCGAATGTCTGCATTTGTTCTTTTCTCTGTCCAGGGTATTCTGAGGATCTTTCTGTAACATTTTGACTCGAAGGATTCGATTCTTTGTCTACAAGTTTTGGTAATCGTCCATGCTTCACAGCCATGAGCTGCCACAGGAAAAACACAGGCTCTCTAGACTTTTACTTTTATCGTGTTGTTGGTGCCCTGCCATCATTTCTTCAGGCTGTTCAGTCTCTGCATTGCCATAGCTGATCTTTTTCTGATTTCTTTCGAGCAGTCACCATTTTTGTCGATAATGGAGCCCAGATATTTAAAATGTGTAACCTGATCTATTTCCTCACCACCCACTGTAAATGTATGCTGACATTGTGTTTTATCGGTGGTCATTATCTTTGTTTTGTTTATGTTTATGAAATGATTTTGATTTTTACTATGTCCATTAACGGCTCAAAGTAGCTGCTCTAGCCCTTCCGCACTTCTTGATAGTATCACTGTGTCATCTGCATATCGTAAATCTGGAATTTCGTACCCCCCAATCGTAAATGGGTCGAAATTTCCAATGTTCTCATCTTCTCGCACATTTCTCATTATACATTCCGCATATATGTTGTACAGATAAGGTGAGAGTATACATCCCTGTCGGACTCCCTTTTGTACTGAAAACCAATCTGATGTTTGCCCAGATACTCGGACAGCGGCTTGTTGATCTTGGTATAATGTTTCAATGAGATGGACTATATGCAAAGGAAACCTCATTTCCGTCATGATTCTCTACATATTTTGATGTTTTACCGTGTCGAAGGCCTTAGTGTAATCAATGAAACATGTGTACAGGTCTACATTAAATTTTCTACATTTTTCATAGATTTTCCATGAATTGAATATGTGGTCCCGGGTCTCTCTGTCCTTCCTAAAACCTGCCTGGACTACGTGAATTTCAGATTCAAACCTTTTCTCTATCATTCTTAATATGATTCGCAAGAGTATCTTGCTAGCATGGCTGATCAGTGATAATTCGGTAGTTCGTGCACAGCTTCAGGTTGCCTTTTTTTGGGGAGGGGAATATAAATTGATTTCTTCCATGCTTCTGGCCACTCTGCACTGTGCCATATCTGTTTACACAGCTTGTGGTAGACACGAGCTCACGGCTCTCCTCCTGCTTGTATTAGCTCTGCTGGGATATCATCGCATCCTGGGGACTTTCCCTTTTTCAGGCTTTTAATTGCAGAGCGTACTTTTTCCAATGTTGGTTCAGGTTCTTTCTCATCCTTTGGTAGGATTGTAACTGAGCGCTTTGTGCTGTCTCCGCACATGGTTCTGCAGTACTCTCTCCATCTATTCAGTATGCCTTTGGTTTCTGTTAGTGTGTTATCCTCTTCGTCATTTATGACATGTGGAACCGGACGGAATTCCCTTGTCAGTGTTCTTATTGCTTTGAATGCATCTCTTTCTTTGCCTTGTTGTTGTAGGTTTTCTATATCCTTACATGTTTCTACTATGTATCTTCTTTTATCTTTTCTTATTTCTCTTCTAACTTTTCTTATATGCTGTGTTGGTCTCCTTACTTCCCATTTGTTTTAATTGAGTATATATTGAAACAATTATTTTAGTTTGCTTGAAGTACATCATTTAGTGTGTGACATTCCGATGTTATTGTCTGTTTAAGCTGCTAAATGCGTATTTATTATACAGGAATAAAAATATTAAGTTATGAAACGTGTTTACAATTTATGCAATAATCAATATTAGTGTAGCTGTCGTGTGCGATTATGACTTATTTAATCGAGTTCATACCACTTCATCCCTTAGTTGTGTACCATTGATTTTTTTAAAACTATCTCATCTGATCATGTTTTATATATTTCGAGGTGTCGATACGATTATTATTTGTCTATGTTATGTACGATGTCTAAATGTTTTTATATATTGGTAAACAAAATCGAAAGCCTTTAAATCCTCTAGGAGCATATGTTCTCAACAACTACGTGCAACGTATTCCTGTGAAACGCATTCATTTACAGCTCTCTCTACGAATGTCCTTTCCATTTTAGTTTTGTTTCGAATCTCTTGCACCATGCGTATTTTGGTATGAACCTTCTCCTCTTTCCCTGTGTATTATAGAACCGCGTCTGGTGATATCATATGCCTTCCGCAATGCTGTTGTTATTGTTCGTCCATCACGAATGATGAAGCCCGTGTCTTTTTTCATGTAACCAATCCTATCATTTGAGTATGCTGTGAGTCGGAGTTATGGATGGGTGCTAGAATGGCTGACAGTCCGATATGGGATCTACGTAATCGAAAGCAGTGACTGCGTGATAGTTCGCTTCGCGATCCGGTGACATTTCGCGGACTTCATTATGATGTCTCAGTATTGTGTGGCCTATACATCATCAATGTTTTCTCCTCACGTCTGACCTATTCTTTTCCATAGTTATATATTATTGACTGTATCGTACCATTGTAATTCCTCAATTAGGCTGAATCATTTATTGATAACATAAACATATGTATGTACTATTTACTTTATTCAAGTGACACAGAACCATATAATAAAGCGGACATGCCATTGGAGTTGAAGATTTATATTTTAAGAATGACAAAATGTTTTTATGATTTCCAAACATTGATAAACGCATTAAACGACTTGGGTATTATTCAGGTGATTGTCATTATCTGCGCCTTTGTCGAGAACGTATTGTATATATATATATATATATATATATATATATATATATATATATATATATATATATATATATATATATATATATATATATATATACATATTAGCAGTAACACATATTCAAATGATCAACACATAGTTATTTTAATTATTCTTCATCGTACGCAGTCAGACAGTAACCATTATTTTTTTCGAAAAAGGCAGCGGTCATCCTTAGGCTGTCGACCCTGCCATAGAGCTTGTCTAGTGTTGCCACTGGTGATGGCCACATCTGTTCTCTCTGATCCTCGTATGTCTGGCAGTTTTGCAGCAAATGTTCAGCGATCATGTTGCTGGTACCACACGGGCATTCGTCTGTGCCACCTACCTTCAATTTGTCGCTCTCTTCTGTTCAACTGGTAATAGGCATCGTTTTTTGGGCAGCCAGTATGTTCGGTTTCCCATTTGGTCATGTATCTATCTCTAAAAATCCGTTTTGACTCTTCGTATGTCATATTAGTATCTGGCTGTGGTAGTCTTGCACCTTCTTTAGCCAGTCTGTCTGCTTCCTCGCTGTTCTTTGATGTTGCAGTGAGTTGGAACCCACTGTACCACTACCCTTTTTGGTGCGGACTGCTGGCATAGTTTACAGAATACTGCTCTTAAATCGTTAAGTTCAGTATTTTTCTGGCTTTTAAGTGATGTGACTACGGTCAAGGCATCTGTAAGCAGGACTGTATGGCTTTCATTACTTTTACCTGTCACCATTTCTTCCACTGCCGCCCTCAATGCTTCTGCCTCCGCTCTGAAATTGCTTGTGTATTTTCCAGTAGCGAATGACAGTGTCATTTTTCTGCCATTTGGTAGGTTCAGAAATGCCCCTTCCCCTCCGTTCTGTGTTGTGTTTATTACAAAACCGTCGGTGTATGCATGGGTCCAGTCAATGCTTGAGTAGTTTTTCGATATATAGCTCAGGGTAGTATCTCTACTTTCTTCTTCAGTCTGGCAGTTTTTGTTTCCAATACCTGATATATTTTCTACCACCTCTGAAAATGTATGCTGCCTTCAGGTAGGTTTTTGGACAGTAGGGGATTTCGTGCATCTTTGCTTTGACTATTTCTGCAAAGTTTCTCCGCTTTAGTTTCCCATTTCTGAAATCGTTTAGTCTCTGGTGCATTGGATGGTCAATCAGTCAGTTTTCTGAGTTTCTCTGATTACAGCTGGGCTCTGCAGTCTCTTCTGTCGGTCTTGGATTGCAGTTTTGTAATCTTTTCAAATTCTACAATTGGCGTTGACTTCATGCCTCCTGTAATAACTCTCATGGCTTGGTTTTGGAGTTTGCTAATTTTATCGAAGTATGCCTTTGCTGCTGTTCCAGTGTATAGTTTCTTTAGTATACTTTCGTCTGATCCCCAGCTTGTGCCAGCAAGTTTCCTCATGATTGCCATTCTTTCTCTGGCTCTCTTTCCGTGTCTCTCGATCTGACTTTTCCCTCAAATGTTACTCCCGGGTAGTTTGGGTTGTCCTTTGGCTGCATATATTTGCCGTTATGTCCTAATTTTGTTTTTTTGGGGTTTGTTTTATAGCGAGAATAGTCTACATGCCATTTTTTTCTCGTTTATTTTGACCAGCCATGAGTTAGCCCACTTTTCCAGCGATGTTAGGGTCTGCTGCATTTGATTTCTTGCTATGGTGAGATTCTTTTCAGAGGTCCACATAGTCAGATCGTCTGCAAACATTGAGCTATGGACTCTTCTTGGTATATTCTCTGTTATATCATTTATATACCCCAGGAAGAGTGTGGGTGATAGTACTCCCCATTGGGGTACTCTCTGCTCAGGTGTAATCGTTTTGCTCATCTGCCCTTGTACTTGAACTCTGGCCGTTCTGTTTTTGAGGTTGTAGTTGATCCATCTGTACATTTTCCCACAGACTTCACTTCTTCTTAGCTTGACTCTGTCCCTCTTTTCCGACATTGTCAAATGCCTTTTCCAGGTCTGTTCTGTCAAAAGTGCAATGATCATTGTGGAAGCAATTTAAATAAGCAGCATCATCATCATGTGTATTACCGAATGTTGTTGTTAGTCAAGTATCTCCATTCACTTATATCATATGTGTCGTTAATCGACTATGTTATTGATCGTCATCCATGCCATTACTTCAGATTGTCCAATATTGCGCCACATATATCTCTGCCCTGCTGTTTCATCTACTGCCACGATGTATTCCTGCTTGCCTATTCTCATGTTATGCACGAAACAAATCACTGCTTGATCTGACTTTTGCAATGTCTTGTCTTTGTGTATGTGCTTCTTATGGTTATGTGCGTCTGTATCTTTTGGTTAGTCGTTTATGAAGTCTATGGCATTCGTTACATTCTTTCATGGAAACCACATCACAGTCGTATCTAGTGATCGTTGTACTTGTTTGATGAATGCACATGATTCACTGTGGCAAATCTGTACTGGTTACACGTACATACAATAACTCACTTTCTAAACTCAATAAATATGATTATGTTGCACACAATTCACTTCATATAGTGGAAGATTGATATTTCCTGAGCTGTGTTGTTGCCTTTACAATTGCATCTCCTATTAGATATTAAGTGGGGTTGTGTGTTCAGATTGTTCAACGTGTGCACTTAATTTAATTATATCCCTTTTCTCTGTCACGTTGCCTTTGGGTGAGTTATGTTGGTTCTTTTTTTTTACGACCATCTCTTCTTGCGGAATTTATAATGAGAAATGTTCGAGTAGACGAATACATTGAACGTTTCGACCCATTGGGTGGTACGAGATTTCAGATTTACGATCCGCAGATTACACAGTTATACTATCAAGGAGTGCAGAAGAACTAGAGCAGCTACTTTCAGCCTTGAACTGACATAGTGAAGATCAATTTATGTTCATAAACATGAAGAAAACAAAGATAATGATCACCGATTAAACACAATGTCAGCATAACTTTACAGCAGGTGGAGCGGAAATAGATCAGGTCACACATTTTGAATATCTATGATGCAGATTTGACAAAAATGGCGATTGCTCGAAAGAAATCAGAAGACTAGCTATCACAATGCCGAGACTGAACAGAGCACCAACAAAATGATAAAAGTAAAAGTCTTGAGAACAATTTTTTTTTCCTGTGGCAGCTTATGGATGCGAATCATGGACGAATACCAAAACTTCTAGACAAAGAATCGAATCCTTCGATTCAAAATGTAACAGAAAGATCCTCGAAATACCCTGGACAGAGAAAAAAAGAAATGACATTCGGTAAGATTTGAGCATAGAGGAGAACTGGTTTTTCAATTCCATTTTGGCTAGAAAAGGCAACTACTTTGGTCACGTCAAGAGACACACCGGTCTTGAGAGAACGGTGATGGAAGATATGGTGCCAGGCAAAAGAGGAAGGGGTAGATAAAGAAAACGATGGCACCAAGATATACAGGAATGTCTTGGTATGACTGTTTCGGAGGCTGGAGTTTTGACAAGGGAGCGAGTTTTTTTCATACAGACTGTGATGGTAGCGACGTTCTAGAAAAGATATGCTGTATAATGATGACACTCTCTTCAGATTTATTTTTATTTAATGTGTGATCTTTTTATTGCGATACTGAGCTACAATGCTGACCAATTTGTGCAAGTCCGACTAATGTATTATGCGATATCCATACAATGACATCATCATATCGCATATTGTTTATCTAATGTTCCCCAACCGATATTTCCGATATCGCCTCAACGTCTTGCTGGTTGAACTCACCTTAGAAATATAGAATGCTATTTGACATCACACATCTTTGCGTCATAACACATTGTATCCAACTATAATATCTCACTTAATTGCCTGTTGTTGCAGATGCAAAATGCCCGCAGGACATTGTTTGAATGGTTATCAGATCGTTGCCATCGACGTGCAATTATGTCCACACTTGCGTTATGATATAATGCTTATCGCTTTCGAATGTGTGTATTATTGTATGTGTGTGTATATATATATATATATATATATATATATATATATATATATATATATATATATATATATATATATATATATATATATCGTTTTTCACCTCTATGGCTCTCACACATATTGTACTTATTAAATATGTGGCTATGTATGTGCCCTTGTCTTCCATAAACTAAAACTGATCATCACTAATGTATGACTTTCCTATTTTCTCTGCTTTTCTCAAATTTGTTCGTGCAAATACCTTCTCCATGTGATTCATACGTGTGATAGTTATCTGCACATTCAGTTTGCCGCGGTTACTTTGGATGTGCTGTGAACGTTGACTTTATCAAATCGGTGGGAATGTATTCACATTCATTTATATAATTTACAGATCTTGTTGTTACCTGTATTCTGAAATCCCCCTCACTGTTATGTTACATGGTGATTTTTTATTCTTTTTACGAGGCTTGTTGAAATGAAAACGTACCTAACGGCAGCAAGTGAAGATATATACGACGAGCATAATGACGTCACTTTTGGTGTATACATCGCATACCAGCGGCCAAGTTTGGAGACTTGAATTATTCTCCGACTCATTGTTTTGTCAGCAGATTTTCGAAAACATGGCTGGTGTGGTTCGACATCCGTCCAGATTTGATCATCGACCGATGATTCAGTTTCTAACAACTGAAGGATGTCGACCAGTTGACATTGATCACTCAATGTAGGCAGTGTATGGTGATAAACGTGTGTCGAAGACAACAATGACGAACTAGACAAAGATGTTTAAAGAGGAATGCGAGTTAACGAAAGATTTGGCAAGACCAGGTCACTTAGTGCATATTTTTGCGTCATATAATGTCATCGACTAATATGATGCAGCAATTCAGGTATCTGTCGCTGGAACTTACGTTCACTAGCAGAGGCATCCCAGTGGTTACCAAGAAACTTAAAAATCGGAAGGTGTGTTGACAATAGATACCTCGGTTGCTGATTAACTACTTAAAGGAAGAATAGATGAGATAGAGTTTGATCCTCTTGCTGCCATACGAAGAGGGGGATGGTCATTTTCTTTTGCGAATAGTGGTAGGTGAACACACATTGATCGACATCCTTCAGCTGCACGAAAGCAAATCTTGCCGGATTCCGTATACACCCGCCATGTTTTCAACGGTCTGTTATGGAAACTATGAGTATTTCGCTTCGTGTTTCGTCCGGCTTACTCTACATATGTCACCGGTATTAATGTTACGTCACACTTTGCCTGTTCAATTAAGTATTTACTATCATCATCGTAAGGCTGGCCGGTAAAATGTGTCCACCTCCTAAATGATGGTATCGCTCTCCGTCAACATTGCTCCGTCTTGTGCATGTTTTTCTCGCTGTTATTTCGTTTGTTTGTTTATATATGAAGTGTATGCATTTTCTTAGTTTCAGTTCTATTCATTTCTGGTCTATGCATTTTCCTTTGGCTCGTACTTTTTCATTTAGATTGTGGTATTCAGCCGCAGTATGTCTCCGCATCCTTGTTACTTCCATCAGGTATAATATTTCACTAGTCATCCATGTTAAGTTTGTTTAGTTTAGTTTAGCCGACGAATAAGCCGCAATGCACACTGTGAAACAATGACCTACTTTAGAGAAAGCCGTCAGATTGACCGGAACATCCTCTTTAAAGATTTACACTTAATGATGAAACTTTCATTTGTCAACTAGTGTCCGTTTCACAATGGTTGCCGTCAATTATCGTCTTGTAAACAAATAATCATTACACTGATATACTCTATATTTTGCACGTGAACTTATTGTTTAAATGTCCCAATGAATTAATAATTTACGTTGTGTGATGTAGTGTCCATTTCTTAAAGTAGATATTTCAATTGAAATTTGTTAGCAATTTAATTATTTTGTCCCTTGAGAAAATAAGTTACGGTATTATTTGTTAATGTCTTTTTTTTAAGGAAAGGCGTCTGTCTAATTAAAAAAAATTGTGTACATTAGGTTCCACATAATGCATTTTTGAAATGTAGTTCATGTGTTTTAGAGACTGTAAAAACCATTGTGTAGAAACAATGTGTGAAAATGTAAAAGTACAAGAAATATAAAACATATAAATGTAATACTTTAGATGGATTGAATCAGTTTTTTAAATAGATGCTGCCGCAAACAGTCAATGGTTATAATTCAGTTCTGAGATTCATCTTTTAGCTGATTGTAGTGTTTCTCAAAAGAATCGCTGTGTCATGGTCATGAAAACTTCAATTTCTCGGAAAGCAATAATATTGGTAAATGTTTCATTCAATCATAATATAATGATTCCAACATATTGTTGACTGCACTCGGAAGATAGAACGACAGTGCGCCTTTTTGTTCAATAGCCCTCATTCTCTTTCAAGACATGGTCCTCGCAATTAGCCTAAGAATATGTGTCTATATTTAAGAAGGCTGCATACTTTAGTTCTTAACATATCGCATAGTTTGAAAGTTATATTTGCAGCTGCTAATTGCTTTTTAAGAAGTACCACCTAGTGAGGGGTATTATATATATATATATATATATATATATGTATTTCCTTTGACGATAAAGACATAGAGGACAGGATGTATCCATAATCCCATTGTGGCTTTAGAGTAGGTAGATCGACAACGGAAATGATTTTATCGCTTCGCCAAATCTAGGAAACGTGCAGAGAACACGACCAGCCGCTTATTCTGATGTTTCTAGATTTCACCAACGCTTTCGACTTGGTTTGTAAAAATAGTCTTTTAAAACTACTCGAGAAGATCGGCTGCCTACTAAACGTACGGGGCATAATCTTTGTTATTTTACAAAGATATGTCGGGCTCAGTTCTTTACGGTGGATCTTCTTCAAACTCTTATCCCATCAAGAGTAGAGTGAAACAGGGATGTGTTGTCGCTCTGACCTACCCTTGGATCTTCTTCTCTAAGCTCATATCATACGTATATGACACATCTGTGGACGGTGTTCATTTTAATAACGTGTCAGATATGCGGCTGTTGAACATGTCCCGATTCCGTGCGAAAACCAAGGTGAGAACGGTTATTATTAGGGGGATGCTATTTGTGGATGATGAATTTCTAGTGTCAAATAGTAAGGAGGCCTTCCAGAGTCTGGAAGACAGCTTTGCCGAGGGGTATAAGCAGTTTGGTCTTACCATAAGTCTTCAAAAGACAGATGTCAAGGCACAAGGCATTACAACAATGGCATCCATAAAGATTGATCCCGTAACTATGTAGATCTTTAACCGTTCACTTATCTCGGGTCTGCGATCACCGACATTATCGCCCTCGAGATGGAGATATCCAGTAGGCTTGACAGTGCAAGTACCGTAATGGCACGCCTGATAAAGAGAGTCTGGGAAAACACTGGGCTTTCTCATTACACGAACGTCCAGGTATATCAGACTAGAGTTCTTTGCATTCAAATGCATGGAAGCGAGACGTGGTGCTTTTTACACTAAACAGGAACGGCGGCTCAACACCGTGCACATGAAGTGTCTACGGCGCATATTGTGGATTGGGTGGTAAGAGAGAGAGTGCCAAAACTAATACGGTTTTACAGAGAGCAAACACTTACGGCATGTACTCGATTGTTGAGCCAGCGACGTCTACGGTAGTTGAGACATGTTTATATAATGTAAGGCAAGACGCTGCCAAAGAATATATGTTATTTACAGCTAGCCATTGGAGTTTGACAAATCGGCTGTTCCACACTGCAATTTAAGGACGTATGTAAGAAGGTCATGAGATAATGTGACATCCCGTCCATGGGCTAGTAAGAAATTGTTCAGGGTCAAGCTATCTTGAAACATTTAGTTAGACGCGGCATAGCCACTGCCAGTAGAGGTCTTCTAGTCGCAGAGAAAAGAGAAAGTGAATTGATAAAGGAGCAGCCAGGCAAGCTGTCCTTCATAGTTTGGTTGTACGATTTGTGGCAGTAACTGTTACTCGTAGATCGACTTTTTAGTAATAGCAGACAGTGTCGAAATGCAGGGGACGGAGATAGATACAACTTACTGGGAGCCCCGCACATGATCTATAGAGACTGAGACGCCTATGGTGGCAAAACTACTTTCTAGGTTACGGGACTAATGATAATGATGATGATGGCATATATATATATACATATATATATATAGATATACATATATATATATATATATATATATATATATATATATATATATATATATATATATATATATATATATATATATATATATATATATATATATATATACATATGTAGGCATGTTACGATACCGTTGTATTGATCCTATTTTTACCCACCATCGGCAATACCTCCACATCCATTTTTTGCCATAGAGATATGGTTCCTAACCCTAATCTCGTTTGATTAATCTGTTACACGTATGTAGTTGCTCAAACAACGTCTTATGAAGGCTGACATAACTGTTCAAAATCCGTAATTTGTGTTGAAGCTGAACATATTTCGTAAAACAAGGGGATCGTTATTTCCAAAAAATATTCACTTTCTTTAAAGCGGTTATCATTGCATTTGACTGGTTTCATTAGGAGAGCTATTTATTGTCTACCGTAACTAAGTAACATATTATGGGAATTACATTTATTACATGGCAATAATCTGATGACTTGATTTGTTGTGTTTTGAACTGTTATTTGTTTCATTTCGCTGTGTAGATGAGGTATGGATTGAATATAATCCTTCTCACAATATGAGTGCTGATGAGTTATGTAATTTAGTTGTCTTGTGCGTGTGACGTTTCATGCGTATTTTCACAATGAGTCCGACTGCCTTCTATTTTAGTTGCCTATGATTTAACCTTCAAGTATCTTTTCTCTGCCATATTTTTTTAGAATCTCTACGTTATGCACGAACTATGTAGCACCGGCGATCATCATTTAAGAGATTGTTAACTTCGTGTGTGTATTGTTCCCATTTATGTGCACCAAGTTCTATCTCTAGAAGAATATCTTGAGATGTCTGCTATATTGGTGTCGTTAGCATCACCTGCTGTTCTTCAATGCCATCTATTGCTTCCGCTACAATTACAATCATTCGATGTAATCAAAGCTATATCTAGATTGACTTCCGCCTGTGCCGTATTTATTCGTAACTTTGCGGTTATTGGTACGTAGTCGCTGTCACAATTCCCTCCTTCGTCCTGTTTTCGCATTAACAAACCCGTTTCTTAATGTGCTGGCTATTGATAAATAGTAGTAGTAAGTAGTTAGTAGTAAGTAGTAATTAGTAATTCTTCTTCTTCTTCGTACGCAGTCAGACAGTAACCATTATTTTTTCGAAAAAAGCGGCGGTCATCCTGAGGCTGTCACCACTGCCATAGAGCTTGTCTTGCAGTTCCACTGGTGATGGCCACAGCTGCTCTCTCTGATCCTCGTATGTCGGGCAGTTCTGCAGCAGATGTCCAGCGGTCATTTTACCAATACCGCACGGGCATTCGTCGGTACACCCTATCTTCAATTTGTTGAATAGGTGGTACCTCAGTCTATTGTGGCCAGTGCGAAGTCTGAAGACAACGACCTGCTCTCTTCGGTTTAACTGGTAATAGGCATCGTTTTTGGTGTAACCAGTATATTCGGTTTCCCATTTGGTCATGTATCTGGCGTAATTAGTAATTCGTAAGTAGTAATTCGTAAGTAGTAATTCGTAAGTAGTAAGTAGTAAGTAGTAAGTAGTAAATAGTTAGTAGTAAGTAGTTAGTTGTCCATCACTAGAGATGACGACATCATCAGACAATTTCGTTTTGATGGTTTAACTTGCGCTTAATCTGGATGAAAGTGAGGAAGAAACTTCTCTTGTCTTCGACCTCACTTTCTCTTATTTATATTTAGTCGTTGAATTGTCTACATCGCTTATTGGGTTTCCCATTGCCAAAAGCGTTTTGTACAGTTTTGTAACCATTTGTTTCCTTTAATAATTTAACATATTTTTGCCCACTCTTTCTAAGTGAAAGTTCAGACATATATCTTTTTTTTTTTCTCAGATGTAGGAAGCAAAACTTGTGGTATTGAGAGAGAAACCCCGAGTCAAACTAACCCTTCCCCTCGCCTGGCTTGTTAATACTATTATGATTACGATATGATATGTTTTTTTCATTATGTATTGCTTACAAACAAAATATGCATTCCTTAGTATAATGAATGTAATGTTGGTGTTGAATTAATAACCAAAGTGTCAGCATTTCAAGAAAGGGATAACGGGAGTTAACTCATTGCTGACTATATTGATAAGGGTGACAACAATTCATTTTTGTCAATTACTCATCTCGTACATCCGTGATGAATAAAGTACGTAGCATGTTCTTTGTAGAATATCACTTCAGAACTACCACCCATTGGGTTATATAAGTATCTTGGTAGGTGTGCAGTACGATAGGTTGCTATTACTTCCTTTACGTAAAGGAGTATTCACCAGAGAAAAAAACCAGTGTCTGCCAAACTGGACATAGTGGGAATAAACCCCGGTGCGTTGGGATTGTGAAAACCAAGCGAGTGTCTCCATGATACTAGACTGCGATTCACTTCTACGGGTATTGTTGTGACCTGATCTTCTCAATAACTGCCCCTCAATGATAACTCCATATTGGAATTTGCATTCTAAATATAGTTAGTACAATGTGTGCACACTATAGTGATTGAGCAGCTTTCATATTGACTCACTGTCAACAGCTGTCTTGTAATTTACAACCCCGATTATAATAGTTTTATTCCCAGTGTAATTCAAAACCCCAATTAGAATAGTTATATTCCTAATGTAATCTACAGCCTAACTTATAATGGTTATATTCCCAGTGGAATGCACATCCCCAATTATAATGGTTATATTCCAAGTGAAATCTTCATCCTGAACGGTTATGCTTATATTCCAAGGAAACATTGCATTCGTGTAGTCTAGCTTAGAGAATGAGTATCGAAATGTTCTGGCATGGCTGGCTCTAAAACATGTTTTCCTGAAACTGAATGTGCCGGCTACCTGGGGCATATATTGCAGCCTCGCTTTAAACTACCATACAACTTCAATTTACGTTCAGTATGAACTCCAAAGTCGAAGAAGATGATAACAAATGATCGCATAATTGCACATGTGTACATCGAGATGTATGCATTCATATTTGTCTTAGCTTATGTGCAGATATTTATGAATGCCTTACATCGATAATAAATGTGCGTATGTAAACATTCATGAATTATTTCACGAATGAATGGCAATATTTACTACACTCCAATTCGATCAAAAAATATCATTATTTTCATTTTTTTGTCGTTTGTAAATAGAAGACAAGGTCAAACACGCTGTTTTCATGAATTTGTCATGATCTCATAAGAATCAACAATGAGGACCACATCTGATCTGAAAATATTTTCTTGTTCTGACGTGTATTATTATTGTGTTTGAACACTGGCTTCTTGACGTCGGTTGTTCTTTTGTTTGCTTGAAAATATATATGTTTATGGTGTGTCTTTTTTGTTATGATAGTGTCATAAGTATGTTCTGTGTTTTTATATGCTAATAGTTACATTTTGATGTTGTGTTTTGTTCTGTTCTAATAGTTACATTTTGACGTTGTATCGTTTATGTTCTAATAGTGACTTGTTGATGCTGTGTCTCTTTATTAGTAAAAAGTACATCTTTGTTTATGTCTGTTTGTTCTGTTCTAATAGTGACATAATGATTGTGTAAGTTATTGCTATGTTATAATATTGACATGTTGAAATGTTGTGTTCTTCTTAAGTAATAATAATGTTAGCTTTATTTTATGTTTTCAATCAGAAACTGACATGTCTGACATTCGAGAGTGACATGCCGCCCACATGAACTCCCAGCACAATACAAATTCGATAGGTCCGTTCTCTTACTATTTCCGTGTTGCATATCATGTACACATTAACCTCACTATATTAATGATGCATATCTTCAAAACAATAACATAATTATGTATATGCTGTTTATCGTGTAAATATTAATAACATTATTCCAGACATTGAAATAGTGTGCACAGTAATGTCAGGATACTAGTCAGTGACGTTTTACATACAAGAATATGTTTATACATTACATTCACCGATTGGATGTATACATTTTTTGATATCGGACAGAATTACATCGTGCACATTATTATTTTGATTTCAGCTGTGTACACAGTTACATATTTGTATCAGCATTCCGCGACTAGTACACGTGCATACACATATATCAGCCAGCCGTGAGGTGTACACGTTCACACAAACATATCAGCCACCCATCTATTGTACACAGTAACACAATTATATCAGTTATATGCTTCTTGTACACATTCACACAATGCTATTTTCCATGCGTGCCTTGTACACATCGATATCATTGTATCATCCTTGAGCACCTTGTACACGGTTACACCATTGTGCCATGCATCACCGTCGTGTACACATTCACACTATTATATAATGTATGACGCATGATACACAGACGCACAGTTACATAACACATCATCACATTATACACACATACTCAAATGTATCATCAATTGTTACTGTGTACACATCATATCATTATACAATACATGCAGAATGTGTACACAGTCACATCATTATATCGTCAATGCGCCACCTGTAAACATTTATGTCACTATGTCGACATTGCGCGTCTTGTAAATAGGCATACGATTATATCATTCATCATCAGGTTGCACGTAATCATACAATTATATTAGCCATGTGCGCCATATACAATCACACAATTATTACATCAATGCAATCATTGTACACAATGACACATATATATCAGCAATCTACACCTTGTAGAGTCACACAATTATATCACCCGTGCACGTCTTTTACACAGTGATATCCTACATGGACATCTTGTAAATCGTTATATCATTATTTCATACCTGCGCAAGGTGTACACATGGATACTACTACATCAACAATGCGCACCAAGTACATATTGAAATCAGTATATCATCCATGGAAACCGTGTACACAGTAATATCGTTATATCATGCATGTGCACTTTGTACAGAGTGATATTATATCATTTACGCGCGCTTTTTGCACAGTAATATCCTTATATCGTCCGTGCACACCTTATATACAGTCAAATCATTGTATAAGTCATGCGGTGATATCAGTATATCATCCATGCACTTCTTTATGCACGGTGATATAGTATCATGAACACCTTGTACACAGTTTTTTTGTCTTTCAAAATAGCGTCCATGAGCACAGTATATGCAGGGATATCATCGTTTCGATACTGTCCGTCTG
Organism: Ariolimax columbianus; assembly: GCA_036924085.1. Lineage (NCBI taxonomy): Eukaryota > Metazoa > Mollusca > Gastropoda > Stylommatophora > Arionidae > Ariolimax > Ariolimax columbianus. The sequence goes on along the minus strand of JAVGWX010000004.1, from coordinate 6,100,294 downwards.
GTAAACAGTCATATTGTTATATCATTAATGCAAACCTCTTCCCAGTGAGCTCGGTATCTGATCCATGCACGCCTTGTACATTATGATATCATTATATCATCCATGCGCACCTCGTGCATAATTATATCAGTGTATCAGTCATGCACAGTGTAACCAGTCATGCATATATGTCGACACTGCGCGTCTTGTAAACAATTATATCGTTATTTCGACATCACGAGTCTTGCAAACAGTCATGCAATTATATCATTTGTCATCCCCTTTTACAGCCACAAATCTGTCATAGCTTTTTACCGTCTAACAATTATAGCATATGTCCTCGTCTTATACAGTCATAAAATTATATCAGCCATGCGAGTCGTGTACACAGTTACATACTTAGTGCATGCATGCACACATTGTACACAGTGATATCATGATAGCATCCAAGCTTACCTTGTACATAATGATATCATGATATCGACCATGGGCTTCTTGTACACAATATACAAATTATATCAGCTATGCGCACCTTGTACAAAGCAGCCCGATTACCTCAGGTATCAGCGTCGTGTACACAGTCATGCATTTATACCATCCATATGCATCTTGTACACAGCCACATAGTTGTATCAGCCATCCGCGCATTGTATACAGGCACACAATTATCACATCTGTCCGTATTACACTGGCAAACAACTATATCACACATTCGTGCCGTTTACACATTGATCAATTCATAGCAGCCGTCCTCCGTCTCCGCATCCTTGTTACTTCCATCAGGTATAATATTTCACTAGTCATCCATGTTAAGTTTGTTTAGTTTAGTTTAGCCGACGAATAAGCCGCAATGCACACTGTGAAACAATGACCTACTTTAGAGAAAGCCGTCAGACTGACCGGAACATCCTCTTCAAAGATTTACACTTAATGATGAAACTTTCATTTGTCAACTAGTGTCCGTTTCACAATGGTTGCCGTCAATTATCGTCTTGTAAATAAATAATCATTACACTGATATGCTCTATATTTAACATTTTTAACACACAATTATAACATCTGTCCGTATTACACGGGCAAACAACTATATCACACATTCGTGCCGTGTACACATTGATCAATTCATAGCAGCCGTCCTCGCCTTGTATACAAGCGCACCCTTATTTCAGTCATTTACGACTTGTCCACATATCCGCAATTATATCAGTCATCCTCGCTTTTACACATACACACACATACGTTCCACGCGCACCTTGCACACATTCACACCGTTATATAAGTAATATGCACAGTGTGCACCTAAACACTTTTTATATCAGCCATGCAAGCCATGTACACAGTCACACAATTATATAATCGATGCGCGCCATGTACACAGTCACACATTTATATCAGCATTACGCCCCATGTACACATCTTTGTCATCATAAATGATCCATCCGTTCTTAGAAGTAAAATAATATCAGCCATATCAGCCTTATACACAGTAATATATTATATCAGCTATGGGCCATGTACACAGTTATATCATTATGTCAGTCATGCGTGATATGTACACAATCATAAAAATGTGTCATTCATGTGAGGGGTGGACACATGCATAACATTATGCCAGCGATTCGAGCCGTGTACGCAGTCACGTCATCAGATTAGGCATGCGCACTGTATAAACATTAATAAATATAGTGACATCAGTCAAGCGCATCATGTACGCATTCGTATCATTATATCAGCCATGCTAGCTTTGCTCACATTTTTAGATTGGTATCATCCATATGTATCTTGTACACAGTAATATCGTTGTATCATACACACCCACCTTGCACACATTCATATTCGTATTTCATACATGCGCACTTTTTACACAACGATATCGTTAACTATTTTACACACACCTGGTACAAAGAGATACCATTATATCATCAGTGTGCATCTTATGGACAATCATATCATTTCATCAGGCATGCGCACTTTTTACACATTCATATCATTATATCAATGGCATTGACTCTGCATACGATGACGTCACATTGCTTTCGGATACCCCCATGTACATGTTTGACTAGTGTGTCCATTATGTTCGTTTTGTTTCATGAAATGGCTGATGTACATATCATTAATACATACGCCCATATATCATCAGTACGTTTGCGCTCAAGAAATGGGTGCACCATGACGCATGTATCATTCACCTCTAGAGTTACATACTATCCGGTTTCAGATTGTACATTTGGATTCTATGGAATCAACTGTACAACCCCGTGTCCATTGTATTGTAAGAACGCGATTTGTCATCGTATAAGAGGAACATGTTTCGAATGTGACGGAAATCTAGTGGGGAAAGTCTGTAACGGTACGTCACTTTAGTTGTACTTATATGTTTTGTTCATTTGGAATTTCGACTCTGATCAGATCCAGCCGGCTTAACTTTGTTAGTGTAAACCATCTGATGGTGATTAATGATCACGTGTTTAGGAATGGTCCGTGATTGAGGATTACATCAGAACAAGTCAAAATATATTGAATGAATTTTGGTCAGCTATAGGGTTAGAAGGAGAAAGAAGCAGATGTGGGTAAATAGCGGTTGTAATAAGGGTGTGAGAAATTGGAAATTATGTGATGGGATGAATATAATTATGATAGTAATTGTGAAAGCCGCAGTTACTCATTCTGATTGTAGTAGTCAACCACTATGGCGGAAGTAGAGGTTCACATTGACGGTGGTAGTGGTTCTCATTGACGGTGGCAGTGGTTCACATTGACCGTGGTAGTGGTTCTGACTGACGGCGGTACCGGTTCACATTTACAGTGGTAGTTGTTAACTCTGAATGTAGTGGTAATTAACTATGACGGTAGTAGCAGTTCACACTGTCGGTAGTGGTAGTTAACTCTGAAGGTAGTGGTGGTTCACTCTGACGGTATAAGTAGTTCACTCTGAAGGTGTATGCAGTTCACTGACGGTAGTGGACGTTCACTCTGACGGTGTATGTAGTTCAGTGATGGTAGTGGTAGTTCACACTTTCGGTAGTAGTAGTTAACTCTGACGATAGAAGTAGTTCACTGACGGTAGTGGACGTTCACTCTGACGGTATATGTAGTTCACTGACGGTAGTAGTAGTTCACTCTGATGGTATATGTAGTTCATAGACGGTAATGGTAGTTCACTCTGAAGGTAGTAGTAGTTTACTCTGATGGTAGATGCAGTTCTCTGACGGTAGTGGTAGTTCACTCTTACGGTATATGTAGTTCACTGACAGTAGTGGTAGTTCACTCTGATGGTAGATGTAGTTCATAGACGGTAATGGTAGTTCACTCTGACGGTAGTAGTAGTTCACTCTGATGGTAGATGCAGTTCATAGACCGTAATGGTAGTTCACTCTGACGGTAGTATTAGTTCACTCTGATGGTAGATGCAGTTCACTGACGGTAGTGGTAGTTCACTCTGACGGTATATGTAGTTCACTGACGTTAGTTGTAGTTCACTCTGATGGTAGATGTAGTTCATAGACGGTAATGGTAGTTCACTCTGACGGTAGTAGTAGTTCAATCTCATGGTTGATGCAGTTCACTGATGGTAATGGTAGTTCACTCTCATTTTAGTCGGAGTTCACTCTGATGGTATGACTTGTTGCTTATGACGGTGATAGTAGTTTACTGATGGTTGTAGTAGTTCACTCTGATGGTAGTAGTGGTTCACTGATGCTAGAAGTAATTGCCACTGACGGAAGAAATAGTTCGCATTGATGGTAGATGATATTTATTATGGCAGTATAAGTAATTCGCTCTGAAGGGAGGAGTAGTTCACTCTAAAGGTACAATTAGTTCACTCTGACCGTGTCAGTAGTACTGGCAGTAGTAGTGGTTTTCACTGACAGTAATAGTGGTTTTCACTGACAGTAGCAGTGATTCACAGTGGCGGTATTAGTGGTTCTCACTTACGGCAGTAGTGATTTACTGATGGTAGCAGTGGTTTACTGATGGTAGTAGTGGTTCACCTCCGATACACGTATTTCTCTCTTACGTTAGTAGTGGCTCACTGACTGTGTGACATTAACAACGATATGATTGGTCATGGAGATACCCACCTTCAGAATGTGGAGTATTTCACATAACTTTGTAGCAGTATAGACATAGTAGGATATACATAAACCGATGTTCAGTTAAGAACACAGAAGACAAAAAGCGCGTTTTTTGGACAAACTATTATAGTTAATGCCTCTGACACATGGAGGACAACAGATGTACTTAAGAAAAAGGTACAGGCTTTTGTAAATGGCTGCCTGCGCAAAATTCATGAGAGGTGATGGTATGGTAAAATGACTATCGTGTGGAACTGATGGAAATAAAAACGGACATATACCAGAGGGGCGTGAAATGTCGTGTAGGCGATGGCGATGGATACGCCACACATTACGGACGCTAGTAGATTACATCACCATTCAACCTATGTTCTTGAATCCCAAAGTCAAGATACATAAATAAACCCCGAAGCACTCAGAAAAGATGGAACTAGAGTAAAATGTAAAAATAGCAAATATATTTGTGTCTGTCCTTTAAATTGCTAATGATAGGAACAGTTGATGAGCATTTGTTGATCATCTATGTTCCACATAAAGCTCACATGTTTTTGATTTGATTGACTGAATCATTATGTAAACCACTATTAGAACACAATACATCAACTTCTGCCAGAAAACTGCTCTTCTTCATTCAACTTCATGTTTGTGTCAACTTCTTCTCACTGGTTGAGTTGACTTTCTCAATTTCTATTAATCGGTAAAAACTATTTAGCTGTATCACAATAAAAACAACAAGAAAAACTGATATGACCAACTTCATAGCAACTATTTGAGAAGAAACATAAGTAGTGACCTTCCTTGTGTTAATCCTCACATTAGAGAACTTTTCAGAGACCAGATGATAGACAGTTCATTTGAGGTGATGTGACCAACAAAAACAACAATAACTAGGGACGTATCCTTCTCGCTTAAAAAACAACTTTGTCGGAAATTGCAGTGCAGAAATCTACAATAAACGTTATAGAGCACGTTGTTTCTGTATCATTAAAGTTGGCTGTCCTATCTTCTAAAATATTCCATATCTCCAAAAGCAAACAAAAGCCCTCAATAAATTCGTCTGACCAAATAGTGAACGGGTGCTGGAAATAGATCATCTGAAGACAGGTCAGTTTTACCCTACAAATGACAGGGCGTTGCTACGGAAAACCAGCTCAAATCGAGAGGAGCCGCAGACACTTTGGTTCACGTACCAGGCTGATAAGCCAAGGGCGCGAGGCTACCATGTGGGGGATTACGGCCGAACCCTTGTAAGCCGCAATCCCGCCCAAAATCTCAGCACCACTGCAATGGGAGATCCTACATGCTCGGGACCTGGGGCTTGCGCCCCAGCCCTATCAGGTAGAGCCACAGTAAGAGGTCCTTGCCGTCCGCCAATCAAAGCGGGCGTACAACTGCTTGATACTCACCTTATACGGCGATTGGGTGCGAAACCACCAACTAAAGACTTAGTACCTGGTCGGGGTGTCGAAAACAGTAGAGCAGCCACCTCACTGTGAACTGTCAAGACTCAACCACTGACCATGAGAGTTGTCCGGACACCAGGCGAACAACATCTCTGTGACATTACCAGGCTTGTCCTCTGGCTAAATGCACTCCGGCTACGATATCTACCTCTGTACGTTATCAGCCATATAACTATCATGCTGGACGCAGAAGAGATGCAGACCAGCGGACATTGCACACCTGCCCCACTGTGTCAACACCCCAGGTGGCGGGGAATGCTAGGCGTACCATACCTGCATAGAAGCCAAGAAAATAAAAGGAAAAAGAGATACCCCACTCACATGCAAATGCTACGTTTCTGGCAGGACGTGACGATCCTGGGATACAGACACACTGGACTGCCTCTCTTCCGGGTAAACCAGTCCATCTCATATATCATCTCACATATCATCATTGCACCCTATAGACACGAGTAGTGAAGACTCGATAGTCTAGTAAGACAACTTCCATAAGAGAGACAACTCTGATCATAAACAACTGCTGCCTTGCAGATAGGCTGGGGACAGCCAAAGGCCAAGGAGGGCATCCCTACAGAAACGCCTGTTGAAATCGGATGCACGGGGCCGCAAGCCTAACAAAACAGTGCAACGTAAATCGCAGTATGATGGCAGTACAGCCTATCAGAAAAACGCATGGCGCTCATCCTGCGGAGTCCCGCCAGGCAGCGAAAGTGCCGGGCCTCACGCCTCGAAGGGGCCCACCCTTGACTACTGGTGGTCACCCACCCATTTGTCGTGGAGTCAAGGCACATGGCTATCGGGCAACTTCTATTGGCCAAAACCTCAAGACCCTCAAAATACTACAGTGGAATGCGGAGGGAGTCATTAACAAAAAACCTTCCCTAACACACCACCTGCATGAAGGTAAGATTGACGTGGCATGTATCCAGAAAACGCACCTCAACAATAGCCATACATTCTCAATCAGAGGATACCAGACCTTCCGTCTAGATAGAGATGGCCACAAAGGAGGGGTCCTGATACTGACCAGAAACTGCATACCGAGTAGCGCGGTATCTGTCAATCACACCGGACAAGCAGAAATTGTAGGAGTTGACATAATGGCCCAAGAGACGAAGCTCCGCATTTTCAATCTGTACGGACCACCAAATAGAGACCTATCGCTCTCGAGTATGGAGGTCAGAGACTCCAACTGCATAGTAGTTGGAGATTTCAACAGCCACTCGGAGAGATGGGGATACTCTGACACAGACAGCAGAGGTGACGAAGTGGAAGATTGGGAGATAGATGCAAATCTCTCCCTAATCAATAGGCGGGAGGATAGCCCTAGCTTCTATTCAAGAACATGGCATACCACCTCGACTCCAGATTTGGCCTTCTCCACACAGGACATACACCATAAAATAGACCGCCAGGTGCTAAACCAACTGGCAGGTAGCGACCACAGGCCGATCAGACTAACCATTGATATGGAAGTAGGCCCACAGGAAACAAAACCGCTCCCACGTTGGAATTACAAACGAGCCGACTGGGACAGATTTGCAATCCTGACAGATGTGCTGTGTGAAACCATCAAAACACGACACTCAAAAATGAGGCCCTTGGTAGAGAGCCTAAGCAAGGCAATAATGCAAGCCGCCACTGAAACCATCCCAAGAGGAGCTAGGAAAAACTATAAGCCCTACTGGAATGATGAGTTGCAGAAAGTGGAAGATGTAGTAACGAATGCTAGGAACATGACAGAGCGAGAAAAATCCATGGAGGCAAACATCGCCCTCAAAGCCGCCGCGGCGAAGTACAAACACACTCTCAGGCAAACAGCAAGAGAAAGCTGGAAAAATAAAACGGAAAGTCTAAACCTGGACAAAGACGGGAACAAGCTATGGAAGCTAGTCAGAGCCATGAACGACGAAACCCCGTCAAATAAACAAATTACTATCAAGCAGGGCGAGAACTTGATCACAGGTAAGAAAGCCGCTAACGCCTTTGTCGATCACTATGCCAGAGCAAACCACATCGAGGTCCCTGCAGATAAGCATACAGACATTAGCGAAGAGCTAAAGGGACACGAAAACATAAATACGGCTCCTGAAGAGCACATGATGGCCAAACTAACAATGCGCGAAATGGAAGAGGCCATGAGAACACTAAAGAAAAGGAAATCTCCCGGAAAAGACGGGATCACAAACGAAATGCTGATGGGGCTGGGCCAAACAGCGAAGAGGAAATTACTATCAGTCCTGAACCAAAGCTGGAAAAGGGGTATTGTACCCCAGGCATGGAAAGACGCAATACTGGTACCAGTACCAAAAACAGGAAAGGATAAAACAAACCCATATGGATACAGGCCCATCAACCTACTGAGCTGTGTCGGCAAGCTGATGGAACGGATGATAAACACCAGACTGATGTGGCATCTGGAAGAAAAACGAATACTAATTCCACAGCAAGCCGGCTTCAGACAGCACAGATCAACTGAGGACCAGGTCATCCTCATAGCCCAGGAGATAGAAGATGCCTACCAGGCACAGAAACACACAGTAGCTGTTTGGGTGGATCTGGAAAAGGCATTTGACAAAGTCTGGAAGGATGGACTTAGAGTCAAGCTAAGAAGAAGTGATGTCGGTGGGAAGATGTACAAGTGGATCAACCACTACCTCAAACAAAGAACGGCCAGAGGCCAAGTACAAGGGCAGATGAGCAAAAAGGTGACACTCGAGCAGGGAGTACCCCAAGGGGGAGTATTGTCACCCACACTCTTCCTGGTAGATATAAACGATATTACAGAGAATAGACCAAGAAGAGTCCATAGCTCAATGTTTGCAGACGATCTGGCTATGTGGACCTCTGAAAAGAATCTCACCATAGCAAGAAATCGGATGCAGACGGCCCTAACATCGCTGGAAGAGTGGGCGAACTCATGGCTGGTCAAAATAAACGAGGAGAAAACCACATGCACAGTATTCTCGCTTTCATTAAAACCCCAAAGTACCAAATTAAGTCTAAATGGCAAATTCCTGCAGCAAAACGACAACCCAACCTATCATGGAGTCACATTTGATCGGCGCATGACATGGAAAAGTCAGATTGAGAGAAACCGAATGAAAGCCAGAGAAAGAATGGCGATCATGAGGAAACTTGCTGGCACAAGCTGGGGAGCAGACGAAGGCATACTAAAGAAACTGTATACTGGAAGAGTGAGACCAGTCCTCGAGTATGGCATTGCGGCATGGACAACAGCAGCGAAGGCGAACTTCGATAAAGTTAACAAACTTCAAAATCAAGCCATGAGAATTATAACAGGGGGCATGAAGTCAACGCCAATTGTAGAACTTGAAAAGATTACAAAACTGCAATCCATGACCGATAGAAGAGACTGCAGAGCCCAGCTGCAGTCAGAGAAACTCCGAAGACTGACTGACCATCCAATGCACCAGAGACTAAACAATTTGGGAAATGGGAAACTAAAGGGGAGAAACTTTGCAGAAATAGCAAAAACACAGATGCACGAAGATCCCATAAACGCACTAACAACACCAAAACCCATCACTACTGTACGAAAACCTACCTGGAGGCAGGATATATTTCCAGAGGTGGTAGAAAATATACCAGGTATTGCAAACAAAAACTGCCAGACTGAAAAAGAAAGGAGAGATACTACCCTAAGCTTCATAACGAAAAGCTACCCAAGCATGGACTGGACCCATGCATACACCGACGGTTCTGTAACAAACACTACACAGAACGGAGGGGCAGGAGCATTCCTGAACCTACCAAATGGCAGACAAATAACACTGTCACTCGCTACTGGTAAGTACACAAGCAATTTCAGAGCGGAGGCAGAGGCACTGAGGGCGGCAGTGGAAGAAATGGTGACACACAGTGAAAATGAGAGCCATATAGTCCTGCTGACAGATGCTCTCGCCGTAGTCACAGCGCTAAAAAGCCAGAAAAACACTGAGCTTAATGACTTAAGAGCAGCACTCTGCAAACTGTGCCAGCAGTCCGCACCAAAAAGGGTAGTGGTACAGTGGGTTCCGTCACACTGCAACATCCAAGGCAACGAGGAGGCAGACAGACTGGCAAAAGAAGGTGCAAGACTACCACAAACAGATACCAGTATGACGTACGAAGAGTCAAAACGGCTTATCAAAGCCAGATACATGAAAAATGGGAAACCGAACATACTGGTTACACCAAAAACGATGCCTATTACTAGTTTAACCGAAGCGAGCAGGTCGTTGTCTTCAGAATTCGCACTGGCCACAACAGACTGAGGTACCACCTATTCAACAAATTGAAGATAGGGTGTACCGACGAATTCCCGTGCGGTACTGGTAAAATGACCGCTGAACATCTGCTGCAGAACTGCCCGACATACGAGGATCAGAGAGAGCAGATGTGGCCATTACCAGTGGAACTGCAAGACAAGCTCTATGGCAGTGGCGAGAGCCTCAGGATGACCACCGCTTTTTTCGAAAAAATAATGGTTACTGTCTGACTGCGTACGCAGAAGAAGAAGAAGAAGTATTCCTTCTCGCTTAAAAAACAACTTTGTCGGAAATTGCAGTGCAGAAATCTACAATAAACATTATAGAGCACGTTGTTTCTGTATCATTAAAGTTTGCTGTCCTATCTTCTAAAATATTCCATATCTCCAGTCAAGCTTGAACTGGTTACTCAACGTGCAAGGCATGGTTAATGCTGAGCTGTGGCATTAGCGACTGTCAAAGCGACGTAGAGGACATTTGCATGTCATTTGTAAATATTCATTTATAATGATACGTTATATTTAAATAAATTAAAAGGGCTTATCATAAGTCTTTACCATGGCTATGAAGAAGAAAGAGGAGAAAGTTACAATTTTGTACATACGTCGATCATACAATTTGTACTGGACTTCAGAAGTATACCTTTCCCTCCTTGACGTATTCAACCGGTATATTGCATGACGCAACACGCGTATTGACCGGATCTGCTGCTCTAACGGTTTGTCAAAACTATGGAGAAATCAGAAACCAGAATTGCGATACAATTCTTGATGTTGCAAGGAAAAAACAAGTACATGAATACACATGGAGATATATCCAGTGTTTTGGGAATTATGTCTTTAGTATGCTTCAGTATATAACTGGTGAATGTAGTTTAAGTGTGTCCGTTCCCATGTTGCTGATATTTGAAGATCAGGAAGTCCATCCCTAGTGTGCAGCGATGAAAAACGCTGCAAGAGGAAAGAAAATCATTGACCAGGATAGGAAAATTGCAATTTCAGAGATATCTAGGTCAGCAAAACTGTATGAAAGTACAATTATGATAATTTTCCATATCAGACTGAACATGAGAAAAGTAAGTGTACCACGTCTGCTGGCATGTAAACAGAAACAGAGGAGGGTTGAGTGTTGTTGTCAATTGCTCAAAATGTGCTGGTCAAAATACATGTTGCTGACCATTGTAACAGTAGATGAGACTTAGGTTCACCATTTTGAACCAGAATCTAAAATTTAGAGAATTCATTGCAAAACACCGTGCTGACAGACATATATCAAGCCAAAAGTACATTCATCTGCAAGAAAAGTGATGGTGGCTATTATTTTGGACGTCAAAGGTGTCATATTGAAAGATTGCCTGTCTCAAAGCAACACAGTAAATGGGCAAAATTACGAGATCTACTTACAAAACAAAGAATGACTGTAACCAGAAAATGATGGATAGCGCAAACTAAAATAATGAATTTGCTCCAAGACAACGTGCACTCCCATAAAACAATGGATTGTGCTGCAAACAGCAAACGCATTCTCCGTATCATTTTGTTGTCTGCTCGTACAACTTGAAAAAAAAAAAGCTGAAGGGAAATCATTTTGACAGTGACTAAGATGTCACATTGAAGTGTGACAGCTGGTTTAGCTCGAAAAATAGGTTACTTTATGCTGATGGTCTTTCCAAGCTCATATACAGATGGCAGCAATGTTTAAATGCAGGTGGTGGCTGCATTGTAAAGCAATAAGCACTGTTACAAATTTCAATTTCCTGGTCCGACTCCTTCATGGTCACGGTAAAGACCTATGACAAGGCTCTATATATATATATCTAACAATAATTATACTATTAATGGTAATGGTATTACGTAGATGACAGTTGCTAATAAAGGGAATTACAATTTTTTTTTAAAGTATAGCTTTTTTGTGTTTGTGTTAAGCACTTTGACATTTTAAAATCAATGTCCACATTTATCTTCGAATCATTACTTGATCTACTCGCACAATGTGTTGTCCAGCGTAATGGCTAATATATTAATATTCAGTCAACTTACTATAGTGAAATACATGCATTTCAAGCTATCATTCATGTATTATATGTAATGACTACATGTACTATTTTACTAATCTCAATACATCATGTTGCGATTTCCATTCTTTTTTGTTCCTGATTATACCCTATCTCTTTTCCTATTTAACGTGTTTGTCTGAACCGCAGAATGCCCAGAACATTTTTACGGAACCCTGTGTGACAGCATGTGCTCTAAACGCTGCATGAGCGAATTCTGTGACAAAAACACTGGATACTGCTCACCTTGCACGCACGGGTTTGAAGGAAGGAAGTGCGATATCGGTAATTACCTATCAATAAAATAGTGTGTGTCAGTGTTTATCAACATCCATGTCTATGATTTCAGTGGTATTTGTAGACATTTACATTAACTAATTAAAGGATTCAATAACAAAACAGAACTAGGCAGGAAGAAATAATTGAATATATACCGCTAAGTGCATGTGCTTGTTCTAACATATGATGTGACTTATGGGCAATGACCACTATCCAAAAACGTCTACTACAAACTTTATAATTGGGGAACATTTTAAACGTGGTCTAGGTTACCAAAAAGGACAGTATATATATATATATATATATATATATATATATATATATATATATATATATATGTATATATATATATATATGTATATATATATATATATATGTATAAACACATTGAAGCCCAATATGTGTAGAATCGAATTAAACAGTCCCAACTGTAGTGGTTTCGTCATTCGTGTAGCATGAAAGAGAAACGGATGCCAAGACAGTCATATAAGATAACACGCCATGACGCAGACACATATCATGTATAAAAATACGATGGGAAGATATCATAGTACAGTCTCATTGTGGCCTGGGCATGGCTACGATCGAAGCCATGAGAAAGACAGCGTATTTTAGACCAGTGTGGCTTTATTTATGGCAAACATATGCACGTCACGGTAGACAGAGAGCGATTTAAGAAGTAAGTAAATTTGTTCCAATCGTTAGTTGTCTTACAGCTGCAGGTGTAAACTACTATTTATATATATATATCATTATATATATGTAAATATATATATATATATATATATATATATATATATATATATATATATATATATATATATATATATATATATATATATATATATATATATATATATATATAAATATATATAATGTTTGTCTATCGTTTCCGAAAAGGACTACATTGTCTCATGTAATGAGATGACAAATAACAATATGATTTGCGCGTGAGTTGGATTTAAGTAACGTTGATTTGCGCACCGTCAGCCTCACTCTCTCCTCCTTATTCCATTTGATCGAGTAGCAGGAAACGATCAATACGACTGGAGCAGTACATCGAATGGAGTGCACGACCGAGTGTATTGTCTGTGTTTAGTTTTACTCAAAACTGTTCAGAGGAAGTTGCCGATAGACGCGTATCTGCCAGCTTGTCCGTCCAGTTGTACTCCCGTAGAGTCGTTTGCATCCAGTCTTCACATGCTTAGGTACACACCCTATACCTTTCTTCTTCAGTTAATTTGTAGCTATGCCCCTATTCGTGTAGTGATTGAATATTGGAAAAAACAACCGGTTTTAGTCTTTTGAATCCGTTCTTTAGATTATATAATAAAAAAGTTTTAAGTCACTTCGAATTCTTCTCTTTTCTAGACAATGTAAGCCGGTTTTTATGTGTTTTTTTTTTAATTACTGTAATTCTGGAATCCCATTTTCTGTTTTTTCGCTGTTGTTGGTATTTTTGCCAGAATGTTTATATCCCATATTTCATAAGGACTCCACCCCTGTACACACTACACCAATCTAGGTTTAACTAATGCGTTTTACATTTTGACTATCACTTCCTTGCTTCTATGTGTATTGTTTCGTTTCATCATACCTAACATTGCATTTTTTGTCACAGTACCTGGACTTGCTCCCTGACATTACTTGGATGATGTATTATAACTAGTATGTCCCTTTGCTTGTATATCTTTCTAAAATTGTTCTCCCGTTCTGTAATTATGTTCCATATTGGATCAACCGATTTCGGTGACTGCACGTGTATCTACATTAAACTCTATTTGACAGCTTACAGACCATTCTCGAATTGTATCTAAATCCAACCGAAAAAATATGTACTTCCGCTTTAGTTCAGGCACTACTGCATAGTTTTTTCATCAGCGAATTTTGCAATAATGGATGTCATAACAATGCCCAGATCGTTAATACATATATAAAACACAATTGGTCACTCCACTTTTCTCTTCACAACAGAGTACTCCTTATTAATGCCCACCATCTGCCTTCTTCCCGTTAACGCATTTTCAATCCATTTGGTAATTTCCCCACCTATTTCATGTGATTTTCATTTTCTAAATGATCTTTGATGAGGTACTCTGTCGAATGTCTTTGCAAAATCTAGATATAATACATCCACTGGCTCTTCTTTATCTATCATATCCTCCATGAATTATAACATATTTGTTAATCACTATCTCACTCTAGTAAACACATGCTGACTATTTATGACTAGACCAAACTTGTCTAACTGCATTACAATGTTAGCTTTCATTATTGACTCTAAACATTTGCAGACTGTGCTCTTTAAACTCACCGGTCTTTACTCTGCTGGAACTGACCTTTCCACTTATTGAAAAAGGGGGTCACTTTTGCAACTTTCTAATCTCGAAGAACAATCCGTTCTGCAAGTAATTGAGAACATACTATAGCCAATGGTTTTGCTATTTGGTATCTAATTTCAAACGGCACATTGAAATGAATTCCCCATTAACTTGTATTAACTTATAACCCATTCTTTAGAAAAAAAATATATATAGTTATTCTTTAAAACAGCTTAATCTTATTCCCAATGTGCCCATGTCTTTGAAAAATATATAGTGTCTGGGATTTTGTCCTTTTTTGTGTAGCCAGAGCCAAAGTAATGATTAGTCGATTTCTCAATTCTCACGTATTATGTTTCATGTGATGTCTATGAGAACGGCTACTTTATATTTCATTCTTTGTTTCTAACATAATGAAATACGTTGTTCCTATGAGTCTTTATCCTCTGGGCACGTTTTTGTATTTAAAAAGTCGTTGCTGTTTTATTCACTTTCTGAGCTATCTTCCAAACATTTTAATTATGTTTCTTTTCATTAAGCTGCTTCTAAAAATTTATATTCATGCTTTTTTTTTAGCTGTTTTACATTTGCCTACAAATCTAATTCTCCATTTTTTATTTCGCTTGGCGTTTACCTCCCCACATGGAAGACATTCCTCTTTTAGCTTTTCTAAAACTGTTGTAACACTCTCCAACCCTTGTTCAACATCTCTTCTATCGACAATATCGTTCCTAATTATGTGGCTCGCTGCCTCTTTCATCTTCTTAACATCTGCCTTAGAATGAGTTTATGTTTGCGTGTTTATGTTTACTTTTTACACTACTATGAGATCTAAACGGGTGATGTGATGGTAGCTTGAGTCAAACAGTTCTCCAACTGTAATATTTTAAATCATATTTTCTTCTGTTGAAAAAAACTAATTCGGATGTCTTTTTTGGCTCTGATGGCTAATTTCTACTTGGTGGATAAAATAATTATCAGTTATGCACTTAACACAAGATTTTGACTCTACAAGTGCTTCTGGTATTTCCCATTTTTTCTGCAAAGTTGAAATCCTCCATTAAGAATAATTTCCCTTCACTTGTCTTTTCTATGCTACTAATCAGCTGTTCATGTTTCTCTTTGTGACTTCATGGTGATCTATAGTATACCCCACTGACTGTTGTTTCACCTACACTTTATATGTATTTAAATACATGTTCATGCTTGTTACCATATGATAAATCATGTTTTATCGTTATATTAACTGAATTAGTACAGTATAACAAAACGCCACTTCCCTTAGCCGTGTCTCCAACTACCATATATTTTCCTAACATTGTATATCTCTCTCTATTTCAAGTTCACTATATGTAATGGCTGCGTATGCCCATGATACTGTAAACCCTATCATGTCTGGTTTTTCTTCGTCTACAAACAGGTCAAATTCTTCTCTTTTATTTACTATGATTATTTTTGATATGATACTATGTTTTCTTTTGCTTTGTGAATTATTTGTGTGTGTTTTTCCACTACTTATTTCACACTTTTCTGACCCCAACTCTGTCTCTTGACTGCAGCCTCTATAGCACCATATTGTAGGCATATATTTAAGATCATATTTCACGTGCCTTACTAGTTTACATTTCTAACACAATCATTACACATTTACTTCTCTACATTATCTTGTCAATTATAATTCAGATACGAATCTCTCCTAGCTAGCATTTTACTTGTGTCTTGTTTTACATCAATACATAGCATACTAATGTCCGCACACATCACCTGCACCCCATTGTTGATGCATGTTATCTTACTTTCTTAATAGTATGACCCATCTGCTCTGTCTAAAATACCCATCAATGTGACTTCCTGAACTTGTTTTCCGTAAGTGTTTCCATAAGACTAGTGTATCTTTGCAATCATGTACAGTGGCATCAGTATATACGCCACCGACATTGACAACTTCAGATCAAAGCAACAAAACAGTAATGATAGACTACAACTGCCACATCACTGCATGGGGCTACAAGGAATCAGATCATAGTGTGAAAGCTGGATAACTGGGCAGAACAGAATGTACTACAGCTCTTACGCGACGCAAAATTGCTACTTCTTTTGATATCTGCTGATTTGGAAAATGTTACAATTATTTCAACATATTTGTTAGTGACAGGATAATACAGCAATTGTACACGTATGTAGAGGAGCCGATACTACGGACGCAACACATGCCAATATCATACCGGAAATCGTACCATTCAAACGAGATTCAACTTCTGACTATCCAAATCGGGTCCACTCGCATATCACATGGATACAGAGGTGCAACCATTAGAACCAACCTCCTCAAAATATGAGACATGTGTCAAATTCGTAAAAAAAACTTTCTAGACACCACATAACAACATGATGCAGAACTCAGTATTTCCCAGGCCTTAACGATGAATGAAAGGTCATGTACAAGCCCAGTCAAGCACTTTCTGAAAGTAACCCTTTCTCTCTCTGATGAAACCATCCAGGCTAGGGAAGACGTACT
Organism: Ariolimax columbianus; assembly: GCA_036924085.1. Taxonomy (NCBI): domain Eukaryota; kingdom Metazoa; phylum Mollusca; class Gastropoda; order Stylommatophora; family Arionidae; genus Ariolimax; species Ariolimax columbianus. The sequence goes on along the minus strand of JAVGWX010000004.1, from coordinate 6,083,331 downwards.
ACATGCCATATTGAGTCAGAAACAGAAAAATGGCGCCCTTGACATTGACCTGGATATGAAACAAACAGTAGTCCCTCTTGCAAACTTATTGAAACCGTAAAGTAATGGCCCAGCACATGTCACCACCAATCAGATGGAGCCCCATACACTGCCCCTTCGCCCCCCTCCAACTACTACTGAACTGGAAAACCACTTAAAAACGAGATTGTAAACATTAGTTGGACATACGATGTATACGTGAAGTTACTCTCATGTTCATTAGTTTGACATTCGATGTACACGTGAAGTTACTATCATGTTCATTAGTTTGACATTCGATGTATACGTGAAGTTACTCTCATGTTCATTAGTTTGACATACGATGCATACGTGAAGTTACTCTCATGTTCATTAGTTTGACATACGATGTATACGTGAAGTTACTCTCATGCTCATTAGTTTGCTTAATTCGCACATTATGTATGTCCCTGCAATTGTGTCATTACATGTTGTTCCTGTCGATGTCATGTGGTCACACATCACTAGCCCTATCTTTCAGCCTCATCTTCCTCCGTATTTATAAGACTGAAACTTAATTCAGCAGAAAGTGAACAAGACATAAATATCGGTAAATAAATAAAATCCATATATTTTATTGTTTTCCTTTTTTTGGGCAGCTTTATTTGCTCATGCATTTACCATATTTTTATTACAACTGTTTTCTTCTCATTGATCAATGAAAAGAATTTCGCTGTCTCTATGCAGTATACATTTACTGCTTTGTATGTCAAGTATCTCCTACTAACATTATTCTCAAATAAAACACATGTTAAACGTCATTGTTATGACCTGACACAATCAATTGTTTGTGTTACAATGTGATGGACCTAATTAACTGAGTGCAGTATTTTATAATTATTGATGTCGAGCTGAACTCCGCTGTTGACATGTTTAACATTTTCGATGTACTGGGTTCTTTGCTGCTACAAATAGGTTGAAACTGCGTTCCGTTACTCGGTTTATTGGCTCCTCCCATCGTGTAAGCTACTGGACGCATTGCTTAGCAGCTCTGAAAAATAACATTAAAAGAAGAAAAAGCAAAAGCAATGTTTTTGTTAAAATGATTAAACGTCAGTATCGTTGCTAAAACAATGTAAGTGTACTTCATTTTTTTTTTAATGTTAGCTAATAATGCGACAGACCTGCATCGACTGCATATGACCATTCCAAATCATAAAAGACAACATGAAAGGACAATTCTCTGACTCGCTGGCTGTGCACACCTACCTATGGAACTGTACCTTTAAAAAAATATATTTTGTTCCTGCAGGTGTTGGGGAAAACGCTTCTTCTCCGATATCAGAAAAACATAAAATTTTGAAAGACAAAAATACAACATTTCACAAACACATGCAAATACCACTATATGGCATTCAGTACAAGAAAAGTAATCCACAGACCGCTGGATCAATAGCAAACCAATCAACTGTATCCTCCGCCCATGCACCATTAGCAATACCAGGCGCAGTAGACCTGATTACACACACACACACATACACACACTATGTTCTCTATTGTTTAATCCTACACACACGCACACACACACATACACAATGCTATTTCGTAACCTGTTCTAGTTGATCCTAACCCACTGGGGCCATCAATAATTGTATAGGCAGTAGAGTTGCTAAACACAAATTATGTCACTGCCAACATCTTTATTTAACTCACTATTCTCGTGTGTTGTCCTTTTTATCACTGAAACTATTTACAATAAAACACACTCTGACATTTTTTTTGTGTTAAGGAAAGAAAACTGTATATTGCCGGTCGTGTGACACACTTTTCTAGGCTTGAATTGGCTTGATCCGTCATTCTACCATTACAAACATATGAAAGTAACATCACCAATTAATTAAAAGAGCAATTTTTGTATCAAGCAATCATGCCTGTGTTCGTTATAAATATTCGCCATAGACATTCAGACACGCACCGTCGGGGACAAAAATAGATGATTTCTCATTAAACATGTTTGCCACCGAGGCGAGGTCGTCTGCATCTGGGTCGAATCGTTTTCCCTTTATGGTGTGTGTAAGGGTCTGAACAAATGAAAGTAACCTGGTGAAAGATCTTGGCTATAGGTTTGGTACGGGATCGATCAACCGAAAATCACCTGGTGGCAGATCGGGTTATATGTTCAGTGCGGCAGAATGTCGCACCTTTAACCTGTTTAGTAACGCAGGAAGTGGTTCAAACTCCACCCAATTCGTTCTTCTTTATAGCGGTCATTCAGCATTCGTGGATCCCAATGTCAACACATCTTCCGGTACTTCATTTTCTTCATATTCATCATTTTAAGTGTCCCAATCGACACATCGAATGCATATGGTAGCGAACGTAAGCTCGGACGACAGTTGACCGGAATTTCTGCATCAATATCAGTGATGCCTTATTGTATCGCAGAAATATTAGCCTGACCTGGTCGCGCAAGATATTTCGTTAACTCATGTACTTTCCGAAACATCCGTTCCAAGTCATTGACTGGTGTATGCGTTAATTGTCTGAAACCATTATCTTCTTGCATTCCGCGATGATTGTCTACTTTTCTACACATCTATTATAAACTGTATCACCGTCCGCTATCAACCTTGGATGGATTCCGTCACACACAAGTCATTTTTTTAGCGGTTTCAGAATAACCTATGTATGCGAGGGTAGTGATCACGTGCACACTTGTGCATCTATATATGCTTTTTAAGTCATATGTGATAGATCTATAGTTGCCTTGACTTCGAATATTTATGTCTGCCCTACTTCTCCTAGCCTGAGGATTCCAGAGCACATACTGCTGTGTAATTATATCACATTGTGTCCATAATGTTGTATTTTTCATTACCAACGTCTTCTTTTGATGTGTATTTGGCACATGCCTTATTTTGTTTCCCTCAGTTCTATATTAGAGACTTTATCATACCATTTTTTTCCGTCCGTTTGGTTCAAGCCTCCATTGATGAACACATAACCAGTGTTAGTGTATGTGTTCTTGACGTCACATATCTATTCAAGAATGGGATATGTTATTGTGTCTGAAAATATGTATTTTTCTGGTAGGTTCATATCTCTTGACATCCATAAATTCACGTAACACAAAACAAGCGTTTGGGCCCTTCATATAATTCTCAATTGAAGTCCATCAGTACCTTTTATTCGCAAATAGTGTATTGCTTCTTTGTGATCACTCAACTTAGTTTGAGAAACCATTCAGTAAGCACACTTATTTTATTTTTTGCATTTGATTGTGGTTTTGAGATAGAAGAAACATTGCATCAGCCAAGGACTAATCATCATTTATAATTGTACAAGCTGTATATTGCATAGTACACTCAACAGCCAGTGGAAAGATGCATTGATATAAGAGGCAGCCCTGTCTCACCTAGTTTTTATCTCAAAAAATCTCCAAAAGCTCTCTATTATGAAGAATTTCAGAGTTTGCTTTCTTAATCATTTTAGTAAATAGCATAGGCGCGCAATAGGTTCTACACATTTCAAGTCTATACATTTTAACAAGTATTCGCAGTACAGGTATATGGTCAACATATACGATATTTTCTCAAAACATGTCTGTTCGTTCCTTAACTGTTTATGTATATAGTGTTCAGTCATTCTAATTTCATCTCGTAACCCTCTAATTTTAGTTATGCTGGAGATCCGTCGTGTTTCGGTAATTTAACTAGTTAGTTTTTTTTTGCAGTGTGCTGGTGTTTTTATCTGTATAACATTGTATCACTGTTTAAATTGCTCCTGCTGAGACACCCTCTGGGTAGGTGAGTTTACCAATATCTTAATGAAGTAAAACAAGCTTTACCCCTTTATTTTCCAACTGACTTCACACAATTAACTGATGGAATGCTTGAATAATATTATGACACATGTTAATGTAATGCTTCGTGAAAATTAAATGACTTTATCTTCATATTCTAAAATATATTTAATAAATCAATTTTCATGCACATATTTTCCTATCATTGTTTTCATTTGTGCAGCAACCTTTCCTTTGGCATTCGTCTTGATTAGGTGATATTGCATATATTACGGCAAGATTTGAGGTGACAAAAGAATATTACTGAACAGGTCGAAGAATACCCTAAATTGTATTACGAAATACAGACATAAAAATGAAAACATAAAGGCCAAGATGAAGAAAAATGCCAAGGCAGAATGGAGTATTGCGCAGTAACCAGACATCGAACAAAATATGATATGGGAAAAAACGTTGCCACGAGACATATAAAATAGTCAAGGATCTAGTACGGCCTTTACAAGATTGCAAAACACCGATACAGGATACGAGAGGGAAATGTCTCACCGACGCCTAAGACAATCGTGGTCATCGGACAGACTACTGATCTTAATTAGATATGCATAAGTGTAGAGGTGAACCAGGAAATGCAATGGTGACCGAAATGAATATGTTAAAGGAGAATAAATCGATAACAAGAGAGGAAGTAACTGAATGGGTAAAGATGCAAAAAAGGGGGAAATATGTGGGTGTTGATACTGTCTCAGCAGACTTCCTGCAAGTGAGAAATGAGGTAATAATTGAAGCTCTGGCATACATCAGTAACACCATATGGGGACCTGAGAGTGGTCATATTGTCGAAATCAGTGGTTTTATCGCTGCCTAAATAAGAGGACCGAAAGATGAGTCAGAACACGTAGCCGCATTAGTCATTATATCATAGTTAAGAGTAGTCCTCAGTCGATTAAAACCACATGCATATAATGTCGTTGCTGTAACGGGGGTGGGGTAGCGGGGACTAGTGAAACAGCTCACAACGCAACATTACTCGGTTCGATCCCCATCACGGCACCAGGGAATCAAACTCTTAGAAAATGCAGCAGGAAGCAGACGTATATATATATATATATATATATATATATATATATATATATATATATATATATATATATATATATATATATATATATATATATATATATATATAGTCAATCAGAGAGCACTGGACATGTAACCGATCGTATGTGTATGTTGTCACCTATTGGAATGATTTCACTAAGACTTCATTACGGACAACATTGTCTGCTAAAGGCTACCTTTATCTTTAGCTTCATGAATTCACGTTGCGAGAATTGTATTCATATCTAAAATAAATGAAGATTGAATATGTGCATTACATGAAACAGTTGTGCTGGACATTGCCATTGGACGCTATAGACAATTATTCGGTTTGTGTTTTAGAAGAGCGCGGTGAGAGTAGTAACATGTAGATGAACACAATGAACACATGAATTGACGTTTGACTCATGCAAAATAGGCTAGACGTAAGGATACATAATATATTGACGTAAAGACAATACATTAACCATAATAGTATTTGCATTAAGATGCAGTTTACATGATGGTGGTCTCTCCTACACTAGTATGTGCCCAACAAAACCTTCTTGAGGGACCCCTGTTTCTTACAGATCATTCACACCTATACATATATATATATATATATATATATATATATATATATATATATATATATATATATATATATATATATATATATATATATATATATATATATATATATATATATATATATATATATATATATATATATATATATATATATATATATATATATATATATATATATGTGATCTAAATGTGTGTGTGTCTAGATGCCCAGTCATGAGGCATCAAGTTCTTAGTGAAACCCGCACAGGTCGTAGAGAAAATCACATTTTTTTTTTTGACATATATCTTAAATTATTTCAATGGTTCCACGGTTCTTTCTGAAGCCAAATTGAGTGTCAGGCAGTAACCCCTCCTCCAAAGGAAGATTTAATTTGTGGAGAAGTATTTGTGCAACTTCCTTTCCTCCTACCCTAAGCATGCATATACCTGCTGTTGTTATGCTCTATTTTATCCCTGCTGTTGTTATTTTCTGTTTTATCTCCTCTGCTGTTATCATCTGTTTTATCCTTGCCGTTATTATCATCTGTTTTATCCATGCCGTTGCTATTATCTGTTTTATTCCTGCTGTTATCATATGTTTTATCCCTTCTGTTGTTATCATCTGTTTTACCCCGTCTGTTGGTATCATCTGTTATCCCTGATTTTGTTATCAAATGTTATCCCTGATAGTGTTATCCTCTGTTAGCATCTTATACATATTTGTTTACTAACTTTACGTTTATGGATATCAACAATGGACTCTTTTTTTCGTCCATGTTTCGCTAAATATATGATTAAACTTCTCAATCATCGTTTGACTGCCAGCGCTTTATATATTTGCTGCGATGGCGTTGGCTCCCACAGCTTTGCTTGTTGATAAATCAATCGAGGTCAATTGGGTGACTGTACGTGATTTACTTAATGTGGATAAGTGTGCCTTGAATTCAATTACGAAGGTTTGCAAGCACCATGTCTTGGATTGATTCACCACATATTGCAAAGATACCAGTCTAACCGTTGCTATCGCAAGCACCGGTTCTACATCATCTGGCTCCAGATATGCTATATTTAGTATCTTAAATCACGGTACACGGCTAGTGTTTATAATATTATGACATATTTAAATACCCTACCACTGCTCCATGTCAAGTTATTAACATAAAAGATGAAATGAATACCCAAACAGACTCCATAGTATTGTGTTTGACAGGCGAGAGATCATAACTCATAACAAAAATGAAGGTCTTCGCTGCAGTTGTTCTACCTACCGGTTTATAGGCGTGTGTGACCTGGTCCGTCTTTAGTCGAAATGTCCGGAAACTAAATCACTTCGTCATGCACGACCTGCGGAAACGTATGAGGATTAGATGGCAAGTTAATGTGCCGTATGCAAAAGTGATAGCGCGATCAGGCATCAAATGCACACTATATGATATGCGCAGCACAACTGATATGGGTTGGCCATGTTTTACGCATGTTGGATCAGCGTCTACGAAAAGAGCTGCTCTATGGTGAACTATATAATTACAAGAGAGCAAGCGGTGGACAACGGAAACAGTACAAAGACACACTTACACTACCACTAATCCAATTCGGTATTAACCATGCTGACTAGTAAAGAATCGCCACCAATCGCACAGACTGGCCCAGTACCTTGATGGGAATTGTCAAACAGGAGGCGTCAACAAGAAATGAGGCTATACAGTTACGATCGCTTCGCAAGTAAGCTCACATAACTAATTTTATCTAGCTCGGTTGAACGAGAGGTTTTTTGCTCTTGTTCTAAGTGTGACTGACAGTTCATGAATCCGAATGACTTGTTTAGCCAACTTCAAACTCATGCGACCACTGAATGTTGACAAAGATGTCCTCGTGGATTCTAATAGAATAACAACATGTATGTGTAAATGTGTGTGTGTGTGTGTGTGTGTGAGTGTATGTCATCATCACCATGTAGCCCGCCCTTTGTAGAACGTCGCTCCCATCACAATATGTCTGAAAAAAACTCGTTCTCTTGCGAAAACTCCAGCTTCCGCGACAGTCATACTCAGGCATTCCTGAGTTTGTATGTATTGTTTATATGTATGCATGCATGTATGTATGTATGTATGCATGTATGTATGTACGTGTGTGTGTGTGTGTATGTATGTATGTGTGTATGTATGTATGTACGTGTGTGTGTGTGTATGTATGTATGTATATATGTATGTGTGTATGCATGTACGTGTGTATGTGTGTGTATGTATGTATGTGTGCATGTTTTTTTCATGTATGTATGTATGTATGTGTGTATGTATGTATGTGTGTATGTGTGTATGTGTATGGATATGCGTCTTTATGTCTGCTCTATATCCCGCTTAATGAAACGTGTGCTCCGTCTATCTGTTTATGTGACTAACAATACAAATGCAAACTATATTGTGCAGCTACCGCCATGCTCTGGTTAAGATATGTCCTAGCTGGCCTTGCAATACTCTGGTTCGTTGGCGCTGCTGTTTGTGTGTTTCTATTGCGGAAAAGGCAAAGCATTATACAACAGATTAATGAGGAAGATGGCAAATCACGTCGACAGTCTTTGCACACAGTATCATCATTAGATACACGAAGCGGCGTAACTTAATCGACGATTCAACACTCAACTTAAATGACGAAGTGCTAATGTCTGTTCTTTGCAATAGTATTAGTTCATATTACGGAGAAAAAAAAATATTGTGGTAATGTATTGAGTGACACATATTCTACGATCAATCCATAAATGTGTTCGTCTAGTTTTAAATGAAAATCTCAGAAACAAGTTCACAGCGTATGAAGGTAATTAGGGACATATGTTACAATAGCATTGCTTTGTATGTCATATTTGTATTCATGTGTGACGTTGATCAAACGAAATTGTGTGTATACGTTTGAAATAAAAGGCCCGCCATCTTGTTGTTGATACATGTTCGGTATCACACGTGACAGCAAATACAACAGCAGTGGTGCATTTAAAGTGTCATAAGTGAAACTTTATTAATCCATTTTTGGGGCATGTAAACATAGGTTAAAAAAAACACATTCAAAACGTTCACATGCACATGGCAGGTTTGGTGACCATTTATGTATGCCAAATATTCAAAACTGACATGACCAAATACGTGTCCTACTCCGCATAGTTCTACGTATACCAAACACTGCGCTTGTCACTCAACACGTTGTTTGTCGTCTACCACTGGGAAGTGCAAGTTATTATTCCTTACCCTTTCGATTTTGAAACGACGACGATGAAAATTACACTTCATAAATTATATGGTACATTTATAATGCATGCCGTCATCATCATATTATGTTCAATGAGAACACTATTTCGGCTCTATCCTTGTTATATTTGGCAGCGTTTCCGGAAGCCGTGACAAGGCTATTTTTCCCACCCCTGATAGTCCCGTTCATCGGTATCAGATGAGTAATTTAGACTGATGACTGGTACATGCTGTATGAAATATAAACCATCATTTCCCCAGCAGATATGTCCTGCTTTCCAGCCAAAACATATTTGATCATTCTCGTGTAGAATGTTATCGATCGTACATATCTTCTTCTATTTTTGCATTTCTCCCAAGAGTTAGTACCTCTGATTGTAAGTACATTTCACCGAAATGAATCTCGTTCTTGTCACGCCTTTATATCGGTTTTACTAGTTGATGGAGCATGAACACTGCCTCTGAGCGTCATAACATTATGGTTGTAGTAGTTGAGTGAGCGTGAACACTGCCTGCGAGCGCCATAGCATTATGGTTGTAGTAGTTGAGGGAGCATGAACACTGCCTGCGAGCGCCATAACATTATGGTTTTAGTAGTTGAGGGAGATGGTTAAGATGACGCCGGACATGGTCGCAGTCGATTTACCTCTTAATAAAACGGTGTTTTGTTTGTGTTTTCTATGATACCTCTCGGACTATTAACGTTATTCGTGAATATAAATGTGCCGACTTGTGAATTAAACATACTAATGTGAAAGAAGTGATGCAACAAATTGTATAACAGTGTAGTTTTAGTCGTGAAAGGTAGACAAATGTGTACAATTTCGATGGGACAAAGCGTGGCCGAAACTTGACCCGGTCGAAAGCTAGTTTCGCTCCGTGCTGTATCGTGACCCAGATAACGAAGCATGAACACTGAAACTAAGGAGGTCATCCTGACCCCGTCACACATACGGTACTCCAGAAAGGAGCTCATCGCGCTTCGATCAGCACACTACGTCCCTTCAAACTCAGATATACATCTGTTGCGTGTGCTGAAAATACACTTAACCGAGGAGGCATCGGAACTCACAAGTATACAATCAAGGCGGAAGACCAGAGGAACGAGAGGTGGGAGAAGAATACACAAACAAATGCACCCAGAAACCGATACCTCAAAGCTCCACCCCAGCGATAAAAGAAAAGGGAATGGCTACCGAGAAAACGAGGCACACGCTGACACCATAATGTCTCCATCCGAACCCTTCACTAGAAGTCTTGACAATGTCTTGCCTCTAGAACATGTTAAGTCCGGACGAGAGAGTGAGGAAGATCCTGCGCACATCTCCCTCACTATAAACACATTGCGCAACTCACGACATCACCCTACAGATCACACCCTGACTAGCAGCTCGCAACTGGCAGGGCCCCCAAACTGCAGCAGCGGAACAGGCAGAAAACGATCACGAAAACTACCCATCACGCTTGCAACATGGAATGTCCGCACGCTACTGGACAACACCAAAGCAAACAGACCCTAACGACGGACAGCACTGATCGCCAGGGAACTAGCTAGATACAACATCTGCATAGCTGCCCTGAGCGAGACACGACTGGCAGAGGAAGGGCAAATCACAGAAGACGGCGCTGTTTATACTTTCTTCTGGAGCGGCCGCAGCAAAGAAGAACGCCGTGAAGCTGGAGTTGGCTTTGCCATCAAGACCAACATGATCGACAAGCTAACAAGAATGCCCAGAGGAATTAATGACCGCCTGTTTACACTGCGTCTCTCCCTAATAGGAGGGCGCCATGCCACACTCATCAGTGCATACGCACCCACAATGACAAATCCTCAGGAAACAAAAGATAAGTTATATGAGGACCTTGATGAGCTCATCGCTGCAGTCCCCAAATCTGACAAACTGGTCATCCTCGGTGATTTTAACGCTAGGGTTGGCATATACCACACAGCCTGGGAGGGAACCATTGGCAGACATGGTATCGAAAAATGCAATAGTAACGGATTGCTCCTTCTGAGGACATGTGCCGCAAATGAACTACTCATTACAAACACAGCTTTCCGACTACCTGTCCGAACTAGAACCCCATGGATGCACCCAAGGTCCCGCCACTGGCACCTCATTGACTACATTATCATCAGAGGTAGGGATCGAGCGGTTGCTATGGTAACGAAAAGTATGTGTGGTGCAGAATGTTGGACTGACCATCGACTTGTAATTGCCAAGCTAAACTTCAAGATTCAGCCCAAAATGCGCCCCCATGGAAAGAAACCACCGAGGAGGCTAAATGTCTCTCAGCTGAAATACGAACCCACGAGAGGAGGCTTCCAGGAAGAGCTTTAGGGTCTGAGCGTCGTTTTGAAAAGAACGACATCGAAGAGAACTGGGCATCATTGAGAAACACACTCTACGATACTGCTGTTAAACACATTGGCCCATTCACGAAAGCATAAGTACTGGTTTGATGAGAACGATCTGAAAATGCAGGGCCTTATCGATGCAAAACATGAAGCGCACAGGGAATACCAGAGAGACACACCATATCTGGCAGCAAAAGCTGCCTTCAATACTGCTCGCAAAGCTGTCCAGCCCAGGCTTAGAGAGATGCAAGACTCCTGGCTCATCAAAAGAGCTGACAAAATTGAGATGTTCGCCGAGCGTCATGAAACTAAACGGTTTTACGAGGCACTGAAAGCTCTCTACGGCCCGCTGCCCTCTAGTAATACTCCAGTTCGCAGTGCGGATGGGGTACTGCTAACAGATGAAGTTCATATTCTAGACAGGTAGGCAGACCACTTCTGCAAAATACTAAAGCACCCATCGTCCATAAATATAGGAAAAGCTCCAGAAGCTGATGCAATACCAGCAGAGGTATTTAAGACAGCTGGCCCATCCCTCACTAGAAGGTTCACTGAACTCTTCTGTCACATGTGGGATGAAGGTAAAATTCCGCAGGAGCTAAAGAATGCCTCAATCGTTCACCTGTTCAAAAGAAAAGGCAACCGTCAGGAATGCGAAAATGATCGTGGAATATCGCTACTCTCCGTAGCAGGCAAGATTCTAGCGCCCTTATTTGCTAAAAAGGCTCAACAAACACCTTGAACAAAGCCACTACCTCCCAGAAAGTCAATGTGGATTCAGAGCCGGAAGAAGAACAGTGGACATGATTTTTGCCGCTCGCTAAGTACAAGAGAAGTGTCGAGAACAAAAATCAGGCCTTGTACACCACATTTATTGATTTGACAAAGGCATTTGATACTGTAAACAGAGGAGGGCTGTGGATGATAATGTATAAGTTTTGCTGCCCTAACAAGTTCATAACAATGGTGAAACAGCTACACAAAGGCATGTGTGCTCGTGTACTGGACAGCGGTGCAATCTCTAAAACGTTTCTAGTATCAAACGGAATAAAACAAGGCTGTGTACTCGCCCCGACTTTGTTCATCATGATGTTCGCGGCCACGATGACAGACGCCTCCAGATCAATGGAGCTTGGAATACCCATAAAGTACCGCACATATGGCAAGTTACTCAATTCCAGATAAATGAAGGCCAAAACCAAAGTGGCTGGTGACATAATCAGGGAACATGTATTTGCTGACGACTGCGCTCTAATGAGCAACTCAGAACTGACCATAAATGCCAAAAGAACAGATGTCATGTACCCACCAGCACCAGACATGCCGTACACAAAACCAGAAACTACAGTCAGCGTGCAGACGTTCAATGCCGTAGACAATATCACATATCTTGGCAGCACGCCGTCGAGATCAGTCAGCCTAGACAATGATGTGGCAAGCAGAGTAGCAAAGGCCAGCACAGCCGTTTGTAGAATGCGCTCGATGGTCTGGGCACGTCGTGGCATCAGCGTCAAGACCAAACTCAAAGTATACCGTGCAACCATCATTCAAACCATACTATACGCTTGCGAAAGATGGACTGTATACTCTGGACATGCAATGAGGTTAAACCACTTCCACATAGGTTGCCTGAGGCGAATATTTCACATCCGATGGCACGATCGTGTCACTGACATCGAGGTTCTCTCGAGGGCTAACATGCCCAGCATCCATGCACTGCTATAAAAAGCACGACTAGGATGGGCCGGACACCTCGTCCGTATGTCAGACGAGCGGCTCCCAATGATGCTTCTCTACGGCGAGCTGAGAGAGGGATGGCGCGACAGAGGTCGCCCAAAGAAACGTTTTAAAGACGGTCTTAAGGACTCACTAAAAAGTTGCAAGATTGACATCGATACCTGGGAATCTCGTGCGCAAAACAGATCTGATTGGAGAAGCGCAGCCAAATCAAGTGTAGCTGCCGGTGAAGACGACCGTGTTTTGAAAGCCAAGAGCAGACGCGAGAACCGGAAATCCCAAACAGCGGGAACACAATCCCCTTCTCCAAACCTCGTGTGCCCGATATGTAGCAGATGTTTTCGTGCCCGCATTGGCCTGTTCAGCCACATGCGCACACACACCCAACAGGGAAATCTGTGACAAGGATGATGTCGGCGGTCTTCATCGACAACGATGGAAAGCTATTATTATTAGTTGAGGGAGCATTAACACTTCCTGCGAGTGTCATAACATTATGGTTTTAGTAGTTGAGGGCGCATGCACACTTCCTGCGAGCGTCATGACATTATGGTTTTAGTAGTTGAGGGAGCATGAACAATGCCTGCGAGCGTCATAACATTATGGTTTTAGTAGTTGCGGGAGCATGAACACTGCCTGCGAGCGTCATAACATTATGGTTTTAGTAGTTGAGGGAGCATTAACACTTCCTGCGAGCGTCATATCCTTATGGTAGAACGAATTGTTTAATACCAGGCACGAGAGATATCGAAAGATGGACTTGAAAAAAACGATAGTGTCTGTTTACTTCTTGTATCACCATTATCGGTTGATTTAGACTGGGAAACCAGTTCCCCATTCTAGTCAACATGTTCTCTGCTACCTATTTGGGTTATTATCAATCTGTGTTATTTTCTAGGTGGCACTGCCCTTTTTTAAAATTCTATAAAATGGTTGTCATTCTCTTTCATTAATCTGGTGAGTGTGTGTCCGTGACTAATCACGATACGCCATATCGTTATTTGTAGCACGTATTTCTCTTAACTCACGTAATTTAATCATGAAGCAAAAAGTCCGATTTTCTCACATATCAAATGTATAACTACTGTCAACCTCCGAAATGTAAGACCAACTCCAAGGAAAGTGGTTCACAAAGCACATTTAATGATGTACATTATATTGTTTCTTTTCATGGAATATTTCAATTTTCGCAGTGTCAAGGCTTATTTTGTTACCAAAATGGTACACAGTTCACGTATACTGATCTCTTTATCTAATGTACTTTTCCTACAAATCTCTTGCGAACTTATTTAAATATGATTATCTTGCATGTTATCGCACAGTGAATGGTCGTTTTTGAAAGAAAAAATAGGTCTTCCGTGTCTCTTTTCCTCGGATTCTAAAGTCTTTTGAAAAAGCTGTTTAGTTTAGCTTTTTTAGAAATTTGCATTACCTGGCAGCGTAATATAGTTCATTTTTTAGAGTTATCACTTCAGCTTCTACAAGCACACATACATGGATTATACGCTTCGGTTTTTGACACTTTAGTACAGTTCAAGTGCCTTACACGCATCAAAGGTCGACTTTTTCCAGTTTAGCTCCTGACGTTATCCACCCACTTAAAACGTTGTCTGCCCATTGAGCGTATGCGTTTGTCCACTTTATCATCAAGTCTGGTCTTCAACACTAAAGTATGCCTTGCTTGTTATATGACCGCACTAAAGTAACTGTCTAATCCAGACCTCGGCGATTCCTTCTTTGTACACCTGCAACTTTCTCCATACATCCACAATTGTTGTGTTGTCTTTCCAATGAAAGCGACTAAATATTAAATATACCTACATTTAGAATGCATTACTAGTCGTTTACAACTTGTTATTCATTGTCCGTGTTTCTGCGTCATAAAGCTGTGAAGAGTAGACATGTCAATTCTCATGTTCAAATTATAAATTATACGTTTTGATGTCAGTATGTGTCGCTTGTTGCCGAATACCGTCTTGACCATACATAATCTCTGTCTGATTTATTTTTCACAGCTGTCGTATGCGTTTTTATATGAAATAAACAGAATAAACTATGTGCCAGTTAAAGTAGTTGTCATTTTTTTGTATCTGCATACAATGCTTTATTGTTACTTTTCTCAATTATCAAAATCTTTGTTTTCGTTATGTTTATGTCCAATCCAAACTCTTAAACTCTTGACTTATTGTGTAAATTGGTTTTACACGCTCATGTAATTCTAGCTCAGCTTTTACCATCAAACTGTTGACAATTAGAAATGTCAATTATGCTGCAACTATTCATCGAGTGCTAATTGGTGCAATAGCATTAAAAAAAAGAACATTTCCGTACAAACCAAAGTTCCTTTCAAATACATCACACATGTTATACGTGCTACAGTGCATGCCACCTCTTATTTTAAATAGCATAACGTGAACTTCATTTCAGAATTTCAATAGCTTGATAATAACAATGTTCGCTTAGGCGTCCGAGACCAGTATTGTCGGCCAACCACATTCGTGACCGACAGATGTGGTATGGGTTCATACCTTGTCTAGGACAAATGGACGTGGTTCATATTAGCTATAGTCATATTGTTCGAGGCCGGCCTATTTTGCACCTCCAGCTTGTCGAAGAAAGACTTTTGGCGCTGAGGAACGACGTGTGTAGTATTTTATTGACCGGGGTATCCTGGTCCAGGTGTGCACGATGTCCGAACAAAGGAACTCGGTGTCGATCAAGTGTTTCTGAGAATAGGTGGATGCGTGTTTTGCAGAGATAGCTACGTTGCGGATGTAGTCATGCCATCGGATGCCCATGAAACGCCGGTAGTTGCGCATACGAAATGTTTCCAGTCTCCACATGGCAAAGTTAGGAAATGTCTTGAGGGATACACATTTCATCGAAGAGTCTGATCAGCTTGCCAGTCAGGCTGGGTCCCCCATCTTTGTAGATCTTGGCATGAACTTAGTCGGATCCTGGAGCCATAACGACTGCTAACAATCAGATGACACTGTATCATGCAATCATCAGGATTGGGTGGATTAAAACTGCGAAAATATACAGCGTCTGCTAGAGTTAAACGCATACACGTAATCGTGTATTTAGCAATGATCCGAAAACATGTGCACTGATTGAGGTGTTTTCCAGGGTTGGCCAGATTATTTCCAAGACGACAGCCTGCGATGAAAGATTCGTGGCTATGCAAAAACGATGTTCAGATACAGATGTTTCCATATATGCATGATCTCGAATCGTTTATAGTGCACTCCGAGACGTATATGGCTTGACCTTTGCTGAATGGAGATTGCAGCATCCTGTTAATACAACACCAGTTTCTCGGCCCTCATCTGCTGCCAGACCGCTTCAGAAAAGGAGTACTCATCACCATCATATGTAATCAGTCCCTCACAAACAAGACGAGTTTTACTCATGACATCAATGCAGATATTGTATCGGCCAAGTTCTGTGGCAAACAGGGCAATTTTTCTTTCAGGTATCTTTGTATTTGCACGGTACTGGACGGTACCACTGTTTCACCCACCAACAGTCAGTTTTTCTATTATTATTATTATTTCTATTATTGTAATTTTTTGAATGCGGATTTATATGAGTGGCGGTATGCTAATAAAGTTAATAAAGCAGACAGCAGTTAGTGCACTTTTTGTAAACCCTTTCTTAGGCCATGGAGGTAAGCAGTACGAATCTTAAAGAGGGATGATTAGTAATCGCGCAGGTGTCTACCGAGATCCACTGCCGCTTCTGTTTCAGT
This sequence comes from Ariolimax columbianus, assembly GCA_036924085.1. Classification (NCBI taxonomy): domain Eukaryota; kingdom Metazoa; phylum Mollusca; class Gastropoda; order Stylommatophora; family Arionidae; genus Ariolimax; species Ariolimax columbianus. Next base: position 6,066,802 of record JAVGWX010000004.1, on the reverse strand, counting down.
GGAGGACGATCATATATTCTGAGCCCTATCCATGTGGGTTCACAGCTACAGATGTCAGTCATTCCACACCTGCCGACCATCACCGCAGGACCTGAACAGATTGTATAATGATATGGCACCATGACTTGTGCCTGAATTTGATGTAAGTGGTGGAGTATTGACCATTCGTGAAACTTGATCATAAATCCCGATGCAGCGGGCGACCAAGATGATCGTATGGTTCTATCCTTGCTTCAAGCGATTCACAGTTAGTTGATGGTAGTCGCCTTGCTGTCTGTTGACTAACCAATTGTTCGTCCACACATTCCGCCGAATCCTTTGGTGCGTTGGTAGACAATCAATATATCATCGCCAGTTTATTACACCCATCAGCTACCCTCACTTGGTTTAGTCAGTCATATCAAGACCCTTGCCAGGATTGTGGCCTCTGTCATATGCTGGCAGCAACGTGGAACATCAAGTGTGAGTTGAGTGCCAGGTAGGATCAATAATGGACAAACTGTCCAAGATAGTGAACGGCATGTATGCGCTAGAGGTACTACCCCTCCCTAACATGGCATACACATTAAATAGTAGAAATGATATGGGGAGAAACATAAAAGGACATCATAAGATTAGCTAGGTGTGAACGATTTAAAACAAATAATGACGAGGGTGATGATATGAACAATAAAACAAATAGTTCAGACATCATTGAATGCCTGCTAGAGAATAAAAGTGTTGGTTTGGCAGGTATTTTTAAAAAGGGCGAGCAAGGGTATAACTTTAATTGGGACACACATATCAACGGATGGATTCGAAGAGTACGTGCCATCTTACCTCAACATTTCAATATCCCATATGACTAGGATGAAGACAAAGGCATAGAGCAGTCTTTAAATTACTAATATATATGTTGCTCAGACAGAGAAATTCGTTAATATAATCTAGACACTGCCATTATAGAAGAGGTTTCAAGATACACAGTAACTTAAGCAGATGTGGTTGAAATAAGCTACATTCCAGCAAGAAGAGCTCTTTAGCTCAAAGTGGTGTATATCATTACCATATTTTGCTGTTGAATAATGTTAATAGCGAATATGCGGTGAATGAGTTGAATGTCACTTTAAGTAATGCGTTAGTGCCAGATGCCTTGCTGGATATCCATTTACGCCCACAAACTAAACCTGGAATAGACTTCACTCACAGCAGCAACTATCGACGAATAAAGCCAAATAATTGTCTATCGGGTATATGGTAACATCAAAAAAAAACCCATCTCCTCTGGATATTCACGCCTTGCAATTTTATTCATTAAAAAAATCAGTTGAGTAATGTCACTCGTAAAAACTTCATATAAATGTCCCCCAACAAAACGGTTAAAACAATATAGTTAATAGTTTTTAGTCGACCTGCACTTCTATGAGGACAAATTTCCCTCTGCAGGTCCCAGTTGTGCTATGAGAAGGATACAGCCGGGAGAAGGATTTCGTGCTTAGCGGGCTAGTCTTAATCAGCTTAATACTCTGCTGCGTTATGTTGTTAACCAATGTGCGAGTTCATCTTAAACTCTTTATCTCAAACACTTGAACAGAGTACACCCACAGCCAGTTACGCCCCATCTGTGCTGCTCTAAACAATCCATCTAACCATGGCGATTGTATGTCATGTAACACATTTAGTCTACATCTGCATAATTCAACTATTTATGAGACATCACGTAGCGTCGAGTGACTATAGCAGTTGCAGCTTCGACAACTGTCTGGACAAATCGTTGAGTGAAATCCTCTTTAACCTCTACAAACTCAATTATCCTGCAGACAGCCTGGTGGGACTTGTTTTTGACTAATTTGACTTCGATATTAGGTCATTTGGCATAGTCTTCCAGCTTCCTCTTGTAACGTGAAATGGACAATGCCCACGCTGTTGCTATTTTCTCCTGCACTGAGACCTCTCCGGAAAAGACAAATCATATCATACAATGCTATTACTATGTAACGGCACGTATATCCCTCATCCTGGCGATATCACAACTATCCAGCTCTTACTTGATAATTGCATAATTTCTCGACAACTTCCTTATTGCTGTATTGCATCGCCTTAATCTGAACAAGCTTCCTTTGACCTAAAAACTATTGCAGCCGATATTAACGTTTGACTACATGTACCTCAACCGCTTCCGTTTAACGTAACTACGAAAGCCATATCATGTTATGATAGCCAACTTAAAGGTAAAACAGAAGGCATTTAACAAAACATAACCACTTACAAAATGTATAATGTTGTGTGTCCATCACGAATAATGAAGACCTTTTTTCGTTTTTCGTTCAAAGTATGTCAAAAAGGTACAATGTGCTACAGCAGATGGAAGATGCAGTTGAAACGGAAGAGGATTGTCACGAAAAACAAAACAACAAATGGGGGGCGACATCTGGGAAGAAATTCAGAGGGCATGGGAACAACAATACGCATTTTGGAAAACAGCAGGCGCTTTAGAAAATATAAGTGTAGCGAGAATGAAGACACCACCATTGAACAGAAGCAAACACATCCCACAATTTAAAAAGTCAATATCCAAGAACAATGCACTGTGGCCAAACCAGAGATACGAACAACTATATTGACCAGATGGTAACAAATAATGCTGCTAAAAACACAATGGAATACATGTACGTCCAACACGAAGAAACTGGCATAACACTTTTACACAATCACTGGCTCTATTCAAGACAAGCTTATAAAAGTGCTTAGCATCACGAAATGCCAGATGGAGAGATAAGCCGTCCATTTCCAAGAATGTTTCAATAGACCGGCTAAATACGATCACCAGGATATTCGGTACACGGAATTGAAACTACAAGTTAAATTCGCGGAAAGGTCCAGAAAGGAAATTATCAAACAATGTTGACATTGTAGGAAGAAAAAGGCACTGGCCCAAATGGTATCTCGACAGAGGAAATCAAAGAAGACATCCACACTCCAAATAAGAAACCAATTACGTTATACAGGTTAGGAAATAGACTAAATAGCAGCATTATGGATATACAATCTATGTGAACATACTCCTGAAGAAGTGGGGGGGGGGGGTGGTGGCAGCAGTATTCACATTATATGAGCATATTGTTGTTATCGGTGCATGGGACATTTTTGTGCACGTGCAATACTAAACCGGTAATAGATAAGTAATGTTTGCAATGTAATTCATTACTTTACATGGCAATATGGAAAGGCATTTGTCAGTTTAGAATGGGAATAATTATAGAAGTAGCCCAAACACTATAGGCATTTCTCTAACGTAATTGTGGAAGCATTGAACATTTCTAGTTTAGAGTTCCACATGGTGGAATACTTTAGAATTGCCTTCAGATAAGATCTGTGGTCTCAATGGTATGTCTCTTACCACCCTTCAGTTCTGCTTTGTATTAACTGGATTATGAAGATATATACACTCTAAGAAAATGGAACAGCGGTAAATGACAAGCCGACGATTATCTGGACTTTCCTGAGGACTTTTGTGTTTTGTGTTTTTGTTTTCGATAATCCGATTGCGGTGGCAGATACATTGATGAAGCAGGCGGAATCATTGATTTGTTTGGTTTTACATCAATATAGATATAGTAAAAGGCATCGATGCAGATAAACAATTCAGATTACACAATGTCAGGTTGACTTGTAGTAGCTTTAAGGAATTTATCAAAATCGAACAAACTAAAGCCGTCCACTCAAATACGGATCTTTAACTTCATTGTAAGACTCCGTGAATTGAAATGATCTGAAGCGTGGGGAGCAGTCAGAACAACAATATAACATTTTCAGATGGAATAAAAGAATGCATGGCATGCACATTTGTAGTAAAGTGGTATATCTACTGTAATGCCAGTAATGTAGAACTGTAGGAAACAACATGTCATATGTCAGTGAAACTTAGACCTATGAACATGACCTTTATATGACAAGTCATACGGAAAACAGCTTAGAGCAATACACGAATGTCGTTCTTCTTTAATCCCAAAAGTACGAAAGGTAGATACAGAACTGAACACCCATAGAGAAAAGATCTGTCGGTAAACGTAAAAGCAGCAGGCATGACGTTGACTGTGCCGAATTGGGGCCGGACCAAACGAAGTGTTGGCAAGTTTTTGCTGATAGATTCTCAGGAATGTGAACAGTTTTCATGATGATACTGATGATGCTGTAGAAAAAAGTCGGACTCAGGCCATAACTTGTTGTTGTGCTAATCTTAACCTGGGAGTCGGACATGTACATGATCAAACATAATCTCACAGAAGCTAGTTACGGCTAACCAGAACCACTGCCACTGTGGATTTACCTAGACCTAGCCTTCGAGTGGCACAGTAATTACCTATAGCTAACTTTGAGTGGCACAGTAGTTACCTAGATCTAGCCTTCGAGTTGCACGGTAGTTACCTGTAGCTAGTCAATTTAGTGGTGCTATTTTTACCTATAGCTAGCCTTCGAGTTGTGCGATCCTTACCTATAGCTAGTCAATTTAGTGGTGCGATCATTACCTATAGCTAGTCAATTTAGTTGTGCGATCGTTACCTATAGCTAGTCAATTTAGTTGTGCGATCGTTACCTATAGCTAGTCAATTTAGTGATGCGATCGTTAGCTATAGCTAGTCAATTTAGTTGTGCGATCGTTACCTATAGCTAGTCAATTTAGTTGTGCTGTGCGATCGTTACCTATAGCTAGTCCTCGAGTGTCACGGTGGTTACCTAGATCCAACCTTCGAGTCCCACGGTACTTACCTAGGACTAGCATTCGAGTGTCACGGTGGTTACCTAGACATATCATTCGAGTCGTGTGGTGGTTACCTATGACTAACATTCGAGCGTCCCCGTGGATACCTATGAATGGCATTCGAGTGTCACGGTGGTAACCTAGAACTAGCTTTCGAGTATCACGGTGGCGACCTAAGAGTGGCATTCGAGTGTCACGGTGACTACATAGAGCTAGCCTTCTAGTGAAACTGTGGTTACATTTTGATTTATTTGCTAGGAAGCCCTATGGAAAATTTTATAAACATGCTGCATAAACAAACTGCTACAGCTAAAAAAATCGGTCCATGCGGATATGACCAGAACAATCTAATTTGATTGTTTGCATATTACAACCAATTACAAATCTAAGTGGTGTTAAGCAGGGATGTGTTCTGCCATGATACTGTTCGAACTATTTTTTCCTACGTAACTGAAAAAATGCTTTTGGTAACGCAAATGAAGGAATCGACCGTCACACAATTTTGTATGATAGGCACAATGACAAGATACAATGACAAGACACAATGGCAAGGCACAATGCTACAACGAACATAAAGAAGATCACCTTCAGGAACTCGATATTCGTTGATGTGCTGCAAATGTCACTGACAGTCAGCAGCTACAGCAGACTTGCTAAGATGTTGGTCTCACAATACGTCTCAACAAAATAAACGTTCTGGGAGAGGAAGTAGACGCCACGCCGCGTCTTAGCATCGATACTTATAAACGTATCCATGTGCATCAATTCACATACATGGGATCCCCAATCAACGACACGTTGTACCTAGAATCATAGAGCGACAGTGGTTTTGACAAAACTGATGCTACACAACAACGTGCCTAACAACGCGTGTTTGGAAAAAAGGCGGAAACAATTACAACTGAGGCCATAATACACAATTAATGTGTTATAAGCAGACTTATACATGTCAGGAAAACTTGGACAACATAAGCCAAGCGAGAGTAAATGCTTACAATTTTCTAACTATGGCGCATGCGATCAATTCTTGGAATTACAATGAAGGACAGAGCGACAAATTCAGAGGTGCACTATCGCACAGGTCTTAAAAGCCTGTAAGTTCTAATAATTAGGGAAAACTACGATGGCATATCTGTCGCATGGACGATGGCCGCATTACAAAAAAAGTCCAAAGATATGTTAAAGTGTGATATGAATGCCTTGGCAATGAATCTGATGCATGAGCAATGTATTTGAAGAATACAGTCTAAGTAATAAGGTATCCATACAAACAAACAACAATATCGCACAACCCAAATGTGTAGATCAGAGTGGAGCAATATTAATTTCCCGTTTCCATGATGCTGATCTTCGCAGACCACCCTCAGAGTGCAGCGATGCAAATTCTGCAAGAGTGAAGACAATCATAGACCAGAATAGGAACATACCAGTTGCAAATATATCTAGGTCAGCAAACTGCATGAAAGTGCAGTTTTTAGAATGTTACACAACAGACTGAACATTATCAAAGTGTGTGCCCGATTTGGATCGATGCCAGCGTAGGCAGCGACACGTGTTATGAATCCCCACGAGGAAGACCATCTCATTGTTCACATTCTTTGATATCCTCCAACTGGACTCTCAATAGCACACAATAGCGAGTTGTTCACTCCAAAATCCATCGCAGGATATCGGGTTTCTTCCCTTCCTCTGTCTTTTCAAAAACATGTATACGTGTTTTCCCTAAGTGACCATCCTTGGGTAGATGTGTCTCCTGCAAATCAGCAATATCTATACCAAGACGATTGAGTTCGGCATCAATAACATCCATTATTTGCACGCCACCACGGTCTCTAAGGTCAGTGGCATGTCCCGGATACATGGTCCTAACATTCCAAGTTGCAAGCCGAAGCCTGACGTTTTCATTGTTAGTGTTATTATCGAGTACACTTGATTTACAGCCTGCGATTTGCAAATACCTATTGAAGCAGAACTACTGTGGCGAATCAACACCTTATTGACTGGGGGCTACTCAGTTTGAGGCGGGCATTAGTTGACTAGTGACACTTGAAGGTGTATCCCACCATCGGAGACAGCCCGTGGCGCCCCTGCATACGTCAATTGGAAAGAGCGTATAACATGTAAACTGCTGTTCCCTGCTTTGATTCTGAGACCTGTTCAGGACAGGGATGGAATTGCAACTATCCATAGCACAAAGCCCGAGCAGAAATTTATAGACCATGTTTTTCTCATGCAGTATGATTCCTCTTTCGGTCTGCCTTGTTTGATGCAAGAGAACGGTGATACTAATGCATTTGGAAAAAGGCAAGCTGAAAAAGCTTCCAGATCAACAGTGCAATGATCTATCTGTTCACAAATCGATATGCTCATCGGAGCTTAACTCCTAGACCAGCCGCCAACCAAGGCTAAGGGCCTGACCTGTCCTGCCACAACACTCAGATGAGGTTGCTCTTTCTTGCTGTAGGATAAGGTTGTGTATACTCTTGTGTGTGCTCCGCCCGCACACCGTCGGCTGTCATGCATGGTAGACGGTGACCGACTTTCAGAAATACCAGAAAAAAGGAAGCACATCCATATCTGGCAAAACCTGACAAGATATGACAATATTATATCTGCATGGTTTCCTTCTCATATATGGGCTGCATTACTAGGATTTCGAGCTCAATATGTCCGAAACTACTGGTTTTAAAGTGCCAGTGGCTCTCTTTCCAACACTTCTTCTGTTAATAAAAACAGTTACGCCGCGCGTCGGCCAGAAGACGGACTGTTATCAGATGCTATATTAGACACACGCCATGGGAGCATTTAGTTGGTGTTGAGAGTCCATCCTCAACCCCACCTCCAGCTATAACAACTTTTAAAACCATATATATATATATATATATATATATATATATATATCAGAAAGGAAAATATATGTCATATAGACAAGATGATCCAAGAGTATGGCCATATGTGTTTGAGACTGCCACCTCACAAATCACACTTAAACCCAATCGAACTCGTTTTGGCAAAAGGTACTGTGTGAGTGCCACAAAGAATCATGTCAAAATGTGTTTTGTTCGGTAAATTGAATTGTGTTTGTCTATTGGGAAAGAATAATCAATATATTTTCAAAAACAACTTGAATTTAATGTATAGCATCAGTAGTTTTAAACATAAACGTTCTCAAATTGGCCTCGGGTCACACAAAAAATGAAGAAAAAATATTTAAAATACCTACCAGTTACTAATTTCAAATTATTACTACCCCAGATTTTAGTTATCACAACAAGCAATAAGGGGATTTCAAGCTCCCTTAACAAATATAATATAATAAGTACATCCCACTTAATACAAATTGGAGGATATGGTAATCACAGTTTTAGCTTAAACAAATTATAATTTAGAAAAGAAATTTGTTGTTTGAGAATGTTGAAAAATAAAATAATGTGACGAGAAAATAAGAATGAACGTAATGAGGATGCGTACGTTTTCTGGTGATAGGTCTACCAATGTTCTATGGTGATAGGTCTACCAAATGCATATGATGATAGGTCTACCAAAGTTATATGGTGATACGTCTACCAAAAGAGCAGATGCCCAACTATGTGACAATGTAATTAGTAGACTGTAGTTTACGCCTGTTATTACGTTCTGGTAAACTTAACAACATCCACGTTGAATATTTTAAAAGTTGACAACGCCCATTCGGTCAGAAATTTAAAAAATATACATTTTATGATCTTTTGAATCAGATTGAATTTTTAATTGAAGATTACAATGCTGATGAAGAGCTGGATAGAAGACATAATGGCATTTTATTACTCCATTTTTTATAAATATTGCTACATAACTTGTTTCCGACTTTTGTTATTTCAATGCACAATTGCTAGAGACAAAGTAAAAATGTATAAGTAGAGAGTTAGAGTTTCATTGTAGTAGAAAAGTATAATATAGTTCATTTTCTTCATGTAATAAAATATACATGGGTGATTTGTGTGTGAATTCAATAAATAGATGGACTGCATTAGCATTGAGATGTGTTGTTAAAGGGCTTGCAGACCTGTGGATGCCCTGTGATGTTATGAACTTGTCTTTGGCCACAACAAATGTGTCCATAAAAGAAAGATGTAGCAGATGAAACTGTTCATACAAATACACAAGTAACCTACCTGCTGTTGTTATGGCTAATCCAAAAGTAGTATTTTAGGAGCGTGACAGGAATGAACCACTAAAAAAAGTATCTCGAAGGAAAAGCACATAATGTCAATAATTGATTGAACAATGATATCTTGAAATTATGTTCCAAGAAAAAGAATCATGGTATAATTATTGTTAAAGCTGCTGTTGCGTTTGCAGTGTCTGTTTATAATGATTGAACAAAATATATGTTGGTAATAATAGCTGTCCTTCGTTGTCGATGAGGACCGCCGACATAATCATTGTCACAAATTTTCCTTTTTGGTGTGGGTGCGCATGTGCCGAACAGGCCAATGCAAGCACAAAAACATCTGCTACATATCGGGCACACGAGGTTTGTAGAAGGTGATGGTGTTCCCGTTGTTCGGGATTTCCGGGTCTCGCGTTTGCTCTGGGCTTTCACAACACGGTCGTCTTCGCCGGTAGCTACACCCGATTTGACTGCACTTCTCCAGACATATCTGTTTTGCGCAAGACATTCCCAGGTATTGATGTCTATCTGGCATATTTTCAGTGAGTCCTTCACACCGTCTTTAAATCGTTTCTTTGGGCGACCTAATTGGCGCCATTCATCTCTCAGTTCGCCGTGCAGAAGCTTCTTTGGGAGCCAATCGTCTGACATACGGACGAGGTTTCCGGCCCATCCTAGTCATGCATTTTTTAGCAGTGCATGGATGCTGGGTATATTATCCCTCAAGAGAACCTCGATGTCAGTGACCCGATCTTGCCATCGGATGTCGGATATTTGCCTCAGGCAACCCGTGTGGTAGTGATTTAACCTCCTTGCATGTCCAGAGTATACAGTCCAGCTTTCGCAAGCGTATAATAGGGTTGGAATGATGGTTGCACGGTAGACTTTGAGTTTGGTCTTGACGTTGATGCCACAACGTGCCTAGACCATCAAGCGCATTCTACAAACGGATGTGCTGGCCTTTGGTATTCTGCTTGCCACCTCATCGTCTAGGCTGACAGATCTCAAAAGCGTGCTGCCTAGATATTCGAATTTGTCTACGACATTTAGCGTCTATCCGTTGACTTAAGACTCTGGTTTTGTGTACGGCATCCCTGGAGCTGGTTGCTACATGACCTCTGTTTTTTTTTGGCATGTATGGTCAGGCAAAGATGTTCGCATGCGGCAGAAAAACGGTCCATTCCAACCTGCATGTTCAGTTATGAGTTGCTCATTAGAGCGCAGTCGTCAGCAAATACAAGTTCCCTGATTATGTCGCCAGCCACTTTGGTTTTGGCCTTCATTCTTCTGGGATTGAGTAACTTGCCAACTGTGCGGTACTTTATGGGTACTCAAAGCTCAAGTGAACTGAAGGCGTCTGACATTGTGGCCGAGAACATCATGGTGAACAAATTCGGGGCAAGTACAGATCCTTGTTTTACTCCGTTTGATACTAGACACGTTTTGAGATTGCACCGCTGAGCAGTAAACGAGCACACATGCCTTCGTGTTGCTGTTTCACCATGGTTATGAATGTGTTGGGGCAGCCGAACTTGGACATTATTATTCACAGCTCTCATCTGTTTACCGTATCAAATGCCTTTGTCAAATAAATAAATGCGGTGTACAAGGCCTGATTTTTTTGCTGACACTTTTCTTGTATTTGGCGAGCGGCAAAAATCATATCCGCTGTTTCTCTTCCGGCTGAATCCATATTGGCTTTATGGGAGATGGTGGCTCTGTTCAAGGTGTTTGTTGAGCCTGTTTAGCAATAAGCGCGCTAGGATCTTGCCTGCTACGGAGAGTAGCGATATTCCACGATGATTGTCGCATTCCTGACGGTTGCCTTTTCTTTTGTATAGGTGAACGATTGAGGCGTCCTTTAGCTCCTGCGGAATTTTTCCTTCAGCCCACATGTGGCAGAATAGTTCAGTGATCCTTCTGGTGAGGGATGTGTCAGCTGTCTTATATACCTCTGCTGGTATTGCATCCGCTCCTGGAGCTGTTCCTATAGATAGTGAACTGATTACCCTGTCGATCTCCTCCTCAGTGATGACTTCATCTAACGCTAGGTTCAGTTCTACCTGCAGCATTCACCGGATCGCCTCCTCATTTATGGACGATAGGTGGTTTAGAATTTTGCAGAAGTGGTCGTCCCATCTGTCTAGAATCTGAACCTTATCTGTTAGCAGTGCTCCATCCGCACTGCGAACTGGAGTATTACTAGAATGCTGTGGGCCGTAGAGAGCTTTCAGTGCCTCGTAAAACCGTTTGGTGTCATGACGCTCGGCGAACATTTGGAATACTACATTACACTATATGATATCATGATGCAGAATGATCATCTTTGTAACACCTGCCCAACTTTTATATGGACATACATTATAATAATAATGTTATAACACGTATACAGATAATGCACATCCCTAGGTTTCACTCCTTTAAGGACAAGAAGCAGATGAAAATAAAAATGTCACACTATGCGATATGAAAGAACTACAGTATGCAGTCTTCTCAAACATAAACAATTATTTCTGGGCTAAATGTGAGGACCATGTCTTGAAAGAATAAATGATATTCAAAGAAGGATGGACTGCCATTCATTTTTCCGAGCGCACGCATCAATAATCTGGAATCATCTGCCTAAGATTGTTTCCCGATACATTTAAGTTTCCATCTCCTTGATACGCTGGTCCTATTCAAGGCCATCCCAAGCAGATGGAAGAAGGAACTCAGGACTAATTAGTAACCATTTATAGTTTTCTCCAGCATCTTTTTTTTAAAACTGATAAATATATATATATAGTGTGCTTTTACACACATTTTTTCTACGAAATGCCGTTACTTGTTACGGATACTAAAACACATAAACTACATTACAAAAGGTAATCACGTGGAATCGAATGCAGAAAATATCATTCAATTTGAAGAGACACCAATGCAGACAAACAAGACATTTAACAAATACATTTACAGTAAATTATTTTCTTAAGGGACACAATAATGTCTTTGCTAAGAAATATCAAAGGAATTAGTCACTTTAGAAATATGGCAGTACCTGAATAAATGTAAATTAGTACGCCATTGTAACATTGAACAAATAATTGCAAGTGCAAATAATCGCTAATATCGGTGTAAGGGCTATTTATATATTAGGCGGTAATTGCCGGCAACCATTGCAAAATGGATATTAGTTGACATATTTGTTTCGTCATTTAGTCGTTAGTCTTTCAAGGGAGTTCTACCAATTAGTATGTAGGCTACACATGGCCATGGTCAGGAAGCACATACATTGAACTAAAACTTCATCTGTGTGTTGTTTCATCTTTGCAAATACTGACTACGGACCAGACATGCATACTATGTTTGCTGGGTGGAAATCAGCTTGTTAGACATCATATGTGCCTCCGCTTCTGTAAAAAAATTATTGGAGCATAGTCCTGTTTTTAGTTCTATATTTTTTTTCCTTTCTCCGTTCCTTAGTATGTAATAGACCGATCTAACTGCATTGGATGTACCATTGTTAGAAAAACGATATGTATGTAGGTCTGTCAATGTTTCTGTCGTGTATGCTCTCCTATATATTCTTCTTAAGAAATATACCATCTAAATATAAACGTGTTCTTGTTCTGTATGTCCGCTATAGTTTCTACCATCTCATGGGATTTTGCTTTTTGCATGGTTCAGTTTGAGACGCTTGATTTCGATCTATTGCCTCTGGTACGCACATTGGGCCATTTGGAAACTGGTGGACACGTTTCATACGTTTATTCATCTGCTACTACTGTGTTAAAATATTTCGGAAACCACGCTATTTCGTATGTTTTTGTGATTTAAAGTTGGAAAACTTACAAAACAGCAATCAAAAACATCAAATAGCAAATCTTGTAAACTTTTTTATCAGAAGAGAGGACACTATTCAAAATAAAACTGTAGTGATGCTACCCAAAAGATGCCACGTACTTCTACAAGTTTTGAAGGAACAAAGCAAAACAAATATGTTGATACTTCGGAATCTGCAATAGACACCCGAACAAAAAAAAAAAAGAAACTTTGTTAGACAAAGAGTATTTAAAACTTGGTTTCATTGCAGCCCCTAGCAGTGAACATTCAACATGGCCTATGTTTGTAGTATGTTCCGAAATTCTGTGCAATAACCATTTGAAACCTTCCAAACTTCATCTGCATTTGCACTCAACGGATAATTATTTTACCAACGAATCTTAATACTTGTTGGTCAAATATTACTTGACCAGGTGAAATGTCAAATAAGTGAAATGAAAATGATGAGCGTTTGTGACAAGTCGCAGCAGACTCTTATTTAGTTGCTATTTAGTAGCTAACATTGGTTCTTGCACGAATTGTCTAACTGAGGGGAGACGTACAGCAGTGTCTACGAAAGTGAAAATCAGATCTTGTAGAGCTTTTGTTGAATGAAGAATGGACTAAGCTTGCGTATAGGGCGAAAATTGTGAGCCTTTTTATCGAACTTAATATTTCTCTTCAGGGGTCTAGCACAATGGTTGTTTATATTGCGAAATAAAATGTATAAGTTTAAGAAGAAGTTGGGCCTTTGGAATAGTCGCCTGCAAGAGCAAGGTTTATAAATGCTTTTGCTTTTGAAAGCGTTTTGATTTGTTGATGTCTACCAGAAATGTAGGCCAATATAAAAAGTCATCATTTAAAGGACGTTAGCTGAAAACGTGTTTTACATTTTCTTTTGAAAATGAGTATCCCCGTGACGATAATCTCTGGAGTTATAATAGCTTCTTACAAGAAGTATAAACAAAACTGATCTAGTTGTCATCTGATGTCACTTTCGTGTACATATAGTGGGAACAAGAGAGAGAGAGAGAGAGAGAGAACGGTAGAGAGAAAGCGAGAGGAAAATGGAGAGGAAAAGACAGAAAGAGAGAAAGCGATAGAAAGAAAAAGAGGGAAAGACAGAGCGAAAGAGAGCGAGAAAAAAAAGGGAGAACGAGAGAGAGAAGGGAACACGAGAGAGAGAGAAAGAGAGAGACGGAGACAGAAAGACATATAGAAAGAGATAGACAAGGATTGAGAGAGATAAATAGATACAAAATAGTGGTAAGAAAGAAATATACACAAAGATAGATATCAAGCGAGATATATATAGAGAGAGAAAGATTAAAAGAGCGAGAGAGAAGCATACTTGTAAATAAACATACATAATTGAACTCAGTGAAACCGTAACAAATTGACATAATTTAAAAACGGTTGCAACCACAAGACATAATTACATTCACAGTAGACTAAGAGCACAGCACTAGCCGCATTCACAGTACACCCATAGTACATCACTATTCACATTCACAGTAGACCAATAGTACAGCACTATTCACATTCACAATAGACAACTATTATAACACTATTCACTTTCACAGTAGACCAATAGTACACAAATATTCAGATAACATCAACCGACCAATAAGACAGAAACCAATCAAACACCCACCACACCCTACACATCAACATACATTGACTTGAATTGGGACTAGAATTCCATCGATGAAATGAGTAAACGATACAAAATTACAATCAGACAATTGGTAGACGGGAACCAGCATTGCATGATAAGAGGCTGGAAGTCACAGCACCTGGCGACCAACATAACATATGATAACGCAGCATGATGAGGACTATGGAGACACAACTAAGGTAGCAGGCCTCATTGATGGGACTTAGATGGGCGGTCCACAGAAGTGATCGTTAGATAAAAAATAATAGAAATAATGGTGAAACATTATTTTCGAAAGCAAAGCAACTAGTGTAAGTCAAGTCACAGTTGCACATTCACAAGCTGTTGTCTGCAAAGCCAGTTGTCCAAGATTACATATCGTTGTACGCCAAGCGAAGTTTATATATCCACAATGTATTTTAAGTCAAGAAATGGTTCAACATTCTCGTTCGTTGTGAGTAAAGCAAAGTTTTAAAAACAACAATTCGTTTGAAAATAAACCTCTTTTAACGACAACAGATCGTTGTAAGCAAAGCCATGTTTTCTTCTTATTATTATTCTTCTTCTTCTTATTCTTATTCTTCGTCTTCTTCTTCTTCTTCTTCTTCTTTGTCTTCTTCTTCTTCGAACGCTGTCAGACGTCAACTTAAATTTGTTCTAAGAAAATCAGTTGTCATCCTGAGGCTGTTGACACTATCATAGAGCTTGTCTAGTGTTGCCACTGGTGATGGCCACATGTGCTTTCTCTGGTCCTCGTATGTCGCGCACTTTTGCAGCATGTTTAGCGGTCAGTTTCCCTGTACCACAGGTGCATTCGCCAGTGCCACCTATCTTCATTTTATTGAATATATGGTATCTCAATCTGTTGTGGTTTTTGCGGGGTCTGAAGACGACGACCTGCTCTCTTCTGTTTAGCTGGTAATAGGCATCATTTTTTTCTGTAGCCAGTATGTCATTTTTCCCATTTGGCCATGTATCTGGCCATAATAAACCTTGTGGACTCTTCGTAGGTCGCACTAGAATCTGGATGTGGTAGTCGTGCACCTTCTTTTGCTAGTCTGTCTGACTCATCGTTGCCTTGGATGTTACAGTGGGATGAAACCCACTGTACCCCAACTATTTTTGGTGCGGACTGCTGGCTTAGTTGACAGATTACTGCTCTTAAATCATGAGGTTCAGTATTTGTGTCGCTTTTTAGTACTGTAACCAAGGCCAGGGCATGTGTAAACAGGACTATCTTACTTTCATTGCTTTCATCATTCAGCATTTATTTTACTGCAGCCTTCAGTGAATCTGCCTCTGCTCTGAAATTGCTTGAGAATTGTCCAGTTGCCACTGACAGTGTTATTTGTCTACCATTTGTTAGGCTCAGGAATACCCCTCCCTCTAAATTCTGTGTTGTGTTTGTTACAGAAGCGTCAATGTATGCATCGGTCCAGTCCATGCTTGGGTAGTTTCGCCCTATGTACGTCAGGGTTATGCCTCTTCTTTCATTTTTCAGTCTGGCTATTCTTGTTTCCAATACCTGGTATATTTTCTACCACCTCCGGAATGATATGCTGCGTCCATGTGAGTTTGCGTACAGTAGGGGTGGGCGTTGGTGTTGTTATGGTGTCCATAGGGTCGTCGTTGAATTGTTATATGCCTATTTCTGCAAAGATTCTCCGCTTTAGTGTCTCATTTCCAAATAAATTTAGTCTCTGATGCATTTAAAGGTATGTCAGTCTTCTGAGTTTCTCTGTTTGCTACTGGGCTCCTCAGTCTCTTATGTCTCAATTGACGTTGACTTCATGTCTCCTGTTATAACTGTCAGGGCTTGGTTTTGAAGTTTGCTCATTTTATCACAGTTCGCCGTTGCTGCTGTTGTCCATGCCGCAATGCCATACTCGAGAACTGGTCTCACTCTTCCAGTGTACAGTTTCTTTAGTATTATTTCGTCTGCTCCCTAGCTTGCGCCAGCATGTTTCCTCATGATTGCCAATCTTTGTGTGGTTCTCATTCGGTTTCTCTCGATCTGACTTTTCCATGTCATGCGCAGATCAAATGTGACTCAAAATGTGATATTTGCCGTTAAGACTTATTTTGGTGTCCTGTGGTTTATTTGAAAGCGAGAATATCGTACATGTTGTCTTTTCCTCATTGATTTTGACTAGCAATGAGTTCGCCCACTCCTTCAACGTGGTTAGGGTCTGCTGCAACCGATTATTTGCTACGGTGATAATTTTTTCATAGCCTCACATAGCCAGATCTTTCCAAACATGGAGCTGTGGTCTCTTCTTGGTATATTATCTGTGTTTTTTATATATACACCAGGAAAAGTGTGGGTGACAGTACTCCCCCTTGGGGTACTCCTTGCTCCAATGTCACCTTTTTGCTCATCTGCCTTTGTACTTGAACTCTGGCTTTTTCTGTTTTCATCTGTACATTTTTTCAGATATTTCACACCTTCATAGATGGTCTTTAATTCCCTCTTTCCACACCTTGTCAAATTCCTTCTCTAGATCCACCCAAACCGCTACTGCTTGCTGTGTAATTAATATGTGTTTTCTTCTAGGGGCCACATCAGTATAATTGTTATCATACGCACCATTAGTTTACCTACACAGCTCAGTAGGCTGATAGGCCTGTATCCATTTGGATCTGTTCTATCTTGTTCTTTCTTTGGTACTGGTATAAGTGCATCCTCTTTCCATGCCTGCGGTACAATTCCTCTTTTCCAGCTTTTGCTCAGGATTGATATTAACTTCCTCTTTGCTGTTTGGCTAAACCCCGTCAGCATTTCGTTTGTTACCCAATTTTTTTTTCTTTAAAGTAATCATGGCCTCATCCATTTCATTCATTGTTAGTTTTGCCATCAAGTGCTCCTCTGGTGTTATCTTGATGTTGTCGTGGCTGTTTTGTTCTTCACTAATGTATGTATGCATGTCTGTAGGGACATCGATGTGGTTTCCTCTATCATAATGTTCTATAAAGGCGTTTGCTGCTTTTTTTCCGGTAAGCATATTGTCACATAGCTTGATGGTAATTTGTTTATTTGATGGTGTTTCGTCATTCATGGCTCTGACTAAATTCCATAGTTTGTTCCCTTTTTTATCTAGATTGAAGCTTTTTATTTTATTTTTCCAGTTGCTTTTATTTGTTCTCATATTATTTGGTTCAGTGTTCTTTTGTATTTCACAGTGATGGCCTTGAGGGCGATATTTACATCCATATATTGCTCTCTCTCTGCCATGTTCCAAGCATTTGAGACTTCATCCTCAGCTTTCTGCAGTTCATGATTCCAATATGGCTTGTAAATTGCCCTTGCCCCTCTTGGGATGGTTTCGGTGGCTGCCTTCAGTATTGCTTTGCTTAGGCTTTCCACCAACAGTTTCAAATTGTTATTTCGTGTGTTGATAGTTTCACACAGTCCATCTGTCAGCATTGCAAATCAGTCCCTGTCGGTTCGTCTATAGTTCCAACGTGGCAGCGGTTTTATTTCATGGGGGCCTACATCCATATCAATGCCTATCATAATTGGCCTGTGGTGGTTACCTGCCAATTGGTCTAGCACATGACGATCTATTTTGTGGTTAATATATACCGTGAGGAAGGCCAAGTCTGGTGTGGAAGTGGTATGGCATGTTCTTAAATAGAAGCTAGGGCTGTCGTCTGGTCTATTGATACTATTGAGATGTGTGTCTTTCTCCCAGTCTTCCACTTCATCATCTCTGATGTCGTTATCTGAATGTCTCCATCCGTTGTTACAGTACTAAAAAGTCAGAAAAAATACTGAACTCAATGATTTAAGAGCAGAACTATGTCAACTGTGTTATCAGTCTGCACCA
This sequence comes from Ariolimax columbianus, assembly GCA_036924085.1. Classification (NCBI taxonomy): domain Eukaryota; kingdom Metazoa; phylum Mollusca; class Gastropoda; order Stylommatophora; family Arionidae; genus Ariolimax; species Ariolimax columbianus. The sequence continues at coordinate 6,048,623 of JAVGWX010000004.1, read as the reverse complement.
ACAAGAGTAGTGGTACAATGGATTTCATCCCACTCTAACATCCAAGGCGATGAGGAGGCAGATAGACTGACAAAAGAAGGTGCAAGACTACCACAACCAGATTCTAGTATGACCTACGAACAGTCCAAATAGGGCCAGATGCATGGCCAAATGGGAAATAGAACATACTGGCTACACAATAAATGATGCCTACTTTCAGCTGAACAGAATAGAGCAGGTCGTGGTCTTCAGACTTCGCACATGCATACCAGACTAAGGTACCATCTATTCAATAAATTGAAGATAGGTGACACTGACGAATGCACTCACCGTCTCAACAAAGAAAAACATAATTTGGACAGGTGGGAGCTGACCACTGGAGCTCCGATTTGGGTAGGGGAAGAATGAGTGACAGATGATATTGTAGCGTAGCTTGCTGCTATAGATGAGTGACAGGTGTGCAAAGTTTTTCGTTCCAATGGCGACTGAAAATAGCCATCCCCTAGATCCTTTGGTCAGCTTTGATACTGCTTTAGTGTATATAACACGAGACAAAGTTTAGCTCAAGAGGCTGGATGGAGAAGAGATGAGAGGGAATGAGATTGAATTTAGATAAGAGTCTGGTTTAGCTCACCGACTTAGATAGAGGAGCGATTGATACTGTTGTACGAATGATATTGATACAACATGATCGCTCAAATAGGTGTTTGGGTTTTCTATTAATAGGTTCTCTAAACGTATGTTGTAAGCAGGACACACTGTGAACGAGGTATGTCTAGAACGCCCGCCTGAGGGGATTTGAGTGAGGACATTTTTGATATTGTGTGTTGAAGATACAGTTACATAGATTTGTGTGTGTGTGTGTGTGTGTGTGTGAGATGGGAGTAAGGAAAAGGAACTGGGTTTTAGATAGTTGGGAATTCCATCAATGACGAATCCTTAAAATGTAAGCTTTTGTTAATATTTATATAAACATATGGGTTCGATCCCCATCACAGCACCGGCCGTTACCCCGGGGAAGCAAACCCTTAGAAAATGCAGGAGGAAGTAGACCCTTACATAAAATGCATGCTGAAGTCGGATGCACTGGGCCGACAGGCGCAAAATAAAAACCACAGTGTAACGCACACACGCCTTTGGGAATAGATAAATAAGGCGAACGCAAAAACAGAAAAAAAAAAACAAAAAAAAAATATATAAACATATATATAATATAGGAATATTTAGTTAGCTATATTTAGCTATATTATTTGTAGTATGTGGTCATGATGATATGGATAAGTGTAATAGTGTTCTCAGTTAGAATAACCATTGGGCAATAAAAGTGGGGTCTACTACAGTATTCTTAGATGCACTAACTGTTCCTGTCTCCGCTACCTCCCCCGGTAAATCATTCCAAGCATTCACCATTATCTGACAAACAATAATAAATCCTAATATCTAATCTGGACCTCACTTTAGTCAACGTGTAGCTAGCTATTCCCTCTTGTTTTTGAGAGTGGCTGAATTTTTTTAAAAATAACTTATTACAGTCTATTGTATATATTCCTCTGATTATATTATACAACTATATTAAGTCACCACGAATTCTTCTCTCTTCTAGATACTGTAGACCGGTTTTTCTGAGTTTTGCCTCATAACTGTTATTCTGGAATCCCACTATCAGCTTTGGCGCTCTTGTTTTTGTATTCTTTCCATCATGTCTACATCCCCTCTATGATTATGACTCCAAACATGTAATCTAGGTCTAACTAATGATTTACTGTATTGTATTTGCCTTTTTCACTGCTTCTTTAACTTGCTCACTCAACGTATCTATATGATATATTATACCCACCAGATCCCTTTCCTTATCTGTCTTTCTAATATTGTTCTCCTGAATTATGTAATTATGTTCTGTATTTGATCTACCCATGGGGATGACTGTACATTTATCCACATTAAACTCCATTTCCCAGTTTACAGACATTTCTCGAATGTTATATAATTCCTACCTCAATATATCCACTATCACTTTAAATGAGAAACTACTTCATTGGTTTGTGTCATCAGCACAATTTTGCAATCATGGATCCCATATCATCGTCCAAATTATGTATATATATCAAGAACACAATTAGTCCCAAAACTGAGCCCTCTGGCATTCCACTTTTTTCTTCACACCACTCAAATTACTTTATTTATCCCCATCATCTGCCTTCTTCCTGTTAATAAATGTTTAATTAATTGTGCAACTCCCCCACCTATTTCATGTGCGTTTCTCTTTCGAAATAATCTCGCATGAGCTACTCTATCAAAGGCCTTTGCAAAATATAGATAAACAACGTCCACTGGCTCCCCTTTATCTATTATTTTGGTAACCTCATCCATAAATGCTAATACATTTGTTAAGCATGATCTCTCTCTAGTAAACACATGGTGACTATTTCTAATTAGATTAAATTTGTCTAAATGCACCACATTGTTTTCTTTGATTTTTGACTCTAACAATATACAGACTATGCTCGTTAGACTCACAGGTCTATAATTCGCTGGATCCGATTTTTGCATTATTTGAATAATGGAATCACTCCTGCATCTTTCCAATCCCGTGGAACAATCCCTTTTCCAAGTGATTGAGAACGTAATATAGCAAACGGTTTTTGGTAGTTCGTCTCTAATTTCAAACATCAATTTTGAATGAATACCATCTTGACCTGGACACGTATCCACTTTCAACCACCCCATTTTAAAAAAACACATTTCCTCCGTAATACATATTGCTCTTAATCCTCCTGTACCCATTTCTCTTTGAAAAATATGTATATGCTATGGGATCTTGGAGCAGTCATCTTTTGTGTAGACTGTGCCAAAGTAATAATTGAATAGATTAGCTGCTTGCCTATTCTCACTTTTTATTTTCCCTGTACTGTCTATGAGAGGGACTACTTTGTCTTTCGTTCTTTGTTTATTTATAACATAAGATAAGAAGCTTTGACTATCAGTCTTGATCCCCTGAGCAAGTTTTTTTTTTCGAATTCATTTGTTGCTGTTTTATTCGTTTCTGAGATATGTTCTTCTTGTCCAAAAATTTAAATATGTTTCTTTTGATCTACCTGCGACACATAAAGAAAATGAAAGCCATACAGTCCTGCTTACAGATGCTCCGTAGTCTCAGCGCTAAAAAGCCAGAAAAACACTGAGCTTAAGGACTTAAGAGCAGTACTCTGTCAACTATGCCATCAGTTCGCACTAAAAAGGGTAGTGGTACAGTGGGTCCCATCACACTGCAACATCCAAGGCAACGAGGAGGCAGACAGACTGGCAAAAGAAGGTGTAAGCCTACCACACACATATACTAGTGTGACGTACGAAGAGTCAAAACGGCCTATTAAAGCCAGATACATGACCAAATGGGAAACCGAACATACTGGTTACACCAAAAAACGATGCCTATTACAAGTTGAACAGAAGAGAGCAGGTCGTTGTCTTCAGACTTCGCACTGGCCACAATAGACTGCGGTACCACCAATTCAACAAATTGAAGATAGGTGGTAACGACGAATGCCCGTATGGTACCGGTAAAATGACCGCTGAACATCTGCTGCAGAACTGCCCGACATACGAGGATCAGAGAGAGCAGATGTGTCCAACACCAGTGGAACCACACGACAAGCCATATGGCAGTGTTGACAGCCTCAGGATGACCGCCGCTTTTTTCGAAAAAAAATAATGGTTACTGTCTGACTGCATATGAAGAAGATCTACCTGCATCTATATATTTTTTGCCGTCCTTTATTTTTAGCTCTTCTACATTTCACTACACATCTAGTTATCCACTTTTCACGCTTGGGGTTTACCTCCCTATATGCGGCACAACCTATTTTATCGTTTCTAGAACGGTTTTAAAACTCTCCAACACCTGTTAAACACCTGTTCTACTGATACTATCTGTCCAGATTATGTGGTTTGCTGCCTCTTTCATTCTCTTAATATATTCATTAGAGTAGTCGTATGTTCGTGTATTTATGTTCACTTCTTTCTCTGCAACAAGATCCCAACGGATGATTGGATGGTCACTTGAGCCAAATAGTTCCCCAACGGTAAAAAATTCAATACTATTATTTCTCTGTAATGAAAACTCGGTCGAGTGTATTTTGGCCTCTGGTGGCTGCTTCTACGTGTTCAATTAAAAAAATGTCAGTTATGCACTAAAAATAAAGGTTTGACTTTACAAGTGCTTCTTTCATATCCCATTTTACGTCATACACCTTCTAGATAGCATCTCTAGATTTAATTTTAATTTAAAAGGTACATACTTTGAAAGTGTGCCTTGGAACAAACGATTCCATATTGTTGAAAATCTTCGGATGATGAGAGCACCAATCAACCCTCTCTGTTTACATTCATGTCCGTAACATACATTTTTGTTTGTAAACCATGCTAAATAATTCAAGAAATTCTTTGAAAAAAATGAAAAATATATATTTCCTATTGCAAAATATTTCTTAACTCTTTGTTAACAGTGTAATATTCATATGAAGAGGGTCTTTTACAAATTGTGTCATCATTCGTGTGATCAGTGCTGTCACTGCATATATGGTTGTCTGTGTAATTCTCATCAATCGACCATACATTATTCAGCTCTCTTTGTTCCATTATAGGTCGGTATCTTAATACCTCTTCATGCATACGACGAAGAAAGGAGTCTTAATCAACCCTATGCGTGTTTCCACTGCCTATTGCTCTCTAGTATATTATGTAGAAGACGTTCATTCCAAATGTTGTATCACATAAATATTAATCTTCGTTTCTTTTTTATTTTCAAATATTGTCTTTGTGCGCCTAAATTTATTGAGAATATTGTTATGTGTCGTCTTTGTGTCCCACTTTCTATGTTCATTCTACGGTTTCACAACATATTAAACTCGAGCAGGCCTGCATTAAATTCAGTTTATGCAAAGCACATGTTTCACCTCCATACATTGCAGATGCTCATATATGAGTGTCGATTGTGTTTTATCTCAGTTCTACCCTAATGTTCTTTGAAACTTGCAATTTACAATTTTTTAGCGAAGCAACCATATTTTCGAATAAAATCTTTTCTCACTTTATATCGCAATGCGGGCGTCATCTGTGATGGTTTGCCCTCAAAATGTAAACATATGTACGTGTTCTATAATTTCTCAATATATTCATATGTTCATGTTGTGTATCTATTTTTGGGTTTAATGTGTTTAATTGCTAGCTAGTTTTTCTCATCGTGTGAAATAGTCAAATTGTGTTTGTCATTGCTTTTCATACTATTTACTTTTTGAAAAAAATGTGTTCCATCACTAAAATAGATTGAGTTTTAGAACCTTGGTGAAAGCAAACAATTATATCGTTTGGGCAATGTTTTAACTCATTGCAAAACTAATGATTCTGGTTGACCCCATATTGTGTACTCTCTATACCTATGTGTTGCAACATCTAAAAACGTTACCCCCATGAACTCGTTCAAAGGGGTTTTCGTTGTAAATAAAGCAAATACACAGTGGTCGACCGTGATTAATCATGTATCATTTCCAGAATAAGCAACTATCCGATGACAACCTTTTACTCTCGAAATTACAAATATAAGCATGTTTCCTGTCAGTATTTCATTATTTTCATTAATTATATTCTGAATTATTTTACAAATAATTTAAATGCATGCTTTTTTCAACCTATTATCAGACTTGGCCGCATTATATTGCTTTTTGTTTTTTTCCTAATTTTGAGAACACGAATTGTAACTGAAGCTGCGTGATTATTTGACCATATTGATTTGTTGTAAATTTCCAGAAATGGTTTTATTGGACTCGTTTAAACAGCTCTTTACTATGGTATGGAGATAAATGCTGGCAGGACAAAACTAATTTTCAACAACACCAACAACTGCAACATTAAAATTACATCTGAGGGTCAGGAACTCGAAGTGGTTGACCGTTTTACATTTATGCGTTCGATTGTCAGTTATTGAAGATCAAATTGTGAGGTGTTGGTCAGAAGAGCACAGACAATAGCGGGAGGATTAGCGGTTACACTATGCACAAACATACGAGGCTATACGAACTCTGTTATCAGTGTTCCTGACGTTCGCTTTATGACACACAAACGCTCACATCGGTATCAGCAAAGTCATATAAATGTGTTTTATTTTTTTTAGTGTTTCTAGATTTTAATTGACATTAGATGATAAAGGAAGTAACTCTTATATTTGCGTTACATGTTGTGAAACCAGAAACATGCATTATAAGGAAATACAATGTTGGAAAAAATTTTTCATCTTTCAAGTCAGCAGCATTTGTGTTGTGTTTTTCACAAAAATGTGTAGATAACGGATTACTTCAAACTTCAAGACTGCTTAATTTTAGTTTGTTTTTAAATGTAGACAAGGCTAGGGAGTTGTGTAAGTTTGAAAAAATTACTGACGATGATTCACATTTTCCATGATGTTGAATTGGAGTTAGACCTAGCGTATAATACTATTCAACCTACTCAGTCCATTGGATATGATGTTGAATCGGAGTTAGAAATATAGTATATAATTATTCAACCTACTCAGGCTACTGAACATGATGCTGACGATGAAGGGTTTTGTCACAGTAAGGACATGATGAATAATGATGACAATAACTTTGATTTTCAATATCTCGTCGTTCCTTTTTAATCATAATTAATTTCGATTGCATACATATTTGAAGAGGTATTATAATAATAGCTGTCCATCGTTGTCGATGAGGACCGCCGACATCATCCTTGCCACAGATTTCCCTGTTGGGTGTGGGTGCGCATGTAGCTGAACAGGCCAATGCGAGCACGAAAACATCTGCTACATATCGGGCACACGAGGTTTGTAGAAGGGTATGGTGTTCCCTCTGCTCTTAATTTCCGCGTCTCGCGTCTGCTCTGGGCTTTCACAACACGGTCGTCTTCACCGGCAGCTACACCCGATTTGACTGCGCTTCTCCAGTCAGATCTGTTTTTCGCAAGACATTCCCAGGTGTCGATCTCTATCTGACAACTTTTTAGTGAGTCCTTCAAACCGTCTTTAAAACGTTTCTTTGGGCGCCCTCTTTCGCGCCATCCCTCTCTCAGCTCGCCGTAGAGAAGCTTCTTTGGGAGCTGCTCGTCTGACATTCGGACACGGTATCCGGCCCATCCTAGTCGTGCTTTTTCTAGCAGTGCATGGATGCTGGGCATGTTAGCCCTCGAGATAACCTCGATGTCAGTGACACGATTTTGCCATTGGATGTGGAATATTCGCCTCAGGCAACCTGTGTGGAAGTGGTTTAACCTCCTTGCATGTCCAGAGTATACAGTCCAGCTTTCGCAAGCGTTTAGTAGGGTTGGAATGATGGTTGCACGGTAGACTTTGAGTTTGGTATTAACGCATACAAACATGAATATATTTTATTCTGGTCGTATATGCTGCCTCTGCAACATGATGTAAATTAAACACATCATTCTCGAAGTATATCGCAGACCAGCAATTTGTGTCACAATATGAAGTAATGTATGCAGAAATAATTCGAAACGCTATTGTTGTTGCAGTCTTTCCTGCAGATGTGCCAGGTATATTGGATGAGTTAGTAACATAATATGCAGTGCAATTGAAAATGTATCAGATGCTTTTACAACCATAATTTGCAGCTATATATATATATATATATATATATATATATATATATATATATATATATATATATATATATATATATATATATATAAATATGGTTTCCATTTTTTTTCATAAATCACGGCATTTCCTGGTACAGTGACATATTGTATGTATATGCACGTACAATTGTACCGCGTAGTAACTTCCAGATATATAATCGTGATACAGAACGGTGCAAATTATTTAGACTAAAAGTGCAACGAACATTGATGTAGAGCGAATGATACGATGTTTGAATACCATTTTAACAATCTTCAATTAAATAAAACAATGTAACTTTTTTCATTGGAACAGGTTTGGCAAAATTATCGTAACAAAATTTGAAAGTCTTCAATGTTGTTGATGTATTTTCCAGATGAATTCTACAACTAACATTTAATTTGTATGTTATATGTATATATTTATTAATATGTATACCTTATATTTATCATCGTAGGCTTCTCGGTCTCTATGAGACTGTGAGATTCGCCCAGCTCTGTTTTCTGTATTTTGACTCTACCTTCTGGGACTGTACAGACCGATCCGCAGTCTCTACAACTGATCATACAACATTTCTGCGCATACTCGATTGGCTAGCTGTTTCTTGATCTCTCGAGTTGTTCTCTTTTCCCATCCACCAGACAGAGGACGTCTACAAGTGTCAGCAGTCACTATGCTCCCGAACACTGACAGTCTCCAGTCTGTATTATGTGGCACTCTCTTTTGCCACCAAATCCCCGATGTATGCCTAATGGAGACACCTACTGTCTACAGCCGCCGTTCCTATTTAGTGTAAGTTCCCCAAGTCTCGCTTCCACACATGAGAGTACCAAGAATGCAGGTTTGATAAACACATACCTTAGTGTAGTGAGACAGCGCAGTGTTCGCAGAGACTCGTTTCGTCAGACGGTCTATGATGGTACTCGCCCCACCAATATGTACATTTTATTAATGATAAACTGAGTATGTCATCATCGTGAACTAGGTCTTTAAAAATTTTACTGAGTCTATTATCACCATAGATCACACCATGCCACGTTGTACTAAGTGTGTTGTTATTATGGACCTTATCAAACAACACTGTATTACGTAGACCAAACTGTGCCACATTTCTCTGAGTCTATGATAAAGGAGATCCACTTAATAATAAGTTGTACTAAATCATGGACAATACCAAAACATGAAGATCCATCAGTGTACACCACGTACGGAACCACGCCACTTAGCGTATGTTGAGCTAAATAAGCCATGTAGTGGACGCCATCGTGTTGTGTATGTATACCGTTAACCATAGTGGGGTACATTTTGCCTGATAATTATTCCATTCATTATGTCTAATTTGATTGTGGCAGCGGCCCACTTTGTCGCACATATATAAATCTGCGTCTGTAAAGGTCATAATGACAATAATGTCAAGTAGATGTAATACTGCTTATGAGAACTATGGACCACAGTATGAAAGGAAGACCGACATAGACATATGAAGACCATGGGCATTCCTATCATGAGTATATATTAGTAAACATATCAGGACAAATGATAATCTTACTATATTTAACACTGACATGTTAAATTAGTGGGCCAAGCTAGGGACACTCACATAAACTATATCATGACAAGAAGATCAACTTTAAGTATGGGATACCTTACTTTCCATTTCCAGGGCATCACGTCAGATATCATATTTACAATGCTCAGCCAAGTGAAATGTTTTGCCATGTTTCCTCAACATTTCGATTGGATGTTTACAGGGCAGATCACCAGGTTATCTGAGGCGTAGTTTCCTTCACAGTTGTATGTCTGATCATATCTATATTGTATACCAAACACGCTACGTTCTACCTGTTTCCGCAAATATCGGTTAGTTTTTTATCTCGTGGTAAGTGGTGTCGAAGGACAGTTTCCACACTCAAATCGATCAATGGAACCTGTACACGTTCATTTCATAATTCGATTCGCTTGTTGATGGGACTAATCTGTGGAGCATGTGTTGACTATAAGAAACGTCATCTAGATGTGAGTCTTGTCCAATGCACTTGGTATCAACAACAACACATGGTGCCATCAGTTCTTTGCATGTTTATCTCTTTCAGTTGTTATGCAACCATCTTTCTTGCCCAAGTTGGTTCTGAATAGATTATGGTGAGCATTTGTTCAGTTAGAGTAGAATTTAGGCACCGTGTAACTACTCTGTCAGATTCATGTATTGATACATCAATCCGTTTGCCATGAACACTAAGATGGACTACTTAGTTTGACGGTAAAAAAATATGCTGTCACGTGTCACATGTGACATGCACGGGTTAGTTTGACTGGAAATCAAATATGATGTCACGTTTCACATGTGACATGCACTTCATTCATCGTACAATTCTTGTTTCTCAAGTATCTGCAATTTTAATGTACACTGCAGTTTCATTAAACAGCGTATGCCCATTACATACATTACTTTTTTACAGTTTAATACATGAACAAACGAATGCATGTTATTTATGGACAGAAACGTTTACATTTCTGTCATCTCAGAATTGATGTCACATACAGCGCATCCCAGAAGTAAATATGTACATTTTCTAGCACGTGTGTGGTACACGCTAATAGACTATTGACGAGTCAAACACAGATACATAAATGATGGTTACTTGTGGTTTTATTTCACATATTCATCATTCTTCTATTTCTGAAGATGTGGTCTCGCTTTCTTCTTCGCTAATGGAATGTCCTTTTCGTCTTATTGCGTAGAGAATACACACGACCAGTGATACAGCGATGATTGGAGATATACTTATTAAATACCACTTCAATGGTTCGTCAGGACCTGTTGAATAAAACATGTTATACATAAATATATGAACACAACGTATAGCAGATAGATAAGTATATGAGTGTCCTACATTTCAGTCTACTTCTGCTATTGTTTCAACGAATATTGATGTATTTGCACATGAATCCTGTTTCAGTATATTCATACTTTTCTGCATGTTCTTTATATCCGCATGTCCTCATGTTTTCATATAAATGTTGTCTGAAGTTGTCGATTTCCAATGATCCTAAAGAGATCCTCAATTGAAGTGGCCAGTTTCTCTCGCATCGCACGTGTTGTTCCATGCACATATCACTCTGTGGTAGAAGCCGATTATGGGTTACACTATCAGGATAACGATAACATGCCAACTAAACTATGCAACGCGTATTCTGGTATCTATGTGCTAGACGCATGTATCATTGCATGATATCAGTTATGTTCACTTTTAAGTCAAGGTGTCATCTCCAATCGATCAGTGGCTGCCATAGATCGCCAGCGTCTTCTTTCTCTTGTCTTGATGGCATAATATGTCATACGTTTCACTATACTTATGAATGTTACCACCTGGTATACATCCTTTTTTTCTTTCTGGAATAGTTGCCCATTACATTTCCTTTCAGTAATGGTGTCATCATGGTGGCATGTATGTTTATGTTGACAGAGTGCATGTTACTTATTTGGACTTTGATCACGGTCCATCAATTGAATGTGCACCCCTAATTTGAGCAACGGGTTCAATAAACCCTAGTTTCTGCGAGACGATGTACTTCTCATACTTCTTTACATTCACATTTGAAAGACTTAACTTGTCTTCCGGAGTCGTGTCTCCTTAGTTCATGTGTACAGGCCATTCCGCGATGATGAGAGTACATATCAACGGAAAAAAACATTATTTACAAGTGTACATATTTTGAGCTGCATTAAGTAGGTGTCGACTGAAAAGACGATGGATTCAGGATATCAAGGATATGGTGGATTTGACATTTGGGCAGGCGGAAGACTATCGCAAAACAAAGTTTCATACAGAGACGTTGTCATGAAAGTGCCGTCATCAAAGGACATGCTTCATGTTGATGATGATGAACTGTATCGTATTGGTGCTGCTTTTAAGTTCTGAAATATGAACATTTGGATGCACCAGGCTTTTTAGCATTTTCTGTCAAGGCAAATGCAATAATGTTGTGAGAAACATGCCTTGGATTGACGATGCCATTACATATACCCAGGTTGTACTTACACCGAATGCTGATACACACATATCTTTTTGTAGTCCTTGCATTTTATTTTCTTTTATAAATATTTGATTTGGCTTCCTCATTTTAGTGGATGATAAGGCCGTCGTTACATTGTAATGGAGTGTCAAATGGTTTAACGTAAAACAGCTCACGTGTACGTATACCGCCATATTAATTGCATTTCTCATTGAATAAGGTATATTGATTCGTGTCGACAATCTTACTTCTTGAGCTAACCTTCTATTTGCTTTAACAATGGGGACTGTAGTACGCATAGCTGATATGGTGTGGTCCTTGCGCATGTATCCTTGTCCGTTAATTTTGGTTTTGACCACTTTTATATGAATATACTTTTATTTGTGTAATATCATCTAACTGAGTCCCAAACCCACATCTGCACTTTATAGCACCTCACACCGATTTAATTCAAGAACATCACTAGTCATTGGTGTTCATCATTGAAACATATGTTATGTCTGGTAAGACGTCTACTTTTAAGCCTGCTAGTTTCACCGTTTACGACGATTTGTTCTGCTCGTCCTATGATGTGCGTGTGCGTGTCTGAACTAATGGCTATCAAACAATCAATGAATATATGTCACCTGCCTGTGGAGCAGGTGTCTTCAGTCAATACACGCCACATCATCATGTTTTAGGTGATTGGTTTCAGCTCTGTCAACATATGTCCTGCTTCCATTGCGTTTGCTTCGAGTTATATTCCATGTGTATGCTTGGATATACCACTAACAGTCAAACCCAATGCTTTACCGAACTGAGAATGTAATTCAATGTCGTGATTTGGTTTCTGCATTATGCTATATCCACAGTCAGCGTAATCTCATTATGTCAAGCTCTACAGTCAGTGACATATCAGTATGCCAATGTGCACATTAATACAATTATTAGACCACTCTACAAGCATTCTAGCAAACACAACATGATTGTTGTTAATGCTGGTTCTACCTTAATATATTTGTGTATGCATATTCTCAGTCCCAATTTATGTTATCATCTAATCAAGTATACATATGATATGTTCGTTCAGAATGCTGATATAGGACTAAATAGTCAGGTGATTTCGGAAACGTCCATTATGTCAACTTGTTTTGTACACTTATATTGAACTAAATTTATGTTTCCTGATCTAGTTTTTATAATTCAGGCAATATATACCTGATAGACAACCATATATATATATAATTATATATATATATATATATATATATATATATATATATATATATAAATATATATATATATATATATATATATATATATATTTATATATGTATATATATGTATATATATATATATATATATATATATATATATATATATATATATATATATATATATATATATATATATATATATATATATATACACACATGTCAAATCATGAATAAGGTTTTCATGAATAACTTGTCATCGCATATCTGAATATGTTATATTAATTATGTTAGGGAATTTCAAGAACACAGTATTGTGTTCAGCCAGTTTCCATTGTGATTATATGTGTGATTAGTGAAATGATTGGGTCAGTACACGAATGCGATATAAAGTAGTCAGCTAAATCTCACACTGTGTTCACTATTATTTCCATCAATACTATTAAGTGAAAACGAGATCCTCTGTAAGTGTATTAACTGCCCATGTCATGCTTAAATGCTTTGCCGTGAGCATCCTTTTGTTTTCTTTTAATTTGAAAAGAGACAAAATAACACAATGTGTTTATGCAAATCTGAGGCATTGAAACGGAAGAGATACATAAGAAACAAGAAAATGGTCACATAAATAAAGTGCAAATATACACTTGGAAAAAAAAGAAATAACTGAAGCAACTGTCTTCACTGGACGCATAAGAAAAAGGAAGCTATTTTTACCATATATCAGAGGAAGGAAAAACAAAACACATTTATATGAACGACCTCTTTGAAAATAGTTGCATGCCAGCTATTACAACACACATGATAGAATATAAAATGCAGCTACCATCGAGATGACACACACTATCTTGAAGGACTCGTCTTCGAGGCAGTCTTTAGCTACCCATAATCGGCAGTTCTGGTCTATACGAATGGGTCATCATCTACGTATTCATCATTTGATATTCATATGAAATACAGGGGTAGGTCCATATATGAGTCTTGTGATTAAAGCGGCTAATTTCGTTCAAATGGTATAGCGGAGAGCAAAGCTATAAATAATTTAAATTTTGCTCCGACAGTTTGACTTTATGTATGCAGAAAGACACTGATTTTTGGTGACAAGAAGTCGGTTCCTGAAGCGCTTAAACACACACCATTCAGCACACTGAAGATATTTTTGGTAAATAGTTCAGTGAACAGCATTACCACTGCCCATGTGATTAATGCCACCTTACACATGTCAAAAAGACAGTATACTCCAAACGACTTTCGGGCAGATCATGCAGTAACCACAAAGTAAAACGAATTATTAAGAACTACCTGACCCGTGCAGAGCTTACACCCCTCATTTGAAATGTATAATAATAAACAGTAAATATCATTCATCGTTGCTACACTGCACAACTGAGATACAACTATATACGAAAATAAACTATGATGACAACGAAAAATGCAAAAATTAATATTATTTCATTTCTTCTGCGTTCGTTCTCAATCTCCTACTAACAAGCCCTGGACAAGGCTTTACATGAAGCAGGATGTAGTCCGGAAAACAGAATGCGTTGTGTCGCTAGTTTACATATTGACCTCGATATTTGCACCTTTCGGTCCGACACATCCGTCTTCGGCAGGATTATTTCATTTAAAATTTAGAATAATTAATTGAAAAGCAATTTATATTTCCAAAATAATCTGCATAATGAAAATATGATAAAATCAGTGTAAATAATAACATTGCCATTTTACAATACATGTATTTGGCAAAACTATTTTTCTATAAATGAAATTAGCCATTACGATTTGCGGAGTATTTAGAATAGCACACTGTTGCTCTGAATTATTAAGCTGTATATGAATTCATAAAGATTGTTAGTTACATATACATGTTATTAGTAGTCCCCCGGGGACTTTGTGTATGACATTGATTCAGAATACCACCACTTCATCACAGAGATCATGTCGTAAAAGACGACTAACTGTGTGATACGACATAACACCAGCCATAAGTAAGTGGATTTTATGGCTGCATATATGCGCATTAACATGAAGCGAGACTACTTTGCTCTCAGTGTTTGAGTCTATCAAGATTGACTCGCACATCGGTTAAACGTCCTTACAGGCGCGTGTACCAACGCTTGCTTTTAAATGAAATGTTTTTCTTATAATTAGTCATTCGAAATAATGGTCTTTAAACTGTTAGTTTGCGCAGTTGTCAACTCATACAATATAATATTTATATATTTGACTTTTTGAGATGGTCAAGAAAAGCAAGGCTAAGAAATGAAATTCAAAGTAAACACACATCCATTTGTAAAAGCAGTTCTAAAAAGAAATCATTTATTTATTCTTCTTTCACAAATAATATAGTCTTATCACCGTCACTCGTTAGTGGGTTTGCTCACACCATGCCTCTGTTGACGTCATACAGTTCATCCCAAAATGGGGCTAGATGCTTTTTTGTCACAATGCTTCTCATATGAATATTGCAATTTGTTAAGTGTCTTCATATCATACGTATCCGATTAAAAATAGCGTATTTTTATTTTCAATTAGACCGCATTTCGTTACTGTCAAATAATTGAGTCAGATTTGAAATTTATACAATTCATGAAATGGAACACTTTTTAAAAAATAATCTGTGGCATATGTTTATGTCAACAATTTGTAATATGATGAAACCTCTTTTTTTTTTAAATGCACATGTATGCGCGCAGTTTGAATATTATCACTTGATCCCTTGGCAAATAATGGTAGTCGTTTCAATTATTAAAAACAAAATCCCAGCCATTTTATCGGCGCCGTGGAACAAAGGTGTTCATAAAATACACGACCAACCTCCTTGTCTAAGACATTTTGTTGCAGCTGAATCTGCATATACATAGTCTCTGTTTCTATCTCCACCATTATAAAGTGAAGCTGCGTTGTCGATTTAAGATTGTGTTTTTTCTTTAACAAAAAACACAAATCTGTTGTTTGTCCACATGTAAGAATACCTGGGTGTGTCTGGTGCAACATGTTTCCAGTTTAAGTCAATTTATTTATATTAGTTAAAGTTTCAGCTGCTTCAAAATGTATGTATGATTAGGAAACTATAAAAATATTAACCTCCGTTTAGCTCTCTTGTAAAACACATAAAGCAGGTGAACAATAAGGTACATCACATACTAACGGATTATTGCTGCAAATAGCAACAGGACAGTAAATGGACACATACAATATAATTTGGTGTTTAGAAAAAGCATTCTATTTATATTATGTGCACCCTTTTGTTTGAAAGCTTCATTTTTTCCCTGTGTTGATGTTGGCCTGAACAAAAGTATCTGACCATTTCATCCGATTTTGTCCTGATGGGTTGGTTTCAGAATAGTCTATGGCCCCTTATAGACTATAATATCGCCATCTCAGTAGACATTTGGCTGTACTGGCGGTTTCAATCATTGACTATTTGTAAAAATAGTAGTCGATTTTAACTCATTCTGCGACATAGTCAAACTACCAACATTGAGATAGGTCCACTCGAGTCTGCAAATGCTTGACCAATATCGTGTCGTATGTCTGATTGCAAATGTGTCTGTTCGTGTTACTTAGACCACCGTCTTTAGCTATCACATTTCTGAGGCATAGAGCTGCTTTATCTTGGTTGTTGTCAATGACTCGTATTTGATAATAACAATATGAGCATTTGTGAATTGGTATGTAGCAATCTGATATTGTTTCCTAATTTATTGTGTATGCTTACGAGTAACCCTATATATATATGGATTAACGTTTAACAATTGATGCCTTGCATGTAGCTTAATCATCACCAATATATGTCATGGCTGTTTACAGCTCTAACGTATTATTTTCATTGACCTGCCCCAGCAGCTGGTTAACCAAGACAAATGCGTTTCTTCTCTTCTCTTGAGACCACCATGGTTTTTATTTGTGTTTTTGAACTGCTAATGAACATTCTCTTTCAAGATTATTCTTCTTCTTCTTCATCGTACGCGGTTTACAGCGATATTTACGTTGCACTGTTTTATTTTGTTAAGCCTGTGGCTCAGTGCATCCGATTTCAACAGGCGTTTATGTAGGGTTGCCCTCCTTAGCGTTTGGCTGTCCCCAGCCTAACTGAAAGGCAACAGTTGTTTTTGGTCAGAGTTTTTTTTCTTAGAAAGTTGGCTTGCAGGACTATCGAGTCTTCCCTACTCGTGTCTATAGGGTTTGGCAATGATATGATGGACTATGTACTAGTTTGTACTATCCCGGAAGAGAGGCAGTCCAGTGTGACTGTCTCCCAGGATCGTCACGCCCTGCCAGAAACGTAGCATATGCATGTGAGTGAGGTATCTCTTTGCTCCCTTTATTTTCTCGGCTCATCTGCAGTGATGGTACGCCTAGCATTCCCCGCCACCCGGGAGGTTGTCACAATAGGGTAGGAGGTGCAATGTCCGCTAGACTGCATCTCTTCTGCGTCCATTGGGATGACTGATAGCAGACAGAGGCACAAAGGGAGGCAGGAGTAAATTTAACCAGGTGCATTTCTGCGGCTCGACCGGGCCGGGCTGAGACGCAAGTCCCAGTCATGTCGTAGCCTCCCATAACAGCGGTGCTGAGATTTAGGGCCGGATTCTGGCTTAGAAACGTTTGGTCGTAGTACTTCAGATGGTAGCTTTGCACAATTTGCTTATCAGCCAAGCACGTGGACCAAATGTCAGCGACCTGTGATTCCTCGCGAAAGAGTGCATTTAACCAGGGGACAAGCCTGGTCATGGCACAGAGATGTTGTTAGCCTGGCACAGCTACACGTTAAATATGAAGAGGTCCAGATTATATATTAGGTAGTTTTTTTTTAGCCAGAGAGTTGTGAATGCTTGGAATGCATTACACAGGGAGATGGTTGAGGCCGGGACGGTTAATGCATTTCAGAATAAATTGGATGCGTACCGCATCTATAGCATGGTGATGTAAATGGAACTGGTTGTATACAGACTCTGCAGTCTAATAAACCAGTATAAAGAAGTTAAGTTAAATTAAGTCAATGTGCTGTCCAACTTTACACTTGAATATGTGGGAGAAGTGAAGTGTTTAAGCTTCTGCTCTTGTCATTTAATTTGAAGTTGTCATGTTCCATATTTGCTTCAGAGGTGTTATGCACATACCTCGGTTTTACTGAGATTTGGCTTAATATCATGCTCCTGGTAATATTATGCACAGCTATTGTAACAGCGAAATAAAATTGTCGGACACAACCAACCATAGACCAAGTACAGGTCAATCGTTAGCCCTGCAGCGACTCTTCTCGGAAAAGGACAACTCTGATGACAAACCACAAATAAGATGCATCGCGGGAGCTCTGGCGTCGATGTTTCCAGCAAATGGCGACTAGGAAAATGGATGCAGAAGGAAAGGAAGGGGAGACAAGTTGAGATAGAGAGGGAGAAGAGAGAGAGAGAGAGAGAGAGAGAGAGGGAGAGAGAGAGAGAGAGAAAGTGAGAGAGAGAAAGAAAGGCGCCGGAAATATAAAATGTCGAAGAAAGTCAGATAGACCGGATAACACATGTACTGGAATTGCCGCAGACCGCCCCCCTCTTTCCCATCCCGATCGTGAAGGCATTCTCTATAAAGTGGAAGACGATTTCTACATGTTCAAGATCCAGGAAACCTGCTTGAAGAAGAAAGTTCCCATCAAGTGTCCAGGATACAGGTGGTATAGTAATTCATGCAGACCCGACAAGCGGGGGTTGGCGATGTATGTGAAGCCAGAACATCCCCATACATGGATATATACTAGATACCTGTACATTTGAGGATGTTGAGCTACAAGGGACTGTAGTAACAATCAAGCACAAAGATTACTTAGGTCACCTCTTCGAGGACGCAAAGTGGGGTTGATTGACGGACTTGTCAGTCGCAGAGTAAAAAGTGCCGCATTGCAGGTGACGTTAATGTCAGGTCAAAAGAGTGGGTAAATGTCCCTGAAAATAGGCAAAGGGTCGCCTTAAGCCAGGTATTAGTTCACACATACCTCACTCTCGTAAACGTTTAACAAGACTAGCATCACGACATGGGATACGGACATATGTATCAACATGGCACTAATATCCAGTAATGTTGTTTCATACATTCGCTGGGACGCATTAGAGGCACACGAGAGTGACCACATGAGATGTGTCGTACGTATAGCCAGAGGAAAAATACATCAGCCATCGGAAAGCGAAACATGTTTTCAGACACACATATGAACAGGATCATTTAGTAAACAAGCTACGTCAGATGATCGGACACAACACACTCGATTCCCATTTGTCAACCACCATGGTGGAATAAAGTGGTTGATACAACCTGGTGAGAAAGGGAGGCGGCATCACAGGATTAGCGTATGGCCAGAAATAGAAATGGTAAAACGCAAAGCTATCAATGTAATCAAAGCGTTAGCTAGCGAGTCGTAAAGCGAGCGATGGGAGGAGTTCATTACATGTATTGATAATGATAATACCCTCTTGAGGTTCCGGCACATGCATCAGAAGGTAAATGGAAAAACTGCAAGCCAGCGTATCTCCAAAATTCGAGACTTCCGAGAAATCCCCTTGAAAATAATGGAAGAGAAGTGTCTGAAAGTGATTTGTGTTTTTTCAGTCGATATGGTGCATAGACTGACAAATACGACAAAGATGCCCGTCAGGAAATTCAGAAAGGTATGTTTGTTGCAGCTAATCAGGGAAGAGGCTTATTTAGACCGTATCACTGAGGCAGAGGTGCCAAATAGCATACGTACTAGCAAAATCACTGTCCTAGGTCCTGATGGAGTACAGTATTGCCACATCATGCAGTTGAATAAAACAGAAGTCAGAAATATGGTGAAGGAGTTCAATCACACTATACAGAATGCATGTGCACATGAGGACTGGCTTCATAGCTATATGTGCTCACTGTCTATGCCCGGTAAGGACTCCTCGGTTTTAAGCAGCTATTGAATAAACACCATACGCAATGTATATTTCAAATTGCTCGAGCAGATAGTTGCAAGGAAGATAACCGCCTACCTTGAACACCCTACACCCTACACCCTACACCCTACACCCTACACCCTACGCTGGACAGCTATAGAACACCGGATGAGACCTGGAGTAACGCTGGAACTTTCGTGTATGATGTGTAATAAGTTTTTTTTTCAGTCAAAGCAAGAAAAAGTCGATGTGGGACTTGACCTGACAGACGCATTCATTTGAGTCGAATTTGAGGCTTTAATAAAATGCATTCTTCTTCTTCTTCTTCAACTTCTTCTTCTTCTTCTTCTTCTTCTTCTTCTTCTTCTTCTTCTTCTTCTTCTTTCTCTTCTTCTTCTTCTTCTTCTTCGTACGCTGTCAAACGTCAACCTGTATTTTTTTCGAAAAAGCAGCGGCCATCCTGAGGATGTCGACACTGCCATATAGCTTGTCTAGTGTTGCCACTGGTGATGGCAACATGTGCTTTCTCTGGTCCTCGTATGTCGGGCAGTATTGCAGCAGATTTTCAGCGGTCATTTTCCCGGTACCACAAGTGCATTCCTCAGTGCCACCTATTTTCAGTTTATCTAATAGGCGATACCTCAGTCTGTTGTGG
Source organism: Ariolimax columbianus (assembly GCA_036924085.1). Lineage (NCBI taxonomy): Eukaryota > Metazoa > Mollusca > Gastropoda > Stylommatophora > Arionidae > Ariolimax > Ariolimax columbianus. The sequence goes on along the minus strand of JAVGWX010000004.1, from coordinate 6,028,205 downwards.
CCTGTGCGGAGTCAGAAGACCACGGCCTGCTATCTTCTGTTCAACTAGCAAAAGGCATTATTTTGTGTGTGGCCAGTATGTTCTGTTTCTGATTTGGCTATGTATCTGGCTCTAATAAGCATTTTAGACTCTTCGTAGATCACACTAGAATATCGTTGTCGTAGTCTTGCACCTTCTTTTGCCAGTCTGTCTGCCTCCTCGTTGCCTGATATGTTACAATGGAATGGACTCCACTGTACCACTACTCTTTTTGTTGCGGACTACTGGCATAGTTGACAACGTACTGCTCTTAAATTATTAAGTTCAGTATTTTTCTGGCTTTTTAGTGCTGTGACTACTGCCAGGGCATTTGTAAACAGGACTATATGGATTTCATTTTTTCGCCGGTCATCATTGCTTCTACTGCGCCCTCAGTGTATCTTCCTCCACTCTGTGATTGCTTGCGTATTTTCCAGTTGCCACTGACAGTGTTATTTTCCCACCATTTGTTAGGCTCAGGAATACCCCTGCCCCTCCGTTCTGTGGTTTGTTTGTTTCAGAACCGTCGGTGTATGTATGGTCCCAGTCCATGATTGGGTAGTTTTTCGTTGTGCACCTCAGGGTTATGTCTCTTCTTTCTTTGTTAAGTCTGGCGGTTCTTGTTTCCAATACCTGGTTTATTGTCTGCCACCTCCTGAATGATATGCTGCCTCCAGGTAGGTTTGCGTACAGTAGGGATGGGCTTTGGTGTTGTTAATGTGTTCATATGGTCTATGCTCATTTTTGCTTTGGCTATTTCTGCAAAGTTTCTCCGCTTTAGTTTTCCATTTCCAAATCTTATTAGTCTCTGATGCATTAAATCGTCTGTCAGTCTCCAGTTTCTCTGCTTGCTGCTGGGCTCTGCAATATCTTCTGTCGGTCATGGATTGCAGATTTGTGATCTTTTCAAGTTCTACAATTGGCGTTGGCTTTATGCGTCCTGTTATAAATCTCATGGCTTGAAGTTCGCCTTTGCTGCTGTTGTCCATGCCGCAATGCCATAATCGAGAACTGGTCTCACTCTCCCAGTGTATAGTTTCTTTAGTATACTTTCGTCCGATTCCTAGCTTGTGCCAGCTAGTTTCCTAATGATTGCTTTTCTTTGTCTAGATCTCATACGGTTTTTCTCGATATGACTTTTCCATGTCAAATGTGACTGACATGTAGTTTGGGTTGTCGTTTGGCCGCATGTATTTGTCGTTAATACTAATTTTGGTGTTATGAGGTTTATTTAAAAGAGATAATATCGTACATGCTTTTTTTTCCGCATTTTGTTTAACTAGCCATGAGTTCCCCCACTACTCCAATTATATTAGGGCCTGCTTGTTATGGTGATATTTTTTTCAGAGGTCCACATAGCCAGATCGTCTGCACACATGGAGCTATGGACTCGTCTTGGTATATTCTCTGTGATGTAGTTTACATACATCAGGAAAAGTGTGGGTGGCAGTACTCCCCCTTGGGGTACTTTCTGCTCAAGTGTCACCTGTTTTGCTCGTCTGCCCTTGTACTTGAACTCTGGATGTTCTGCTTTCGAGGTAGTGGCTGTTCTATATGTACAATTTCCCACAAACTCCACTTCTTCGTAGCTTTACTTTAAGTCCCTCTTTCCACACCTTGTCAAATGCCTTCTCTAAATCCACCTAAACCGCTACTGTGTGTTTTTTCTCCTGGTAAGCATCCTCTATTTCCTGAGCTATGAGAGTCATCTGGTCCTCAGTGGATCTGTACTGTCTAAAGCTTGCGTACTGTGGAAAATGTATGTATTTTTCTTTCAGATGCCACTTCAGTCTGGTGTTTATCATACGATCCAGCAGTTTTCCTAGACAGCTCAGAAGACTGATAGGCATGTATCAATTTAGATCAGTTCTACCTTTTTCTTTCTTTGGTACTGGTATAAGTACAGCGTTATTAGATGCCTGCGGTACAATTACTTATTGCCAGCTTTGTCTTAGGACTAAACTTTACTTCCTCTTTGCTCTTTGGCCCAACCCCAGCAGCATATCGTGTGTTACCCCATCTTTTCAGGGCGATTTCTTTTTCTTTAAAGTTCTCATGGCCTCTTCCATTTCATTCATTGTTAGTTTTGCCATCATGTTCTCCTCTGATGCAAAATTTATGTTGTCGTGTTTTGTTTTTGTTTTTAACTAATGGCTCTGTGCCTATCTGTATGGACACCAATGTGGTTTGCTCTGGCATAATGTTTTATAAAGGCGTTTCCTGCTTTTTTTTCTAGTAAGCAAGCTGTCGACCTGCTTGATGGTAATTTGTTTTTTGTATGGTGTTCGTCATTCATGGCTCTGACTAACTTACATAGTTTGTTCCCTACATTATCTAAATTGATGCTTTCAGTTTTGTTTTTCCATATGTCTCTTTTAATTTGGTTTAGTGTTCTTTTGTATTTCGCCTTATTTCGCCTTGAGGGCGGTATTTGCCTCCATATATTGTTCTATCTCCATATATTGTTCCTAGCATTTGAGACTTCGTCTTCAACCTTCTGCAATGCATCATTTCAATACTGCTTGTAGTTTTTGTCCTTGCTCACCTTGGGATGGTTTCTGTGGCTGATTGCATTATTGCGTTGCTTAGGCTTTTCACAATATGTTCCATATTGTCATTCCGTTTGTTTATGGTTTCACACAGACCCTCTATCAGCATTGCAAATTTGTCCCAGTCGGCTCGTTTATAGTTCCAACGTGGGAGCGGTTTTATTTACTGTGGGTCTACTTCCATATCAATTTATGGCCTAATTGACCTGTGGTCGCTACCTGCCATTTGATTGAGTACCTGGCGGTCAATTGTGTGGTTAATATCCACAGTGGAAAAGGCCAAATCTGGAGTAGAGGTGGTATGCCATGTTCTGCAATAGAAGCTAGGGCTGTCCTCAGGCTTATTGATACGATATAGGTGTGTGTCTATATCCCAGTCTTCCACTTCCTCACCTCTTGTGTCTATGTACGGAAATCCCCATCTCTCCGAGTGGCTGTTGAAGTTTCCAACTACTAGGCAGCTGGAAACCTTGATTTCCATACTCGAGAGTGACATGTCTTTGTTGGGTAGACCATACAGGTTGAAGATGCGGATTTTCGTTTTTTGTGTCATTATGTCGACTCCTACAATGTATGATTATTCAGTGTGATTGACAGCTACGCGCTACTCGGTAAGCAGTTACGTGTCAGTATCAAATCCACTCCTCTGTGACCTTCTCTATCAAGACGGAAGGACTGGTATTCTCTGATTGAGCATTTGTGGTTGTTGTTGAGGTGCGTTTCTTGGATACATGCCACGTCAATCTTGCCTTCATGCAGGTGATGTGTTAGGAAAAGCTTTTTTTTGTTAATGACTCCCTATCATTCCACTGTAGTATTCTAGGGGTTTTGGGTTGTTGGTCAATAGTTTTTGCCCAATCCTTGTTCCTTGATTCCACAGCACAGGGGTGGGTGACCACAAGTATTAGTAGGTGGTCCCCTTCGAGGCGTGGGGCCCGGCACTCTCGTTGCTTGGCGGGACTCCACATGATGAGTAACATACTTTTTTCTGTTTGGTTGGTACGTCATCATACATCGATATACGTTGCACTGTTTCGTTAAACCTGTGGCCCAGTATATCAGTATTCAACAGGCGTGTCGGTAGGGATGCCCTCATTAGCCTTTGGTTGTCCTCAGCCTATCTGATAGGCATCAGTTGTTTGTGGTCAGAGTTGTCTCTCTTAGAGAAGTTGTCTTGCAGGACTATCGAGTTCTAACCACTCGTGTCTATAGGGTGTGGTGATGATATTACATGCTATGATGGACTGTATGTACTAGTTTTTCAAGTATCCCAGAAGAGAGGTAGTACAGTGTGTCTGTGTCACAGGATCCTCACGTCCTTCCAGAAACGTAGTATATGCATGCGAGTGGGATATCTCCTTGCTCCCTTTTTTTTCGGATCCTCTGCAGTGATGGTACGCCTAGCATTCCTCGCCACCTGGGAGGTTGTCACAATAGGACAGATGTGCAATGTCTGCTGGCCTGCATCGATTATGCGTCCATTGGGATGACTGATAGCAGACAGAGGTAGCGAGCGGGGCAGGAGTGCATTTAGCGACGGGACTATCCTGGTCATGGCACGGAGATGGTGTTCGCCTCATGATCAAGGACTGATTCTCAACAGTTTGCAGTGAGGTGGCTGCTCTACTTCTTACGACACCCCGACATAACTAAGTCTTATACTTGTGGTTTCACACATCAACGCCGACCGGTGTGAATATCGAGCAGCTCATTGCACGCTTTGATCGGCGGGACAGCAGAGACCTCTTTCTGCCGCTTGACCGGGTTGAACTGAGACGCGAGCCCCAGTTCCCAACCATATTGTTGCTTCCTGTCGCAGTGGTGCTAAGATTCATGGGAGGGGGGGATTCCTGTTTGGAGGCGTTCGGCCGTAATCCCACAGATGGTAGCCTCGTACCATTGGCTTATCAGCCAAGCACGTGGACCAGGTGTCTGATACCTGCGATTCCTCTCGAATTGACCAGGATTACCGTAGAAACGCTGTGTCATTAGTAGGATAGAACTGACGTGTTTTCTAAGGGTCTAATACCAGCACCCGTTTCCTATTATACCCAACGAATCAAGAGAGAGATATTAGCCAGTCAATGACCACGTCTCTTAAACCTGCGATTTCTCTCAGATTGAGCAGGATTACCTAAGCAACGCTCTGTCATTATTAGGGTAAATCCGATATGTCTTCCGAGATTCTAATTACAGCACACGTTCCCTATTAGACCCAGTGTTGTCGTGTTGAGTTAAATTAAGCCGCATGCTCCACTCCTGGTGGTGCCCTTCCGTTATTTCCTTTAAGTGTCAGCTTTGCAACCGTACTTCCTCTGTAACCCAAACATTTTGGTTTCATTAAGGAGTCACTGAAGCTACTCCTGCAGATCGCTTTTCGGCATCGTTTATGGTCAGAACAACGACAAGTATCTGATCGTCTTCGCGCCTCTGACTTTCGTTCTTGATTAATGAAAACTTTCTTGACAAATGCTTTCGCAGTAGCTCGTCTTGCGTCGATCCAAGAATTTCACCTCCAACGCCGCAATACGAATATGACCGTTTGTCCCTGTTAATCATTACATCCAGTTCCTAATACCAACAAAATAGAACCGAAATCCTATTCCATTAATCCATGCACCATTATTCAGGCAGCCGAGGCCTGCTTTCAACACTCTAATTTATTCAAAGTAAACGCGCCAGCCACCAGAGACGCCTAGCGAAGAGCAACCACGGGAGAGAGCCGGCAGACGGTAGAGCAGGAGATAACGGGCAGTGAACCGGCGCAAGCCGGACCGCCCGCCTGCACCTGAGATCCAACTACGAGCTTTTTTTTACTGCAACAACTTTAATATACACTATTGGAGATGGAATTACCGCGGTTGCAGGCACCAGACTTGCCCTCCAATAGATCCTCGTTAAAGGGTTTACCATGTACGCATTCCAATTACTGGGCCCGTGAAAGAGTCCCGTATTTTTTTTTCGTTACTACCTTCCCGTGCCGGGAGTGGGTAAGTTGCGCGCCCGCTGCCTTCCTTGGATATGGTAGTTGTTTCTCATCCTCCTTCTCTGGAATCGAACCATTATTCACCGTTATCCGTTACAAACATGGTACGAATGTCACGTACCATCGACATTTAATAGGACATACATTTGAAAGATGCGTAGCAGGCACATGGGGCCATGCGATTAGCACACCGTTTTGCAGAGTCACCAGTTTGGACGCCAAAACCCTACGAGTGGAAACCACTATTGGTTTTGAACTAATAAAATCGCTCTTTCCGCGAGGGTCGGAGCTTGGTAAGCATGTATTAGCTCCAGAATTGTCACAGTTATCCAAGTAGGATCGTGTTTTCTAAGAAACTACGACTGATTGAGACAGTGTGAACTTAGACATACATGACCTAATCTTTGAGAAAAGCATATGGTTACTGGCAGGATCACCCAGATAGCTGTTAATAACATGTCTGAAGCAGTGTGGTTGAAACTCGTGGCTGATTAGTTGGATATCGGCTGCATTGATGGAAAGAACAGTTGCACTATGCGCGGAATCGTGGACATCAGAACCGATGCGATTATATCTAGGACTGCCTCAAGGATCTCCGCTCTCACCGGTTCGGAGTTAAACATATACACGGTAAACTTTGTCAATATTCAACCCACATCAACAGAGTGAACACTGATATTTGCCGATGGCATACTAACGTACAGGACTGGCTCAGACAGACAAGCATTGGTAACATACATCTATAAAACCTTGCATGCAATCTCACAGTGGTGTGCTGACTCAACTTCTAAGATCCATTCGAACGAAGCTGCATGATGTGGTGTTCTTTGAATAATTCCATAGTAAAGACTGGACAAGCGGGCATAACATGTATTGGTTGTACGATTGACAGGTGTAACAGGTTGAAATCCATCATATTGAAATGTGGTCGAATTCTCTTTTTATAATTGCCATGTTGGACATATCGTAACAACATGTAAGCTAGGGTTAGGATCACTCAAGACCATGGCTGCTTCCGACTTGGAAAAACGACTCATGTTCATCATGTTTCGTCAGGTCGTGTTGTCTGTTATCGATAACGGAATGGACATCCTCACACTTTCACATTGTGAAATGTTGGAACGAATTCAAAATCAAGGTATGCGACTGGTTCTGGGTTGCACTACAGTTACCGTGACTGTGGCATATTTTAATTGTTATCGGTGACGTCTAGACATAAACTGGCATAATGGAAAATAATATATGCGTGCAACCACAGACATGTGGCACCCTCTGTACAATAGTATATCATATACAAATGGATCAATAATTAAGAGATGGGCGTCATGGATGGAACAGGCAGATACAACAGTAGGAGACTTCACTCCAGCTAAAACGATAGCTAATAGGGAAAAATGAGCCCACACAGGTGTTATAATGAAAGAGTACCAGAGCGTCATCATAACATTAGTCAAGGACTACAGAGAATATGCCCATACTAGTAATACAATGGTAGATTGCCAGAGCGCCATCATAACATTAGTCAAGGACTACAGAGAATGGGCCCACACTGGTTATATAATGATAGAGTACCATAGCGTCATCATAACCGTAGTTAAGGACTGCAGAGAATGGATTATCGGACAGCAAAACACGAGATGAATCCGCTGATAACTGAGAACGCGCAGGAGAGTGATGCTGTCATATACACCGACGGATCACTGCTACTCAGTGGGGCATCAGACCAGAGCTTCTCAACTAGAGTGAAATGACATGTCGTTGCTTAGCACAGTCAACAACATTCAGTTTGGGAATGGAGACGGAAGCAGTGATATCAGCACTGAAATGAATATCTGCGATTTATTTAACAAAGGCAGTCATTGAGAAATATACGCAAGTCGTCCTTCAGAAGGTGCATACTGGATCACTTAGGTACGAGTTGAAAGCAGCTGGAGAGGCCTCAAACCTCCAGTTGTTGACATGGATCTACTGTTTTGCTATAGCTGGGGTTCAGAACAATGAAAGAGCTGATGCCATGACCTAACAAGCTTACACCATGAGCATGTGAGTAATACATATACGTGGCCTGCGGAAATCAATCAATGAGCGCATATTAGAGGAGGACACCGCAATAGATGAAGTAGCCATCCACATACTACTCAGTTTTGACATGGACCGGGGTTTGAGCAAATTATGGCGCATGGGAGTATGAAGCAGGATAATGTACAACCAGTGAGCTACAGGGACCATCAGCACCCACATTATACGACATTTGCTGGGAGAGATTGAGAGAGAGAGAGAGACAGAGAGAGAGAGAAAGAGAGAGATAGAGAGAGAGATAGAGAAAGAGACTGATCACCTATGTTTATAACCGGAGTGCAGTGATATCGATTCCTAGAACAATAAACAGGTACATATTGCTAGGAAATGCAACGGTAATAAATAAAATAATTAATATGGCTAAGACCAGTTGAAATTAAGCAACGAGTGGCTGGAACAAAAATTGTAATTTATGTGGCTGCAATGTTAGTAGTATTGTAGGAATATATACGATTCTGGAAGATGAAGAACAAGTTATAAGTAGGTTATGCAAAGTAGAAGAAAGGCAGGCTCGAATGTAGGTTATATAGAGTAGAAAAGAGGCAGTTTCAAATGTAGGTTATAAAGAGTAGAAGAGAGGCATTTTCAAATGTAGGTTATATAGAGTAGAAGGGGGGCAGGCTCAAATGTAGGTTATATAGAGTAGAAGGGGGGCAGGCTCAAATGTAGGTTATATAGAGTAGAAGAGAGGCAGTTTCAAATGTAGGTTATATAGAGTAGAAGGGGGGCAGGCTCAAATGTAGGTAATATAGAGTAGAAGGGGGGCAGGCTCAAATGTAAGTTATATAGAGTAGAAGAGAGGCAGGCTCAAATACAAAAAAGAGCGACACAGATGATAGTGGGATTCCAGAATTACAGTTATGAGGAACGACTCAGAAAAACCGGCCTACAGTGTCTCGAAGAGAGAAGAATTCGTGGTGACTTATTAAAGGTTTATACGATGATCAGAGGAATCGATACATTAGACTATAACAAGTTTTTTTTTTAAAAATACAGCCACCTACAATAACACGAAGACATATCTACAAGCTGACTTAAGAGAGGTCCAGGTTATATAGTAGGCAATATTTTTTTAGTCAGAGAGTGGTGTCTGCTTGGAATGCATTGCCAGGGGAGGTAGTGGAGGCAGGGACAGTTATTGTAATAATAAACTGGATGCGCATATCTTTTAGAGCAAGGTGATGTAAATGTAACTGGTTGTATCCAGACTCTGCAGGGTCTTCTAAACCAGTATAAAGACGTTAAGTTAAGTTAAATGTAGTTTACATAGAGTAGAAGAGAGGCATGCTGAAATGTAGGTTATATAGAGTAGAAGATGGGCAGGCTCAAATGTAGGTTATGTATAGTAGAAGAGAGGCAGGGTCGAATGTAGGTTATGTATAGTAGAAGAGAGGCAGGGTCGAATGTAGGTTATGTATAGTAGAAGAGAGGCAGGGTCGAATGTAGGTTTAGTATAGTAGAAGAGAGGCAGGGTCGAATGAAATGCGATATTAGGACAGAGGAGAACAAAATGAAGGAAATATAATATGCAGATACAATTATTTGTTAAATTAGAGAACATTGATGACGTTCTAAAGAAGCTGACGTTGGATAGTCAAGGTGATCAAGAAAAACAACTCTCAGTTAAGTTTGGATTTGATAAGGAAATATGAATTAGAAGTATGGGTGATTCTAGTGAGGTAACCGAACACAAGAAAGACAGTTTTGCAAAAAAGTATGCACACGTAAGTGATGGTTCAGTGTTTATAGCAGGCGATTCAATGGTAAGTGAGGTGGGCAAACATATGTGATAACAACACAACGTAATTGAAACATGGATATTGGGGAGCTAACATTGAGGATATGGTTCGGAAAATAAAGATTATACGTGACAGATTGACCAGTCATATTGTCGTTTTGGTCGAAACACATAATGTCAAGATATGTGGTTGTAACACATAATGTGAAAATAGGTGGTAGTAACACATAATGTAAAGATAGGTGGTTGTAACACATAATGTGAAAACAAGTGGTCGTAACACATAATGTAAAGATAGGTGGTACATACATAATTATCCAAAGATACTAGAGTCTTATGAGAACACTAAAAGAAAAAAAAGAAACATGAAGTTCACGAAGATGGGTATTTTAGACAGAGCAGATGGGTGAGACTAATTAGATAGTAAAATATGTACTGTCAACTTCAGGTTGAATGTAAAGTGTGGAGATATTTCCACGACATTTATTGATGTGAAAATAGACAACAGTGAATGGTTGACAGAAAAGGTATGCATTTGAATGATATATGACATTTTGCTGTAGTAAAGTATATGTTTCATCTTTGCGTTAAAAATTAAAACTAGTAAGGCATTTGAAGAATGAGAAAAAATATATGCATTCACCAGTGTACTATAGAGAGTGTAGTCAATGGAAGAGTTTAATGCAGGGAAGTGTCATCAGTAGAAGAGAAGCAAAGCATTACAATGATAAATAAAAAAGCAAACATTGGAAACACAACACAATAGCAAACTAAAATGTTGTTATCCAAATGTGAGAGCCATAGTAAAAACAAAAAAGAGGCGATTGGATATGTATATACAAGAAGAAAATACATATATACAAGGAATAACATAACAATGCTCATATTCGGACATTGCAGATAGTGAGCTTGGAATATATGGATTTACAACGTTTATAATATATACGGTATTTGGAGACAAGATATATATATATATATATATATATATATATATTCATATATATATATATATATATATATATATATATATATATATATATATATATATATATATATATGTGTATGTACATATAAACGATATGGACATTGGTATCAGATCCATAATCGCAAATTCACTGATGACACAAAACTATGCAGCAGTGTGTCTCAATTTAAATAAAAGTGGTTGTGTTGAGGTCGGATTTAGATACAATTCGAGAATTGTCTGCGAGCTGGCAAATGGAGATTAATGTAGATACATGTACAGTTTTCCACATAGGTAGATCCACTATGAAACATAATTACAAAATGGGTTTGGATAATGCTAGAATAATATAAGATGAAATTGACACAGGTGCTATACTAGAGCATACATGTAATGTGACTGAGCAAGTCCAGGTAGCAGTGAAAAGCGCTAATGCCAAGATGAATATGACAGATGATAGTAATATTCCAGAATTATAGTAATGAAGAAAGACTCAGAAAATCCGGCCTACAGCGTCTAGAAAAGAGAAGAATTCGAGGTGACTTAATACATGTGTATAAGAAAAACAAACGAATCGATACATTTGACTATTACACGTGTTTTTTTTTTTTCAAAACAAAACCACCTACAATAAGAAGAGGAAATAGCTACACATTAACTAAAGAACGGTCCAGAGCGGATTTTATGAGACAATTTTATGAGTCAGAGAATGGTGAATGTTTGGAATACATTGCCACAGGAAGTAGTGGAGACAGGGACAATTAGATCATTTCAGAATTCTTTGAATGCGCATAGCTTTTAGAACAAGGACATATACATGAAACTGTGTGTATACATACTTTGCAGAGTCTTCTAAACCAGTATGCAGACGTTAAGTTAAGTTACGCTATTACGTGAACGTATAATTCGATTCCAATTGCTACTAAACATACTATTGTCCATCAATGACACAACACTTGATCTAATAATTTACCGATGGCACATTGTGGTCCGGTGAATTCATGTACACAGATTTGACAATTGCCTGTGTCTTTGTCGCACGTCATGTTGTGACAGTTTTTAGAACACATATCAACGCACAACGAGCCGAAGTACTGCGCTGGACAATCTGTTTTAGAACAGAACACATGGGTTACAATAATATGCATGCACATAATTGAGAGATTAGCAAGTGTGTAACTTTGTTCATGTGTAAATGTGTCATTACGTATACATGTTAATGTAAATGTGAGTGTAGGTGTATACACATATTGTTATATGTATATTGTACATGTGCTACGGTGCATGTGATAGTGTTTAGATGCAATATGTTTGATGGGTGATTGCACATGTGGGTGGGGGAGAATTTGTGTTGCTTTTCATTTGTATCTGTGTATGTGCGATTGTGTGTGATTTTGTGAATGATTCAGCAGGGGATGACATATATTCGTGCTTTAATATGAATAGTAAGCTCTGTAACATGGTAGCGTTGAGCAAACTGTTCGTATTTAAGATCATCTTATGGAGGATGAAATAAAAATAAACGAATAACCTAAGAACTATAGATTACCGGATAATTAGCAGAAGTTACATAAAGCGTGGGTAGTGATATCCAACTAAAGAAAGCAACTACAAAGTAAATACAATCTTTGAATGACGCGTCCAGAAAGTTTAAAAACAAATTTGTTTACCTAAATGCAAATGATAAACAAATATAGACAGTTGCTGTCAGTGACAAATTAAATCCCAAAAAATAACAATTTTTAAATAGAAAACAAAATTGACATCTGCTAATATGATTACATGAAAGAGTGAAGCAGATTTAATTATAGCAACATTCACAGTGATTAGCAGAACTAGTATACCAGCAACAACAAACAATGATTTGAAAACACACCAACTGTCAACAGCATAATACGTTTGTTGCGAAATGTGTTATCTTGTGACTGTAAAGATCAATGCTGGAACGGCAAACCTTTCCTCATCAAGCCACACATGTTGTAGGGATGTGGGGTAGGAACCTTGATGTGGTGGGGTCGTGACTATCATTTAAAAAAAAACAAATTTAAGAGCAGCACGCTGACGCTAGTTACTGTGATGCCTTCCCTCTATGCGATCTGAGCCCCGTCGGTGACACTAGAGCGTCAAGGTGTTCCCATGTGCGCACCCAACTCCCTGGAGGTGACATGCATATTGAAGATTTGTAGAAACTCTTTGAAAAGGGTGTGCTCCAATAGCGTTTCTTCAGCCCGCCCATGCAAACATTATGTATTTGAGCTATTGACATAGTTGATTGGGGAGATTGGAGAAATTGTGTAGATTGGAGAAAGTGAGGAGATGGGAGTGAACACCTCAGGGTGTTAAAAGAGCCTCTATAACCCGCCACCAACGAAAATCATCAAGAGCAGCTACATATTTTCCAAATCGAAAGATGAAGAAAGTTGTTATTATTGTATTGTAATGTAACAGCTGTCCATCGTTGTCGATGAGGACTTCCGACATTATCCTTGTCACATATTTCCCTGTTGGGTGTGGGTGCGCATGTGGCTGAACCGGCCAATGCGGGCACGAAAACATATGCTACATATCGGGCACACGAGGTTTGTAGAAGGGGATGGTGTTCCCGCAATTGTATTAATGTGCATGATATTATTGAATGGTGTGTATGATACTACCATTACGTGTGCACGATTAGAGTTAATCTTTTTTCTAATCAGTGATAGCAAAGCTAAATTTGGCTTATGGCCAGATTATGGTCAATAATAACAATAGAAGGACATATGTATATATATATATATCATCCTTTAAAAGAATAACTTTCTAAGATTTCGTTTTACATACATAATTTACAATATAGCCCTTGAAGGTATTATGTGTGATGCACATGAAGGTCACGTTGATAGTGGGCCGAACGATTACCAACCTTCGTTTTGCAGATGATATCGAGAGGTTGGCGGGATTAGAAGCAGAACTCCAGGAATGGGTCAGAAGTCTCGATGAAACAGATCTTGACTATGGTATGAAGATAAACGCTGGAAAAACACAATTAATGACCAACAACGCCACGTACTTCAACGGCAGGATAAAAGCTAACGGTCAGGAACTCGAAGTAGTTGGCCGTTTTAAATACATTGGGTCATTTGTCAGTGATGAAGGATCAAAATATGAGGTGTTGGACAGAATAACACAGCCAATAGCGGCGCTTGCACGGCTTAACACAATCTGGTAAGATAAACGGTTAGCACTATGCACGAAAATCAGATTAATGCGTACACTGGTCTTGTCAATATTCCTCTATGCGTGTGAGACATGGACAGTTACAGATGACCTTCATCGAAGGATACAGGCCTTGGAAATGAGATCTTTACGAAAACTTTTAAACGTCACCTACAAAGATCGATTTACAAATGAGGAAATACGAGATATATATATACACAACAGCAATAGGGCCTGTCGAAGACCTCTTGGCAATTGTCAAAAGAAGGAAACTCACTTCGTACGGTCACATATCGAGATGAAATGGTCTTGCAAAGACAATCCTCCACGGAAAGGTCCATGGCAGACAACGAAGAGGTCGGCCCAAAAAGAGATGGGAGGACAACATCAAAGAATGGACCAGTTTCCGACCAGAAGAGTCACAGGCAGCGGCATCTGGCATCTTACAGAGAGGGCTGGCGTGGAGTTGTGATGATGTCTTCATGTGTGCCCCAACGACCTCACCGGTTACGGATTGACCTGACCAGACCTGATATAATGAACCATGTGCAGAAAGCAACATCAAACTACTGCACATCTGCCAGGAAAGGTATCTTATGCCTGTCCACATGCACGATCATATATTTCATTTTACAATTTATGATTTGCAAGCACTAACTAGTAAAAAATAATTGGAAAGATTTAGAGAAAGAGAGAGAGAATGAGAGAGAGAGAGAGAGAGAGAGAAAGAAAGAGATAGCGAGTTGGTGAGGTTTTGGAGGTAGAGAGATGTTAATTATACATTGGTTGGCGGACAAGTAAAAACTGGTTTGCGGCAGTATTGGTTTGTCAACCTCTTAATAAAAAATACGAGTTAACTAGCAGTACACGTTATGTACACGTTATGTATACCAGCTTCGCAAAAAGACTTATCCATTTAAGCAGTATAGATCAAGTTACAAGTTTAAAATTCAGACTGTAAACAAACCCAGGTCTGCAGGCCCAAAGAGCTAAGTGATAAAACAAGGCAACATACAAGACAACTGCGGGCTAATATGCATGTCACCGATGAACGCCAAATGTGGATCGTCAAGTTTAGAGTGAAAATAGAATACATTATTTGAGAATATCTTAATTGGTGTTTGTGTTTTACTGGCACATTTTCTGATGCAATGGTTAATTGCGAAGCGATTAGAAAAAAAGAGGCGTTACCGACTCAACTGCAGAACACGTTAATAATATTTACCACAAATGTTAAGCAGTAATTAAAACAACATTTGAAATTAAAATTATGAAAGTGTAGTGAATCTATAACTGTTGAGAACAGTGCATGAATGTATAGTTGAGTATGTACATTTGCTCAAACAATGCATATATATTCAAATATGTATATATGGCTTGTCTTATATCATTTTCTGAATTTCTGTCGTTGTTCGTTCATCACGAGTGATGAACCATTTTTCATTTTAAGCGGTCATTCCAGTCGAATATTATGTACTTCCGGGGTGTGGATGTATGCAGAGATGGTTGACACGTCCGATTTCGATCTTCATACGCACAGGCAGTGAGGGCATGCAAAAATCATTTCGCGAGATTGTGATATTTCACGGGCTTTTCTGGTGTTTTGCTGCAGTCTTTTTAAAAGTCTCGCATGACACTGCTCTTATGCGGAGAGATGTGCGCCATGCAATACGGTCTTTTGCAGCATCATCATGTTTCGAGGTTTATGCTGAAGGCTTTTAAAGATGTTATCAGTGTGTCTTTAAGGCCCTGTTTATAGTGAGCGTTCGCTCTTTTGCATCTCGCCACATACGATTATTGTTGGCAACCGTTAGTCAGGCATGGCAACTACAGGACTCTCCCAGCGAATATGTGATTGCATCATGACGGTATCAACGCTAAAGAAACGCGCTATCTCACTAACACCAGTGTACTGGATCATATCTTGCCATTTGGCATTCATCGTCTTCCTGAGACAAAATATGTGCAAGTGATTCCGCTTCTTTACATTCCACACATATACCGTCTAGGTTTCACTTGCATATATCAACACAGAAACGACAACTTATATGTACACTTTCAGTTTCGTCTGGAGGCTGATGCCATTTACACGCCAGATGTTTGAGTGTAGTCTGCCTAAAGTGGCTACTTTTTGAGACAGTGTACTAACATAGTTATCTGTAGTTTAAAACGCCGTGGAACTAATTGGGACAATTCGTATACAACTTCACATGTAGAGGCCATTTAAATTACCCAACTCATCATCCCTCGAATGTTGCAAAGGTTTATAATCAATCAATTCATCATCGACATTGAGAAATAAAATCAAAACAAATTGAACAAAACACAACAAATCACTGTTGAGAGAAATAATTTAAGTGATTCCTGCCCTAAAACAAATTGAATACATATATGTGTGTATTTATTTAAAGTATACAACAACCAGTGCTCCTAATGCAACCAGTCTTTTGAAATGATTACCACTTTCATGACAGTGATTTTAAAAAAAAAAATAGTGTTACCCGTTTTTCACGAAATCTGTTCAGTTTCAACACACATCGTTTTGAACAGTTATGTCAGTCTTCATTGCGTTACATATATAGTTAAACATTGTGTGAGCAATCACATAGGTGCAACACATCAAACAAATAAAGATTAGGGCCAGAGACCTATTCTATAGGGCCTAAAATATATATAATCATGGAAGGGCAATATATGTCATTTAGACGCATTGATCCCAGAGCCATTTGTGTTTGAGACTGCAACCTTACCATTCCCATTAACACCCAATTGAACTCGTTTGGGCAAATATTAAGAATGGAGTGTCACCTAGAATCTGGTCAAAATGCGTTTTGTTCGGTAAATTGAAATTCGTTTGGCTCTTCGGAAAGTATAACCAATCTTCTTTTAAATACAACTCAAATATAATGTATCGCAGGTTAGTTTTAAATATATATATATATACATATATATATATATATATATATATATATATATATATATATATATATATATATATATATATATATATATATATATATATATATATATATATATATAATATGAAACAAGCCTGGGTCAGTCCCAAAAAACAAAAACAAAACTATTCAACATAGCTGCCAGCTACTCATATTTTCAATTATTATTCCCGTGTATATTTTTTATCACAAAAAAGAATGACGGGTTTTCAAGCTCCGTTAAAAAAGTATAATATTATCAGTAGTTCCTACTTAATACATATCGCATGATATATTAGTCATACTTTTACCTTAAATATATTGCAATTTTTAAAGAAAAACAGTTGTGTGAGAAATCAAAACATGTCTAGCGAAGATAACAAAGACAGTTAAAAGAAAAAAAACGTTCTTTGGTTATAGGTCTACCAAAAGATCAGCTTTCGAAATATGAGATAATTTAATTAGTAGATTGTAGGTGATTATTTTCTAGTACACTTAACATCAACATTTACTTTTTTTTAAAGTTGACTGCCCACGCCCACACGGTTTTTAACAAAGAGATTAAAATTGTGTCACCTTGTGAATCATATTTCTGTTTTAAGTGAAGATTACAATGTTCACGAAGAGCTGGATGAAAGACATGATACTTGGCATTTGAACACTACATTTCAACAACAAATCTTACATACTTACAGGTTCATGAGAAAGTCCAATGAACACAATACTATTTTGACGCAACAGATGAACTAAAAGAGCACCTATTAAGGAATAATGTGATGACACGAGGATATTTGTACCTGATGAAAAGCAGGCAGGTACTGAAGGGTTTCTGAATCAGGTTGGGGGTCATTGATAAGAATGAAGGCATTTGATCATCAGGAAATCGTAACAAAATATTTTCCAAAATGTGTTGCCGAAAACCGCCATTTTGATAACTTTTTTTAAATTGTAAAGGAATTGCCCTCCAACTTTGCACATATATTCTAACAATAATGCCTTTCTTGTAAACTATGGGCATCAACATATCATCAAATATGTTAGTTATAATTTTGAGTAACAATTTTTTTGACAAAAATTTGTGAATATTCGACATTTCATAAAATCACAGTTGCCAAAGGGTTGGCTGTAGTCTAACTAATTATGGGATGCTCCTGATAATCAGTAAATGAGAAACATGAAGTGAGTATGATCAATGAAACAGAAGAAATTACTATCAGAGTGTTGCCATTTTATTCAAATATAAATGGTCAAAAATTGTTTCTCAAAATTACTTTTAAAATTAACATTTGGAAAGCTACATTACAATAAATGATATCGTGATGTATGTCAATCATCTTCAGAGCACCTGCCCAACCTTTGCATTGATGTATGCAATTTTAATCAAGTTATAACAATATTAAAAATAATACACCTCATTAGGCAATACTCCCTACAGAACAAGTAGGAGCTGAAAATAAAACGTTCACACTATGCGATAGGAAAGAACTAAGGTATGCAACCTTACAAAATTTAGACAAATATTATCGGGCTAAATGTGAGGACCATGTCTTGAAAGAAGAGGATGGCTTCAGAAAAAAAAAAAAATATTGGATTGTCGTTCTTTCTTAGGGGAGCAATCCCGAATGTGTTGGAATCATCCGACTATAAATAAGTAAAACATTAGCCTAAATGTGTGCCTTCTTTGAGAAATAAAAATTTACATCATCTAAGAAAAACGGTCCTTTTCAAGGCTACCTCAATTACCTAGAAGATGGATATCAAAACTGAATGATCACTTTTTATTATTTTCTTCAGCATATGTTCATTAAACTGAACCAATCCATCCTATGTATGTGCTTTATGTAGTCAATATTTCGTGTGCTTTTATATTTTCACACATTTTTTCCATAAAATGGAAGTTTCTTTTTGCATCTACAAAACCGTATGGGCTACATTATAAAACGACATTGTGTAGAAGCCATTGCAGAACACGTTAATACTTCAAATTGGAGAGACGCATATGGCAAACAAAATACATTAAAAAACAAATTTACAGTACATTATTTTCTTAAACGACAAAACAATTATTATGCTAACAAATATTAAAAGAACAAGACACTTAAATAAAATGGTACTACCTGACACAATCTAAATTACTAGGTCATTGGGGTATTGAAAAGATACGTTGACGTGCACATAATCACGCATATCGGTGTAGGGGTTATTCATATATTACGCGGCAATTGACGCCAACCGTTGTAAAACTGATATTAGTTTAAACATCAAAATTTCGTCATTTAGTCGTCAGTCTTTAAAGGGGGATTTCCAGATAGTTCGAAAACATATCTAGAGTAAGTCATTGTACTACCGAGGTATGTCAATCTATTGGCAATTGTCAGTGTTTCATCATTGATCTTGATGATTGGTTCAATATACATTTTGCCTGGAGCTGGTTCGGTTCATTATTTTAGTGTTCTCTATGCTGATGGTAAGTTCAAAGTTAAAACACGCTAAGGAGAATGTATCTAAACTTTTCTGCAGATCAGCTTCATTGACAGCATGCATAGGGCAATCGTCAGCAAACAGAAGATATATGGTGGTGTGTGTCTTGACCTTAGTTTTCTTTTGAAGCCGCCCTAGGATGAACATATGACCACCTATACAATACCTTTTGTCGATTCCAATGTCCCCGTCTCAGAAAAAATCAGTCAGTATAGCAGAGAACAGTATGCTGAATAAGTTTTGTGCAAGCACACACCCCTTATTAACGTCGTGTGTTACTGGAAAGAACTCGAAATAGCAACATTTTCCTTAACTCTTTCTTGCATGCCATTATGCAGTTGCCGTACTACGTTGACAAATTACATTCGGCAGCCGTACTGTGTTATGTTTTCCAAGGGGCTTCACTGTTGACCTTATCAAACGCCTTGGTAAGATCGATGATGTATACGTTCAGGTCGACGTTCTGTTCCTGGCATTTCTCTTGTAGCTGTATGGTAGCAAGCACCACATCTGCCGTCTCACGATCTTTCCGGAATCCAAACTCCTTTAGAAGACCCTCATCCAGGTGAGCTATGAGGTGATTGAGAAGGATTCTGGCCAGTATCTTCCTGGCGATGGACAGTAAAGAAATGCTGCGGTGGTTATCGTCGTGTTACCTTTCTGTTTACACAGATGCATTGTTAAGGCAACCTTCAGTTCTTACGGTGTGGTTTCACAGTGCAACATCTTTTTGAAGAGCAAGTGGAGTTATACAATTAGTGATATGCCACCATTTTTATAGACCTCCACAGGAATTCCAAAGGAGTCAGGTGTTTTGCCACTAGAGAATTGACTAATTTCAGGAACAAATTGGTCACGACATGGTATTTACATTTGTTGAGGATATAAAAACCTGGTATTTATCGGTTAATACGTTTTGCACATCACACAAGTCCGACGGTGTAAAAGGATTATATGTGATTTAAGATACACCAATGAAGAAGGCGTGTATCTGTAATACAGCTTACGTTGGCTTACTATTTCTACTAATTTGCATTTAGGGATTCAATGTGCTTCATTTGACTAACAGTATACGTACACTCTTTGTAGTTGATCTTTGGATATCCGTAAAATGTACTAAACATTATCACCGTGGTAAATTAGCGTCGAACATAATGATAACACGCATTACCATCAATCAAAGTAATTAATTTGTTATATGTTTCATGCCATGGTACTGATGTTTTACCAAATATATCAATATTAAACGTTGATACTAACAACCCAATTTTAATAGGATGCGGTTTTTCTACAGTTCAAATGAAAAGCGTATGCTCTGCACGTGTTAGCTAGTATGATATTAATATTGCATAAGGAAAAGGGTGGCGTGACGCGAGGACCGGTATGTCAACGTAGGTCACTAATAGCGTTCCAAAAAGTCGGTATATTCATTACGCCAGGTTGATCCTATAGTTTTCTTGTGAATTGCTGTTTTGTTTGCGATTGATTTATGTGTATGGCTTTTACAACGTCAAGGTCGACATCTCATCTATGATATGGTTTAGAGTCGCCACCGCCTCCTAATTGCTGCTACCGTATGTTTTTGTCCTCATTTGTTTGGTCAAACCTTTTCTTTCAAAAAATCTCCAGCATACACACATCTAATAATCCCTGCGGACAATTATGCTTTTTTTGCTACTGATCTGATAAAAGTATATCCGATTCGTTAGACAGCGTCATCCAGCCCATTGTCGATGGTTTAGCACCACGTATTAATGACGTTAACCACGCCGTGATAACCGACTTCTGTAAAAGTATATATATCTCAAGAGTGTACCTACTGTTTCTTCGTGTATAATGTAGACTGCTTCACATCCATGTCCCAGATTATGAATGTCTCGCAGTTGTCCATTTCTTGTTCATAGATTCATTAATTCCTCCATTATTTCATACACTATCCATTGTTTCGACAATGCCATTGCACTCAAGCTATTAGAATTCAGACCTTGAACATTATCATGAATCATCTGTGCGCAACAGTTTGGTTAACTGGACATGTTTCTATTAAACGGAGAAAACAAATCGTCGTTTCCCTATACATATCAAAGGGAACTGTACCTTAATGTAGCAGCTAAAGGATACTCACTGTACTGTCTATCCTTCGAGAACAATATGTGTTTCCACATATGTGGTTCCCACATACAACCGTTTCCGAAAAGTAAATATTGATCCCAATAATTTCGAAGACTGCAGTAGCACACTCGATTCCCTATTTGCTTATCGTTATTCATCGAGACATACTCGAGACATTCATCTTATCCTCCACGTCACAAACCTAGACCTCAAAGCTGACGTCGACTCAATGAACAGATCTGCTGTGCGGAATGCCTTCATTATAATGGGAGCTTCGATTTTACTGAAACCTTTAAAAGAGCAGCTGGAATGCAAAACTGGATTCACAGTCATAATGTGCTACATAAATCATAGATGTTCTACATTATATTGTTTACGACATAGATCTGTTTTCACTCTACAATTGTTAAGTCGTGTGATTGATTGAATCATCGGTAAGCTGGATATGTAGAACTCATGAGTAGCCATCGAACAAAAACATGTGACCAACCTCGACATTGAAAATAACGCAGAAATACGAGTCCCACAACATCAGGCACTGGATCATCTAGACAATCTAGTCTCCAGTTTAGGCCTTCCCATCTCGTGGACAAATGGCAATATATAATATCCTCTATGCAATCCCACATCATCATGAATTATGGACAATGGTACATTAGCAACTCCACTGGCGATTTCATGTACTCACCTTCTGACTACTACATCTATGACGTCTCCACAGTGTGCATAACTTGTGTTGTCTTTTCATAACTTGTGTTGTCCCCATATACTTTGTTATTTCTCTAAATAACTTGGGTTGTCCCCACACAACGTGTGTTGCCAACACATACCGTGTACATTCCCCACATGACGTGTGTTGTCCACACAACATGTGCATTGTCGCCACATAATTTGTGTTCTTCCCACATAACCTGTTTTGTCCCCACATAACATTTGTAGTTCCGTTATAATGTGTGCAGTCTTCGTATACCTTGTGTTGCCTCCACATAATTGGTGCTGTCCCCACGGAACGTGTGCTGTATCTACATAACGTGTGTTGTCCCAACATACAATGTGATGTCCCCACTTGCCATGTATTGTGATAAAATAACTTGTATTGTCTCTACATAACTTCTGCTGCCCCCACACATCGTATGATGTCCCAACATAACTTGTATTGTCCCCAAATAATTGTTATTTTCCCAATCATAATTTTTGTTCCACATATAACATGTGATATTTCCATCTAGCCAGTGTTATTTTTACATAACCTGTTTTATCTAAACATACCATTTGTCCCCACATAACGTGTGATGTCCCCATATAACGCATATTGTCCTTACATAAAGTGTATTGTCCCCACATAACTTGTATTGGCCGTTAACAGCTGCGTGCTGTCCCCAAATAACGTGTATTGTACTCAACTAATGTCTATAGAACACACATAACGTGAATTGTCTCAAACGAACGTGTTTTGTCACATCATGCTATCCACACATTACGTGGGTTGTAACCACATACATTGAGGTGTTACCATATAACGTGTGTGTTCCCACATAACTTGTGCTGACCACACAATGTGTATTGTCTCCACATAACGTGTGTTGTCCCCACACAACGTGGGTTGCCCCTACATAAATTGCATTTCCCCACACAATCTATGTTATCCTCAAATGAGGTGTATTATCCTAACATGTCGTGCATTACCCCGCATAACGTGTATTATCCCCACATAACGTGTATTATCCCCACATAACGTGCATTACACCGCATAACGTGTATTATCCCCACATAACGTGTATTATCCCCACATATCGTGTATTATCGCCACATACCGTTTATTATCACCACATAACATGTATTACCCCCATATAACTTGTGTTGTACCCCGTATGTTATACAATTATGGAATCTGGTCTGCATGATTTCCACATGAGCAACAAGAATAATTCTGGTCTGTCCTGTTAGGAATTGAAAGATGATACTTCCGTCTCTTCTATGTAGTGTATTTATGCCATCTGTCATTTTTGGGTGTGACATTCTACTAAATACATTGCGACCTGTTGTTCCTGTCGCCCACCTATTAATACAGATTTCCTTAATGTTATTCGTAATCATTTATTTAACTGTTTGGTTCCTGCAGATATGTGTGTGTGTTGTTTCGAGGCTCCTGTTTTTGCTATTTTATCGGTCATCTAATTTTCCAGTAGCTCCCTATATCCAGGGATCCATTGCAAAGTGACCTTTATCGTGTGCGCAATGATGATCGTGTTGATCGCCCTCCCAATTAAGATTATATAGCTTTCTTTTTAATGGGGTGTTGTTCAGAGCCTCCAGAACCGTCACGGATTCAATAAAAATTCCAAAATCCATCGTCAATAATTCTCCAAAATCAAACTGTTAGTACTGCTGTATTTATAGCCTCGGCCTTCGCTTTATCATTTTAACAGCATCTTTTCGCAGCATGCATCACACAACTCGTATTTGGATCCATTAGGGAATTCAATATGGATACCATACCCTGCACAAGAAGTAAATGTTAATTCTAATAAATCCGTATAGACAGCGACTGCCCGTTTTGGTTAGCTAAAGACTGTCTCCAAGGCTAATATCTTCAGGATATTAGGTGCATTTTTCTTTGCTGCCTTTTCAGTCAAATGTGTTTTTATAACTACTAGCGAAACGATTTCACTAGGGGGTGGTACAAAACAAATGTTCCGTTTCTCTCTCCTCTGGCAGATGGTGAACATGGCTTTCCTCTTCTATGACATCCAGTAGGCACAATTGTTTCAGTCATCTCTATTGCTTAAAACTATGTATTTGTAACCCATTTGGATAGTAATTTGCGTGTCTATTGTATCTCTCCACCGATTATGTTAGTGCCTTTTTCTCCTGATTTCTAGCGGTTCTATGTTGGCATCCATCTCGCACCCCGCTGATGATGTTGATCCCATACCCCTACACATTAGTCCGACAGCTTGATTCTGAACTTGATCAATTTAAGATATGTTATTTGTAATCACTGGCTTGTACGTGAATGCTGTAGTCCACCACGGGTCGTACATACCCAATGTATAGTTCCGAATAATTCGTTTATCAGCTTTCCCATTTGTACAAGGAATGTTGTTGTTTAGTTTAAACGATCGGCTGTTTTTCTTCTAAAATTGCAGATGTGGGTGTTCAGATTTCAACTATGTATCCAGTGTTACTTCTAGAATTACTGGGGTATGCACTTTTAATAGTAATTCGCCATTCATTTTGATGTTAATGGATCTGCTGGCCTTTATTATGACTGCGGGAGAAGACGGAGGATATGTTTTTTTTTTCTATGTACTTTGATTTAGTTCCCACACTTCAGAGTGTAGTGAACTTGTTAATGGCGCTTTGTTGATCTAGGCGTTTTCCAAAATGAGACATTTCTCGCTGGTCAAATAGCGAGATCATCAGCGGACAATGTCTTTGACACGCTTAGATTTCTAGTCAGGTCATGCATATAGAAGATGAAAAGGGTGTAGCGTAGGGGGAGTCCTCGGCAGCCTTTTTTGCTAACGTTCTTCTTCTTCTTCTTCTTCTTCTTCTTCTTCTTCTTCTTCTTCTTCTTCTTCTTCTTCTTCTTCTTCTTCTTGGTCATGTTATTCTTCTTCTTCTTCTTCTTCTTCTTCTTCTTCTTCTTCTTCTTCTTCTTCTTCTTCTTCTTCTTCTTGTTCATGTTCTTCTTCTTCTTCTTCTTCTTCTTCTTCTTCTTCTTCTTCTTATTATTATTATTATTATTATTATTATTATCATTATTTTTATTATTATTATTATTATTATTATTCTGCGTTCGTTCTCAATCTCTACCAATCCCTTGTAGTCCGGAGAACGGAATGCGTTGTGTATCATGTCTGACATGGTCATGATGCGCTGGCACTTGTTGCACGTATACTGTGTAAAGCCTATGATATTGTTTTGTATTGTATATATTTCGTTTTCTGGAGTAATGCTATGTAGGTTTGATGGTTTTGCAGGGTCTTGCTCAGCTCAGTTGCCTTATTTTGTAATACAGCAATGTTAAGCTGTTGTTTCTTAAGGTTCACCCTTCAATCACAGCGCATGGGCATTTCCTCGTATGCGTGGACGTTGGTAACCGAGGCGAGTCCCTTGCTCGTTTGAAGAATGTTTTCTCTTTCCTGGCATTGGAGTATTAGATATTTTGCTGCACACGTCTGCATCCAAAACAGCTGACAGGGTGCGCCTTTCTCTATCGGTGAGAGATGTACTTGCTTTTCCATGTCCTTTGTTTGTCATTTGGAGGTTATATGCGTCGATGGTGGGTGATATGAATTGGCATGTGATGCTCACAGAGAGCATTTCCGGCTAACCACAGGTGCTCTCATTGCAGATCACAGTTCTTTATTCTCTTTTTACGATTATGCCAGTGGCTGTGTCACGTCCTACCCCATATTCCTTCACACTCACCCCTCTCACGCCACAACATGTACATGTTTCCAATGAGTTCCAATGGCTCTGCCCCATATCTCCAACTTTAGAGTCAGAGCGTAGCACAGCGGTAGTGCAGTGTTCGACTAACCGTTGCTCTTGATGCAGCTGGGATGTTGGGCAAGCCTCAGATCCTCCCTGGGTGCCCCTACCATTATCATATTTATATATTAGGTATCGAAAGGTGGACAAAGAAAAGTTGTGTAGAAAGGCAGACGGCCGATGATAAGAACGTTTAACCCATCTATGAGGTATGGTATGGTAACAGCCATAGTCGATTCCACTAGTCGATGGATACTGCGCTGGCACCTTAATGATCACCAAACTGCTCCCCTCCTCTAGATTTACCACCACGTACTTGGTCGCCCCCATAGTAAACTCAGTTAACAACAAAGTCACGTACGAGAAAATGTTGCTATGGACACGTTTGTGCAAGGGAGACATTGTGACAGAGGATTGCAGTCAGCCGGAGAGCAGGTTCCCTTGATATCAACGCACACTGGATGTTAGAGGTTGTAGATTAATATGATCATCCATTTGATGAAGGAGAGCCATCGTTGTTAGGCCATACAGTGCCCCCATTCCCCCTAAGAGCTGTATTCATGTCGTTGGTGTGTAGCATATTATGCGATTTTAATTGACACCAGGACAATAATATCATACCTTCACACAGAGAACCTATTCGATCTCCTTCACATGACAAACATGTTCCAGTGACTTTGTTACATTTGTTATCCTGACACATCGGTGAGCACTCCAATGTACAGTTATTACCATACATTCCATTAACGCATTCTGAAACACATTTAAAGAACTCATACTATAATGTATTCTTCATTGTGTCTGACTTTTTTTTTTAAATGTGGTCGTTATAATCTAATTTAGTTATACTTAGAACCATGACAAATAGAACATAACTTAGTTAAAATAATAATTATGTTTATTTAAAATTAAAACGTGACATTTGTATAAGTGTAATCTTGAAAAATTATAACCAGAACATGACATATATACAATACATATTATCTTAGTTAACACTAGAGCATTACTTCAGCTACGTTACACACTACACTGACATTATTACTTGTAAATGTAACAAGCAAAGGCGTATTTATAAAAAGATTACAACAATACAAATCAAAAGTATTCATTTATTGAGAAACAACAAAATGTATTGTGTTTGCTTACGGCACGACCTATGCATTAACACATATGAATTGCATACAATAACACACGCATGCATCACTTTTCAACCATCCCTACGTAACTTCATAATGTCTTATTGAGCTTTGATTCACATACCAGTAATTTATGTAAAACAGTACATGTGTAGCTATGACATGACTTTTGTAGAAAAGAAAATAATTAGTACATAGCATTACAATTACAACCTGAAGTATACACCATCTATATTTCGTTGGTGTCCTCTTAGTAATTGATTAGACGCGGAACCGGACGGAAGTCTTTTGCAGTGTTTGCATGTCCTTCAGCGTATCTCTGCCTGCCTTGTTGCTGTATATTTTATATATCCTTACAATTGCAAATGTCCTCTATGCATTTTGTGTATATTTTCTTATTTCCATTCTAACTTGTCTTACTCAGTTTATATGCTCTGTTTGGTCCTCTCACGACCCATTTGTTTTAATTGTTTCCTTTCTTCAGTGTTTAATCTAATACATAACTATGTTTCTTAGGTAACATCCTTGTAATCATGTCGTTCGTTATCAAGATTAACATATACAGTGCGTGTGATGTCAACTCATCAGATAATCATTTCATCATGTTCCCCATGCAAGGCCTCAAATGTGTTTTCTACTTTGATGTTGTTCGGTAGGAATGGCTGTTACATCGACGCGTATTAGGTGGAAACCATTGTTATTCATATGAAGTCTTGTCTTGAATACTGCAAACAGTAATTCGTGGTTCGTGTCGCAGTCCGCTCCTAGCAATGTTTTTTGCTGCACGCATATTTGACCTCCATCGTTGGTGTACCATGTTGTAATTTATTTTATTTCTGTTGTTACCATCATGGGGCGGGGCATGGGTGGGGGCTCGCTCCCTACTCAGTTATCGCGGATGTTGTTTAAGGACGATGTTGGTAATGGGGAGGTTATTTTCAGAGAACAAGTTGTTCTCCACGGGCATATATATGTCCAAGGCAAAACATTACTTGTACGCTGCTCTCTTCTGCTTATCTTTCCTCTCTGACTTTAGTATTACCGTTTTCAGATGATCAAAATGTATATTTTGTTAACTTCTTCCATTGTTTCATGTAATATGTCATGTACATATTATATTATATTACATAATTAGGTCGATCCCCCATTTTCAACACTTGTCCATCCCAGAATATATGCATGTTTCTCCTGATATACTGACACCGTGCCCTCGACCAGCCCATCTGTGTTCAGAGACTACATGACATATATACTGATTCTCTTCATGTTTTTCTAATCACAAACAACTTGACATGCTATAGGCTCCTGACTTTCCAGGTGCCCATTCTTAGATTTGTGTTAGTCCTATTTCAGATTTCCACTCGAATGCAGTCGGGCTTAAGGCGTCATTTCTATTATTTGTACTGGCTCTGAAATCGGCCTCTTCCATAGTTGTGTGAAGACAGTCATAAAAGAAAGCGGCCTTCAAAACAAAACATCAACTGACGCAGTAAGCTACCTGCTGCTTATTTGTGTAATTGGGATATTGCATTTTAGTTTAACAGTAACCGCATCGCACTACGGATTATGAGAGGTAGACGTGGAATATTCTTCGCGAATGTTTTTTATATAAAGTATTGGCAATGGAGATGCTATTTTCTAGGCATAATGAACATATTTTTTCTCCTCGCTCATTTGTGTCTCTTTTGTCTAGGTGTTCCAATGTTTCTTGTAAAGTGTGAACTACATCTTCAATTTCGAGATTATCAGCTGCTGATGTTGGTGCATAAATGTGAATTAGTATTTAATTGATTGTCTTCTGTTTTAGACTGATTACAAAATGTATGCCGATATCTTAATTGTAATCGAGTAGTGACCTTTTAGTTTCGTTTGTATCGACTATCATATGTTTATTGGCAATTTACGTCTAGCATTTTGCCATTGCTTTGTGAACGGTGTTATTGCCGGTTACAAGCTATGCTCTCTGATGAGCACGAATCCCAATACAATGGGTTTCCAGCAATCACTTTATAAATGTATATACAGACGTTTGCATATACATGATTTAGGTAGGTTGTCATATATAGACAGACGTACATACACTTACATATACATGCTAAATCAGTCAGAAAATGAAGCGGCTTTTTAAACGGAACATTAACTGAGGAAGCAACCTAGTTTTTGTTTGTTTGTGTAATTGTAACAATGGTTTTCAGTTTAACAGTAACCGCATCAAATCACGACGGTTAGTCTTATATTCACATCCGGTGAAGTGAATATAAATATACGTGTGGTGCACTTTGAGATTGTTTTTTTTTAATTTTTTTAAATGAGCAACGAAGGATATTTAATAACAGCGTATGTCCGTGAAGTTCTGTTTACAATAGGTGAAATTTACTGATGACGATGTCTTTCTGAAAAAAAAAAAAACAGCCCGAAATGAATGTAGCGTTTATCGACGAATGTCGAAACAAGCAGGTAGCCATCTAATGGGTTAGAAAGGCATCCCATCCACCAAAACCATGTCAGACACTGAATGAGATATGCAATGTCGGTCGTCTTTTGTTGTGTTGGGTCACCATTAATAATGAATTTGTTACACGCGTTCAGGCGATCAAAAACAATTGTTGCTTTTATGCGTCAAGACATTCAAGCGAAGCAATATGAAGCAAAAGGCACGAAGTGTTCCTAACAAAACGTGTCATTCATTTATATTGTCGCTTTGGAAAGCATTAGGTGACTGATGTATCATATACACCCAATTCTTCGGTATTGGATACTGCATTCCTGTTTATGTTACTAAAATGGAAATCAGCTCGTAAAAGTCTATTTCAGAACATAAAAGCGGTTTAAAAAAATCGCTGACAGACATGTATACTACTACAGAACAGGAATTCAAGGACGCATTCAATAATTGTAAAAATTCATCGGCTAGGGTGTCTCGACAATGGAAAGAATTATTTCGATAGATATATGGCTGGATGCATTTTATGTACATAATGATGTTATGTATTTACAAACGTCATTAATCCTGTACTGCTTTCACACATACATACACACATAAATACATACATACATTTTTTCATACATACATGCGTAAAGACATATACAATAATGTACCTACATGCATGCAAACACACACACATGCATGTGCAGATATAGGCATTGTGTCTAGAACTTTGAGGATCGATATTCCTCTGTAAGTGTTACAGTCTTGTCTGCACCCTTTACATTGTAAAGGGCGGTACTGTGTGCGTCTCCTATACCCTGTGATACAGCGTCCTTATGCCAGCACTGACAGATGTGTCCTTACATGTGTTAGAAAAGCAGTCCGATATGGTGTATTCGGAGTCTCAGTGTGACATTCGATGAGAGCTGTGCACTGTTGATATGGTCCTCTCAATGAGACAACTGGAATATAAATGCTGAGAAAAACACAAACCACTTCCCATGCCTTCAACGACCTCACGAATGCATTTGACCTGATAAATAGAGAAGGTATCTTTAAGGTATTCTTGGCTTTCCATATCGACTAACAACAACGATTAGATTTTTTTTCCACGTGTGCATGAACGTTAATATGTTGAAAAAATGTCAGGAATGTGGAGCCGATGACATTAATAACGAATTGAAACTAGACTGTGTCTTGGTATCAACACTTCGGCATTTTCTTTACCATGGTACCCAAACACGCCTTCGGTACTACATACTAAGTGAAATGATAGATAAATCATTCTGACCAGATTTTGTACAACAAATATAAGAAATCCAGCCATATGTGATATGCTCTTTATAGACGATATAGCCCTGGTCGTCCACACGAAGGCCGAGTAACAGAAAATAATTCACAGAATAGGAAAAGTATTTAATCTGTTTGGATTCACCATCAGTTAACACATGATGACAATGATGGCTCACTATGAAGGTCGTCCAAGCTTTGTCCTTATCAATGCAAATCTGGTAGGAATAAATAATGTTAACTATTGATAACCGATCATTACCGACAATCTTTCAATGGAGAGCTGAAAAGAAGACTAAGAATAGCATAATAAATACTCGCAAAACTCTCACACAGTGTGGAATAACAAGATGAAGATCATACCCATGACATATGATGTGTACACACCATCTGAGTTTACTACCATGCGATATGCAAGCGGAAAGTGAAACCTGTGTGTTTCACTAGACACAAAAAATAACTAAATACGATTCGTATGCGGTGGTTATGTGCATACTAGAAATTGCATGTAGTGACATAAAACGACGCGTTGAACCATTCTCATGTTTCCAGATTAGTTATCATTCTTTGACATCACCGTATGCGCGTACCCCGTGTGCAAAATGGAGTTCCGGCGAATTCCAAAAGGGTTACAATACGGGAAGGTGATCACGAGCAGCAATATAAGTGGTAGGCCTTTAATCTGCTACACATGTGTTTGCAAGCGTAACCGGAAATATTGCATATGAATACCTACAACTGGAAGGAACTTGCCAAAGAAAGACCCTGTTGAAGGCATGGCTTGTGTGCTGACCTGCAGGCAAGAGAAAGTAAGATGTGGCATTACGCAACAAGAATCACGATGTGACATATGATAGAGTCATTATACGATGGTTGGAAGGGATGTTGGGAAGCGCAAGGATAAAACCTCCGCAGAATATCAAGTTGCCAATGATTCCAGTAGAGTAATATACATATATATATATATATATATATATATATATATATATATATATATATATATATATATATATATATATATATATATTTACTATGAACAGCAAAACACAGACATAACCTGTACAGCGAGATCCGGCAAAGTTATTCTTGCAAGTACAGGTGCCATCCAAGCTATCACATCCATCGTAACAGTTATTAGAGCAATCCATATCACAATTTGTTCCATATTTATTCTGTTTGCAGTCTGCAACGAGAACACACTGGGTCTCTTGTATGTTACTGACACCAAGACGGAAAAAACACGATTTTGTTGTTACATTTTCATGACACGCATATAGATTTATATCTTTTTCTTCTTTTTCTTTTTTTTCTTCTTCTTCGTCTGATTCTTCTTCTTCTTCTTCTTCTTCTTCTTCTTCTTCTTCTTCTTCTTCTTCTTCTTCTTCTTCTTCCTACGCTGTCAAACGTCAACCTGTATTTTTTTAGAAAAAAACAGCGGTCATCTTGAGGCTGTCGA
The DNA here is from genome assembly GCA_036924085.1 of Ariolimax columbianus. Lineage (NCBI taxonomy): Eukaryota > Metazoa > Mollusca > Gastropoda > Stylommatophora > Arionidae > Ariolimax > Ariolimax columbianus. The sequence continues at coordinate 5,996,337 of JAVGWX010000004.1, read as the reverse complement.
CACTGCCATTAAGCTTGTCTAGTGTTGCCACTGGTGATGGCCACATGTGCTTTCTCTGGTTCTCGATATACATATATATTTATTTTTGATATGTGTGTGTGTGTGTGTGTGTGGGTGTGTGTGGGTGTGTGTGTGTGTGTGTGTGTCGTGTGTGTGGGCATGTGTGTGCATGCGTGTGATCGGTATATGAATGCATGCATACATACTCGCCTCCATACATGGTGTTCGTCCATCACATATGATGAAGATCGCTCTCCTGGTTGACCTGTGTTGACAGTCTGTTGCCATGATGTGTCCGCTGAAATGTGGGACGCGCATGGATTCTGATTAACGTGAGGAAGAAACTGCACTTTTTGTCACACTCTGGCCCTGCGCTACCTTTGGCGAGTGGCAATATATTTAAGGGGACGAATTGACACAGCACAGGATATGCATATTTTCTATTACGGTCTACTACCGAAACCTTTCCAGTAAACAGGGTCTCGCCATGCAGCAGAGAGGAAATGGCATCTACCGCTAGGTGTCGTGTTTTTCTATATCCGCAAGATGTCGTATGGACACAATTCAGCATGTCAGTAAGTTAGACCCCGCCATAGAGCTGTGTTTGAGTCCATTATATATATTTATAAATATCACACACCAAAACACTTTTTTGCATGTAGGTTAAAGAGCGCCAATCTTGTGAAGTTCAGAAGCATGAAATACGACACAAATTAAAGTATAGTGACATTCGGATAGCTGGTCCATTCCAAGATAATCAGGCGGAAGAAAACACAAAACAGAACGAATAAATCAGTCCAAATGGAAAACAACAACAAGTTTCCGTGAATGCAAGTGTGAGACGAAGACAAGTGCGAATTACAATCAAATCCATGATCTGACGGTATCCATAATGAAGTAAAATAGCATAGCAATGTAGACACATAGCCGGTAACGGCACCAATGTTGCTGCATATCATACACAAATACAATGGTAATTGCAAAAACATGCGTATCATGCTGAGTTTGAATTACGTTTATAACAAAACTAAAGGTTTATCCAGAAATCATCCAACGAACTATTATGTACACCTGCGAAACACGGATTGTGTACAGTCGACATGCTACGAAGTTTGGAAACGTCCATCTGGAATGCCTAAGGAAAATTGTGAACATAAAAATACACGATACGATAACTTATGTAGGAGCTCTTTCGCAGCTCGCACGACACGCACCCACACAACTATGTGTAAATTGCAGGTTAGATGGACTGGCCATCGATATTTCTATATATACAACTATATATATATCTATCTATATATATATAAATACGATGTTGTTGTTACGGATACAGCATCATCAGGGCTCCCTCCCATATCCTCAATGCCATGTAATGTTATATACCCCAGCTTATTAGCAATTGTCTAATGTCATAGACACTTCTCTAACACGGGAAAAAGAAGTCTTTTCATGACATCGTTGATCGCTGAACAGTAAAAAAGATGATGACCTGGTCTCATATTGGTGTGTACACAGCTTGCACTGAACAGTATGCTTTGATTTTGTTCACGTGTTTGCCTAGTGAGGTTTGTTAGGTTCTCATTTGGAAATTGGTGGTTTGATCCTTCCTTCTGAATTGATTTAGACTGTAAATGGCACTGAGGCTTGCCAAATGTTTATATACCTCCATTTCCGTGTTTGCCATGTCCCATCTGTACAGCCAAAGTTATTTGTACCCTTTATTTAAGAGCTGTTCGGCTGTTAGTGAAGGTGTTGCTGTGTGTGGCTGTTTTGGTCTTGGTTCCTATTTTGCTAATCTGTCTGCATCGGCATTGACAGGTGTGATTGGGCGTCCAGGGATCCACTGCAGAACTATTTAAACATTACTGGAAGTGATAATGTGGTCAATGGCTAGAGATATTTGGAAACGGTCAGGTCTACAACTACCAGACACGTTTAATGCCTGAAAAGCCGTCATTCAATCTGTGAACACAATGGCTGCTGTTGCCAACAACCGACCATGAGCAGCGCATAAGGTGAAATGGTCAGTGACCCATAGCTGACTGCTAGCTTCAGTTCCAGCAAACCAGAGCTGATAAGACCCTTCTACACCTCCACGCGGTGATCCTGGGTAACAGGTTATAGTAGTTTAAAGGGGCTAAGGAGAAGCGATCGAAAAGGGAAGGCTAACCCGGTACTCAAAATATGCTTTCTAAAGTCGGATGCGTTGGACTAAAAGGTGAACAAATCGCAGTCAAGCTGTAATCTACAGAACAGCGTATTCCATTCTCTGGACTACATACTGCTACGTAGGCCCTTACACAGTTTGGTGGCAGGAGATTGAGAACGAACGAAGCCAAGCCAAACCATTCTGCGAAAATAGCAGTGTATGTGGCTTTTAAAGGAAAGGCATGAACCACGGTCACACACACACACACACACACACACACACACACACACACACACACATATATATATATATATTTACACGAAGAACGTGCAAGTCAAACCGGACCCTTTTATTTGTAAGGAAAAAATCATGTTTTCCAGTAGTCAAAATGCCATCTATTTGTCGATGTAATCCTCTGCAACGTATTTGTACTTATTCCAGCGTTAAAAAAATATTTAAAGCGTCTCAGTGTATAAAGGTGTATCACAATTTCTGAACCAATCTAGAATAGGCTGTTTAATTTGACCTTCCGGTAATTCTTTTAAGGGTCCAAAAAGGAGGATGGATCTGACCTATTTATGAGTAACTGGTTTGAAAGGTAATACCGTAAAGTAACGTTGCAAATGATATTGTGTCACCGTAGTATATAACATAGCGTTAGCATTGTAATAAACGCATTAAAAACAGCGACGTCGATACTAGCCAATCACCACAAGCTAGTTAATGCAATCAGTAAAGTAGCCATAATCAAATAACTAAAAAAGTTAGCACATTTAGGAAAAACCATCAAAGGAGATGTCCTTAAGGAGACAGAAATAAAGATCAGTATTGCACTGACAACAAATGGTTCCTTCAGGGAAAGCACATACTCTTGTCAAAGAATATCAGGATACAACTGAGACAACAAAAATTGCTGGCATTAAAATATGTACACTTGCCCCTGTATAGAGTTGAAACATGTACTTTGGCAATCAATGATATAAACGGTTTTTGAAATGTGAGGTTCTGCAGAATGAAATAAAGTGAGTTGGGCAGAAAGACATTCACATGAAAATGACTGGGGCACACTTTTCGACATGTAAATATTCTACAGAACATACTAACGGGCACATTTAAGAAAATCAGAGATATGGTACGACCGAGTCGCATCTTTACTTCACGGGCATGCATATATATTAACGTACTGACTTATGCAGGAATAAGACACACACAGATGGAGAGACATAATATGACGACATTATAACCTGTCTCAGGAATGACGAAACAGCTGTTGATGATAACTAGATGTGTCAAATGATATGTTTCTATGAATGTTACCGTGAAAAAAAAAATAGATATATTGCGAATTAATAAACAACTTTTTGCCATTTTCGTACATTTTCTCTAATTGTTTCGTATGTTTCTAAAAAAACCTTCTGGGATATTTTTAGCAGGTTTGACATGTAAACAAAGGCACTTAAACTTTGTAATCATATTCAAAGCGTTCTTAATTTATGGGTAATTTTTTTCCCAGGTGCTTTGTAAAAGTGTGTGTTTAAAAAAAAAAAAAAAAAAGTAATATAGACACTTTCTAGAGGATGTTTTTCTAATACGTCATACCACATCTGTGATCACCCTATACCAAAACTATTCGAATCAGTCAAATCGAATGAAGAATAATGTTAACAACATCTTACGTGATTCGAAAAAAAAAGAGAAGAATGTAAATCGAATATGTGTTAATCTGGGGTAGTTGGCCTCGCCGCCGCGATTCAATTTCAACCAGTGTTCGTAAAGCGATCTCAGTCCCGCCAGGCGGAGCGATAGCGCGGGCTTGCGGAAAACGCTCGCCTGACTTTCCCCGTAGAGCTATTGGGGTGCGGTTTGTTTTTGCGTCTCCTCCACCGAGGTGCGCTCCTCTGATCCGTATCAGGAAACGTTTTCAGTACCTGGTGATTTATCTAAGGCTTATAGCAGAGCTCGACAGTTCGTCTCGCTGGTGGTCAGACTCTCGCAAAGAGCTTGTGACCGGCAAATGGAAAGCAGGAATCGTGCCTCAAGGCCCTGTGTTCTCCGGGGGGAGGGGGACCAACCCTCGGGAGAAGGGCAGGCCGGCAGGCCAAATTGTCTCTAGTCCCAGTGAAATCCATCGCCGAGGTCGTTGGGATCCGTTCTGCACAGAGCGCTGCCATCCCTCCTCGAGCGAGCCCGGTCGGTCGGTCGTCTTGTGCGTGTAGGGGCCCCTGTCAGGCGGTCCTAGGTCGACGGAGTGAGGGACGGGTGGAACAACCTCCAAGCGTTTCGTCAGTCGGTCCCTCCGGCCGTGCCAGTGAGGCCTTTTACACACCAGTCCTACGCCGACCGGTGTGAACGCTACGTACGTCTCCGACATATATCTGGTTGATCCTGCCAGTAGCCATATGCTTGTCTCAAAGATTACGCGATGCATGTTCACACTGTCTCACGGTGAAACCGCGAATGGCTCATTAAATCAGTCGAGGTTCCTTAGATGACACGATCCTACTTGGGCAACTGTGGCAATTCTAGAGCTAATACATGCTTATCAAGCTCCGACCCTCGCGGAAAGAGCGATTTTTTTAGTTCAAAACTAATCGTCGTTTCCCCTCCCGGGGTTGCGGCGTTCCCACTTGTGACTCTGGATAACGTTGTGCTGATCGCATTGCCTCATGTGCCGGCGACGCATATTTCAAATGTCTGCCCTATCAAATGTCGATGGTACGTGACATGCCTACCATGTTTGTAACGGGTAACTGGGAATCATGGTTCGATTCCGGAGAGGGAGCATGAGAAACTGCTACCACATCCAAGGAAGACAGCAGGTGCGCAACTTACGCACTCCCGGCACTTGGAGGTAGTGACGAACAAAAACAATACGAGACTCTTTCGAGGCCCCGTAATTGAAATGAGTACACTTTAAACCCTTTAAACCCTATTGGAGGGCAAGTCTGGTGCCAGCAGCCGCGGTAATTCCAGCTCCAATAGCGTATATTAAAGTTGTTGCAGTTAAAAAGCTCGTAGTTGGATCTCAGGCGCAGGCGGGTGGTCCGGCTCGCGCCGGTTCTCCCACGGGTGCTCTTCGCTGAGCGTCCTGGGTGGCCGGCGCGTTTACTTTAAAAAAAATTAGAGTGTTCAAAGCAGGCCTCGGATGCCTGAATAATGGTGCATAGAATAATGGAATAGGACCTCGGTTCAATTTTTTGGTTTTCGGAACTGGAGGTAATGATTAACAGGGACACACGGGGGCATTCGTTTTGCGACGTTTGAGGTGAAATTCGTGGATCGCCACAAGACGAGCTACTGCGAAAGCATTTGTAAAGAATGTTTTCATTAATCAAGAACGAAATTCAGAGGCGCGAAGACGATCAGATACCGTCGTAGTTCTGACCATAAACGATGCCGACTAGCGATCCGCAGGAGTTGCTTCGATGACTATGCGGGCAGCTTCCGAGAAACCAAAGTGTTTTGGTTCCGGGGGAAGTATGGTTGCAAAGATGAAACTTGAAGGAATTGACGGAAGGGCACCACCAGGAATGGAGCCTGCGGCTTAATTTAACTCAACACGGCCAACACTGAAATGAATGACATGCCGAGACCACTTTCCTTTGGTCTAATATGGAACTGGTCCTGGATTTAGACCCTCAGAAATCTGGGGTTATGCTTTCTGTGGTTCGGTTGATCTGCATTCAGTGTTGGATAAAGGAATTGACGGAACAGCACTATCAGGAGTGGAACATGAGGCTTAAATTGACTTAACACGCCAATATTGTAGAATGACTGTCAAAATGAGAGCACCTTCGTGGGGTCTAATAGTGAACATGTGCTGGTATTAGACCCACGGAAGACAGGTCAGTCTCCTAACCCCCAAATTAAAGAGCGCATGTTACGGTAATCTGGTCTTTACCCTGCAGAAATCGCAGGCTCCAGAAACTTGGCCATTGACAAACTAAAAGACCTCTATTGATACGTTCTGGCTAATATTGAACGGGTGCTGGAAATAGACCCTCGGAAGACAGGTCAGTTTTACCCTACTAATGACAGGGCGTTTCTACGTTAATCCTGCTTAACTCGAGAGGAGCCGCAGACATTTTGTTCACGTACTAGGCTGATAAGCCAACGGTGCGAGGTTAGGGATTACCGCCGAACGCCTCTAAGCCAAAATCCCGCCCGAAAGCAGCTCAGAACGAATGCAAAGGGAGGCTTTGACATGGTTGGGACCTGGGGCCCACGCTCCAGCCCCGCCCGGTCAAGCTCTCTGCCGTTCGCTGTTCAAAGGGGGCGGGAAGCTGCTCGATATTCACCCCATACGGCGATGAGGTATGAAATCATTTGTAGAAGACTTAGTTCTCCTTTGGGGTGCCCTAAGCAGTAGATCAGCTATATCACTGCAAACTGCTGAGACTCAACCCTTGACCATGAGATATGTCCGCTCCACAGGCGAACAACATCTCCGTGCAAGACTAGGCTTTTCACCTGGTCGAATGCACTATTTCGAGCGGAATCACAGGTCGCTGACGTTTAGTCCACGTGCTTTGCTGATAAGCTAACATCTTAGGGATTACGGTCGAACGCCTCTAAGCCACAATCCCGCCCTAAATTTCAGCACCGCTGAGATGGGAGGCTTCGACATGACTGGGGCTTGCGTCCCGGCCCGATCGAGCCGCAGGAATGCACCTGGTAAAAAGCACTCCTTCCTCGCTCTTTGCATCTGTCTGCTATCAGTCATTCCAATGGACGCAGAAGAGATGCAGTCCAGCGGATATTGCACCTCCTGCCCTATGGTTACAAGCTCCCTGGTGGCGGGGAATGCTAGGCGTACCATCACTGCAGATGAGCCGAGAAAATAAAGCGAGCAAAAAGATACCTCACTCATATGCATATGCTACGTTTCTGGCAGGACGTGACGATCCTGGTAAAAAGTCACACTGGACTGCCTCTCTTCCGGGATAGTACAAACTAGTGCATAGTCCATCATATCATTACCAAACGCTATAGACACAAGTAGGGAAGACTTGATAGTCCTGCAAGACAATTTCCTAAGAGAGACAACTCTGACCAAAAACAACTGCTGCCTTGCAGTTAGGCTGGGGACAGCAAAAGGCTAAGGAGGGAAACCCTACAGAAACGCCTGTTGAAATCGGATGCACTGAGCCACTGGCTAACAAATTGAAACAGTGCAACGTAAATATCGCTGTAAACAGCGTACGATGAAGATGAAGAAGAAGAATATGTGTTAAACAAAAATAAGTTTGGGTGCCGGAAGGACAGACCGACATATGCATGTCCAACATGATCTGACCACATATTTGTACAATGTCTGGAGGACAACAACTAATGATAAAATTGACATGATGTGGATACGCATTAATAACAAACAAACGGTATACAACCGAGATAAGAAAATGTTGTGTTTCATAAAACCATGCAATCAAGGTGACAATTTAATGAACATCAAGCACTGAAGTCAAGGACACTATTAGATCAATATATGTTCTACTGTCTGCACTTAGCATGCATCACAATATTACTTTTTAGTTAAGATACAGTCTAATTATAGAGTTTTGGAAAACAAAATAACATAAAAGCAGTGTATTGCAGGCCATCAGCAAGTTGTACAATTCTTAAACCAACCGAAAAAAAGGTTGAGCAAATCAGCCACAGAGCCACCATTATTTATTAACACGGTAATTGAAGTAAACAGACAAGAGCAATATTGTGTATTGTGATCAGGATAAGACACATACAACTCTTCGGTCATATGTATACACAATTTAATCTCAATCATGTGTACATGCGGAAAGACACATCAATTTGAAGAGCACATACTGCAAAATAACCTCAAATATGCCATACAGAGACAGACTTACCAAGCTAGAGAAACAGTGCATGACTATATACGCTATGGATCTATATGGAAATTAGAATAAAGAAAAATGGAACGTGCAGTTACTGAACAATGAACCCATAGAATACAAAATAACACTATACGGAAATATAATCTGCTTACATGATAGCGTCCAGCGAATACATTTATGGAACAAATACAGCATCATGTTATACAAAAAATCATTGCAGGAAAAAGAAAGAGAGATATTAAAACATCCATACAAACACAAAGCAATAAACTAAATGTAACAAGAAGCGCTCAAAGTGGCAATATTTACTCAACAAGAATTGAAAATGAGATCAGGCACCAAAAAGTAAAAAATGACCAAGCAAGAATGAAATTATAAATGCTTTTCTTTGTAAAATCTGGACTCAAAGAGTTGAACAAATTATAAACAAATCATGAATAAATGCTGAGACAGTGTTGCAAATGCGAAAGGAAGTGTCCATGATTCTTATATTAAAACAGGGTAAAGACAGAACATGAATGGTTTACATGGATCTTTGTGTGTCGCAACGACAAGAATAACACCACTGACATAATAGGCTACTGTGACATTGCATAACATAGGCCACGGTTGAGTGGTTTAATTAGAGTAGCATAGATGGCGCCTGATAGGCTGAGGGTCTTTTCTCTAGTTATTGAGTCTATTAAAATGAACTCCCACATCGATTAACCACTCTCCGTAAGCGATTGCCCCAAAGCAGTAAAGTATTAAGCTGCTCCAGCCTAGCCCGCTAAGTAGGAAATCCTTGTATCAGCTACATCCATTTCAAACCAGAGCTGGGACCTGCACGAGGGCATCTGTCCCTGTAGAAGTACAGGGTGACTAAGAACTAAAAACTAAGAAAGACAGAACACAATATTAGAGATACAGACCCACTAGCTTCATTTTGTGCACATGTACGCTGCTGGAAAGAATGTTACATACCACACGTATGTTTTATTTGTAGAGAAACCATCTTTTATACCAAAACACGCACGAGAAAGGAGATAAAGAAACATTAATACAAGTTGGAGTATGTTTGTATTAATGGATAGGGGACTTTCTCCAAAATAGATTAACGAGAGTAAAGGGAAATGAGGTTTGCATACGGTCAACCAAAACATAATGCTCATGTCGTGTTAGTCAGGGTTAAGATAAAACGTGCTTATTAATCTTCCCACATCACTTCCAGGCAGTTTTCTTTGGAAACATGCAATTTGCCGTGGCAATATAGCTAACAAGGTGGGGATCGTCAATGAAATCTAAATAGTCATGAGCTTTATAACATTCAAATGTACTTCAGTCAGGAGGGCCCCAGTCTGCCTACTCAAGTACCCGGCAGAACGTGAAAAGAACCACTGTATCCCGCCAACAAAAAATAAATTACCAGTACATTCCTCATGTCAAGACCTCTACACCTCACGGTAGAAGAGGAGCGACTAAGTAAGTAAGTACCTTAAGTCAGGGCCCAACGAGGAGGAATACGATTATTGTTATTTATTTGCATATCCATTTTGAATTGAATTTTTCAGATTGAATTCAAGTGAACAAGTTTAGAGTGGGAAGAAAGACTAACGTCTGGACAGGAAAAAAATACTGGCGAAGACCCTCACCTCGGTTTCCTAGTAGCCATCCCTGGAAACGACTGGTTTCATGGCAACCTGGCTAACGAGGTGACCAATCGACGTGATCTCCCTAGTAGTAAATGGCACGAAGATGGAACACATCGTAACACAACCGCCTGGAAGAACCCGGTACACCTTCATCAGAACGCTCGGGATGTGAGGAAAGCTACTGCAACCAGCCACATAACAACTTTTTTCAGGATGCACAAATCATTAACCTATTCGTCGTGGACATTCGCAAACTAGAACATGTTTAACGTTCGTTTATTTATAATAACTAAAACTAATTGACAAGCTATCCAGATCTGCTAGCTACGGTATATAATTCAGCCAATTGGCAAGTAGTGGTCAATTTACAATATTACAACTGCGGACATGTCCAAGATTACCAGCTACTTGAGAAGAGCTGACTGATAAATTAAAGCCACTCTTAAAATAAGTAAGGGATACATTGTTGGCGTTGAGATAAATATAATGAGAGCCACTTAATTTATAAGGAATATAAATGAGATTAAATGAAGCACATCTTTAAAACGCGGTTTATAAATTAATTCATTCCTCAGAATACAAATATGTCAACCGCGCTGAAAAAAGTATTTTTTAGAAGTCATAAATATGTAATCACCAGATGTCATATATACTCAGACATGAGGAACTTTATATTTTGTCATCGGTCAAAGTAAGTGCATTTTTAATTAGGTAAAGAAATCAAAAAAGAGTATGCATTACCATTGGCACTGATGGGATTATACATATTTAAAAAATGCCTTTTACAGTGTTGAACAACATTTTTATTGGTAAACACATTAAGGTAGCTAGAGCAAAAATATAATAATATAAAGATAACTATTGATTGCCAGAGAATTAGCGAAAGGTGAGCAACATTTGCACAGTGATATTCAAATAAAGAAAGAATATGATAATTAGCATACGTTTATCAAACCCTGGCCAGTAATATTCAGCTGAAGGAAACCGATGCAAAGTACATATACTTATGAATGAGACAACAAGAAACAGTTTAACAACAATAACAGGGAACCTTAACCTAAATAACATCGGTGTGCAACTATGGGAACCTGCACAGTCACTGAAGGAATTGGTCTTAAAAAAACCAACAATCACTAGAATACAATGTTATTTTTGGTAATGGAAAAGTGTAAAGGACAAATATTTACTGAATCATAAAATATGGTTAGCACAACAAATATACTTGCAAAAAAGGAATAATGATGTTAAAAAGGGCGAACAATCAAATGGACATATGAATAACTACTGTGACAGAAAAACACAAGATCACAAAAATTAACCAGCAAGATTCAGATGGTGCTCTAAGGCAAATAGAAAATATGAAATCCCGAGGAGGGGACACCGTTACGCATTCACTGCTAGAAGGATAGAACAAATGGTTAATACCTGACATGTGGCACTTGAGGAGAACAAAATGGAGTAGAGCCGAAATGACATTTTATCTGAAAACACATGTCAACAAGGGAACCATCTAATGTTTATCACACAAAAGATTGAAGGTTCATTTTAATAAATGAAACGCATAATAACAGTCTGAATAGTAATGAGGAAAGTCTCAGATACAGGCTCTAGCCAGTAAGCAAGTATATATCAAGTTACTCTATTTTTAAGAAGCGACGTCACTGAACTCCGAACGTATCCATATATGATCAGTCTCTCTCATCAGGAAAATACATGGGTATTAATGAAGCAGATTTTTTAAAAATTGTTTGCAAATTAATTATGCACAACACAAATATGCTAACCACCCCTGTCAGAACATGTTTCAGTACTAAGAAAGGCAAGTACATAACGTTCGGCCAGATAAAACATATTGATTAGACTAAATTAGTCAGGGTTCAGGGAAAACATACTGATCAAGACCTCACTATCAATTCCAAACCAGTGTGTTATACAAATACCCTGTCTATGTCATGTTATGCTGAAAGGTGGAAATTGATGTTGTGATTTCCATACTTGTGATCTTATTACTAAACTTTGCATTATACTACATCGAGTAGGCCCCAAGTCTGTGTTCTCAATTTCACTTTGAGATACAATAAAAGATTTCAGTTATAAATATTGACTTCATACCTCCTGTTATAATTCTCATGGCTTGGTTATAAGTTTGCTAATTTTGTCAAATGTCGCCTTTGTTGCCGTTGTCCATGCCGCAATGCCATACTCGAGAACTGGTCTCACTCTTCTAGCGTACAGTTTCTTTAGTATACTTTCGTCTGCTCCCAAACTTGTGCCAGCAAGTTTCCTCATGATTGCCATTCTTTTTCTGGCTCTCATTCGGTTTCTCTAGATCTGACTTTTCCAAGTCATTCGCCGACCAAATGTTACTCCCAAGTAGTTTGGGTTATCCTTTCGCCGCAGATATTTGCCGTTAACACTTATGTTGGCGTTTTGTGGTTTGCTTGAAAGCGAGAATATCATAAATGTTGTTTTTTCTTCATTAATTTTGACCAGCCATGAGTTCGCCCACTCCTTCAGCGATGTTTGGGCCTGCTGCATTCGAGTTCTTGCTATAGTGAAATTTTTTTCAGAGATCAACATAGCCAGATTGTGTGGAAACATGGAGCTGGGGACTCTTATTGATATATTCTCTATGATGCCATTTATATACACCAGGAAGAGTGTGGGTGACAGTACTCCTCCTTGTGGTACTCCCTGCTCAAGTGTCACCTGTTTTGCTCATCTGTCCTTGTACTTGAACTCTGGCCATTCTGTTTTTAAGGTAGTGACTGATCAATTTGTACATTTTCCCTCAAACTTCACTTCTTTGAAGCTTGACTTTAAGTGCCTTTTTCCACACTTTGTCAAATGCTTTGTCTAAATCAACACAAACTGCTACCGTATGCTTTTTTTCCTGGTAAGCATCCTCTATTTCATGGGCTATGAGAGTGATCTGGTCCTCAGTGGATCTGAGTTGTCTAAAGTCTTCTTTCTGTGGAATAAGTATGTGTCTTTCTTCCAGATGCTACATCAGTCTGATGTTTATCATAAGCTCCATCAGTTTGCCTACACAGCTCAGTAGACTGATATGCCTGTATCCATTTGGATCTGCTCTATCTTTTTTTTTTTTTTTTGGTACTGGTAAAATTACATCATTTCTCCATGCCTGCGGTACAATTCGCCATTTCCAGCTTTGGTTCAGGACTGATAGTAACTTCCTCGTTGCCGTTTGGCATAACCCTATCAGTATTTCGTGTGTTACCCCATCTTTTTCGGGCGTTTCCTTTTTCTTTAAAGTTGTCATGACCTCTTTAAAGTTGTCATGACCTCTTCCATTTCATTCATTGTTAGTTTTGCAATCATGTGCTCCACTGATGTCATTTTGATGTTGTCGTGGCTCTTTTGTTCTTCACTAATGTATGTATGCCTATCTGTAGGGACATCAATGTGGTTTTCAATGACATAATGTTCAACACAGGCGTTTGCTGCTTTGTTTCCAGTCAGCATGTTTCGCCCTGCTTGATGGTAATTTGTTTGTTTGATGGAGTCTCGTCATTCATGGCTCTGACTAACTTCCATAGTCTGTTCCTTTCTTTATCTAAATTGAGGCTTTCTGTCTTGTTTTTCCAGCTGTCTCTTGTAATTTTGTTTAGTGTTCTTTTGTATTTTGCAGTGGTGGCTTAGAATGCTATATTTGCCTTCATACATTTTATATCTCTACCATGTTCCTAGCATTTGAGACTTCGTCTTCCGCTTCTGCAAATTCTCATTCCAGCATGGCTTGTAGTTTTGCTTAACCCTCAACGGGTGGTTTCGGTGGCGGCTGCGGGCATTATTGATTTGCTTAAGCTTTCCACAATGGCTTTCATATTGTTATTCCGTGTATTGATGGTTTTACACAGCCCATCTGTCAGGATTGCAATTCTGTTTATAATTCCAACGTGGGATCGGTTTTATTTCCTGTGGGCCTACTTCAATGTCAACTTCTAGCCTGATTGACCTGTGGTCGCTACCTGCCAATTGGTTTAGCACCTAGCAGTCTATTTTGTGGTGAATATCCACCGTGTAATAGGCTAAAATCTGGAATAGAGGTGGTATGTTATGTTTTTGAATAGAAGCTAGGGCTATGCTCCGGCCTATCGATGAGAAATAGATTTGTGTTTATCGCCCAGTCTACCACTTCATCACCTGTGTTGTCTGTGTTTGAATATCCCCATCTCTCCGAGCGGCTGTTGAAGTCTCCAACTACTAGGCAGCTGGAGTCCTTGATTTCCATACTCGAGAGCGACAGGTCTATCATTGGTGGGCCATACAGGTTGAAGATGTGGATCTTCGTTTCTTGTGTCATTATGTCGACTCCTACAATTTCTGCTTGACTGGTGTGATTGACAGCTACCGAGCTACTCTGTATGTCGGTATCAGAACCTCACCTTAGGGACCTTCTCTATCAAGACCGAAGGTTTGGTATCCTTTAATTAAGAATGTGTGGTTATTGTTGAGCTGCGTTTCTTTGATAGATGCCACGTCAATCTTACCTTCATGCAGATGATATGTTTTGGAAAACCATTTGTTAATGACTCCCTCCGCATTCCACTGTAGCATTCTGAGTGTCTTGTGTTTTTGGTCCATAGTTGTTGCCCCATCACGTTGTGCCTTGAATCCACACCACATGGGTGGGTGACCACCAGTAGCATTGGTCGTGCCCCTTCGAGGCGTGAGGCTTGGCACTCTCGCTCCACAGGATGGGCGCAACAATCGTTTCTGTTAGGTTGTACCGTCATCATACAGCTATTTACGTTGCACTGTTTCGTTAAGCCTGTGGCCCAGTGTATCCAATTTCAACAGGCGTTTATGTAGGGAAACCCTCCTTAGCCTTTAGCTGTCCCCAAGCTATCTGCAAGGCAGCAGTTGTTTGTGGTCAGAGTTGTCTCTCTTAGAGAAGTTGTCTATCGAGTATTCACCACTCGTGTCTATAGGATGTGGTGATGATATGATAGAATGGACTATGTACTAGTTTGTACTTTTCCGGAAGAGAGGCAGTCCAGTGCGTCTGTGTCCCAGGATCGTCACGTCCTTCCAGAAACGTAGCATATGCATGTGAGTGGGGCATCTCCGTGCGCCTTTTATTTTCTCGGCTTCTCGGCAGTGATGATACGATATCATTCCCAGCCACCTGGGAGGTTGTCACAATAAGGCAGCGGTTCAATGTCCGCTGGCCTGCATCTCTTCTGTGTCCATTGGGATGACTGATAGCAGACAGAGGCAAAGAGTGAGGCAGGAGTGCATTTAACCAGGGGACAAGCCTGGTCATGGCACGGGGATGTTATTCGTCTGGTGTGCCGACATATATAATGATCAAAGGTTGAGTCTTAACAGTTCGCAGTGAGATGGCTGCTCTACTGCTTACGAAACCCCGACCGAAAACAAAGTCGTCTACTAGTGGTTTCACACCTCAACGCCGTATGGGGATGAATATTGAACAGCTCCCGCCCGCTTTTATCTGCGGGACGGCAGAGACCAGTTTCTGCGGCTCGACCGGGTCGGGCTGACGCGCGAGTCCCAGGTCCCGACCATTTCGTTGCCTACCGTCGCAGTGATGCTGATATTCAGGGCGGGATTCCGACTTAAATGCGTTCGGCCGTAATCCTTCAGATGATAGCCTCGCACCATTAGCTTATCAGCTAGGCACGTTGACCAAGTTCTGAGATCTGCGATTCCTATCGGATGGGGCATGATTACCTTAGCAACGCTCTGTCATTAGTAGGGTAAAACTGACCTGTCTTCCGAGGGTCTAATACCAGCATCCGATCACTATTAGACCCAACGAATTGAGAGAGATATTTATCAGTCAATGACCAACTGTCTGAAACCTGCGATTCCTCTCGGACTGAGCAGGATTACCGTAGCAACGCCCTTTCATTTGTAGGGTAAAACTGGCCTGTCTTCCGAGGGTCTAATTCCAACACACGTTCCCAATTAGGCTCCACTCATGGTGGTGCCCTTCCGTCAATTCCTTTAACGAACACTGGAAGCGAGCCGATCGAGCCACCGACTGACTGACTGCCCCATGTTCAACTGCTGTTCACATGGACCCCTTCTCCACTTCAGTCTTCACAGTTCTCTTTTGAATATTTGTTACTACCACCAAGATCTGAACCGAACTGCTCCACCAGGATCGCGCCCCTGGCTTCAACGCTCATCCCGACGGCCCTACTACTCGTATCAGCCTCGTTTCGTTGTTGCCGAGACGGCCCGGTATAGGTCCGACGCTCTATCGCCATCCATTTTCAGGGCTGGTTGATTTGGCAGATGAGTTGTTACACACTCTTTAGCGGGTTCCGACGTCTATGGCCACCGTCCTGCTGTTATATATCAACAAACACCGATTTTGGTTCATCCCACAGTGCCAGTTCTGCTTACGAGAAGCAGCCAACTTGGCACAAGCATTCGACAAGCGCCCGGCTCCAGTCGAGCGATCCGGACTTATTTACTCATTTATAGTTTGAGAATAGGTTAAGGTCGTTTCGTCCACAAGACCTCTAATCATTCGCTTTACCGGATAAAACTGCGATCGAGCGCCAGCTTTCCTGGTGAAAACTTCGGAGGGAAGCATCTACTAGATTAGTCTTTCGTCCCTTTACCCAAGTTTAACGATCGATTTGCACGTAATGATCGCTACGAACCTCTACCAGAGTTTCCTCTAGCTTCGTTCTACTCAGGCATAGTTTACTATCTTTCGGGTCCCAGCGTGCACGCTCCCACTCCGCCCCACTGACGACGCAGACGGGACGGGCCGGTGGTGCGCTACCTCCCGCACGAATTGCTCCGAGGGGGAAGAAGATCCCACCTGGGCCGCACCGAGGCGGCCCTCGCTTTCACTGCGCCTTTGGGTTTCGTACGAAACAATCACTCGCGCGCATGTTAGACTCCTTGGTCCATGTTATGTAGACGAAACACCACATTTCAAACTCCTACATTTCATCCGTCTTAACCATTGTCCATGGTTGATACATATACAGCGAAATTGACAATGCACGAGTAGTGATGATTATTTTGTATCAGATCTATAATGATATAAATCTACAATGCACTTTCAAAGACACTAATGGGGTCGAAGTAGGGTCTGGGAACAATGCCCCACCTACTTCAAACGGATGATGATGGGAATCTACAGCCTCTCACATGTGTGGTGCAGTGATCGCAGAAGCTGCTGTCCGGCTGACATCTCACATCTAGCTTAGTGTATTTCCTGCACAAACGTGTCCAGAGCAACACCTTCTAATTGGTGACACTATTGGTTACTGAGTTTGCCATGCGGGGGGGGGGGCGAATACCTGGTGGTTTGGGGACCCTCACGGTAGCTTGGGGACCCTCACGGGTTCAGCGATGTACTCACTGCCGAGTGGAACATACTCTGGCTGTTACCAACCCAAACCCCACCCATTGGATCCATATGCTATTGATATGTCGTCTGTCTTACTACACAGCTTTTCTTTGTCCAACTTACGATACCTCTTCCAAGGATCGAATAATGGTCGAATCACCCAGAGAGGAACCGGGCCTAACCCAAATCTCAGATCCAGCGCGATCACTGGGTAATCGGACATTGCACTACCGTAGAACTAAACTGACTCTAAGGGTCGAGGAGTGGGTCCGAGCAATCTTATCACATTGTAAAGACGGAGTTGTTGTGGCGTCGGAGGGTGTTGGGGAGAACGTGAAGACATAGTGATCAGGACGTGACACAGACACGTGAAACGGCTTAAATACATAATAGAGAACAGCGAACTGCAATGAAATCCCCTGTGGCTATTGAGGAATTCACTCAACCTAACACCAAGCTAACTCCTAATTGATTCAGCGAAACTCCAAAATGGCCTAGGAGGGAAATGACAAAGCCAAGTACATCACTCGTCCATGGACAAAAACACACCGGATGTGCTCTTTGAGAGGCAGAAGTCTGCAGCAAACCAACCCAATAATACAATGCCAGGAAGAAACATACATTCGTCAAACGACCTCAGGCGTCGCTTCGTTCACGAAGGTCAGCGTAACAGAGCTAATTGTCCTGCTATGTGCGATCAGTTAGTGTTAGGGAACTTTCAGCTTAACATGTCTGGCAACTGAGCTGACCAAAACACAACACGACCATCAAAACGACATATCCCTATTCTAGGAAATTTCCAAAACGACAAATTCACATCGCGGGCTTTACATAGTATAAGTGGGAATGCAACACATGCCAGTGCATTATGACCCTTGTCAGGAGAGACACACACGCAATTGTAACTAACAATCATGTAGATGATATTAACAACCAAACAATACTGTTACCATGCACTAATAACACAAAATACATACTGCATAACTTGTAATTCCCTCATACGTCACAAACGTGTCTACCTGCATTTGAACCTACTTAAAAGAAACAGTGTTGGTTGAAGATGTTAATTCCCATATGCCACATCGTGGATACCGCCGGGTTTTTTTTCTTCTGTATAATACATATGAGATGTAAGAGCTGGGTGATGGTACTGATCTCACACTGCTCCAGAGTCTCCAAGTACTGCCAACTCTTTTGCACAGAGTACTCGGTACAGCCAGCCGCCCCGATCCTGACTTTTGTAGCGGCTGACTTGATAAATAACAATACCACTAAAGTCTGAGAAATTGTTGGAATCGATGATCTTCTTATTCTGCAATTATTGAAACGCTGAAGAGGGATAGGATGGTTCGAAAAAAACTATCATGGGATTTCAGAAAAGTTAACTGGGACTGTTATGGCCGGAAAACTTAATCTGAGTTTAGTCACCTAAGTACGAGTGATTATATCAATTCAATATGCAAACATGTTTGTGCCACCATCTCAACAACTGCAATAAAATGCATTCCAAAGGAGACGTACATGAAATATAAACCGTATTGGCACCAACAGCTGGAGGAGGCGGTCAAACAGATGCAAGAGATCAACAAGGAAAAACAAATGTATTAATACAATACACAAAACACAGTACAATAGATGGAAAGCAAAAGTAATACACATTACTAAACAAAGCAAGAGGCAGACTTGGAGAAAACATGTATCACGATGGATCCAAAGAAAGAAGGACAAAAAGAGTTTACATTACTGAGTAACCTTGAAGGGAACACGAGAAAGTCAAACTCAACACTTCTGGACAAAAGAATATGTAGACGAAATAGTAGCAAACATCAAGTAAGCTGGGATCAAATGTTACGTTAGAGTACCTAAAGCGCAATCAAGAACACTGCAGGATTAAGCGCTTTTTAAGCACTCCTTAAACATCGACTCCACCAATATGACTGCCTTTAAACAACACTTCACTGAGTATGACGTTGAGAAAACCGGCAAATAATAAAGCACCATGACCAGATAAAGTTAACAATGAGATGATGAGTTAATTCGGACTAACAGTGAGATATGTATTTGTATAGTCCAGCCACAGACCATAGGACGAAGAACTATTGTCATCGACGTGGCTATCAGCAACTATCAAACCAAACTTGATTAAAAGTAAACAAGCAGGAACACCTGGAAGATATATATGTG
Source organism: Ariolimax columbianus (assembly GCA_036924085.1). Classification (NCBI taxonomy): domain Eukaryota; kingdom Metazoa; phylum Mollusca; class Gastropoda; order Stylommatophora; family Arionidae; genus Ariolimax; species Ariolimax columbianus. The sequence continues at coordinate 5,977,158 of JAVGWX010000004.1, read as the reverse complement.
TCGCTCACCTCATGATTTGGTAAATAATAGTAAACAACAGATTATATTGGAACGCAAAATTGGCTGGAAAGCTATAATTGTTTTGATAGAAACCAGGCAGGGTTCAGGCGGGGACACCGATATGATTATCACCTCCTCACGTTTACACATCATGTGGTGGATGGATGGTAACAATGGGGATACAAGGAAAGGGTATCAACTGGATACATGCCTTCCTGACCAATTGATACCAGCTTTGTAAATACGTTAGAAAATGGACTACCACATAGCTCTCCACTAGACATCTACAAGTGTCAAAGGCATTGTCGGCTGAGGATATATCCATTTGAACTACCGAGACATGATTCATTTTGGCAAAAGATAAAACTACAAACAATTTCAGTATACTGCGAACTGTGGAAAATAAAGATACTTGTACATACACAAAAAAACATATGCGCCAGTGATTTAGAAGCTATGATATAAATTATCATCATAATGAATAATGTAATACTAATAAAATATGATACTCCAGTGTATCTGGAAGGAACATTAGACAGACATCTGAAATTGGAGATCCAAATCGGCAATGTCAGACGTGAAGTAACCAAGCGTTTAAATGTAATCAAAAGACTAGCTAGTTCAAATTGAGGAGCAGATCAGATAAACAAAATCTTCGGCAACTGTAGCTTAGTTTTGTTATGACCGGTGATGGACGTATAGCCTCTCCACACAGACACTGTCTATAACAATATTATATCATCTATTGAACGGATGAAGAATCAAGCTTTCAGACTAATTTGTGTCGGGATGAGATCACCACCTTATGCAGAGTGCGAGGTATATGCTAACATAGAACCGCTAAATATCAAGAGAAAGGGGACATTGACTGAAACGGCAGAGATATACATAATACAAAAAGGATCATCCAAATAGGTTACCAATTTACACTTGGAAGCAACAGATAATACTGAAGCAAGTGTCCCCACTGAATGTTACTCCAAGTCGGTTCTGGAGGTGCTGAAGAACACAATGTACACATACAAGGAGATATTCGTGGTGGGCACGGCGATAAACAACAACATAACGTCCCACCAGATACATTTCACCTTGTAATGGATGGCAGACAGATTGGCATAAAGAGGAGCATATAAATATCAATTGGATAGACCCCGCAGTAACCACACAGTAAAACGAATTATTAAGAATAATACTCGAGACAAGTGGATGGACAGTTGGTCGACGGGAACAGCAGGTCGCCCTGTATTTAGGTCACAACCAAAAAGTAACGAGGACATTGAAGAAAAAAAAACTACAGAGAAGAGATCGAAGGCTGAAATTTAAGTTCCGAACAGGACATACCAGAGTCAATAGCTACTTTAACCGCATCAATCTTCAGCAACTGCCCCTGTGCAAGCATTTCTTTCATCATGGGTGTCTCACTAAACTCTGAGACTTTAGCCATCAGCAATATATCTTTTTTGTATGTGTATCCCATGCTTAATCATGCCCCTCCATGTAATACGATCATTGACGTCATTTGTCCATGATTCCATATCGATGCCTGCGTCATTCATATTTTTCATCCATTCACCCGTGTACTGATGTAGTGGTCGGCCCAGAGACATTTTCACCAACCGTAATTCGCTAAAGATAAACTATGTTGGTATTCTGCTATCATCCATCCTCCGAATGTGTCCCAGTCAGCGGATCCATCGATGACTAAGCATGGGAAAGATTGTAACAATGCATGTTCTCTCAAACTCCTTTGCGTTGGTGATCGTGTCTTGCCACCCAATGCATATGATTATGTGCAGCCCCCTCGTGTGATAGCTGTTTAGCAGTCTTTGCTGGTGCATTGTAGGTTAACCATGTCTAACTGCCGTAAAGAAGGATGCTGATGATACAGGGCTGGTAAACAAGTGTTTTTGTTTTAACAGTGAGCTTCGTGTACTCTCAGATGCTATTTTTTAATATGCTCATTGTTGTTGCTGCATTTCCTATCCTGATATTGATCTCTCTGTCCAGGGATAGTTTATTATTGACTGAGTATAACAAGTACGCACAGTGATCAACTACATCGATAGCTTCATCATCAATTGAGATTACTGATGGTTTGTTTGCACCATGGACCATAACTTGTGTTTTCGCTTTACTGAATGTTAACTCGAACTCACAGCAGGCATCCGAAAATGAAGATAATAAGCTTCGCAGTTCCTTCTCTGGGTGAGTCGTAATCGCGGCATTATCCGTAAAGAGCAGTTATCTCATTAGCACCCTGCTTATTTTGGTTAAGGCTTACATTCTTGGCGAATTGAATAGGTCACCATCTATGTGAGAGTGAATGAAGATACCACCTTCCTGTTAATGAAATGCATGCCTAAGGAGAAGTGAGACATATATTCCAAAGAAGGATGGGGCAAGTACACAGACTTGTTTTACTCCGCACTTGATTGCGAACTCCTCTGAGGATGCATCGTCTAAATGTGTGGTGCCTTTCATGTCAGTGTGGAACGACTTGATAATGCTCAGAAGAATCGGTTGGCAACACATCTTCGCGAGCGCTTTGAACAGACCCACAAGATTGAACAACTCAAATGCCTTCGTGAGATCTATGAAAGCAATACACAATGGTTCCTTTTGTTCGCTACATTTCTCTTTCAACTGTCGTAACGAGCATATCATATATGTGGTAGACCTATTCCCACGAAATCTGCACGGTGACACTGGGTAAGTTTGTTCTACTAGGACCTGGCGTCTGAGTAGAACAATTCTGACAAGTATCTTCCCAACGGTACACAGAAGTGAAATTCATCTTTAGTTGTTCCAGTCACTCCATCCCCCTTGTTCTTGTACATAGGTGCAATGCTCGAATCTTTGAAATATACGTGATCTGGTGGGATTGGACTCTAATTATTGGCCAGTTTGTAAAGGCAACCACAATATCGGGCGTATGCATGAAAATGCACAAAGGCTGCTTCAATTATGCACACAAAAAAGCAATATATGCAATATAAACTCGTACTGGGTAACAAAGGATCGCCTTAAGGTATCATATGAACACCCACGATCTGGTCTTTGGTACCAACTGGACTTTATTATCTCCAAGAGATAACAAATGATTTAAACCCAATTAACACACAGCTACACGTGTGCTGACTGTGATACTGAACAAACGTTGGTCGATGTACGTGTCAAGCTGAGACATAAGCGAATCTTCACGCGAGGTATAAACCAATTTTGAGGATACATATAGTCAACACAAAGGAATCAGAAAAGTGTTGCTGGTTCCAACAGGAGCTCGCGAATGATCTCACTGATACATCAGGATACTGTACAGCTAGTGAACAGTTGGATTTAAATAAAGAAGCTACTCTCATATCAGCAGTATCAGCGTTTGGCATTAGAGAACACATGAATAATGACGGGTTTGAAGCAAATACTTGGATACTGTAATATTTTGAATGGAACGATTCGATTCTCTCTCTGGAAATGTTCGTAATTGTCCATGATTCGCAGCCATAAGCTGCCACGAGAAAAAAACAGGCTCTTAAGACTTTTACTTGTATCACTTTGTTGGTGATCTGCCATAATTTCTTCAAGCTGTTTAGCCTCTTCAATGACATGGCTAGTCTTCTTCTGTTTTTTTCGAGCAGTCGCCATTTCGTCAATTTTAGAGCCCAGATATTCAAAATGTGTGACCTGATCCATTTCATCACCACTAACTGCAAATGTATGCTGACATTGTGTTTTGTCGGTGGTCATTACCTTTGTTTTGTGTATGTTTATAAACAGGTTTTGAACTTCACTATTTCCATTACCTGCTCTAGCCCTTCTGCACGTCTTGATAGTATTCACAGTGTCATCTGCGTGGCGTAACTTTGGAATCTCGTACCCACTATAATGATAAACACCAGACTGATGTGGCATATGGATAAAAAATTAATACAGTAAGCAGGCTTTACACAGCACAGATCCACTGATGATCAGATCGCCCACATAGCCCAGGAAAAAGTGATGATTACCAGGAGCAAAAACACACAGTAGCGTTTTCGGTGGATCTCAAAAAGGCATTTGACAAGGTCTTGAATGAGGGACTTGAATTCAAGCTACGAAGAAGTGAAGTTTGTAGGAAAATGTACAGCTGGATCACCCACACCCTCAAAAACAGAACAACCAGAGCTCAAGTACAAGGGCGGATGAGCAAAAAGGTGACACTCGAGCAGGGAGTACCCAAAGAAGGAGTACTGCCACCCACACTCTTCCTGGTGTATATAACTAACATCACTGAGAATATACCAATAAGAGTTCACAGCTCCATTTTTGTAGACGATGTGGATATGTGGACCTCTGAAAAGAATCTCACCATAGCAAGTAATCGGATGCAGCAGGCCCTAACATCGCTGGAGGAGATGGCGAACTCATGGATGGTCAAAATAAATGAGGAAAAAACAACATGTACGATATTCTCGCTTTCAAACAAACTCAACAAAAAAACAAAAAAAAAAGTCTTAATGGCAAATATATGCCGCCAATTGACAACCAAAATTACCTAGGAGTCACATTTGATCGGCGCATGACATGGGCAAGTCAGATCGAAAGAAACCGAATAAGAGCCAGAGAAAGAATGGCACTCATAAGGAAACTTGTTAGCACAAGCTGGGGAGCAGACGAACGTATACTAAAAAAACTGTACACTAGAAGAGTGAGATCAGTCATCGAGTATGGCATTGCGGCATGGACAACAGCAGCAAAGACGAACTTTGACAAAATTAGCAATCTCCAAAACCAAGTCATGAGAGTTATAACATGAGGCATGAAGTCAACGCCAATTGTAGAACTGGAAAAGATTACAAATCTGCAAAACATGACCGACATAAGAGACTGCAAAGCCCAGCAGCAAGCAGAAAAACTCAGAAGATTAACGGACCATCCAATGCATAAGAGACTAACTAATTTTGGAAATGGGAAACTAAAGCGGAGAAACTTTGCAGAAATAGCCAAAACAAAGATGAACGAAGACCCAATGAACGCATTAACAACACCAAAGCCCATCCCTACTGTACGCATCCCTACCTCAAAGCAGCATATATTTCCAGAGCTGGTATAAAATATACCAGTTATTGGAAACAAGAGCAGCATGACTGAAAAATAAACAAGAGACATAGCCCTGAGGTACATAACGAAAAACTACCCAATGTGAGTGGCAAATGGAAAATTCCCAAGCAATGTTAGAGCAGGGGCAGATGCACTGAGGGTTGCAGTAAAAGCAATACTGACAGGCGAAAGCAATGAAAGCCAGATAGTCCTGCTTAAAGATGTCCTTGTCGTAGTCACAACACTAAAAAGCCAGAAAAATACTGAACATAATGATTTAAGAGCAGTACTCTGTCAACTATGCCAGCCGTCCGAACCAAAAAGAGTAGTGGTACAGTGGGTTCCATCCCACTGTAACATCTGAGGCAACGAGGAGGCAGACAGACTGGCAAAAAAGGTGCATGGCTACCACAAACATATCCTAGTGTGACATACGAACAGTCACAAAGGCTTATTAGAGCTAGATACATGATCAAATGGGAAAAAGAACATACTGGCCTCACAAATAACGATGCTTATTACCAGTTGAACAGAAGAGAGCAGGTCGTGGTCTTCAGACATCGCACATGCCACAATAGATTGATGTACCACTTATTCAACAAATTGAAGATATGTGGCACTGACGAATGCTCGTGTGGTACCGGGAAAATGACCGCTGAACATTTTCTGCAAAACTGCCCGACATACGAGGATGAGAGAATGCAGATGTGGCCATCACCAGTGGCAACACTAGACAAGCTCTATGGCAGTGTCGACAGCCTCAGCAGGGCGGCTGCTTTTTTCGTTAACAATTGAGGTTGACGTATTACAGCGTACGAAAAATAAGAAGAAGAAGAAGAAGTACTCCGTATATATTTACACACACATATATATATATATATATATATATATATATATATATATATATATATATATATATATATATATATATATATATGTATATATATATATATATACTTTTTTATCACCTGTACAGTTTTGCCCATCGAAGTTCTCAAAACATGAAAAACAGCTTCCGTCTGTGGGACTACATCCAACGTCACAGTTACGTGAGCAGTTGTTCTCACAATCTCTTCCATATGTACCCCTCGCACAATCTGAAAGAACGAATATTACATCTAATAAGTGCATGACAATTGGACTGTGACGGTACATGGTTGTATTCAATTTCAATATCGGTCTAGGATGTCATTAATGATGTTCGAAAGAAACCACTTCTTTCAATGCAACTCGTATCTGAAAGTAAATGTTTCTGTAAAACGATGGTGTATTCATTTTTTAAATTGGTTTGTTGTATTGTTAAATGTTTCGCTATACACAATGTTCTATTAGAACATGTTGTTTGTTCTTCTCTTCTAAAAAATCGTTATGTTATACTGTATCTCTAAACTAGGCTCATTTATCATTACATTGCAGAAGATTACTTGTTTTACAGCACATCACTTCATTGGCATGTGCCTATTTTTGAGTTTTCTAAAAATGATATAGACAGACACGCGTCGTCTGAACATGTTATGACATGGTCATATTCTTTGGTAGCACCGCATTTGATGTAGACAGACACGCATGGTCTGATCATATCATTACATGTTTTAGCCTTTTGTAGCATCCCATTGAATGTTGATAGGTATGCATGGTATGAGCATGTTATGACATGGTCTTGGTCTTTTGTAGCACCTCATTCGATGAAGACAGACCCATAATGGTCTGAGCGTGTCATGAAATGCACTTGACCTTTTGTTGAACCGCATTCAATGAAGACATATACGCATGGCTTTAGCATGTCATGAGAGCTTGCTGGACCTTTGTAGCACCGTATTCGCAAGCTTCGTCGTCGCTGCATGCTCATTCTATCCGGTTTTGGGTGGTCCCTGTAAAGTATTGATTTGGTGTTCCTGCATATGTGAAGGTGTGTATATTATCCGGGTGGCACCTATGTCTGCATTCATTGGGCATGTTATGGTCGCTCAATGCATCGACGTATCTTTAACTCGAAGTTTCTTGGTGAGGTTCTCTTTTTTCGTTGTTTTGTTTTTGTTTTGTTTAGTCTACATTTCTGCAACTGTTGCCCGGCCGTTGTGTGTTTTGGATTATTAGTCTGTGTTTCTCGTTCAACTTTTCCTGAAACGCTATTTCTTCTTGCAATGGCATGATATAATAAGTATAGGATACATTTCTCCCGAAAGTAGTCTAGTTCCATGGCTCATTCATATTCCAGACATCTACACTGATGGCAGTAATAGTATTTCCGTATACTGACGCCACGTTTTATATTGTGAAAAAACGCAGGTCACTTGCAGATGTTCTGATTATATATTGACATGCTCTCCATTGATCTGAGTATGCATTTTGATTCTGCTATACATATCATAAGACTCTGTGACTGACTTCCTGGCAATGTACATTGAAAAAGAATGTTCGTTAATGATTGAAACTCCGTTATGTTTGAACATTCCAGGTTTACAGCCTGTGTGCTTGACATATGATCTCTATCTGCCATTTGACGTTTCTGGATCTTTTTCTTTATCTTCTTCGTACGCTGTCAGAAGTCAGCTTGAATTTGTAAGAAGAAAGCAAAGGTCATCCATGGAACACTCTCATAATTCTAGTAATTTCAATTCTCATAAACTTGTGAATCCGAAATATACGTTTGTAAAGAAAATGTAAAATCGTAATACCATCTTAAATAACGTTTTTCTTATATAATATCTATGTGAATTTTGTTTTTCCAAATAGTTATTTGTGTGTATCATATTAATACAATTTTAATTATATAAGGTGTCACTGCTTTTCAAACGCATTGTCTAAATTGTAAAATAATTTACAGGTTGTATTTGTTTCTTACAGTTTACTATCTGGTCTTTACAAAATTTTGCAGAGTATCAAATATCAACGTTATAGTGTCTTTCAAATGACGGGCATGTTTTCTACTGCCTGTTACTTTATGATCAATTTGCTTCTATTTTTTGACAAAATGATGGCGTATCCATCCCGTATTTCAAGACGGCTAAACCTTAATGCAAATTGTGCAGGGACAACGTTTACTATAAGTCATGTATAATTGAAAGCCCATTGAGCAAAATAAATGATGTTTAAAAAAATATATAATCATACAAATATTAGCTGATTGCTAGCGTGAGGGCCAGCGAACCAAAGCTGTAAAGACCCTTCTACACCTCCACGCAGTGATCCTGGATAACAGGCTGCAGAAGGGCAGACTTGCTAAGGAAAAGGTATCGAACAGGGAATGATAACCCAGTATTACAACAGTATTGCTGAAGTCGGATGTGTTGGACTGAAAGGTGTAAATATCGCAGACAATCTGAAAACTACGACACAACGAATTCCGTTATCTTAATTACATTCTGCTTCTTAAGCCCTTTACGTTTTTGGTTGCGGGAGAATGAGAACAAACGAAGCCAAGCCAAGCGAAGCCATATATATATATATATATATATATATATATATATATATATATATATATATATATATATATATATATATATATATATTACAGATTACCGTGATATAACAGAAACATAACTCATAATATATGTGTACGCACATACTTATACTAGTTGACTCGAGCAGAACGTCTGCGAGATATACATTTAACTGCATCATTCGTGGTCTCCTTTTCGCGACCCACCAAACCGTTTCTTTTTTCAAGCCATTGTTATGGTTGCATCGAATTCGCTGCGAATTTAAATATTTTCGTCTTCTCTACTTATTTTGTCCTGATGATTCCATCTGATAGACTGATTTGAATTTAACCATGTGGTTTCTATCTCGACAAGGCTGATAGTGGGATTCCAGAATTACTGTTACGAGGAACGACTCAGAAAAACCGGCCTACAGTGTTTAAAAGAGAGAAGAATGCGAGGTGATGTAATAACGGGTTACACTATGATTAGAAGAATGGGTGAATTATAATATAAGAAGTAATTTTTTTTCAAAATTCAGCCACCTAAAGAACAAGATGGTATATCATCACATTAACTAAAGATAGCACCATATTATATATTAGAACATATATTTTTTAGTCAAATAGTGGTGAATCTTCTTATTGTTCTTCTTCGTACGCTGTCAGACGTCAAGTTGAATTTGTTCGAAGAAAGCAGCTGTCATCCTGAGGCTGTCGACACTGCCAGATAGATTATCTAATGTTGGCACTGGTGATGGCCACATGTGCTTTCTCTGGTCGTCGTATGTTGGGAAATTTTGCAGCAGATGTTCAGCGGCCATTTTCCTTGTACCACAGGGGCATTCATTAGTGCCACCTATCATCAGTTTATGAGTGATGAATGACTGGAATGCATTTCCACGAGAGGTAGTGGAGGCCGGAACAATTAATGCATTTAAGTATTCATTAGATGGGCATAGCTTTTAGAGCAAGGCAATGTAACTGAAAATGGTTGAATACAGTCTATGCCGTGTGTACTAAACCAGAATAAACACGTTAAGTTAATTATAATGTTGTCTTGTTCATCACAAACGTTTTTTGTTTGTTTTGCATCTGTCATTTGTCCAACATGCAGACCTTAACGTAACACAATAACAGCCGGTTGACCGTTTGTAGTATTCTAATCAGTACATCCGACTTTTTTGATATAATGCTACCAAGATATATCAATTAGTCTGCATCTAGTAGCAACGTGTTCCCCAACAAAATATCACTGTTACTTAGTGTTTTTGTTATTAAATATGATATATGTCCTCTATGTACACTCGACGTAATTTGTGAAACCATTCAGTAAACATATTTATTGTCCACTTGGCTACGATTATGAAATATAAGAGACAATTCATCAACTACGCACATACCATAATTGCCATATGCAAATCATATGTTCTTTATAACCCAGTCAACATCCAGTAAAAAGTGGAATGGTTTTAAGGAGTAATCTCTCCCTCTCACCCATGCATTTTGTTAAAGGTACATGTAAGTGCTATATCAAGTATACTTCTAGTGTTTTATTAATTGTGTTAATGTACATATGAGACGCTTAAAAGGGCCGGAGTAATTTCCATTTCTGAAGTTCGAAATGCCCGTTCATAATTGGCGAATCTAATTTAACGTTAAGCATTCTAGTATATAGATTACAAACAATGGTGGCATAACAAATATATGGTCAACATTTAATACATATTGTGAAAACAAACATGTATGTTCGTTCTTCAACTGTTTATATATGATCTCTTTCAATCATTTAAACATAATTCAGTTCAATCTCGTACTCTTCTAATTTGGTCTCCGTTGCAGATCTCTCGTTTTCCATTAATGGAACCTCTTAGTCTTTATTCCAGTCTGTTGGTGTTTTCCTATTTATAAAACTGTATAACTGTTGCCAATACTTTTGCTGAGACACGATCTGGTTCTATAGGTTTACTATCTTTATAAGGGAAACTGGCTTTTCAGATTGCCACATGCTCTTTGTGTTGCTAAGAAAATGCTCGATAGTCGTCATTAATTTAATGTTATTTCATTTACTTTCCTGTCAGTGTGTTTATTTGTCCATCACTCATTTTCTTTACCAATGGTACTGATTAGGCGACATTTCATAGATTACAGCAAGGCTGAGGTCCCTGCGCCTTTCAGCCGAGCACATCTGGTTTTAGCACATTTTAGTGACATGCTTAACATTACTATGCCAACTCTTTAATCAATTAGCCAGACAGCAGCTTGGCAGGTGTTTCCAGAGCAAACACAAGATGGTGAAAAATGCTCTTGCTCAGTTATGGATCATTCACCCCTATGCAAGCAGCCAGCTATGAGTCCATAAACTTTCCTTTTCTTTGCTGCAGCTTTGGTTTTATGCATCATTTGTAATCTACCCAATGAAAGAAATTACATTATTTTAGCACACACACATTTGTTATTGCCAATTACGTACCTTATTGACATTTTGTGTGATACAGGAAAAGGATAATAAAATGTATACTGCTAAATACTAATAACAATGGATATGTTGTCATTGTATAGTATGGGCAATTGTACGTCATAAGAGTGAACATTATATTAACTTTATACATATTAAGCAATTATCCAATAATGATTTTGGAATAAATTCATCACAAAATGAGAATGTGAAACAATCTTTGTCACATACACCAATGTCATTGTATACGACATTTACATGGAACCTTTTAATTTATAAATGAACATTTCCATTGCAAAATCGAGCTTAATCTTTCATTTAAAACTAAATATATGTCACAGATGACCAGACGTTCTAGCAAAAAAATATAGCAGGACATTTGTGAGAGAAAGTGGGGATGGATTGAAGACACTCTCAGAAGCATGTCGACCGGCACTACCAGATATGAGCATAACATATTCGAGTTGGAAGATAACAGTACAGCCAATGTAGCAGACGCGCAACTTACCCACTCCCGGCACGGGGAGGTAGTGACGAAAAATAACAATACGGGACTCTTTCGAGGCCCCGTAATTGGAATGAGTACACTTTAAACCCTTTAACGAGGATATATTGGGGGGCAAGTCTGGTGCCAGCAGCCGCGGTAATTCCAGCTCCAATAGCGTATATTAAAGTTGTTGCAGTTAAAAAGCTCGTAGTTGGATCTCAGGCGCAGACTGGCGGTCCGGCTCGCGCCGGTTCACTGCCCGTTGTCTCCTGCCCTACCGTATGCCGGCTCTCTCCCACGGGTGCTCTTCGCTGAGCGTCCTGGGTGGCCGGCGCGTTTACTTTGAAAACATTAGAGTGTTCAAAGCAGGCCTCGGCTGCCTGAAAAGGGTGCATGTAATAAAGGAATAGGACCTCGGTTCTATTTTGTTGGTTTTCGGAACTGGAGGTAATGATTAACAGGGACAAACGGGGGCATTCGCATTGCGGCGTTAGAGGTGAAATTCTTGGATAGCTGCAAGACGAGCTACTGCGAAAGCATTTGTCAAGAATGTTTTTCATTAATCAAGAATGAAAGTCAGAGGCGCGAAGACGATCAGATACCGTCGTAGTTCTGACCATAAACGATGCCGACTAACGATCCGCAGGAGTTGCTTCAATGACTCTGCGGGCAGCTTCCGGGAAACCAAAGTGTTTGGGTTCCGGGGGAAGTATGGTTGCAAAGCTGAAACTTAAATGATTTGACGGAAGGGCATCACCAGGAGTGGAGCCTGCGGCTTAATTTGAATCAACACGGCCAACACCGAAATGATTGACATGCCGAGACCACTTCTCTGTGGTCTAATATGGAACAGGTGCTGGATTTAGACCCTCATAAATATTGAGTTATGCCCCCTGTGGCTCGGTTGGTCTGCATCCAGTGTTCGGATAAAGGAAGTGACGGAAGAGCACTATCAGGAGTGGAGCCTGAGGCTTAAATTAACTTAACACGCCAATACTTTAGAATGACTGTCAAAAAGAGAGCACCTTCGTGGGGTCTAATAGTGAACATGTGCTGGTATTAGACCCACGGAAGACAGGTCAGTCTCCTAACCCCAAAATGAAAGAGTACCTGCTACGGTAATCTGGTCTTCATCCTACAGAAATCGCAGGCTCCAGAAACTTGGCCATTGACAAACTAAAAGCCCTCTATTGATACGTTCTGGCTAATATTGAACGAGTGCTGGAAATAGACAATCGGAAGACATGTCAGTTTTACCTTACAAATGACAGGGCGTTGCTACGGTAATCCTGCTAAGCCCGAGAGGAGCCGCAGACATTTGGTCCACGTACTAGGCTGATAAGCCAACGGTGCGAAGTGAGGGATTACGGCCGAACGCTTCTAAGCCAAAAATCCCTCCCAAAAGCAGCTCAGTACGAATGCAAAATGAGGCTTCGTCATGGATGGGACCTGGGGCCCACGCTTCAGCCCCGCCCGGTCAAGCCGCAGAATGAGGTCTCTTCCATCCGCTGATAAAAGCGGGCGGAAAGCTGCTCGATACTCACCCAATGAGGTATGACATCATTTGTAGAAGACTTAGTTATCGGTCGGGGTGCCCTAAGCAGTAGATCAGCTACCTCACTGCGAACTGCTGAAACTCAACCCTTGACCATGAAATATGTCCGCTCCCCAGGCGGACAACATCTCCGTGCAAGACTAGGCTTGTCACCTGGTCAAATGCACTATTTCGAGAGGAATCACAGGTCGCTGACATTTTGTCCACGTGCTTGGCTGATAAGCTACCATCTGAGGGACTACATCCGAACGCCTATAAGCCAGAATCCCGCCCAAAATCTCAGCACTGCTGAGATGGGAGGCTACGATATGGCTGGGGATTGCGTCCCGGCCCGATCGAGCCGCAGGAATGCACCTGGTAAAATGCACTCCTTCCTCGCTCTTTGCATCTGTCTGCTATCAGTCATTCCAATGGACGCAGAAGAGATGCAGTCCAGCGGACATTGCACCTCCTGTCCTATGGTGACAAGCTCCCGGGTGGCGGGGAATGCTAGGCGTACCATCACTGCAGTTGAGCCGAGAAAATAAAGCGAGCAAAAAGATACCTCACTCAAATGCATATGCTTCGTTTCTGGCAGGACGTGACGATCCTGGGAAAAAGTCACACTGGACTGCCTCTCTTCCGGGATAGTACAAACTAGTACATAGTCCATCATAACATTGCCAAACGCTATAGACACGAGTAGGGAAGACTCGATAGTTCTGCAAGACAACTTCCTAAGAGAGACAACTCTGACCAAAAACAACTGTTGCCTTGCAGTTAGGCTGGGGACAGCCAAAGGCTAAGGAGGGCAGCCCTACAGAAACGCCTGTTGAAATCGGATGCACTGAGCCACTGGCTAACAAATTAAATCAGTGCAACGTAAATATCGCTGTAAACAGCTTACGATGAAGAAGAAGAAGAAGAACTAAATATATTAACTTACCTAAACGTCTTTATACTGATTTAGATGACTCTGCAGATTCGTTATACAACCAGTTTCACGTATACTTCCTTGCTCTAAAAGCTATCAATATCCAATATACTCTTAAATGCATTAATTGTGCTAGCCTCAATTACTTCTTGTAGCAGTGTATTTCAAACATTTACCACTCTCTGACATATTTCCTAATATCTAATATATACATTTCATTAGTTAATATGTCTATATGCTTTCTTGTTTTTAAATGCGATTGTACATTTACAAAAAAAACATGTTTTGTCTATATTCTCCTAATGATTGATTATGTTAATAACTTTGTTTAAGTATGGCTGAGCGCAGTGGGGCATACGTGTCAACAACCTCCATAATGAGAATGAAGACGGAAGCAGTGACCTCAGCACTGAAATGGATAGCTGAAAATTATATAACAAAGGCAGTCATAGTCACAAACACGCAAGCCGTACTTCAGAAAGAACAGATGGGGTGGCTTAGGTACGAGTGGATAGCTGCTGTTGAGGAATCAAACCTCCAGGCGCTGACGTAGCTCTACTGTCCTGCTCATGCCGGGGTTCAGGGCAGTGAAAGAGCTGACATCTTGACTTCACGGGGTCCCATTATGGGCGCATTGGTGACATACAGAAGTGACAGTTTGAAATCAATCAGTGACCGCCTGCTGGATGAGGACACCGCAAACGATGAAGCAGCAATCCACAGACTGCAAAGTTTTGACATTAAACGAGGTTCGAGCGGAGTTGGGCGAATGAGACGGCGGCGCAGGAGCATATACAACCAGCGAGCTACAGGGACTATCATCATCCATATCTTACGGCATTTGATGAGAGAGACTGAGCACCTATGCGTATGTCCAGAATGCAGTGATGTCGATTCTTAGAAACAGAGACATAAATAAAAAAAGTAATTTCGAATTCGTTTCTTTTCTAGAGAATGCACTCATTATATGTATACTATCTTTCTATATGGAGTAGCTAGTCCAAAAATGTTGTCGATATAAAAACAGAATCGTGAAACATTATTACGGATGCCAATGAAAACAGAAATTCCCAAATCATGATATGATCTTATCTGTATTATTTGTTATATTTTAAAAAAAATTTCAGCTCCTGCTCTGTATCAGTTTAGTACAGTTTTCAGCAAATGATATATAGATCATTATAAATATATTCATCATAGGTAGACAAAAACGATGTGTTTTAAATAAATGTAATACGTATAATTCAAATATGCATTCAGTTCAAAGAATGCGTATTCATGGCGTATGTAAAGATTTGTAAAATGTAAAATATATTTCTTCTGATAATTGTGATAGAAAAAGAGTAATGTGGGGGTTGTTAAAAAAAATAATATATATTCTTCTTCTTTTGTCGTTCTACCCTCTACCGGTTTGTAGTCCAATATCGTTGTATGCATTTGTCTTCCACCTCTTTCGTGACCAAAGTTGCACCTATACTCACTTTACGGAAAATCTTCTTTACACCGTGTATCCACCTTTTCTTGGGTCTACCTTTCGCCTTTCTTTCTGATGTTCTCATTTAAAAGGTTGCACGAAAAATGTGTTCTCGTTGCATTCTCAGTGTGGTCAAAACATTTCATTCTCTGTTGCTCCATGGAATTTAGCTTGGGAATTGTTCAAACCTCCTCTCGAATATTCATATTTGTGATTTTCTTCTTATGTTTTTAGTGACCTTTCGTAGACGCCGACATGTGCAGGTTGCTAACGTTCAATCCTTAGCCCCTTTCAATTTACATACTATTAATCTTCTGCTTTTTCTTCGAGTGAAATGTCAGGGTGCCTTAGCAGTGAAAAAGCTGGTAAGTTATACATTTGCTTTGTTTACTCTGGACTGTATTTCTCTATGAGGTCTGCCTTCTTAAAAAACAAAAAAAAAGCATGTTCTTAATTAATATAGTCTTGCAAATTTTTCATTATTAAAAAACAATTTGAAATGCAGTGTTCTCTTCTTGATACTATATTTACAAATATTGTGCTTATGTCGGTTAACAAATACATTCATTTATAGGTTTAACGCTCTCACTTGTCAGTTTAATTTTTCAAAACAGTAACGATGATCGCGTGCTACCAATATGACGATCCCTTTCTGAACGTCCAGACCATATTACATATTTTGATGAGCCAGTCCAATATAGTTGATCTGCAGGTTAGCACTCTATATATATAGATATATACATATATATATACATACGGTACTCTTTTTATTGTTGTACAAATATTTTAGCGCTGCTGTTTATTGTGTTCGTAATTGTTCTTCTCGAATTTATGAATGATCCCTCAACGTTCCATTCAAAGAATATGTTACAAGGCAAAGCAGACCTATTTTAAGGATTGTTGAAGCCACTATCATGCCTTTATTCCCTGTCAGTAACTGTAAGGCAATCTATTTATTTTTCATGGTTATGTGAGACTTTTTCAAATTATATGTTTTTAACAATTTTATTAAAAAGGTGCACATCATTTATTGAATAGGTGCACATCATTTATTGAATATGTGCACATGATTTATGTGGTGGTTGAGATGTATGATTTCGTAGCGCAAAGAGGAAGGTGTGAGAGAGGCAGTCCAATTTATTACACATTATTGTTTATTAGTAGTTTGAGTGCAGCACGATCTTTTGTTTTTTGAATGACTTAAATAAGCTTCAGGATTATGTGCTAGTTCTTTAACAGTATGTGATTTTTGGCCGACATATGGTTGTTTTTTTTAAATATATATTTTATCTAGTACCGCATATTACTGTCTCGTTCTGTTTCGGTTTTTTTCAAATGATATGTGTATGTCTGTCAATATTGTGTCATTGTCTTATGTTTAGTGTGATAGTTTGTTTTCCAGTTCGTTTGTATAATGTCACTATTTTTTCCCATCATTTCAATCTCCTCGGTCACTTCTTATTGATGATAAATCATGTTCGGGAAAACATTCTTTTTCACTTTCATATGTTGCATGTCGTGTAATCAGTCTTGTCTTTTTGAATTGCCCTTCACATTCCCTTTTCTTTTAGTTTTTCTTCAAAATGTGTTTCATAAACGTATTTGGACATATCTTTTTTTGTGAAAAATACCGATTTTTATTTTTCAAATTGTTAATTTATATCAAGTGCGAAATTAATAGAATCGTTTACATATAAAATGATGTTATTTTGAACGCTTATAAACATTTACAAATTAATAATAAACACCCTACTCCCTGTTTTAAAGTTGACCTACTTTAAAAAGATACCGAAAACCGATGATAACAAACAATGCTTGACACATATCAACAGCTTTTTTCAAAAAAGTATTATGGGTCATGTTATATATCATAATGACCGGAGTCCAAAACTCTCTATAAATTATTCTATTCGAAAGCAAATGCTAGCTTTTTGTAAACGATACGATACTGTAATTATATGCACATTGATTTGATTATTTCACTATTCCTGATTGGTCGAAATCGGTACCGTCCATAAGAAAAATAATTTTCGCGCATGCGCAAAAGAGAGGTTTTCCAATTCCTCGTCGGTCTGTAATTTTCATTACTTCATTGTGTTACTATCATTTAGAAATAGCAAAATGATTTGAAATGCCAAAGAAAGGATACGCGTAGTGCAACAAGCGTGCTCCCCAAAATCCTGTAATTCACGCTCGAAACTAAGAAAACCTTTATATTCAAGGTAAGTTTACTGAATTATGTTCATTATTTACGACTACGTTGTACATTGCCTTGCTTCAATTTGTGATTCTAAAAGAGCTCTACGCTCTTCAAGAAATAATCTTCTGTGTAGATTGTGTACGTACTTATTCAGTAAGTTACTCAGTGTAAGTATTAATTTAATATATGTAATATCACTAGAGTTAAAAGTACACATTTATTACTAGACATCAATAGCTAGAACGCCTGTGAAAATATATGAATACATCGTGGACGTTTATAAAGGTAGTTTAGTCTTAGATAGGACACACTGTTACATGTGAGAATGTCAAGCTGTCATTTATTTTGAAAATAAGTTGGGCTGTTTGTGCCATGCATATGTGTGCTTTGTTAATGTGAGTTTATTTGTCATCGTATTTGATATTAATGAGTTATTGTATGTATTCCAGTTCAACTGTCGATGCTGATGTCAATGAGCTTACAGGTGCTGTTAAAACTATAGAACCCCCAAAGCAGTGTAAGAGCGGAGCAGAAGTTTGAAGTATACAAGAATCTTACTGAAGGGCTACAAAACCTGAACGGTGATATATTCTTTAATCCATCAAAGTTTTCTACATTCTCTTGTTTCCACAGTTGGATGTAAAAATTGCAGAAGCAATAATCTGCAGTTGATTACAAAATAAACAAATGGTCTTGCTGTTCGTTTACATATTCTCTGTCCAGATAGTGAGTGAGACTGGACATCTCCACAAGTGAATAAAAAGCATGACATCAACTATTTAACAGTAATTGGTTGTCATGACAACGGTATTGGCTATGCAAAGTTGCAGTCATTGCTGTCTACCATGAACATAAAGAACCAGATACGCCACAAAACATTTTACCAGGTATCCAAAACTGTTAGTATCGCAGCAAAGGATGCAGCAGAAGAAGCAATGTGTCAAGCCGCTCGTGTAGTTGCAGAAAGAGCAGCAGCTACATGTCCCCTCTCAGGCCGTGCAAAAAGTACCACATGGTATCCTATCATAATTGTGTCTCAATACGGTACATGTCAAAAACGTGGCCTTTGAAAGCACAATAGAATTAGTTTTGCCATTGACGTTGACAGTTGTCTAGTTTTGGATACTCAGGTCATCAGCAATTATTAAAATATGTGCAGTTTGTTCAAAGCCAGTTTCTCCTGAGTTTATGAATTGCATACACATGCATAAACATCAATGCCAGCATAGTGTAGATTGTTCTTCAAATGCAATGGAGACTGGCAGAGATGATTATGTATTCAAGGTCAGTTGAAAAAAGATCTCTGATTTATGGCACTATGCTTTGCGACGATGATGCAAAGGTATTCAGTGAAGTCCAAAATTATAAATGCCATGCCATTGAGATACAAAAAGAGGATTACATCAACCACATAGCGAAAAGGATGTTTAATGCTCTTAGCAATTTGAAGAAAATAAATGAGTCACCAATTCGTCAAATAGTAAGTTTTTGATTAAGTGGAAAAGGAGAAGTTGGTTGTATATATGCTATGGAGAAGTCAAGTTCAGAAGCTAATTTAAATACTTTCATTTCGCATTTTCCTTAACATAAATCAACTTACATTAGACATTAAAACAATTACTTCTGCTCATTATTTCACGCTATTTAATTTCTGTCAAAAATACTAACCCATGGTTTATGTAAACTACTATAGCTGAAATGTGTATATCCTACTTTATACTACAGAGTCAAATATTTTTCTATGTCTCAAACTTATTCGAAACAATTCATATTTCCGATAAGTTATGAAGCTGTATCTCGTCAATTCTTCACCGCTGGTATATTGAAACTCATGACAGCACAATCTGAATGATTAGAACTGACATTCGTGTTCTAATAGCATATAGTTCAAAACCCAAGTAGAAGACCACGTGACAAAGTGGTTAAGTGGCATTGCTCACAAACCATATGATGCTGGGTTCGATCACCATTACAGCCTCGGCCATTACCGTGCACTGTGGCGACATTGCCAACATAAAAACACGCACACCACCTTAGGGAATACAGAAATAAGGGGAACCTAAGTGATGAAGTGTACACACGATCATGTACCAACATAAATTCACCTGCTTTCGTGTATATTTAATGAACATATGAAACGGTCTTGATATCACTTAGGCGTCTACACATCATCCTAGTTGGTCTGATTGCTTGATGTGATGAGAACAAAGCACGAACTCCGTTGCTTGAAGTGATGAGAACAAAGCACGAACTCCGTTGCTTGAAGTGATGAGAACAAAGCACGAACTCCGTTGCTTAAAGTGATGATGACAAAGCACGAACTACTTTTCTCACTCTCCGCTTCGTACAGTCTCGTGCATATATACCACTTTCTCAAAATAAATAACAATGACGCGATGGTCTCAAGTGAAACGTAAACTGAATCTGCGTATCGCAAGCTAAGCAATGCAAAGGGGTTCACTTGTATACTACAGTCTCCCAACATGTTCTACGCATGAGCATGCGTACTATTACACTCCGACTTTCAGATAAGAGCTTGACAATAATCCACAGCGGGATATAATGAGAAGAACTAGACACGGAGATAATATATGCTTACAAGACAATTCAACAACAAACCTGACTAAATCAGCATTGAAACCAACTAAAATAAGGAAGTGTTGTAATTGTTACTAAAGTTTGAGTGTTTCTGTCTGAACTGCATCATGTTAACGATAATGCAAAAACATGTATAACTATTGTTGGTAGTTTACCTTCAGCGCTAACCGTCATCACCACGAGGCCAATTAGTAGGAATGTCGCTTCCAGGAAGACCCACATCTCTGATCATATAGAGAGAAACATGCACGTCAAGAGTGTCACATTTTACAAAGTTGTGTACATTAGCATTTGTTTTGACCCGATATTTCTTTAATCACAGATGTTACAGAGGTGAATCATATATTACAATTTCACAAGGGTCACACATATGTTACATAAAACACGTATGCGAATCACCAATTAAAAACAAAAATGACAACAGTGTGTAGTAATTGACAAAAGCACACATAACTGTGCCACAGAGGTCAAACTTATCGGACATACATGCATATATAATGTGATAACGCACGAGAGGGAGAGCTGCCGGTGGAACATCCTTGGTATATGCGAGGCTAGATGGAAAAGCTTTGGAGAGTTTACAATGGAGGAGGGCAGCACGTTCTTCTTCAGCGGCAGGGAGGACAAACTTTTACATGGAGTGGGGATACTGGTGCATAACGACACAGCTAGATGCATATTCGGTTGCCGCCCAATATCTAGCCGTATTATCATCCTACGGTTAAAGGCAGCACTGTTTAATAGTACCACAATACAGTGTTACGCATTTACTTCAGACTACGAAGGCATTCTATGATCAACTTCAGAGTCTGAAACAAGAAATTCCAAATACACACATATTGCTAGTCCAGGGCGAATGGAATGCAAGAATTGGAGATGATGCAGTCCACGACTGGAGGGGAACATTTGACCCATACTGACATAGAGAAACCAATGATCGAAGCCTCAGACTTCTAGAATATGCGCGATGCAATCAGCTGTTGGTGGCAAATACGTGTGGGTTAAATAAACCGTCTAGACTTTGGACATTGTTTAACCTAAGCAATGAAGTGCACAGCCAGATTGATTCTATACTGGTCCAGAGGTGGTTCCGATCGAGCATAAACACCGACAAAACGAGAATTTTCCCGGAGCGGATATATAAAGCGACCACGATTTGGTTATGCTGACTATCTGCGATTGAAGATGAATGTGACCAGACTAAAGTTTGACCTGGACAAACTAATGGACTCAAAAATCACCGACATGTTCCAAGCAAGGATGGGAGAGCGATTTGCCCATCTGTTAGATATCAGAGCGAGAATGTATACATATACAATTACAGAGTATCTTAACGCAGCTCCCATAGTTACAGCAACCGATCAAGACTGGAATGCCACCAAAGAATAGAAGTCAGGGGTGACAAAAGAAATTCTAGACCCGTGTGATAAAAGAAGGTCACTGAAAAACCACAATCACACACATGATGAGATCGGCGGATATAAAGAGGTCAAGTAAGCGATACAACAGAAGACGAGAGAGGCGAAAGAAGCGTGGAAATGTAAGCAATGTACTAAAATCGAAGAGAGATTAAACAGACAAGATGTTGAAGGAGCATACCCGGTTTTTAAAGAACTGGTAACACGAAGACAAGGCAGGAACTTTATGATTTAGGACGAAAGCGGCAAGTACCTTACTGTGGAAAATAACGTATTGACATGATAGACAGAGTACTGCTTCGATTGATATAACTATGAAGGACAAAACGAACCCGAGAAAACAATCCCTCCAACAAAAATATATGATAACCAACTGATAACGAAGGAAGATGTAAGTGAAGCGTTAAAGACAATGAGAAGAGGGACGGCGGCCGGCGAAGACAATATACCAGCAGAGATTTTACAGGAAGGTGGAAGGGGGAAGGGGCGTGTAATGGTGGAAGGCCTGACTCAGATCTGCAACATAATATGGGTGACAGGAAACTGGCAGGACTTATGGACGAAATCAATGGTTATACCGTTACAAAAGTCTGGAAACCTAAAAATGCACCGAAATTACAGAACAAGAACCCCCATCAGCCACCCTAGCAAGATCATGCTTAGATTAATTATCGACCGATTGAAACCCCAAGCAGAGAACACCATTGCCGAGAAGCAAGCAGGGTTCAGATAGGAAAGAAGCATTACATAACATGTATTTAATGTAAGGCTGCTAAGCGAGAACTATCTAGAACCGCAGCAAACACTGTATCATGTGATTGTTGATTTTAAAAAAAGATGTTTGATAGGGTATGGTATAAAGCGCTTTGGGCAACCATGAGGATGTATAATATCAACGGAAATATTATAACGGTCCGTGAACATCTGTATTACAGGGCGTCCAGCGCAGTTCTTGTGATTTGGATGCAAGGGACTGATTTCACACATCAGTTTGTGTGAGACAGGGGTGTACACTCTCTCCAACTCGTGTCAAATCATTCTTTGAAAGAATTATGAGTAAGGCACTTGAGGGCCACGTTGGTACTGTCAAGATAGGGGTAACGAACGATTACCAAAATTCGTTTTGCAGATGATATCGACGGGTTGGCGGGTTTACAAGCATACCTCCAGAAATGAGTCAGACGACTCGATGAAACAACTCTTGACAACGGTATGTAGATAAACGGAGTAAATACACAATCATTGACCATCAGCGCCAAGGGCTTCAACAGCAGGGTAAAAGATAACGGCCAGGAACTCGAAGTGGTTGACCGTTTAAAATATCTAGGGTCAATTGTCAGTGATGAAGGATCAACATTTGAAGTGTTGCCCATAATATCACAGACAATAGAGACGCTTGCACGGCATAACAAAAGATGGCAACATAAACGGTTAACACTTTGCACGAAAATCAGATTAATGCGTACACTGGTCTGTCAATATCCCTCTATGCTTGTGAGACATGGACATTTAGAGCTGACGTTCAGGATACATGCCTTGGAAATTAATGTTTCCAAAAACTTGTAAACGTCACGTACATAGATCGAGATACAAATGAGGACATACGAGATATAATACAACAGCAATAGTGCCTCTTGATTACCTCTTGACAACTTTCAAAAGAAGGAAACTCGCTTGGTACGGACATGCATTTGTCAAAGTGCGCATATACTTACTTTACAAATATAAAAATATGTTACATGGATGCTACTTGTTCCAAAATGGAAAACACATTTGAGGGTCCCGAAACTAGTCTGTGTTGGAGAGGTAAATTTTAGATTAACTAGTATACGCATATTTAACAGTGACCAACCATAGTGTGTCGGTACAATACACGTGTTACAGCAGCAACACATTGGTTATAAACATGAATGCTGTACATGTATAATTGTCTAAGGAGTGTGGTTAGTTAGGTCAAATGTATTACATCGTCTAGGCTATGGCATCACATATATTTTACGCAGTGAAGTATATCTTACAAGAGACATACACATTGTTACAGGAAATAAATCGTTGTTTAATAGCAAAGACCATGTGATTCATAAGATAGGCATACGATGCAGTGGGAGAACCTAAGATGCACAAAACAAACATGTAGTTCATGGCTTAAACCTATAGTTCATGGCTTAAACCTATAGTTCATGGCTTAAACCTATAGTTCATGGCTTATACCTATAGTTCATGGCTTAAACCTATAGTTCATGTGTTGCAATAGTAAAACATATACTGCAGTGACAAGAATAATTTAGCAGTTGTCAAACCAATAATTAAATGGATGTTAGTTAGTTAAACTAATAATCAAGTGGTCTAACCAATAATTGCGTGACCAAACCATTAATGCAGTGACAAAGTCAATAATTAAGTAGTCAATCCATTTATCTAATTACCAAACCAATAATGACATAAATACAGTAATATTGCAGTGACCAAATAAAAAATGAATTGACAAATACAATAATTCGGTGATCAAACCAACAAAGAAGAGATCAAACCGTTAACGTCTAGAAAATAGCCTATACTGAGTTCGATAAACACATAATGCATTTCCATAACCAATAATGATGTTGTCATACCAATAATTTAGTGACCAAACCAATAGTGCAGGGCCCAAACCGATAATACAGAGACCAAACAAATAATGCAATGACCAAACCAATAATTTAGTGGTAAATCCATTAATGAAATGGCCAAACCAATAATGAAGAGACAATATAAATAATTTCAGCAATTAAACCAATAATGAAGAGGTCAAACCATTAATGCAGTGACAAAACCAATAATGCAGTGACAACACCTCTAATGCAATGGCCAAACTAATAATGCAGTAAGATAATTGATAATGCAGTGACAAAACACATACTGCAGTGAACAAATAATAAGACAATGACAAAACCAATAATGCAGTGACCAATCCAATCATGCAGCGACAAAACGTATAATGGAATGACCAAACCAATTCGTGAATAATATAGCGATTATGAACTGACCAAACAAATAATGCAGTGAACAAATCAATAATTCAGGTTTCCAAACCAATAATGCGGTAACCAAACCAATTCTGCGGTGAACAAATCAATATTGCAATGACCCAACATATCATACTGAACGTAACGTCTTTATATTGGTGTAGAAGACCCTGCATATTCTGTAAACAGCCAGTTTCATTTACATAACCTTGCTCTAAAAACTATGCGCTTCCATAATATATATAATATATATCTAATGACAAAAAGTGGTGGCTTCATTTCAAGGTACATAGGTTGATTTTTTCCACATGCCAGATATGTTGTAAGATGCGACATAGGAGAGGTCGGGTTGAGCATAATGATTGTCTCTGGAAAGTTAAAGAACCTGGCAATGAACCAGTACACTTTGAAACAAAAGATTAAATGGAGAACGTTTGAAAGAGAACATAATCAAGACAATATCCATAGATCGTGCGAGATCATTTGTAGTAGTGATGTGGCATTGTCTCTTGAACTGAACGATGCAAATGAGACTGAAGCTGGACACAAGGGAATATATCAGTGACAACCTACCGTCATTGTCCATACATGTACCTTGAGCTAATCACGTCGGATATGACCTTACAATAATCTTACAAATAAGGTCAGGGGTCACATTATGACGTCTGGGCAAATGCACTTTTTGGGAAAGTTAGTGTAAAACAATAATTAATGACGTCAACGTCGGCATTATTGTCTTATATTACTGTGCACTGAAGATCTAAATCACTTCACTCATATGATGTGCTGACGATGTTACTGACGGATATGGTCCAGAATTGGAGCATTGTGACGTCATCCTCCAATGTATGTCCATCCAGCAGAGAACAATCCATTACTCGTAAGCCTAATGCTGCTATTAATCTAGGATTTGAATCCGAGTCAGAATAAAGTCCCAAACGCTTTCAACTCAATGTCCAAAGGTAAGCTTCCTGGTTCAGTATAATTGTTTGTTGAGACATGAAACGAAGGTGGTCACATGCTTCTTCGGGAACAGATTACATTATTTATATGAACTTGGTACCCGATGTAGCTTAGCATGATATTTACTATAGTTAGGTCTGTGAAGTAGTATGAGGCTAAAGTTAGGAATAAAACAGGGCGATGTAGAGGGGAGAGCCAAACGGGTAGAATTATAGTCAGGGAAGTGTGGAATCAAAAGTGGAAAAGTAAATATATAATTGATAAGGCAGCAGCAATCATTGGACTATCCACACACACACACACAAAACTGTTTTTACGTAAACTTTGAAAGCAAAGTAATTAAAGAAAAGAATTATAATTGTACGTAGTAGAAAAAAAACCCAGATAGAATCCAATTAACATAATCATTGGCCTATGAGGATATTGCGGATAGTGAATTTGAAATTGAAAGATAGATTGTATAGAAGGACATGATATTTAGATTCATGGTTAAGGGAGGTGGCGTTGTAATACACTGTACGAATTATGTAAATATAACTATACAAGATAATCGATCATATGGTAATGACAATGTCATGGTAAGACGAGTAATATAGTGGGGGTGAAAAATCAGTGGTTTTGAGTATGCTGCAGATGTCTTTTAAACTCAAAACCGGAAGAGGATGAATTAATTAATGAGTAACATAAACATCAACTGATAACAACGGAAGAGGTAACTGCAGCGGTAACGACATTGAGAAGAGCGAAGGCGGCCGGCGTGGACAATATACCAGCAGAACTCTTACAGGCAGGTGGAGAAGTAGCAGGCCTGACACAAATCTGCAATACATAATAGTCGAGAGGAAATAAATGGTTTTACCGTTAAATAAGCCTGGCTACCTAAAGCTGTGCCAAAATTACAGAACAATTAACCTCATCAGTCCCCCTAGCAAGGTCATGTTTAGATTAATCCTCGACCGATTGAAACCCCAAGCAGAGAACATCATTGTCGAGGAGCAAGCAGGATTCATACATAGATGGAGCAATATAGAACATATAGTTAATGTAAGGCTGCTAAGCGAGTCATATTCAAAACAGCATCAATCACTGCATAAAGTGTTTGCTGATTTTAAGAAAGCATTTGATAGGGTATGGCAGAAAGCAACCATGAGGATGTATACGATCAACGGAAATATTTTAACTGTCCTTCTAAACCTGTATGACAAGACTTCCAGTGCAGTTCTTGTGAATGAGAGGTGATAGGACTGGCTTCGTACATCAGTTGGTGCGAGACAGGCTTGTATATTCTCTCTAACTCTTGTCAATATATTCATTGATGGAATTATGAGTGATACTTTTGGAGATCACGTTGGTACTGTCAAGATATGGGACCGAACGATTACCAACCTTCGTATTGCAGATTATGTAGACGGGTTGACGGATTCAGAAGCAGGACTGTAGGAATAATTCAGAAGACTCAATGAAACAGCTCTTGACTACGGTATGGACATAAACACTGGAATTACACCATTACTGACCGGAAACGCTAATGGCTTCCACAGCAGGATAAAAGCTAACGGTCAGGAACTCGAAGTTGTTGGCCGTTTTAAATATCTAAGGTCAAATGTTAGTGATAAAGGATCAACTTATTAGGCATTTGCCAGAATATAACATACAATAGCGGTGCTGGCATGGCTTAACATAATCTGACAATTTAAACGGTTACAAATATCACAACAATCAGATGAATGCGTCCTGTAAATATTGAAATATCCTTGTGAGACATGAACAGTTGCAGCTGACATTCAACGAAGGATACAAACATTGGAGATGAGATGTTTCCGAAGACTTTTAAACGCCACGTACAAATATCGAGTTACAATTGAGGAAATCCGATATAGAATTACAACAGCAATAGGGCATTTTGAAGACATCTTGGCAACTATCGCAAGAAGGAAACTCGCTTGGTCATGTCACATATTGAGATCAAATGGTCTTGCAAATACAATCATCCACGGAAAGGTGCATGACAGACGATGAAGAGGTCGTTCCAATAAGAGATGGGGGGACCACATAAAAGAATGGACCAATCTCCGCCAGTAGAGTCAAAGGCAGTGACGGCTGACATATAATAGTGGCGTGTATTTGTATGTGTTGATGTCTGCCCCAACGACTTCACTGCTAACGGGATGACTTGACCTGACCTGATAAAAAAAGCCTAGAGCAGGTAAATTATTTTTAATGTGGATATACATTTTCCTGAAATAAAATTGGATATATCAGAAGGATTTGCAGAATCAAATCCTTTGAAAAAGTGCATAACTCGATCTAATATTTACTACATATAAAACATATGCTTGAAAACGTTTTCGCTAAGGTACTGTTTGGCTCGAACGACCATCATATCATACGTTGCGATCTTATAGCAAGGAAAGAAGTAAACATAAACTCGCGAGCGTACGACTTCTCTGACATATGTTCAGAAAATTAAAAAAGATAGTCATCCAAATATCTGGAAATATATAATCAGAGGTACAGATGAAAAGAGTGGGATAATTTATAAACAGTTTGAGTACAACTAATAGTCGATTGTGTTGCATTTTGGGATGTAAACACTAAGCATAGCAATTGAATAACTAGATTTGTAATTAAATGTGTAGGGCTAAACATAAAGTATGGACACAGTATATAGATGCTGGTAAATAAAAAGAAGCATTTAAAATATTTAAACAAGAAAACAAATGAAATTTTAGTAATGGGAATAATACAAATAGTAATCATAAATAAGGAATACTCTCAGTGGAGTGAAGTAAAAAGTGGAGTGCCACAGAGCTCTGTTTTGGGGCTAATTTTTGTTTTTGATATATATTAATGATTTGGGTTTTATACTTTTAAAAATTGCCGAGGACAGAAAAGTATGTGGGAGTGTCTGATCTATAGCAGAAGTGGATTTATTGAAGGTATATGTTGATGCAATCGGAGTATGTGAGATGGCTAATATAGATTAACATAGATAAATATACATTCAATCGTATGGGTAGTTCCAATAAGGAACATAATTACCGAATGGGCGAGAACGATATTTTAATGTTAGATAAGGAAAGGGACATATGGGTTACATTAGACCATACAAGTAAAGTGTGTAAATTGGAGTAATATGAACAGGTGTGCAGTCATTATCGTAGATGGGATATAAACATATTGTAACTGATACACGAAAATGTGACAAAAATGGTAGGGGATTCACGAATTATAGTTGAAAGATTAAGAAAAACCCGATTAGTATCTAGAAAGAAGAAGAATTCAAGGTAAAATTCTGATAAGATAATGAAATATGTATATATATATATATATATATATATATATATATATATATATATATATATATATATATATATATATATATATATATATATATATATATGTATATATATATATATATATATATATATATATATATATATATATATATATATATATATATATATACATATATATATATATATATATAAATATATATATATATATATATATAATAATAATAATAATAATAATGATATAGATAATAAAAGGTTAAATTTGACTATAACAAGATTTTTTTTTTCAAAACACATCCGCAAACGAGAACAAGAGGACAGAGACACGATTCACTAAAGAAAGGTCGAGATTGGATTTTACGAAATGGTTTTTTTTTTGAGTAAGAGACTGGTGAATGCTTGGAATGCATTGCTCTATGAGGTATTGGAGGCAGGGAAAGTTACTGCATTTAAGAATAGATTGAATATGCATCATATATTTTAGAGCATGGTGATGCAAATGTAACTGGTTGTGTAAAAACGTGCATGAGTCTTCTAAACCTGTATACAAACGTTAAGTAAAGTCAAATTAGATGAACCTTGCCAGTAGTGTAGGCCTGTTAAAACACAGGGGCAGCAAGCAATCATGCGACAACCTTGTGGATATATCCTTGCTGTCATACAAGCGTACATTTCTTTCAGGAGCTCTGCTCTACGTAACTTATCACCTTCAGCAGGATGTTCTTCCTGGGATACATTGTGGTATTCGTGTGTGACGTGGGTCAGTCAACGTCATAGATGATGCAAATCAATCACAGGATAACTTTTCAAGAACAACATTGTGACCATTACAAATGTATTGTGGACCTGACAAAAGACCTTGAAACCGTCATTCTGGAAGGACTGTCGTAAAACATGGTAAATGTTGGTTGTAACACCAGATTCATAGTCGCTTTCAATGAGTTTCACTTTGCCATGGTAACTAGAAGGCTGGACGAAGGAGCTTTGCATAAAGGGGTTCCAATCCCCTATCAAAAAAGTTATACATAGCTAAATTAAGAAAATGTGCAGCAACGTTGGTCTCAAGAATATCACTTTACAAATAGCAGTACCATTTTGTGTCTGCTTCTTTACGCCGTGCTTTGGAAGACAAATAAAACCGTAACTTGTAGCACCACCGTCTTCAGGTCATTGATATGTTTCCCTAAATTATGATCACTAGCATGAGCGTTACCTCTGACGGCTTCTTGCATGACGTATCAGACCTAATATGGTGGAAACATATACATTAGTAGGTGAGGTACTCTTAGGTTAGACATGTTATTCGTGAATTTTGAACAGTAAACCATCTGTGTTTGCGTCATTCCTTTTCGACAATACGTATGCTCCCTCGATGGTTAGGAAATAGCCACCATCGTGCTGAACAGAAAAAAGAATCTTCGCTGCACTATGACAATCAATGCACTATGCCAATCAAGGCACTATGACAATCAAGGAACTATGACAATCAAGGCACTATGACAATCGTGACATTATAACAATCAATGCATTATGACAATCAAGACAAATTGAGGAAGGAACAGGCGCCCAGGACGTGGCTATCCAATTGTCTAAGACGTGTGTTCACAGGTCTGGAGCCTAGATGAAATCGGCCTAATCAACAGTCAATTGGAGGCAGGGAATGTGCAGTGTAAGCCATACCGTGGAGTCCGTAAATTGGAGCGTCGCTAATGCACACTCGTATTTAATTAATGTTAGGACAATACATTTCCTTCTCTTGCCTTGGGTGGGTAGAAAATCCACAAACACACCAACCCTAAAATTCCAAAACAGGGAAGATACAAATTTAAAAGTTTTGAGAACGAGCTCGGACGTCGCCTCGTTCGTCTCAGTCCGCGCCTGGCGTGGATGACCAAGCTTCAATTGTTCAAAACTGGACTACTGGAAACACATATAAACATACTTAAACCGGAAACCTAGGAAGAGGAAACACGAGAAACAATAAAAACAAATGTCACTGAATGTTCTACAGTTTCATATTTTGGGCCAGATAAATACAAATCGTTAGCTTGCTTTGGTTTTGTACACAAACAGGGCCCATGTGGCTCTCCTAGAAGAAACTCTACACACGGGAATTTATCTGAATTTCACATGATATGTCTGTGAGAGCACTAATTGCTTAGACATCGTTATCTGCATCTCAAATGACATTCAGTGACATGACACACATATAACCGTCAATTCCACATACATACAGACAATCACTATATGGCATACCGGATCAAAATACACCATATAGTGTTTACTGCCGCAACCCCAACCCCATCCTAGTTTTGAACAGACCACATGCAACCTGGTACATCTGCAGTAAACACAAAATCAAATACTATTCTTCGCAGGTAACTTCAATGGGCACTCGCCTCTTTGGAGTTTCACTGACCACACCAGTACAAACAGTACATCGAAGAGCTCTGCTATGAAACCAACATGTCGGTATTACAGAATGGAAGCTCTACTCCAAACGTACTGCACAGAACAACCTCTTCCACAATCGAACTAACTTGACGATATGTTCATCTGATAAAAAAGACTCTGGCAGCCTGCAAGCTCTTGATGATATTGGAAGTAATGTCATATCATTTCTTACAACCGTAAAAACACCCTCAATAGCATAGTTAAAACATAAACGAGGTACACATGACAGTTATTAAAAAAAAACACACACCAGACCTGTTCCAAATAAAGATAAACGACAGTGTTGCAAAGCGCAATGAAAAAATTCCAAAGGCAGTCCTGGATACATAATTACAAATCATCTTCAGACGTTGTTTAAAGTCATATAGAACAATTTGAAATGGGGAATTACAGAGTGCTATGCATTCTAAAAAGAATGCAAACATGATCCGGGAAACAATGTCATTACCAGGAATTAAGATGAAGTCCAACAAAGCAAGTGTCCAATAAAGCAAACAGTGAAGGATCCCAACCGTGAAAATTCCGTAGAGACTTGATCTGAATGAGATCTTAGGCATAACTGGGAATAGAGTATGGTCAATGGTCGACATTCTGCCCAGAATTTAAAAAAAACAAGGAATTTGATTCTGAGCCAGGGAAATATGGAGAGAGAACGATCATTGCAGACGTAATAAAAGCAGATCACTTTAATCGCTATTTCGCATCACTGAATCACAAAACTCAGCAAACAAAGACCCACCGTCAATTTGAGAATGAAAACAACACAATGACCACACCCTTCAACATAGAAGAACAAAATCATGAAAATGAAACATATGAAAAACAATAAAGCAGCTGGTCCCAATGAACTGAGAACAGAACAATCGGAAACATTGGGAAACGAAACAATCAAGATGCTGCTAAGGCCCATGGACATGCGCATTGTTAATTTGCCAAATGCCTGAGATCTGGAGGAAATCTCATGTGGTTGCGCTGATAAAACCAGGAAAACCACCAACCGAACCTACGATCTGGAGCAATACGCATGTGGTTGAGCTGATTAAACCAGGAAAACCACCAACCGAACTTAAGAATTTCCGTTCAGTATCGCTGATATGTCACTTGAATAAAATCTTCGAAATCCTGATCCTGAATCGCATGTCCCCCTCGATAGACGAGAAGCTGATCAAGGAACAAGCTAGTTTCAGACGTGGGAGATCTTCCAGCAGTCAAATCATTAACATAACACAATTTATAGAGGATGGTTACGAACGCAAACTGGTTACAGGAATGGCCTATATTGATCTAAATGCAGCATATGACACAATCAACAATATGAGAATAATATCAAAGCTATACACCATGACAAAAGACTGACGTCTGACCAACATCATCAAACGTATACAGCAAAATAGGCACTTCTATGTAACTCTGAGCAAAAAAGACAGCGGATGGCGAGACCAAATCAACGGCCTGGCACAAGTAAGTGTCCCACCACCCATGCTATTTAACATATATACTAATGACCTTCCCATTGCCACCGACTCAAGGGAATTCCTTTATGCTGATGACACAGCAGTTGCTGCCCATAGAAATTGGTTTGAGGAACTGGAAAGCAAACTTCAAGTTATCTCAATACCCTTACATAATACTTCCGCAATAATCACCTTAAACCAAATCTCAGTAAAACCCAGGTATCTGCCTATCACATCGGAAACAGAGAAAACTTCAGATTAGGTAGCAAGGCAGCAGCTTGAGCACTGCACGGATCCCAAATATCTAGGCGTGACATTAGACCATAAATTGTCTTACATAACGCACTTTCAAGAGACAAAGGGTAAGATACACGCAAGAAACAATAGCATAAGAGAACTGACCGGCACGACATGAGTGGGGGAGGGGGGTGGGCGCACCCTTCAGTCCCTCAGACATCTACACTTGCCCTGTGTTTCTCTGTAGGTGAATAAGCTGCGCCACTCTGGAAAAACTCTGCTCATGCCAAACTAATTGATGCAGCAATAAATATGGCCGGTCGGATAGTATCAGGGAACCAAAAATCCACGCCCATTGATTAAATATATCCCATAATTGGCATATCACCCCCTCCCCAGCCCGAGATCCGAAGAAGCGTCGAAGCAGAAATCGAACTAGAAAAACAGGAGCATGACCCAAAGAACCCAGAGTTTGGACATCAGGTATAAGACACAACACTCAAATCAAGACGTAAACTCACGAATTACCTGTATCTTAATAAGCATATGCCCTATGCATTATATTAACTTCAGCGTTGTAGTCCAAGACCAGACAGTCCGTTATAACTGTTAATACTAGAGAAACAAATGTCATCTCAGTATTCATTTCAATTTCATACACGCCTAGGCACATGCGTGATATACATACAATGCTAGTCACAGCATATGTGCACATTTATACTGCGTGTTCCTCAATTCTCGTCATTTGTTTACTCTAATATCCCGATTTCTCAACATGTACACTGCCTCCTCGCCACGCCTCATTATTAGTTTACTCTGACATATCGAAGCCTCATGATGAAAACAACAGCTCCGCTCGATAGGTGTTGTACATTTTCTCGCTAACTATGCTCAAGTTCTCTACATTATAATACATCTGCTCTCGCTTTTCTAGGAATATATTGTCATCATGCTTAAAGGTTGGAATAGTTCTAAGAAAAGCATTTTGTTTTATGATGGTTCTATTTGACATGTCAATCTTCCATTCTGACACAT
Organism: Ariolimax columbianus; assembly: GCA_036924085.1. Taxonomy (NCBI): domain Eukaryota; kingdom Metazoa; phylum Mollusca; class Gastropoda; order Stylommatophora; family Arionidae; genus Ariolimax; species Ariolimax columbianus. Next base: position 5,943,114 of record JAVGWX010000004.1, on the reverse strand, counting down.
AGAGCGTGGGCATACTTGAATGGGCTCTAGAATATTCAGTAATCCAGGATGTATTGTAGCCAACACGTTTTTGTAGCCAACAGTAATTGATACCCTTCTATGCCTGTCACCGACACCAGTAATTTTCAATCTCACATCTGAATTTATGATTGTTAATTCATTACTTTCTAGTGTGTTATTGAATGATTGCGGAGGCTTGTTTTTACATGTATCTGCAACACTTGCCTTGTTTCTGGTATATGATATATGTCTTTGATTTCCCTAACATGGTGCAATACAAAGTATTTTTTACAATTCAGTTATTTGTCGGCCAATTTTTCCCAAAGATTTTATTGGAATGCTCCCGTTTAATGTTCTTAAATTTATATAGCTGCTTTATGCCTGTAGTTGGTGTTGTTATCACTGTTCTACTAAGGAAGCATACATTAGTATGATGCACCATGTCCAGGGGTTCATTGGCACGTGCTGTTTCCATCAGAAGTGACGTCATCATGCGTATTGTACGTATATTCACTTGGTGCAGTTAAGTCCGGTTTCATTTGAACACGATTTGTAGATTGTAAGAAGCGCACTGTTATATTATATTGATGATCGCACACAACTAAGGTATACACCTCCATATGTAACCGTGTCTTTTCCTCGAAATGTACTAGCAAGCCTCTTAAATAGATGTGGAGGTATCAAAGCTTTATTATTCATAATTGGATGTGCTGTTTGAGACTTAGATGTCCGTCAAGCCTGAATGCAAGCGATATGTGAGTTCATTTATCTAGTAAATTGGTGTCCCGCTTACCTAAAAATTGTATTTTCTTTGGCAAATGGTACACACTTCCTTTTCACAGTTAATTTTTAGTTTCTGCGTTTTGCAGTAGCCATGCTGTCGCGGGTCTACATTTAGCCTTCGTGCCCCACTGAATATTTGCATGGCTCTGCCATATAGGAAGTGCATCATCATGCACACGTTTTTTGCTTTGATCTTGTCAGTAGAGTCTTTGATTTAGATCAGGAAAAAAATACACATTAACGGTGATCCCTGTAGTAATCCTCCCAAAACTATTTTTCAATATCTCGCATCATTAACATTTGCTCAGTCAGGAAGTGCCCAGATGTAGAACGGCAATGCCTGATTGCTATTCTGGAAGCCATCAATTATTCTTCGTGTTAGCCTAAAGAGCTGTTCTTTTGTGTAGCTACTAATTCTTAACCCTGCTTGTTCATGTCATAATAGCCAAAGCCAGACGTGTGTGTATAGGTATATCTGCTAATTTGCCTAGTCACTATGTTAGGGAGATTGGCCGACATCTGTTTGGTCAATTCGAGTATTTTTTTGTGTATATTGGCAATAAAAGTACAATCACCCATGCATTGGGCAACTTGCAATTTAGCAATGTCACATTTCTCGATCTAAAGACAGCTTCTTTACCTCGATACCCTAGATGAAGCAGCGTTTTATCGTGACTCTTGACTGGTCAGGGAACCTTTTCATAGGTTTGCATTTCGTCAGGGCCGGTGGAGCGCTTCCGTGTTAAAAATTACTTTAAACGGGGAGTCACAAGCTTGTTGAACTTTCTCCTGATACTTCCGGAAGCTGAAATGATTTGTATCCTGTTCTGTAGTATTTCCTGCTCTATTCAGGCATACTTACTGTTCGTTTCCAAGCACCACGTTTTATATCTTGTTTTCAGAATTCAGCGACATGGATTGCATTGTAATTTGCCTTCAGCATGTTACGCCTATTGCATGTTTCCTGCAGGTTTGAGGAGGTCATAAGGTGGTCTGGGTCATGTATAGTGACTTAAATGTTGTGTATGGTAGATGATGTCCAGGAGCAGTTTCCGCCTGGAGTTCCATCTCTGGGGCATGCACCAATTCGTGTCACATCTTGATACGGCGACTTGCAGGATTTGTATGTATGGGGTTTGTGCTAATGTTAAAATAATATTTAAGAAACTCTTTTGCTTCAAAGGAGTTGCTAAACGTATGTTAAAAATTTGCATAAATGATGTGCACCACTCCTCAGAAGGCTTGTCAAGTTCAGCTATTAATGGCGTCTAACTGGCTGCGGGTCTACCTAGCTCTAGTGTTTGAGTCTAGTATGATGGATTTGCAATTCGGTTAATCCACCCTCTAATAAACTGGTTGTATAGAAACTGAAGAGTCTTCTGAACCAGTATATAGACGTTAAGTCAAGGTAACTTAATTTAAGTTAATATCATTCGAACAGCTAAAATAATTACTGATGCCTACCCTGTTGATTTGTATTTATGTGCATATACTGATAGGTATGTATTTAAAATAACCTTCAAAATTAGCTATGTCGTGTACAAATAATACCCGCACAAATGTTTTCTCCAACTATGAAACAAATCATTTAACTTGAAGTCGCTATCTACCATGATGAGATGTATTTTGCATTTCCTTCAATTGCCTCATACTTGTCATTGTCACATATTCATTATTAGTTTTTCAAGCATTATAAGTTGTTTGTCATTGTAGATCTGACCCGAGGCAAAAACATATATCTAGATTAACATATACGTCAATAATACCCAAGGCAACGACACAATGTTTATGCAATTTAAAATTCAATATTGAAGGCCAAAAGCTAACGGTGTATGTCTCTCTGCCTTTCTTTTTTTTCTGCCCGTCTGTCTGGTTGTCTGCATGCATGTCGTCATTTGTCTGTCAGTATGTGTGTCTATCCATGGACATCTGTAGCTTAGAAGGCCCAAATAACTCGCTGCAAAACCACAGCTAAAGACTGACGACTACATGACGAATCTTGCAGGTGTTATTTTCCGTTTTACAATGGTTGCCGTTTATTGCCGCCAGATATCTAAATAACTCTTACACATATATGCGTAATTATTTCTACTTCAAATAATCTTGTATATGTCCCAATAACTTAATAATTTACATTGACTCAGGTAGTGCTATTTTCTTAAATTGACTAGTTATGTTGATCTTTGTTAGCAAATGAATTAGTTTGTCCCTTAAGAAAATATTTTTTTTGTAAATTTGAATTTGAATGTCCTTTTCTTAGGCAAAAGAGTATCTTCAATTTGAATGAGATTTTCTACATTAGGTTCCACATAATACCTTTTGACGATGTAGTTCATGTGTTTTATGAGTTATAAGAAGTAAAAGGGCGTTTCGTTAAAAAAATGTATGAAAATGTAAAAGCACACGAAATATAGAAAATCTAAAATACTAACTTCAGATGGATTGGTTCGGTTTTATAAATGGATGATGGAGGACAAGAAAAATCGTTATTATTTAGTTCTAGCTGATTGGGGTGGCCCTGAATAGGAACGGTATTGCCGATGTGACATACATTTATATGACTCAGAAAGCTAACATGTATGTTACTTTTTTCACTTAATCATAGTGTAATGATTCCAAAAATGATGACTTCTATCGGAAGAACAAACGGCAGTGTGACTTTTAAAAATAAATTTCCCTCTTCCTCTTTCAAGACATTGTCCACACATTTAGCCAAATAATAGTTCTCTATATTTGAGAAGGCTGCATACTTTTTTTAAAATTCATATCGCATAGTTTTATTTTTAGCTGCTGCTTGCCCTTTAAGGAGTACTACCTATTGAGAGGTATTATTTTTTAAACTGTTGTAACTTTATTTTAAAAAATACTGTATATATTTGTATGAATATATATATATATATATATATATATATATATATATCCATATTTATATATACATCCATATTTATATATATATCCATATAACGGTTGAGCAGGTGTTCTAAAGATGATCACGCTACATTATGATATCATATATTGCAATGAAGCATTACATATGTTAATTTAGATCGTACTTTTGAAAATGTAATACTTAAAATAAAATCCGAAAAAAGGGCATAATTGTGCATGAACATTCTCCAGTGTTATTAATCATACACAATTCATTTTTTTCTTATAATGATTTTCCCAATTAACTGTTCATTAAAGATTACAACTAAAACTACATCTTTTACGATTGTGTTTTTATGAAAATCCAAATGTTCACTCAATTTTGTCACAAAAATGTATACTTCAAATTATAATACCTCTTATGCATTGTAAGATAGCTTCATTTCCATAATTCACAACTAAGTCATGTTTTATAAGAATAAATGTGCAACGTTGCAGGACAATTGCTTAAAAATACAGTTATCACATATACCGTCGGTATGTTTCGGATTAGGCAAACAGATTAAGAACCTATGTTTTACAATTTTCTGAAGATTAAATACCGTGATTCTTAATAATAACCTCTTACCTGATATATAAACCCTTCAGTAACTGCCTGCCAATCATACAGTACAAACCTCCTCCTCTTTTTTACCTTCCTGATTTTCCTTTTTCGACAAAATAGTATTGTGTTCACAGGACTCTGCAAGTAACTAATATTGTTTCCCGAATTACCAACATAGATTGTGTCCTATCATTCTAAACATAAACTGCAATAGCAATAACAGCTTTAACAATAGTTAGACCATGATTCCTGCTCTTGAGACTTCATTTCAAGATAGCACTGTTGAGACAATCATTGACAGTTTGTGTATTTCCTTCAAAAGAAATTTGGTGTAGTGCATTTATGTCACTGTTCTAAGATCCTTTTTTTTATATTAGAAATAACAACAGTAAGTATGTTACTGGTGTTTTGGAAGATTAGATGAACATTCTCATCTGCTACATCTTTCTTTTATGGACATCATGTGTTGTGGCAGTTTTTTTTTCAAATTTGGTACTGACAAGTTCATAACACCACAGAACATACGCAGGTCGCAAGCCCTTTCCAACACATATAAATGCTTATACAGCGTACCTATGTATTGAATTCACACATAAATAACATTTATATATGTAAATATATATATATATATATATATATATATATATATATATATATATATATATATATATATATATATATATATATATATTTATGTGGGTCAAGATGACGCCGGACATGGTCGCAGTCGATTTCCCTTTTGATAAAACGGTGTTTTGTTTGTGTTTTCTATGATAACTCTCGAACTATTAACGTGATTCCTGGATATAAATGTGCCGACTTGTGAATTAAGCATACAAATGTGAAAGAAGTGATGCAACGAAGTATATAACAGTGTAGTTTTAGTTATAAAAGGTAGACTAATGTGTACAGTTTCGATGGGACAAAGCGTGGCCGAAACTTGACCCGGTCAAAGGCTAGTGTCGCTCCGTGCTGTATCGTGACCCAGATAACGAAGCTTGAACACTGAAACGAAGGAGGTCATTCTTACCTCGTCAAACAAACGGTACTTCAGAAAGGAGCTCATCGCACTTCGATCAGCACACTACGTCCCTTCAAACTCAGATCTACATATGTTGCGTGTTCTGAAAATTCACTTAACCGAGGAGGCATCGAAACTCACACGTATACGATCAAGGCGGAAGACCAGAGGAACGAGAGGTGGAAGAAGAATACACAAACAAATGCACTCATAAACTGATACCTTAAAGCTCCACCCCAGCGATAAAAGAGAAGAGCAGGGCTACCGAGATAATGAGGCACACGCTGACACCATACTGTCTGCATCCGAACCCTTCACTAGAAGTCTTGACAATGTCTTGCCTCTAGAACATGTTGGGTCCGGACGAGAGAGTGAGGAAGATCCTGCGCACATCCCCCTCACTAAAAACACAATGCGCAACTCACGACATCACCCTACAGATCACACCCTGACTAGCAGCTCGCAACTGGCAGGGCCCCCAAACTGCAGTGGCGGAACAGGCAGAAAACGATCACGAAAACTACCCATCACGATTGCAACATGGAATGTCTCCACGCTACTGGGCAACACCAAAGCAAACATACCCGAACGACGGACAGCACTGATCGCCATGGCACTGGCTAGATACAATATCTGCATAGCTGCCCTGAGCAAGACAAGACTGGCAGAGGAAGGGCAGATCACAGAAGAAGGCGCTGGTTATACTTTCTTCTGGAGCGGCCGCATCAAAGAAGAACGCTGTGAAGCTGGAGTTGGCTTTGCCATTAAGACCAACATGGTCGAGAAGCTCACAAGCATGCCCAGAGGAATTAATGGCCACCTGATTACACTGCGTCTCCCTCTAATAGGAGGGCGCCATGCAACACTCATCAGTGCATGCGCACCGACAATGACAAATCCTCAGGAAACAAAAGATAAGTTCTATGAGGACCTTAAGGCGCTCGTCGCTGCAGTCCGCAAATCTGACAAACTGGTCATCCTCAGGGATTTTAACGCTAGGGTTGGCACAGACCATACAGCATGGGAGGGGGCCATTGGCAGACATGGTATCGGAAAATGCAATAGTAACGGACTGCTCCTTCTGAGGACATGTGCCGCACATGAACTACTCATTACAAACACAGCTTTCCGACTACCTGTCCGAAATATAACCACATGGATGCACTCAAGGTCCCGCCACTGGCACCCCATTGACTACATTATCATCAGACGTAGGGATCGAGCGGATGCTATGGTAACGAAGAGCATGTGTGGTGCAGAATGTTGGACCGACCATCGACTTGTCATTGCCAAGCTAAACTTCAAGATCTAGCCCAAAATGCGCCCCCAGGGAAAGAAACCACCGAGGAGGCTAAATGTCTCTCAGTTGAAATACGAACCCACGAGAGGAGGCTTCCAGGAAGAGCTTGTGGGTAGACTGTCTGAGCTTCGTTTTGAAAAGAACGACATCGAAAAGAACTAGGCATCTTTGAGAAACACACTCTACGTTACAGCTGTTAAACACATTGGCCCACTCACGTGCAAGCATAAGGACTGGTTTGATGAGAACGATATAGAAATAAAGGGCTTTCTCGATGCAAAACATGAAGCGAACAGGGAATACCAGAGGGGCACACTGCCTTCAATACTGCTCGCAAAGCTGTCCAGACCAGGCTTAGAGAGATGCAAGACTCCTGGCTCAGCAAAAGAGCTGACGAAATTGAGATGTTTGCCGAGCGTCATGACACCAAACGGTTTTACGAGGCACTGAAAGCTCTCTACGGCCCGCAGCCCTCTAGTAATACTCCAGTTCGCAGTGTGGATGGGGTACTGCTGACAGATAAGGTTCAGATTTTAGACAGATGGGCAGACCACTTCTGTAAAATACTAAACCACCCATCGTCCATAAATGAAGAGGCAATCCGGCGAATGCCGCAGGTGGAACTGAATCTGGAGTTGGATGAAGTAATTACTGAGGAGGAAGTTGACAGGGCAATCAGTTCACTATCTATAGGAAAAGCTCCAAGAGCTGATGCAATACCAGCAGAGGTATATAAGACAGCTGGCCCATCCCTCACCAGAAGGATCACTGAACTCTTCTGTCACATGTGGGCTGAAGGTAAAATTCCGCAGGACCTAAAGGACGCCTCAATCGTTCACCTATACAAAAGAAAAGGCAATCGTCAGGAATGCGACAATCATCGTGGAATATCGCTACTCTCCGTAGCAGGCAAGATCCTAGCGCGCTTACTGCTAAACAGGCTCAACAAACACCTTGATCAAAGCCACTACCTCCCAGAAAGCTAGTGTGGATTCAGAGCCGGAAGAGGAATAGTGGACATGATTTTTGCCGCTCGCCAAGTACAAGAGAAGTGTCGAGAGCAAAATCAGGCCTTGTACACCACATTTATTGATTTGACAAAGGCATTTGATACAGTAAACAGAGGAGGGCTGTGAATGATAATGTCTAAGTTTGGCTGCCCCAACAAGTTCATAACAATGGTGAAACAGCTACACGAAGGCATGTGTGCTCGTGTACTGGACAGCGGTGCAATCTCTAAAACGTTTCTAGTATCAAACGGAGTAAAACAAGGATGTGTACTCGCCCCGACTTTGTTCAGCATGATGTTCGCGGCCACGATGACAGACGCCTTCAGATCATTGGAGTTTCGAATACCCATAAAGTACCGCACAGATGGCAAGTTACTCAATTCCAGAAGAATTAAGGCCAAAACCAAAGTGGCTGGCGACATAATCAGGGAACTTGTATTTGCTGACGACTGCGCTCTAATGAGCAACTCAGAACTGAACATGCAGGTTGGAATGGACCAGTTCTCTGCCGCATGCGAAAATTTTTGCCTGACCATAAATGCCAAAAAAACAGAGGTCGTGTACCAACCAGCACCAGGCATGCCATACACAAAACCAGAGACTACAGTCAGCGCGCAGACGTTAAATGCCGTCGACAAATTCACATATCTGGGCAGCACGCTGTCGAGATCTGTCAGCCTAGACAATGAGGTGGCAAGCAGAATAGCAAAGGCCAGCACAGATTTTTGTAGAATGCGCTCGATGGTCTGGGCACGTCGTGGCATCAGCGTCAAGACCAAACTCAAAGTCTACCGTGCAACCATCATTCGAACCCTACTATACGCTTGCGAAAGCTGAACTGTACACTCTGGACATGCAAGCAGGTTAAACCACTTCCACACGGGCTGCCTGAGGCGAATATTCCCAATCCGATGGCAAGATCGTGTCACTGACATCGAGGTTCTCTCGAGGGCTAACATGCCCAGCATCCATGCACTGCTAGAAAAAGCACGACTAGGATGGGCCGGACACCTCGTCCGTATGTCAGACGAGCGGCTCCCAAAAAAGCTTCTCAACGGCGAGCTGAGAGAGGGATGGCGCGACAGAGGGCGCCCAAAGAAACGTTTTAAAGACGGTCTGAAGGACTCACTAAAAAGTTGCGACATAGACATCGACAGCTGGTTATATCTTGCGAAAAACAGATCTGACTGGAGAAGCGCAGTCAAATCGGGTGTAGCTGCTGTTGAAGATGACCGTGTTGTGAAAGCCCAAAACAGACGCAAGACGCGGAAATCCCGAGCAGCGGGAACACCATCCCCTTCTACAAACCTCGTGTGCCCGATATGTAGCAGATGTTTTCGTACTCGCATTGGCCTGTTCAGCCACATGCGCACCCACACCCAACAGGGAAATCTGTGACAAGGATGATGTCAGCGGTCCTCATCGACAACGATGGACAGCTATTATTATTATTATATATATATATATAATTAAACATATGTATACCAACAAGTTAGATTTGGTTCAAAAATCCAAATGGTATTTTAAACCCGATTAGGGTCAAAGATGACCTCTGGAACCTCTAATATCTTGGAACAAATGGAAATGCGTAGGGGCATGGCAAACATGGGAGAGGTTGACCCCAAAAAAATGGGAGAACAATAAAAAATAGTGGACGGGACGATCTATAGCTGGAAGTAATAATCTGGAAATATCGACGAATGGGGGGTTCGACAAACTGCAATAACGTTGCCTAAACGATCACCTAGGTTACAGATCCTAGTGGTGAGAATGATGGTATATTTATGACGATGGCGTTGTGTAGATCCTAGCTTTATGTACCATCGCCAATGTCTCTTCAATACGTTTTAGGCTTCACAGAAAAAGTCTCTGACCATAATTTCGTTTGCTTAATCTTTTACACCTATGCACTTGCTCATATACTGTTCGACTACATATGTAATACACCAACGGCTAACATAACTGTGTAAAACCCGTGCGCTTTGGGTTGAAACTGAGCAGAAAAACGGGTAACATTATTTCCAAAAATTCAAGCTGCTATGATAGGAGAAATAATTTAAACGACTTGTTTTATTAGGAGCACTGGTTGTTTTATATAATCCGTAAATAAAAGAAGATGAATATTCAGTGTGTTTCAGGGCAGCCGTCTGTGCAAAGATCTTTCTCAACAGTGTTTTGTTATGTTTTGTACTGTGTACTGTATTATTTCTCTATGTAGATGATAAATGGATTATAAACAATGTCACAACATGAGTGCTGATGAGTTTTGTAATATAGTTTTTTGACATTTGATGAGCATTTTTACAGTCAGTAAGCAGGTCTTCTAAACTACAGATGGCCATCCAGGTAATATCGCATGTGGAAATACAAATAGGAAAACCCCAAGAGCTGATGCAATACCAGCAGATGTATAAAAAACAGCGTAATCGTCCTTCCCCGGGAAGACCGTCGAAAGATCTGAAGGACGCCTGAGAAGCTTACATATGCAAGAGAAACGGCAACCGGCTGGAATGCGACAACCATTGTGGAATATCGATTTTTTTTTTCCGTACCAGGCAAGATCCCAGCACGCTTACTCCTCAACCAACTCAACAAACAACTTGAAAAATCATCATATCGACTTTTATTCGATCTTTTTTTTTTTTTTTTTTTTTTTTTTTTTTGCGTTCGCCTTATTTTCTCTAATCCCCAAGGCGGTGTGCGTTGCACTGTGTTTTTATTTTGCGCCTGTCGGCCCAGTGCATCCGACTTCAGCATGCATTTTATGTAAGGGTCTGCTTCCTCCTGCATTTTCTAAGGGTTTGCTTCCCCGGGGTAACGGCCGGTGCTGTGATGGGGATCGAACCCAGCACCTTCGGTTCGTGAGCCGTGCCACTTAACCACTAGGCCACGCCGTCCCCTACAAGTGATTATGCTAATTATTCGATCTAATACCACTTGATCACAGAATATCATAGAGGACACCAACATGTAAACTCTGCAGACAAAACATTCCAGACACAGAAGAGCACATATTCTACTAGTGTATGACCATATCCCAAACTTTAATGACACTTAGACAGACAATCAAAAAACACACATACACATGCAAGTAGACATGTATAGAGAAATCATGCTAAACACTATCCCCAAAACAGATCGGAACACCCAAAACAGACTATTGGCACTCTTAGCGGATTTTAAATATTTAATCTGGGCATGCAGGAACAAGGCACTTTATGAACAACGAATATACACTACACAACTTTTTCATTCCATATACACCCAAAGACACAAAATACTGACATAAATTATTCATACAACATGCACATGGATATTGAATTTTACCTTTTGTGTTTTTCATATTTTCACCTTTTTTGACACTGTTTAAAAATTTAATTAAAAAATATAATTTACTGTGTTGAAAAATACAATTTAAAAAAAAAATGTTTTTTGCTTCACCTTTACTCAACCTTCTTCCTTTCTCTTCTGTAACACTTACTATTTCTCATTCTCAATCCGATTTCTTCTTGCCCTTCTTTATTTCCGCTGATTATTCCAATTTCATTATTTATTTGCATTGATATGTACAATTCTAACACAGGAACAAGGTATATGAATGTGTATTGCACAAAGGATCAACAACAACAATTTAAAACTCAAACTCACCTCACTCTGTTTCACTTGACTCTGTCCCACAGTCACACTCCTGCACAACTTTCACACGCGCCCTCAGGGTGAGGCCCTTCCATTGCACTTTGGTTGGGCTAGCTTCTGAGGGTGCACACACCTAGCATAGGTACATTCAGACGCACACATGCATCCAGGCATTGGTTAATGCGTCCTAATATCGCCCAATGGACTGGAGTAGAAAATGGCGCGTCTACGTCAGTAGAGACTAGTGAGGCAAACATCTAAGCAACAACAAATCCAACCGTAGTTCGTCCGTTGGCTTTAGCAGAACATCTCTTCTAGGACAACATGCACGGTATGTGCAGTCCTTGATACATGTCGAGAATATCATTGTGAGCTGCATACATGTCTGTTGAAAGACCTAAGCTTTTTTACGCCGTCAGTATGGATAGGCTTTCATAGATTATGATGAAAATTGTTGTCCCGTAATATCCATGAATAATCCAGTATTGAAGAATCCCATGGTTTATGTAGCCTTCTCAGTCACCAGCTTTCTCAAACCGACTGTTTTGTGCTGGCACCTACATTCTTCTGCATGTTATTTGCAGCAATGATAGCTGATGTTGTAAGTCCCATTGTGCGTATTATGTGTTTCAGAGTTTTAAGTCGAAGCCCGAACCAGTCACTGTGACAATTGACTTGGAATACGACTTCAACCGTGTTGCGTTTGGGATTCTGTAATGGCATGTCTGAAGCAGTGTGGTGTATACGCGTCGCGTGTAACTTGGATATCAGCCACTATGATCGGAAAAAAATCAGTTAACTTCGCAAAAGGATTTTGGACATCAGAGCCGAGTGGAATATGTCTACGTCTACCTCAAAGGTTTCCGCTCTCACCGGTGATGTTCAACAACTACACAATGAAAGTGGCATATATTCAATCCACGGGGATAGGGCAAACGTTAACATTCGCAGATGGCATCCTACCGTACATGACTGGCTCCGTCGCGAAGAGTTTGCTAAAGACATTACGGAAAAATAGCAAGTCATATCACTCCCGCGATGCGACTCAAACTGCAAGCACCATACGAATAAGGCTTTCATAATGTGGTGCTTTATGCATATTTTAAAAGTAAAAGCTGCACTTCCGGACATCACATTTTAGGGATGTATCTTTAACATGTGTGACATGTTGAAATATCTCGGAGTGACATTTGATTGCATTCTCCCTTATAATTTCCACGTTGACCAGAAGGTAAATATATGTTAGCGCAGGTTAGGAGCACGGAAGAATATGTATGTTGGCAAATTGGAATGATGCTTAATGTTTATCATATTTCATCAGGTTTTGTTGTCGGTCATCGATGTATGGATTGTTGTCGCTGACATTCATATATAAACTGAAACATCTCAAAGCATATACGCATGTCACAACCGATGCGAGGTTCCGTCTGCACAGTAGTGTTGTATGCATAGAGGGATCAAGAATCAAGAGAGGCGCGTCATGTATGGCACAGACAGAGAAAACAGTTCACTACAGCTGAGACGATAGCCAAGGAGGAAGAATGGTTCCACACTGGTGATATAATGACAGAGTACCAGATAGTCATCATAACTATAATCACGGACTACAGACAACGACGCAACGGGACAGCAGAGCACGAGGGGAATCATCTGGTATCTTAGAACACGCAGGATGGTGATGCCGTCATATACACCGACAGAGCAGTGTTGGAAAGTGGGACATTGACTTGGGGATTCTCGGTTAGAGTGAGAGAACAGGTCTTTTTTGAGCGCAGTAAGGCATACAAGTCAAAAACTTCAAGTTTGAGAATGGACCCTGCATCATTTCATGAGAGAGACTGAGCACCTATGGAAATGTCCCGGGGTGCAGTAACGTCGATTCTTAGAAACAGAAACATAAACGTGCCGCTGTTACTGTCACGCATTTCGTGTACATGACGCAATATTTGCTCTTCACGCAGAGATGCTTGAAGTTGTTCACCAAGATGAGTGAACAATCATATGTACTTCATGTTCGCTGACGACTTCGACCTTAATACCTGGTCACAACAAGATACGCCTACACCATGACATAGTTTTCGAATGTATACAGTAACTGTTGTCTCCTGAGTAAACGCAAGAATAACTGGGGACAACTTATATTGAACCTACAATAGCCGAGCAGGAAATATATATCCAGGCAGTCGATAGCTTCATCTAGTGAATAAAATATAGACTGTTGATGTCAACAAACAATTTCCACAGCTAGTTCCGCTTATGGAAGCTGGAAGCAAACGTCCGGAGCCGAAAACTCATCAGTGTCGCTACGAAGTTCAACGTATATCTTCTGTAGATTCACCCACTCTGCTGTAAAGGTGCGAAACAATGGCATCGTATAGCAGCTTCGACAGACAGCTCCATCAGTTGATGGTAATCTGCCGTGTGTGGGCCGTTCAGGATTAAGTAGCAGGATGATGTGTCAAATATGAAATTATTAGCAAGACTCACGTGTTAGCATCCATACGCGTTTCAAGAAGTCAAGATCAAATGGAAGGTGCATGATGTTATCTTGCTCAATGAGCATACGATGAGCTCCGAACAGAAAGACACTTTTTGGAAGACTGAAAAATGGCTATACAGACTTTCTTAACATTGTTATGAGTTGCTTACAAAGACCATGCCCACATGCATGGAGCATACAAATCATCAAAAGTGCTCAGGTCTAAGAGTGAGTTATTGTCTCGAAGAATCATTAATCGAAAAAGTTCCGTCTTATAAAATAGAACGTATGACGATTTCACAGCTTGATCCTTACATGATTGTCTTGCATAGAGTGAATGGTCTGTACATGCATATTAAAACACATATTGCAAAGCGATGGGAACTACTATAAGAAAATAACACATACACATGTAGACATCGAAATACGGTGCTATAATACGGCTTTATGAGTTCCTATTGTAATGCCTCGTTTACAAAAAGTAGGTTTTTGCAAGAAAATGTTATGCTAAATGGCATTAACGATATATTCTTATATTTTATTGTTGTTGGTTCATTTTATTTTAAAATATTTTAACCGCGATTGTTTCATTTTCATGATTTTAATTAATTCAGAATTGAGAATAAATTTCAGTATCATAGTTCACATTGTGTAATGACATAATGTACTGTTTAAACAAAAATATGTTCGTTTCTCCTATTTCACGTATTTAAACAACATGAATTGATAAACTGTGCAATACGACAAAAACAATTGGATCGGGTATCCCATAAATATAAACATCAATAAAAACAGCCATTGATTTACTGTATGTAAGCATCTAAAATGTCATCGCACATATGCACAAATAAAAACAAATATGAAGAAATAAGTTCTGAGCGTACGTTTTCTGTAAAATTTGAAAGGAATCACAAATATATAATGTTTTCTTAAATATTTCAAGAAGCAAGTACATATTTAAATATAACTATAAATAAAAGCAAATCAAACTGACATAATATTGATACATGTAGTGAACGTGACATAAATGGAAATTAACTAATTCAATCCAAAGTACAAATAGCAGTTGTTTATTGTCGCTTAAATGCCAACGTGTTTAATTGGAGTGACCGATTTAATCATGACGTCCGGATACGTGGGAAGTATGCAATTTAAAACAATCGCTTTCCCGATTTGGATCGGATAAAAACGTTATCACACAGTATCTACTTGATTAGGTAATTGCCTAAAAGTGTGCTTATTAAATAGCATTTTTTGATTTACTGGGAAATAGATGTGTATATGAATGCGAAGGTTGCGTGGGGAGAAATTACCGGTTGGAGGAGAGTGGAAATTGACATGACAATAGGCAAACTGAGGATTTACAGAGATGTTTGGGTTGGTAGAAGGAATGGCTTGACTGGGAATAGTTGAGCAAACGAAAGGGTAGGTTCAGGGGATATGGGTGAACATGTTGAGGGGTTGGGGGAGATGACATATAACTCATTAGAATGGACGATACCAAATCGTATTACATGTTGAAAATGTGCACATTTGTGAATTGTGAGATCAATGTACTATTATTGGTTCTAACCTACGTAACAGTCATGTACAAACACATGCACTTTATGTAAATCAATCATATAATATATCAGTTGGTCTTTTCCATGCCTCTACTAGGTTGTTCATACATCACTTTCACTAATGCATCATTGATCATCATGTTAATGATGTGACTGTCGTTTTTCTAGCCGGACAAATTTGAACCCTCTGGTATAGAGGTTTGTTATTACATCGTTAGTCTGTGCAAATGGTGCATTGCCACAAAAACTGTTGGCGCTGTCAGTGAACAGGGTGAAGGCCGGCATTATTGTCACGTTTAACGGCTGCAATTGACTGCTGATATACAGAACAGTGTAACCGAAGTAGCCAATGCATGGTTATGCGATGCAAGTATTTGGGACAATAATCACAAACCGAACAAATCAGTTAACACAAATGAAACACCACGTATCGTATCGTGGACACACGCGTAAATCGTCAACCAGTGTACATGTCAGTCCATTAGTGGCTAGGAGGCACCCATGTCTCAAACACGAAATCAAAAAGACCAGTAGCCGTTCGGTTGGGTTTTATACGTGTTGTTCTCAATAGATAATACAGGAAGCTGAACTCTCTTCCGTGACAACTTCAAGTAGTTATCTAACAATGAGTCAACATGGACCGCCTTTAAGAATAAATGTGTTTTTTGTATATGTATCACATAAATATTTTATATTATGTCTAGTTGACCCTTAATGATGCAACATTGTATGTACCCGATCCATGCTCTTCACTTATTAATTAAGCTTCTGCGTTTTCAGTTGTCTCATAAAATTTGTGAACACTCCATCACGCTATTATTCTTCATATTCAATATCATCACTTGATAATACTGTGATCAGTAGAACAACTGCCAACAATACAATAATGAACGATGACACAGATAGAATGATCCAAAGTAGATATTCTGTTGGACCTGTTGAATGGAATATAATACAAATGAATGGACTGAATTACTCGCTAGTACCGGCAAATAGAGAGACAATAGATTCACAATAATTAAAGAAATGTCGACATTACTTAGTAGGACATATTTCTTTAATCAGAGAGTGATGAATGAGTTGAATGCATTGCCACATGAGGTAGTGGATCCAAGGACAATCAGTGAATTTAAGAAAACAGTATATGTGCATTGCGTGTAATGGAAAACAATATTTAAAAAAAAGTGGTTGAATACAGTATCTGCACAATCTTCTATACCAGTATATAAAATAATATAACAATATATACCAATATGCGCCTGACCTGCTCTCGAGAAATCTCTCGTTAACTCACGTTCTTCTTTAAACATCGCCAGTTCTTCACTGTTGTCTTCGATACACGTTTGCCGCCATACACTATCTGCATAATGCGTTGAATGTCAACTGGGCAGTTGTTAGAAACCGAGTCATCGCTCGCTGATGCCATCCATCATGTTTGCAACGGTCTGCTGATGAAACTATGTGTCAAAGGATAATGACATTTTGCAAACATGACGGTTCGTATATCCTGTTTACATGAGAAGTTAAGTCATCATGCACATTGTACGTATGTTCGCTTGGTGCAGTTTGGTCCGGTTTCATTTGACCATGCCTAGTATAAAGGGCTAAACGGTTTTCCAAATTTGGTCCTAGGCTGCACACAGAAAATCACAAATATTTGTCAGAGTAAAAACACGATAGGACAACCAAATTGTTCCTGAAGAAACTCTTCTGCAAGTAGTATACTCACTCAGATTTAGTCGATGGACTTTTATTGATATAATTAATTGTGTGGACATCGAACGAAATTGTCTTTTCCAAATATACAGATGGTCCACTGCAGTGTCTAAGCCATCTTATATGTTTGGCTGTGTGATGTACATAGCAAAGAAAAGGACAACAGCAATGACAAAGCTGTCCTCAACACATTCCCATGCAGAACTGATATAGTAACATGGACTATGAATGATGTCGTGTGGTAGAAAGCCATTTTCATGTTAAGAACATATGCCACTCAGGGGGTTAAACAATGTAGCTATAGATGATTAACGTAGATATGTTCTGTACATGTCAGCTAGTATGATTGAATTATAACAGTGTTAGTTAGGACTGACAAAAGCAAAGGCTAGTGACATGCTCACAGAAATACGACATTACCAGTTAGACATTGTATTCCAGAGTAGCCACCTGTACACACAAGGCAGTTGCCTGTCACATTGTCACACGTCTTATTCTGACAGTAGTTAGAACACTCGGAGAGACAAAGCGGCCCATAATATCCGTCTGGACAGCCTGTGTTTGTTGTAGACCATTGCTATTGTTAAATGCAACTTCAGAAAAAAGTATGGTTACACATATTAATTAAACAATTTACACATATATATGTAGATGGAACTGAATAGGTACACTTGTATCTGTATGTGTTGCTAGTTTTTCTAAAGTTTGCTTATGCTGATGTGAATTTGTTTGAAATACCTCATTTGACAAAAGGGTGAACTATTTGAGTGGGTACGTATACAACCGTGAATATATGTAGCGATGCCCACTCGTTTCGCCCCAGAGATCTCATGGATGGAAATAAGAGTACGGATTAATACAATAATAACGCGCCATCCATGCCGTTAGAAGGAACTAAGGATTGTTTGACATAGGACTTGATGCGCCATCTTGTAAAAAATGTAAGCCGACAAGTGCTCAACACATAAGTGCAGATCCAATTTAATAATGTGATGCACAGTTCTTCAAGACATTTGATCCACATGCGGCTGAACATGCATCGATTGATTGATTCATTAATTGAATGACTGCAAGCTTGATTTATTGATTGATCTACTGTATGTGTGTCCTTTCTTTGTATCAAACATTTCCTGACTAGGGTAGCCGCTTACACAGCAACTCATAATTCACATCTTTCTAATTGTGCTATAGTTTAGTTCGTGTATTGCACCTGTAATAATTAGTATTTAAGACATGCCTATTGATTGTTACAGCCGAGACACTTGTTCCGTTAATTCGGGCTTAGGCTTAATGTTCTCGTTCTTCTATTTATGTTGAACCCTGATCTGACGCTGACACCGACATAAGCGTTGTGGAGGTGAATTCGATCGTTGTTTGAGGCCTATCTTTAGATCCGTATAATAAGAAGAATACAATCTTGGACCAGTATGTCTTGCTTTGCTGGCGATACCGAGGATAGCCATTTAATACATACTCAACAGGTGTTGTCCTTTTGGTTAGTTAACATGAGCACATTGTTGAATCAATAGTTGGGTCTGTTCTTCGGTGTTTTAGGGCGAATAATAATGGTCAGTCGCTGCTGGTCAAGAGTGCCAGTGTCGTCGTTAGGTTGACCATGTCCGATTTCTAAGAGGTTGACATGCTCTCTTGTTTCTCAATATGTTCGTGTCCTGTTTTCCTTCATTCTGCAATAATGTATGATCTATTATTTCACAGAACGCCGCTATAGGATGGTTCGCTTCCTGTCAGCTGTCTTGCTTATTGTTCCAGCAACGTATTCCAACCTCGCCCTCGTCCACATCCTTCTTTCAAAAACCCGGAGATATATTATTTAACTAATATCCGCAAAATTGCCCAGAGTATTCTAGTAATAATCCGAATATCAGTTACAGCTAAAAATGAAAGAAGTAAACTCAAACAATGACCCAATAAGAGTTGACGGGACATGAAGCCTGCCTATATTTATACCCTTACATAAAATGCATGCTGAAGTCGGATGCATTGGGCCGACAGGCGCAAAAAAAAACCACAGTGTAACGCACACACGCCTTGGGGAATAGATAAATAAGGCGAACGCAAAAAAAAAAAAAAAGACATTGAATAAATCTTACCCTGTCATCAATGCGAATATCAAATTACTGCTCATTGAAAAAGTACATATTACGAAGTCCTTATTACATTACTTTCGAGCTACTCTACACTTTCTTCAATCAATAAGCAGGATGGTCATAATAAACTTGCCATTATAGACAACCAACAAATAGTTCCACATCCGCGTTCAAATGAAATAAACAATCCGTTAGTCGAATGACCATGTACCAATACCCTGTGTTAGGGGATATTCCTTCTTATGTTTACAAGCAGGGTGCCAAATGCTAATTACACATGTCACCTTGAATTATGTACATATACTGTAGGAACTTAATTATAACAACGGCTTTCACATATACACACGCTTTCGTCGGGTCAGATGCAGTTCATTAATCGAAGACATAGAATTATGGAGAGGCCGTACAATAATGTTAAGAATGTTAACCGTCGCTGGTTGGTACTATATTAGTTTTACCAACTATTATCGAGACCATACACTCTTAAAGAAAGACATGGGCGCCTCGTGTGGGAACCGCGTCTCTTTATAATAACGATGCCCCTGCGGCGGTACACGTACCATTTAATCAAGCCAAATCATAAAGAAAGACAGTTTTCTCTCTCTGTCTGCATCCTGGGACTAAGGCCACCCACCATTGCCGTTTGGTGTGATGGGTCACTGTCACCTAAGTGAACTTCTTACCTATACATATGTGCCCACGAGAAATGTCAGGAACAACATGCTGACGTGCACATTATCGTGGTGACATTCTCAGCAGGTAAAGACTAACACATCAAGATAATATGCGCTTACCTTGACATATCGATGGCAGCTGTCTACACGTTTCTCAATGACGTATCTCGCGTTTCGGATAAATAGAAGACTATTAGAAACCTCAAAAAACTGTAATTGGGTGAATCAGAATTGCGCGCGAATCAGAGAACATTTCAACCGGAAATGTACAGGGTGTATTATATTGTCAATGTGTTCCCACTACCATTGTACGTATCCCATTAATGACACATAGGAAGTTAATCATTGCGAAGTTTCAATCGTTATTCTTCTTCTTCCTCTTCTTCGTACAAAGTCAGACAGTAACCATTATTTTTTCGAAAAAAGCGGCGGTCATCCTGAGGCTGTCGCCGCTACCATAGGGCTTGTCTTGCAGTTCCACTGGTGATGGCCACATCTGTTCTCTCTGATCCTCATATGTCGGACAGTTCTGCAGCAGATGTTCAGCGGTCATTTTACGGGTACCGCACGGGCATTCGTCGGTACCACATATATGTTCAATATGTTGAATAGGTGGTACCTCAGTCTATTATGGTCAGTGCGAAGTCTAAAGACAACGACCTGCTCTCTTCGGTTCAACTGGTAATAGGCATCGTTTTTAGTGTAACCAGTATGTTCGGTTTCCCAATTGGTTATGTATCTGGCTTTGATAAGCCGTTTTGACTCTTCGTACGTCATACTAGTATATGTTTGTGGTAGTCTTGCACCTTCTTTTGCCAGTCTGTCTGCCTCCTCGTTGCCTTGGATGTTGCAGTGTGATGGGACCCACTGTACCACTACCCTTTTTGGTGCGGACTGCTGGCACATTTTTCAGAGTGCTGCTCTTAAGTCATTAAGCTCAGTGTGTTTCTGGCTTTTTAGCGCTGTGACTACGGCGAGAGCATCTGTAAGCAGGACAATATGGCTTTCATTTCTTGTTCATGTCACCATTTCTTCCACTGCCGCCTTCAGTGCCTCTGCCTCCGATCTGAAATTGCTTGTGTACTTACTAGTAGCGAATGACAGTGTTATTTGTCTGCCATTTGGTAGGTTCAGGAATGCTCCTGCCCCTCCGTTCTGTGCAGTGGTTGTTACAGAACCGTCGGTGTATGCATGGGCCCAGTCCATACTTGGGTAGCTTTTCGATATAAAGCTTAGGGTAGTATATCTCCTTTCTGTTTCAGTCTGGCAGTTTTTTGTTTCCAATACATGGTATATTTTCTACCACTTCTGGAAATATATCCTGCCTCCAGGTAGGTTTTCGAACAGTAGTGATGGGTTTTGGTGTTGTTAGTTCTTCTTCTTCTTCTTCTGCGTACACAGTCAGACAGTAACCATTATTTTTCCGAAAAAAGCGGCGGTCATCCTGAGACTCTCGCCACTACCATAGAGCTTGTCTTGCAGTTCCACTGGCAATGGCCACATCTGCTCTCTCTGATCCTCGTATGTCGGGCAGTTCTGCAGCAGATGTTCAGTGGTCATTTTACCAGTACCGCACGGGCATTCGTCGGTACACCCTATCTTCAATTTGTTGAATAGGTGGTACCTCAGTCTGTTGTGGCCAGTGCGAAGTCTGAAGACAACGACCTGCTCTCTTCGGTTCAACTGGTAATATGCATCGTTTTTGGTGTAACCAGTATGTTCGGTTTCCCATTTGGTCATGTATCTGGCTTTGATAAGCCGTTTTGACTCTTCGTACGTCATACTGGTATCTGTTTGTGGTAGTCTTGCACCTTCTTTTGCCAGTCTGTCTGCCTCCTCGTTGCCTTGGATGTTGCAGTGTGACGGGACCCACTGTACCACTACCCTTTTTGGTGCGGACTGCTAGCACAGTTTGCAGAGTGCTGCTCTTAGGTCATTAAGCTCAGTGTTTTTCTGGCTTTTTAGCGCTGTGACTACTTCGAGAGCATATGTCAGCAGAACTATATGGCTCTCATTTTCACTGATTGTCACCATTTCTTCCACTGCCGCCCTCATGTGCCTCTGCCTCCGCTCTGAAATTGCTTGTGTACTTAACAGTAGCGAATGACAGTGTTATTTGTCTGCCATTTGGTAGGTTCAGGAATGCTCCTGCCCCTCCGTTCTGTGTAGTGTTTGTTACAGAACCGTCGGTGTATGCATGGGTCCAGTCCATGCTTGGGTAGCTTTTCGTTATGAAGCTTAGGGTAGTGTCTCTCCTTTCTTTTTCAGTCTGGCAGTTTTTGTTTGCAATACCTGGTATATTTTCTACCACCTCTGGAAATATATCCTGCCCCCAGGTAGGTTTTCGTACAGTAGTGATGGGTTTTGGTGTTTGTGCGTTTGTGGGATCTTCGTGCATCTTTGCTTTGGCTATTTCTGCAAAGTTTCTCCGCTTTAGTTTCCCATTTCCCAAATTGTTTAGTCTCTGGTACATTGGATGGTCCGTCAGTCTTCTGAGTTTCTCTGACTGCAGCTGGGCTCTGCAGTCTCTTCTATCGGTCATGGATTGCAGTTTTGTAATCTTTTCAAGTTCTACAATTGGCGTTGACTTCATGCTTCCTGTTATAACTCTCATGGCTTGGTTTTGAAGTTTGCTAACTTTATCGAAGTTCGCCTTCGCTGCTGTTGTCCATGCCGCAATGCCATATTCGAGAACTGGTCTCACTCTTCCAGTGTACAGTTTCTTTAGTATGCCTTCGTCTGCTCCCCAGCTTGTGCCAGCAAGTTTTATCATTATTGCCATTCTTTCTCTGGCTCTCATTCGGTTTCTCTTGATCTTTTCCATGCCATGCGCCGATCAAATGTGACTCCCAGATAGGTTTGGTTGTCGTTTGACTGCATGAATTTGCCATTTAAACTAAATTTGGTATTTTGGGGTTTTATTGAAAGCGAGAATATTGTGCATGTGGTTTTCTCCTCGTTTATTTTGACCAGCCATGAGTTCGACCACTCTTCCAGCGATGTTAGGGCCTGCTGCATCCGATTCCTTGCTATGGTGAGATTCTTGTCAGAGGTCCACATAGCCAGATCGTCTGCAAACATTGAGCTATGGACTCTCCTTGATATATTCTCTGTAATGTCGTTTATATATATATATATATATATATATATATATATATATATATATATATATATATATATATATATATATATATATATATACCAGGAAGAGTGTTGGGGACAGTACTCCCCCTTAGGGTACTCCCTGCTCGAGTGTCACCTTTTTGCTCATCTGCCCTTGTACTTGGACTCTGGCTGTTCTTTGTTTGAGGTAGTGGTTGATCCACTTGTACATTTTCCCACAAACATCACTTCTTCCTAGCTTGACTCTAAGTCCGTCTTTCCAGACTTTGTCAAATGCCTTTTCCAGATCCACCAAAACCGATACTGTGTGTTTCTGTGCCTGGTAGGCATCTTCTATTTCCTGGGCTATAAGGATGACCTGGTCCTCAGTGGATCTGTGCTGTCTAAAGCCGGCTTGCTGTGGAATTAGTATGCGTTTTTCTTTCAGATGCCACATCAGTCTGGTGTTTATCATACGTTCCATCAGCTTGCCGACACAGCTCAGTAGGCTGATGGGCCTGTATCTATGTTGATCTGTTTTGTCCTTTCCTGTTTTTGGTACTGGTACCAGTACTGCGTCTTTCCATGCTTGGGGTACAATTCCCCTTTTCCAGCTTTGGTTCAGGACCGATAGCAGTTTCCTCTTCGCTGTTTGGCCCAGCCCCATCAGCATTTCGTTTGTTATCCCGTCTGTTCCGGGAGATTTACTGTTCTTTAATGTTCTCATAGCCTCTTTTATTTCGCTCATTGTTAATTTGGCCATCATGTCCTCTTCAGGTGCCGTATTGATGTTGTCGTGCCCCTTTAGCTCTTCACTAATGTATGTATGCCTATCTGCAGGGACCTCGATGTGGTTTGCTCAGGCATAGTGATCGACAAAAGCGTTTGCGGCTTTCTTACCGGTGAGCAAGTTTTCGCCCTGCTTGATGGTAATTTGTTTGTTTGACGGGGTTTCGTTGTTTATGGCTCTGACTAGCTTCCATAGCTTGTTCCCTTCTTTGTCCAGGTTTAGGCTTTCCGTTTTGTTTGTCCAGCTTTCTCTTGCTGTTTGCTTGAGAGTGTATTTGTATTTCGCCGTGGCGGCTTTGAGGGTATGCATCTCTTCTGCGTCTATTGGTATGGCTGATAGTGTACAGATGTAGATATCGAGGCAGGAGTGCATTTAACCAGTGGACAAGCCTGGTAATGTTATGGAGATGTTGTTCGCCTAGTGTGCGGACAGATCGCATGGTCATTAGTTGAGTCTCGACAGTTCACAGTGAGGTGGCTGCTCTACTGTTTTCGACACCCTGACCAGGAACTAAGTCTTTTGTTGGTGGTTTCGCACCCCATCGCTATATAAGGTGAACATCAAGCAGCTGTCCACCCGCTTTGATCGGCGAACGGCAGAGACCTCTTTCTGCGGCTCTACCGGATAGAGCTGGGGTCCCGAACGTGTAGGAGCATCCCATTGCAGTGGTGCTGAGATTCTTGGCGGGATTCCGGCTTACAGGGGTTCGGCCGTAATCCCTCACATGGTAGCCTCGCGCCATTGGCTTATCAGCCTGGTACGTGAACCAAAGTGTCTGCGGCTCCTCTCGAATTGAGCTGGATTTCCGTAGCAACGCCCTGTCATTAGTAGGGTAAAACTGAACTGTCTTCAGATGGTCTATTTCCAGCACCCGTTCACTATTTGACTAGACGAATGAATTGAGGGCTTTTGTTTGTCAATGACCAGGTATTTGAAATCTGCGGCTTATGCGGGGTTAAACACGATTTCCGTAGCGTTCTTTCATTAGAATGTTAGAGAGCTGACTTGTCTTCCGTGAGTCTAATACCAGCGTACGTTCATTATTAGACCCAACGGTAGTGCTCTCGATTTATCAGTCGTTCTACAGTATTGGCATATTCAGTCAAATTAAGCCGCAGGTTCAACTCCTGGTGGTACCCTTCCGTCAATTCATTTAGCAAACACTAGATGCGAGACAATCAAGTTACCGAGGGGATATCCCCAGATTTTCGAGGGTCTAATTCCAGCACCCGTTCCATATTAGACCCAACGAAAGTGCTCTCGGCATGTCAATCATGTCAGTGTTTGGCTGTGTTGAGTCAAAATAAGCCGCAGGCTCCACTCCTGGTGGTGCCCTTCAGTCAATTCCTTTAAGTTTCAGCTTTGCAACCAAACTTCTCCCGGAAGCCAAACAATTTGGTTTCCCGGAAGCTGCCTGCAGAGTCATCGAAGCAACTCCTGCGGATCGCTAGTCGGCATCGTTTATGGTCAGAACTACAACGGTATCTGATCGTCTTCGCGCCCCTGACTTTCGTTCTTGTTTAATGAAAACATTCTTGACAAATGCTTTTGCATTAGCTCGTCTTGCGGCGATCCAAGAATTTCACCTCTAACGCCGCAATACGAATGCCCCCGTTTGTCCCTGTAAATCATTACCTCCAGTTCCAAAAACAAACAAAAAAGAACCGAGGTCCTATTACATTATTCCATGCACCATTATTCAGGCAGCCGAGGCCTGCTTTGAACACTCTAATTTTTTCAAAGTTAACGCGCCGGTTAGATAGGACGCTCAGCGAAGAGCACTCGTAGGAGAGAGCCGGCAGACGGTAGGGCAGGGGACAACGGGCAGTGAACCGGCGCGAGCCGGACCGCCCGCCTGCGCCTGAGATCCAACTATGAGCTGTTTAACTTAAAACAACTTTAATATACGCTATTGTAGCTGGAATTACCGCTGCTGCTGGCACCAGACTTGCCCTCTAATAGATCCTCGTTAAAGGGTTTAAAGTGTACTCATTCCAATTACGGGGCCTAGAAAGAGTCGCGTATTGTTATTTTTTCGTCACTACCTCCCCGTGCCAGGAATGGGTAAGTTGCGCGCCTGCTGCCTTCCTTGGATGTGGTAGCCGTTTCTCATGCTCCCTCTCCTTTCTAGTGAAATACGAAAAGTAGTATAGCTCTTCTTTGGTGGTGACTGACGTTAACTACTAGTTTTGGGTAGGATATTCAGACGACCATGAACGAATATTCACTACCCTACCTTTACAGTGCATTCCAACACGGCGATATTTGCATGAGCTACAGTTTCCCGTCTCAATGTCACACGAATTGTCACACAATGATGAACAAGATATGTTACAATTCTTTCCGAAAAACCCCACTGAGCAGCCTAAAATGGATCAAAAAATCAAATTACGTCAACAATTAAATGAACATTGTGTTTAATATGAGACAACATTAAATACGATACAAATATTTGGAACATTAGTCACCACAATCTGAGCTCAATAAGACTAAGTAGTCAAGCGTAACACTAGAAGTGACATTAGTATCACCAAATTGTTATACTCGTAACACTAGAAGTGACATTAGTATCACTAAATTGTCATACTCGTAGTACTAGAACCATAACGTTGTAACAGAACCAGATATATGTAACACTGCAACCATGCATGTGTATCGTAATCACATCTTCATAACACTGCGCTTACTAATATGCACCAGAACCAGATGTTCATAACACTTCACCCATTAATATGCACCATAACTCGATCTTCGTAATATTACATCCACAAATTTCATCGGAATCATGTCTTTGCAACACTAACACTATAACTATATACCATATATATATATATTGGTAATACTACAACCAGGCCTCTAAAAATAAAGCTAAAGAAATGTCAATTATAGTATTTAACACTAGACCAATCACATGCATCACTAGGATCAGAACATGCAATACTAGAAGGAAACACGCAATACTATAGCATGACATGCATAACAGACGAATTAGGCACATAAAACACCAAAATCAGACGCATGCACTTCTAGATTCAGACATATGCAACAATATAACTTAACATCTTTAACACTAAACGTAGACACGCTATGCTAGAACCTCACATCTCTACTACTAAAACCAGACGCTTGCAACACTAGACGTAGACACGCTATGCTAGAACCTCGCATCTCTAATGTTAAAACCAGACGCATGCAACACTAGACGTAGACACGCGATGCTAGAACCTCGCATCTCTACTGCTAAAACCAGACCCTTGCAACACTAGACGTAGACGCACTATGCTAGAACCTCGCATCTATACTACTAAAACCAGACCCTTGCAACACTAGACGTAGACACGCTATGCTAGAACCTCGCATCTGTAATACTAATACCAGACCATTGCAACACTAGACGTAGACACGGTATGCTAGAACCTCACATCTCTACTACTAAAACCAGACCCTTGCAACACTAGACGTAGACACGCTATGCTAGAACCTCGCATCTCTAATACTAAAACCAGACGCATGCAACACTAGGACCTCACGTATGTTAGTCTTAGTTGACATTTCCATCTTCAAGGCTGTAACCCTCCTGTAGCAGTTGGAAGTTACCGGGTGCAGTTCTCTGCATGGCGATCCTGGGCTCGAGAAGTGCAATGTTTTGGGAAGTGTTTTGCTGGTCTCATCTCGGTTTCCAGTAGATTCTGATTTGGGAACGGGTTGTCTAGTGGATGGCTTATTTGTTTTAGCATCCCGAGAGTCGTGCATTTCAAACGCATCTTGCCATCTCATGGGGATGGGAAGGGGGATGTGGCGATGGATCTGTCAGGTGGCCTTGGAGTTGATGGCATGATGGATGACATCTTAGATTGGACAGTGCTCAAATGTCACGGGTGTAAGCCCATCTGAAGCTGTTGCCTTGGTGCTAAGAACGCGAGACGGCGCTCGAGCGAAGCGTGTGTTGTCCTTTGATGGTTCTCCGTTGCGTTTGTCAGAGACCAGGTTTCACATCCATAGCATAGCGCTGGTAGGACAACTGAGTCTAATATGTAGGCTTGCAGTCTGGTGTCTTGTGTAGCGTCTGTTGTCGCATTTATTGTTGATTGCGGCCCAACCTGCTCGACGGCGCCTGGTATTTGGATTTAAGGTTATTTTCTATGCTGATGAGGAGGCTGATGTAGATATTGAGGTTAAGGCTAATGGAAATGTATTTATGATGAGGAGGAGGCCAAGGTAGATGCATGTATGTTGGGGAGGAGGCCAAGGTAGATGTTGTGGAAGAATCTGAGATATATATTGAGGAGGAGGTTGAGGTATATGTATTGCTGATGAGGAGGAGGATGAGGTTAGATGTGTGTATATTAATGAAGAGGCTGAAGTAGATGTTGAGGAGAAGGCTGATGTAGATGCATTTATGATGAGGAGACTGAGGTAGATGTATGCACGTTGATGAAGAGGCTGAGGTAGATGTTGAGGATGAGGCTAAGTTAGATGTATTTTTCTGGGGTAGTTCTCTCGCAGCTGCGATTGATTATAACCCAGTAGTCGTACAACGATCTCAGTCCCACCAGACGGAGCGATAGCGCGGGCTTGCCGAAAACGATCGCCCGCCTTTCCCCGAATAGGTATCTGGACGCGGTTTGTTTTGTCGTGCTCTCCGTGGAGGTGCGCTACTCTGGTCCGTATCGAGAAACTTTAACAGTCGGTAGTGATTTTCCGAAGGCTTATAGTTGACGTAGACAGTTCGTCTCGCTGGTGTTCAGACTCTCGCAAAGAGCTTGTGACCAGCAAATGAAAAGCAGGAATACAGCCTAAAGGCCCTGTCCTAGAACTACCAACCCTCGGGAGAAGGGCATTTCATCAGGCGAAAATTGTCTCCAGTCCCAGTGAAATTCATCGCGGTGGACGTTGGGATCCGTTCTGCACAGAGCGCTGCAATCCATCCCCGAGCGAGCTCAGTCAGGCGATCGGTCGTTCGTCTTGTGTGTGTACGGGCCCCTTTCAGGCAGTCCTAGGTCGAAGGAGTGAAGGTCCGTCCTTCAGTCGGTGCCTACGGCCGTCCTAGTGAGGCTTTTTACACATCACTTGTCATCTGCCGACCGGTGTGTGTGTGCTTCGTACGTCTCCGACAGATATCTGGTTGATCCTGCCAGTAGTCATATGCTTGTCTCAAAGATTAAGCCATGCATGCATAAGATCACATTGTCTCACGGTAAAACCGCGAATGGCTCATTAAATCAGTCGAGGTTCCTTAGATGACACGATCCTACTTGGATAACTGTGACAATTCTAGAGCGCTTGTATTAGTTCAAAACCAATCGTTGTTTCCCCTGGCGGTGTTGCGGCTTCCCGACTGGTGACTCTGGATAAATTTGTGCTGATCGCATGGCCTCATGTGCCGTTGACGCATATTTTAAATGTCTGTCCTATCAAATGTCGACGGTACGTGACATGCCTACCATGTTTGTAACGGGTAAAAGAGAATCAGGGCTCGATTTCGGAGAGGGAGCATGATAAACGGCTACCACATCAAAGGAAGGCAGCAGGCGCGCAACTTACTCACTCCCGGGACGGAGAGATAGTGACGAAAAATAACAATACGGGACTCTTTCGAGAATCCGTAATTGGAATGAGTACACTTTAAACCCATTAACGAGGATCTATTGTAGGGCAGCCGCGGTAATTACAGCTCCAATAGCGTATATTAAAGTTGTTGCAATTAACAATCTCGTAGTTCTGGCGCAGGCTATAGGTCTGGCTCGCGCCGGTTCACTGCCCGCTGTCTCCTACCCTACCGTCTGCCGACTCTCTCCCACGGGTGCTCTTCGCTGAGCGTCTTGGCTGGCCGGCGCGGTTACTTTGAAAAAATTAGAGTTTGCAAAGTAGGCCTCGGCTGCCTGATTTATGATGCATGGAATAATGGAATAGGACGCAGTTTCTATTTTTTTTGTTTTCGGAACTGGAGGTAATAATTAACAGGGACAAACGGGGACATTCGTATTGCAGAGTTAGAGGTGAAATTCTTGGATCTTTGCAAGACGAGCTACTGAGAAAGCATTTGTCAACAATGTTTTCAATAATCAAGAACGAAAGTCAGAGGCACGAAGACGATCACATACCGTCGTAGTTCTGACCATAAACCATGCCGACTAGCGATCAGCAGGAGTTGCTTCGATGACTTTGTGTGCAGCTTCCGGGAAACCAAAGTATTTGGGTTCCGGGAGACATATGGTTGCTAAGCTGAAACTTTAAGGAATTGACGGAAGGGCACCACCAGGAGTGGAGCCTGCGGCTTAATTTGACTCAACACGGCCAAACACTGAAATGATTAACATGCAGAGACCACTTTCGTTTGGTCCAATCTGACAATTGTGCGGGAATTAGACCCTCGAAAATATGGGCCTTTCATCTCGGTATCCAGTGTTCGCTACATGAATTGACCTAAGTGCAACACCAGGATTAGAGTCTGCGGCTTAATTTGACTCAACACGCCATTACTGTAGAACGACTGACAAATCGAGAGCACTCTTCCACTCTTCCAGTGTACAGTTTCTTTAGTATGCCTTCGTCTGCTCCCCATCTTGTGCCAGCAAGTTTCCTCATGATTGACATTCTTTCTCTGGCTCCAATTCGGTTTCTCTCGATCTGACTTTTCCATGTCATGCGCCGATCAAATGTGACTCCCAGATAGGTTGGGTTGTCGTTTGGCTGCAGGAATTTGCCAGTTAAGCTTAATTTGGTATTTTTGGGTTTGATTGAAAGCGAGAATATTGTGCATGCGGGTGTCTCCTTGTTTATTTTGACCAGCCATGAGTTCGCCCACTCTTCCAGCGATGTTAGGGCCGTCTGCATTCGATTTCTTGCTATGGTAAGATTCTTTTCAGACATCCACATAGCCAGATCGTCTGCAAACATTGAGCTATGGACTATCCTTGGTATATTCTCTGTAATGTCGTTTATATATACCAGGAAGAGTGTGGGTGACAGTACTCCCCCTTTGGGTACTCCCTGCTCGAATGTCACCTTTTTGCTCATCTGCCCTTGTACTTGGACTCTGGCCGTTTGTTGTTTCAGGTAGTGGTTGATCCACTTGTACATTTTCCCACAAACATCACTTCTTCTTAGCTTGGATCTAAGTCCGTCTTTCCAGACTTTGTAAAATGATTTTTCCAGATCCACCCAAACAGCTACTGTGTGTTTATGTGCCTGGTAGGCATCTTCTATTTCCTGGACTATGAGGATGACCTAGTCCTCAGTGGATCTGTGCTATCTTAAGCTGGCTTGCTGTGGAATTAGTATTCGTTTTTCTTCCAGATGCCACATCAGTCTGGTGTTTATCATACGTTCCATCAGCTTGCCGACACAGCTCAGTAGGCTGATGGGCCTGTATCCATTTGGATCTGTTTTGTCCTTTCCTGTTTTTGGTACTGGTACCAGTATTGCGTCTTTCCATGCCTGGGGTACAATTCCCCTTTTCCAGCTGTGGTTCAGGACCGATAGCAGTTTCCTCTTCGCTGTTTGGCCCAGCCCCATAAGCATTTCGTTTGTTATCCCGTCTTTTCCGGGAGATTTCCTTTTCTTTAATGTTCTCATAGCCTCTTCCATTTCGCTCATTGTTAATTTGGCCATCATGTCCTCTTCAGGTGCCGTATTGATGTTATCGTGCCCCTTTAGCTCTTCTCTAATGTATGTATGCTTAAATGCAGGGACCTCGATGTGGTTTGCTCTGGCATAGTTATCGACAAAAGCGTTTGCGGCTTTCTTACCTGTGAGCAAGTTTTCGCTCTGCTTGATGGCAATTTGTTTGTTTGACGGGGTTTCGTCGTTCATGGCTCTGACTAGCTTCCATAGCTTGTTCCCGTCTTTGTCCAGGTTTAGGCTATCCGCTTTATTTTTCCAGCTTTCTCTTGCTTTTTGCTTGAGAGTGTATTTGTATTTCGCCGTGGCGGCCTTGAGGGCGATGTTTGCCTCCATAGATTGTTCTCGCTCTGCCATGTTCCTAGCATTTGTTACTGCATCTTCCGCTTTCTGCAACTCATCATTCCATCAGGGCGTATAGTTTTTCCTAGCTTCTCTTGGGATGGTTTCAGTGGCGGGTTGCATTATTGCCTTGCGTAGGCTTTCCTCCGCGGGCTTCATTTTGTTGTTTCGTGTGTTGATGATTTCACACAGCCCATCTGTCAGGATTGCAAATCTGTCCCAGTCGACTCCATTGTAATTCCAACGTGGGAGCGGTTTTGTTTCCTGCGGGCCTAGTTCCATGTCAATGATTTGCCTGATCGGCCTGTGGTCGCTACCTGCCAGTTGGTTTAGCACCTGACGGTCTATTTTATGGTGTATGTCCTGTGTAGAAAAGGCTAAATCTAGAGTCGAGGTGGTATGCCATGTTCTTGAATAGAAGCTAGGGCTATCCTCCGGTCTATTGATTAGGGATAGATTTGTATATGTATATATATATATCTCCCAATCTTCCAGTTCGTCACCTCTGCTGTCTGTGTCAGAGTATTCCCATCTCTCCGAGCAGCAGTTGAAATATCCAACTACTATGCAGTTGGAGTCTCTGACCTCCATACTCGATGGCGATATGTATCTTTTTGGTGGTCGGTACAGATTTAAAATGCGGAGCTTCGTCTCTAGAGCCATTATGTCAACTAGTACAATTTCTGCTTGTCCGGTGTGACTTACAGGTACCGCGCTACTCGGTATGCAGTTTTTGGTCAGTATCAGGACCCCTCCTTTGTGGCCTTCTCTATCGAGACGGAAGGTCTGGTATCCTCTGATTGAGAATATATGATTAATGTTGAGGTGCGTTTCCTGGATACATGCCACGTCAATCTTACCTTCATGCAGGTGATGTGTTAGGGAAAGTTTTGTTGTTAATGACTCCCTCCGCATTCCATTGTCGTATTTTGAGGGTCTTGAGTTTTTGGTCAATAAAAGTTGCCCTATAGCAATGTGCCTTGACTCCACGACACAAGGGTGGGTGACCGACCAGTAGTCAAGGGTGGGCCCCTTCGAGGCGTGAGGCCTGGCACTATCGCTGCCTGGTGGGACTCAGCAGGATGAGCACCATGCGTTTTTCTAATCGGTTGTAATGTCATCATGCTGCGATTTACGTTGCACTGTTTTGTTAGGCTTGCGGCCTTTTATCCGATTTCAACAGGCGTTTCTGTAGGGATGCCCTCCTTAGCCTTTTGCAGTTTCCAGCCTATCTGCAAGGCAGCAGTTGTTTATGATCAGAGTTGTCTCTTTTATGGAAGTTGTCTTACCAGACTATCTAGTCTTCACTATTCGTGTCTCTAGGGTGCAATGATGATATGTGAGATGATATATGAGATAGACTGGTTTACCCGGAAGAGAGGCAGTCCAGTGTGTCTGTACCCCAGGATCGTCACGTCCTGCCAGAAACGTAGCATTTGCATGTGAGTGGGGTATCTCTTTCTCCCTTTATTTTCTTGGCTTCTTTGCAGAGATGGTACGCCTAGCATTCCCCGCCACCTGGGATGTTGACACAGTGGGGCAGGTGTGCAATGTCCGCTGGTCTGCATCTCTTCTGCGTCTAGCATGGTAGCTATATGGCTGATAACGTACAGAGGTAGATATCGAAGCAGAAGTGCATTTAACGAGGGGACAAGCCTGGTAATGTCACAGAGATGTTGTTCGCCTTGTGTGCGGACATATCTCATGGTCATTGGTTGAGTCTCGACTGTTCACAGTGAGGTGGATGCTCTACTGTTTTCGACACCCCTACCAGGAACTAAGTCTTATGTTGGTGGTTTCGCACCCAATCGCCGTATAAGGTGAGTATCAAGCAGCTGTCCGCCCGCTTTGATCGGCGGACGGCAGAGACCTTATTCTGCGGATCTAGCGGATAGGGCTGGGGCGCAAGCCCCAGGTCCCGAACATGTAGGAGCCTCCCATTGCAGTGGTGCTGAGATTTTGGGCGGGATTGCGGTTTACAGGGGTTCGGCCGTAATCCCCCACATGGTAGCCTCCCGCATTTGGCTTATCAGCCTTGTACGTGAACCAACGTGTCTGTGGCTACTCTCGATATGAGTTGGTTTTCCGTAGCAACGCCCTGTAATTAGTAGGGTAAAAATGACCTATCTTCAGATGGTATATTTCCAGCACCAGTTCACTATTTGGCCTGACGAATTTATTGAGGGCTTTTGTTTGTCAATTTTCAGGTATTTGAAATCTGCGGTTTCTGCGGGGTTAAACACGATTTCCGTAGCGTTCTTTAATTAGAGTGTTAGAGAGCTGACTTGTCTTCCGTGAGTCTAATACCAGCGTACGTTTATTATTAGACCCAACGGTAGTGCTCTCGATTTGTCAGTCGTTCTACAGTATTGGCGTGTTCAGTCAAATTAAGCCGCAGGTTCCACTCTTGGTGGTGCCCTTCCGTCAATTCGTTTATCGAGACAATCAAGTTACTTAGAGGGTAGCCCAAGATTTTCGAGGGCCTAATTCCAGAACCCGTTCCATATTAGACACAACGAAAGTGCTCTCGGCATGTCAATCCTGTCAGTGTTCGGCCGTGTTGAATCAAATTAAGCCGTAGGCTCCACTCCTGGTGGTTCCCTTCCATCAATTCCTTTAAGTTTCATTTTTGCAACCGTTCTTCCCCCGGAACCCAAACACTTTGGTTTCCCAGGAGCTGCCCGCAGAGTCATCGAAGCAACTCCTGCAGATCGCTAGTCGGCATCGTTTATGGTCAGAACTGCGACAGTATCTGATCGTTTTCTCGCCTCTGACTTTTGTTCTTGATTAATGAAAACATTCTTGACAAATGCTTTCGCAGTAGCTCGTCTTGCGGCGATCCAAGAATTTCACCTCTAACGCCGCAATACGAATGCCCCCGTTTGTCCCTGTTAATCATTACCTCCAGTTCCGAAAACCAACTAAATAGAACCGAGAACCTATTCCATTATTACATGCACCATTATTCAGGCAGCTGAGGCCTGCTTTGAACACTCTAATTTTTTCAAACTAAAAGCGCCGGCGGTAGAGCAGGAGACAACGGGCAGTGAACTGGCGCGAGCCGGACCGCCCGCCTGTGCCTGAGATCCAACTACGAGCTTTTTAACTGCAACAACTTTAATATACGCTATTGGAGCTGGAATTACCGCGGCTGCTGGCACCAGACTTGCCCTCCAATAGATCCTGGTTAAAGGGTTTAAAGTGTACTCATTACAATTACGAGGCCTCGAAAGAGTCGCGTATTGTTATTTTTCGTCACTACCTTCCTGTGCCGGGAGTAGGTAAGTTGCGCGCCTGCTGCCTTCCTTAGATGTGGTAGCCGTTTCTCTTGCTCCCTCTCCGGAATCGAACCCTGATTCCGCGTTACCCGTTTCAAACATGGTAGGCATGCCATTTATCATCGACATTTGATAGGGCAGACATTTGAAAGATGCGTCGCCGGCACATGAGGCCATGCGATCAGCACAAAGTTATCCAGAGTCACCAGTGGGGACGCCGCAACCCCGCGAGGGGAAACGACGATTGGTTTTAGAACTAATAAAAGCGCTCTTTCCGGGAGGGTCGGAGCTTGGTAAGCATGCATTAGCTCTAGAATTGCAACAGTTATCCAAGTAGGATCGTGTCATCTAAGGAACCTCGACTAACTTAATGAGCCATTCGCGGTTTCACCGTGAGACAGTTTGAATATAGACATGCATGGCTTAATCTTTGAGACAAGCATATGACTTTTTGGAGGATCAACCAGATATATGTCGGAGACGTACGTAGCGCACACACCGGTCGGTGGAGGACTGGTGTGTAAAAAGCCTCACTGGGACGGCCGCAGGGACCGACTGACGGGACGGACGGACGGTTGTTCCACCCGTCCCTCACTCTGTCGACCTAGGACCGTCTGACAGGGGCCCCTACACGCACCAGACGACCGATCGACCAGGCTCGCTCGAGGAGGGATGGCAGCTCTCTGTGCAGAACGGATCCCAACGACCTCGGCGATGAATTTCACTGGGACTAGAGACAATTTGGCCTGCCGGCCTGCCCTTCTCCCGAGGGTTGGTCCCCCCCCCCTTCCGAGAGAACACAGGGCCTTGAGGCTTTCCATTTGCCGGTCACAAGCTCTTTGCGAAAGTCTGACCACCAGCGAGACGAACTGTCGAGCTCTGCTATAAGCCTTAGATAGATCAGCACGGACGGACAACGTTTCCTGATACGGACTAGAGAAGCGCACCTCGGTGGAGGAGACGCCACAACAAACCGCACCCCAATAGCTCTACGGGGAAAGGCAGACGAGCGTTTTCCGAAAGCCCGCGTTATTGCTCCGCCTTGCGGGACTGAGATCGCTTTACAAACACTCGTTTGAAATTGAATCGCGGCGGCAAGACAACAACCCCAGATGTGTATATATATATATATGTATATATATATATATATGGTGGGACAGGGTATAAAGAACATTCGCACGGCCCACATGATACGTTTCAACTTGCAATGGATCAATGGACATTGTCCGATTCAAGAGCACGAGATGGCCGATAGATCGGCAAAACAGGAGCCCCGAAATAATAATTGGATAGACCCTGCAGTAACCACACAGTAAAACAAATTATCAAGAATACCGATTCGGATATCAAGATGAATAGGTGGACGACATGACGCAGTGTATTTAGCGAAACATCACAGCCAACAACTAACTGTTACATAAATGCACTTCATATAAAAGATCATTCCTATACTTTACAGTTCTGAAAACGACGTACCAGTCAATAGCCAAATCAACCCAATGGATCCCTAGAATCGTCCCTGCAGCAGTCATTGATATTATCCTGATGAAACAATTTGACACCAACTTTTTGAGTCCAAGGTGTATGAGGAAATAAGGAAACGATTCTTACAAACACTTTCATCAATTGCTAGCACACTGTACGGATGAGTGAAACAACTGAAGAAAATCTGTAACTTTATTTTTTAAAAACCTTGAGCTGCAAAGAGTAGACCTACTCACCAGCTATGTGATAGTTCAGTTCAGTTAATCCCGTAACCCATCAGGTCGTTGGGGCACACACGAAGACACTCCCACAATCCCACGCCATCCCTCTCTGTCTGTCACCACCTGACGCATCTCACAGGGACGAAAGCCTGACCACTCAGTGATGTTGTCCACCTATCTATTCCTTGGACGTCCTCGCTCTCTCTGTCCCGATACGGAACTAAAGAGTATCGAGTTGGTAATTCCGTTGGACCTCACGACGTGCCCGCACCAGGTCATCTTTCGTCTTTGGATAGCTGTGAACAGATCTTCAAAAGGACCAATAGCGTCTTCAACTCTCTGACGTATTTCTACGTTCATAACACGATCTTTATATGTAACATTTAGGAGTTTTCTATAGCAAAACATATATGTATATATATATATATATATATATATATATATATATATATATAGAGAGAGAGAGAGAGAGAGAGAGTGATAACGAGAGATAGAGAGTGATTGATATATTTAGTCATTGTTACACACACCTTCACACTGTAGTCCGACAAAATGATTTCTGCAAGTGCAATTTCCTTTCCTTCTGTCACACACGTCGATGCAGTTCTTGGAGCATTTCATCGAACAGCTTTCTCCAAAACTGCCCTTCTGGCAAGCTGCAAGAAATCAGTCTTTTCACTGTTTAATCTGGGTATTGGATCATTAAAGTCAATGAAACAGATCTACATTCCAAGAAGAAATAAATGGGACATATATTGACATTGTTCTGGAGAGACCTAAAACACGACATGCACACTAATAATAATCGTATGCTATTGCTGGAATAAAAATAGTGACCTTTTTACTACATATCATGTTTTATTCAACGTTGTTACAAATCTCTTCCTGCATATCAATGTCCAGCTTATATAAGCGCAAGGTGACATGTATAAATTTATTATGAGCAGAGAGAAGTTATTTTAAAATGCGACAATGTAAATAACTTCGAGGGTAAACGAAAATGAAACCAATGTTTCTCAATATGCTGCCAATACACTCATAGGCATGTTGACTTCTGCTTGTCATGTTCATTTTTTTTTTTAGTATTTCATTGTGGATGGAACTAATTGCTAACGGAATGTCGATTAGGATGTCGATCAAACTGCACATGTTTCATGCTTGTTTAAATGTTACCTGCGGACGTTCACATTGAATGTACGACATGTTGTGGTGATCTTGATGGATTTTGGCACAATTGAGTAAAACCTGATGCTTAAATATCAACATAGCTCCTTGGAGCACTAATAAAAAAACAAATACACAAAATAAAAATATATTCCACATAGACATACATTATAAACTGAATAACAGTTAATGAAACACCATGTATGATTAACAAGCATGAATAAGACAATGATAATAAATACATTTGAAATCAATGTATTCACTACGTAATTCTGAATATTAACATAAATATATATCAGTGGACCAGTGCATAACATATGCCCACCATTGGAACTGTACACAATTAAAGAAACAATATCAATGATTTTTGCTAGATTGCAAAACTAAAGATAAAAAAAAGTTTCTTATGAGTGCAATTGAAAATACAAACCGTCTGTAATTTCGTTTCGAATTATGAACAATGTAACTGAAAAATAGTGAGTACTAAATTAATAGAAGGATGCATGAACATAAAACAAAGACTGAAATTATTGGGAACACATATCTCTAGCATGAAAATAGAATCGATTCAGCGTTCTGGTTGACGTTGTCATTTTGCATTGTATTTATTTGACGAACTAATGTTTCTATAAATGAAATTAACCAGTGCAGTATGTGTAATGTAAAACATATTTAACACTTTTACTTGAAAAGTAATACACTGGAAGCACATTTGTCAAATATATGTTGACATGTGTGCATGGGCATGAAGGAGGAGTGTGAACAGTTTACTTGCTTTTGTTGACGGTATACTATCTGTTACTTCAAATTATAGAGAAAGATTTAACTAATGTGAGACCTAAAAGAACTACAAATAGTGAAACAATGATTGTTCGACATGGTTAACAAGCCGATAGTTGATTTACAACTGTTTACAAATGTATGCTAAAGCAAATATAAAGATTAGAAGTCGTTCGATGAAACCGATTTCCAAGGTGAAAGACACACACATAGAGCTGCAATTCAAAGCCATTACTTTAAATGTGTGCTGCCTGTGACTGAAGGATTCAGAGACAGTCCATTACATATATGGCCATAACATACATATCTTAGGGTAAGTTTACTGTAGGAAACACGAATCTTCAAAAACACCTATTCATGAAGAACTATTTGTTGATAAGGGGCGGTGCAGAGCAACACATGTACTTCAGTTTAAAATGCATCGACTAATTGCGAAGTGATTAGTCTCCACTGACTATGTATCAGAAAGAATACTATTAATTCGACTACATGGCACGCACACATGATGATCACGACACACATGTCTGAGCCATACAAGGACATTTATCCTGACCAGCAGAAGGTCCAATATGCTTATGAACTTTCTAATATCGTATACCAGTTCAATGACACATTTGATATGGAAATCATTGGCGATTTCAGCAGAAATGTAGATGATTACAGAATTCCTTTGGATATAAATCTTGGACGACATAGTGATACCTAAACGAAAAGGTTGGGATGGAGGGGGGGGGGGTGTTAACATTAAAGGTAACGTTTAAACCTTTGTGTGGAGCATGACTTATTTATTACGAACACTGTTACATTTTTTTATAAGCATTGCCACATCCACACGCTGAAAAAGTCAACAATAGGTTGTTCCGCAGATGTCATTCCAAATATATGTGATTCTATTCAGGTTACTCTCTCGTTAGTGAACTTTTGCAATTTCGCTTGTATCGAATATGACATAAAGATCAACACAAGCAAGACATAAACTATGTTTATTTAACGTAAACAGGTGAAGAGACGTTTCCACATCAGTAACATTGGTATCAAGCTAGAACATACGTTGAAACAACTAGGTAGTATGTTCCCTCATAGCTGCAGAGCGGTTTTAGAGATTGCACATATTCATTATTAAAAGGCGTCAATTTTTAAACATCCTAGAATGCTTCTTTCAACTACGAGGAGGTGATACATGCACTATTCATTCCTGAAGTATGTTACCAATTGCAATATCGGTCCTTACTACCAACCCACATGATAAGAACCAGAGCTGTGATATGATATGTATAGTAAATGTATCCGAAAATATCATTGATCGAATCGGCAACACCTCTCTGAGAAAGACATTGGGTCAACCCCAGATAGTACCTACATCTACTCTTAATAAATCAAGTGGTTTAGTCATTTAACCAGAATGTATTATGATCAGCCTGAATCAATCGAATAGTATACATAGGTATTCACTTAAAGAGCAAGAGGCAGACATCAATGTCAATCGAATAAGCTTGTTTGACACTCACATGATGGTGCACCTAACAATAACACACGTATCCCACTTTGCAATACCTGGAATCAAGTCTAAGATAGATGGAAAAAACCATGGACAAATCCGGGCAATTAGTAGATATATCACATATATAAACTGGATGTATTGAAGGAAATATATATATTCCAACACGTGTCGACGTCTTCTTTACGAAAAAAAAGACGTCTATGTCAATAAAGTCAGTTTTAGTATAAAGAATTAACAACAGACGGTGGCAATAAAGATAACTTTGGGTAAAAAGCAAGCAGAACACAATAATCCTTTGGTAACATCTGAAATGCCGTTCACATTGGAGGACAGAGGTACATAAAAAAACATGAATACAGAGCATGACATGTCTACGTATAAGCGAATCAAAAATTAACTAGACTGAGAAAACATCATAGCGAGTGAAATGGTAAATAGACCGATGTGAAGAAATGGATGATCTGGAGAGACCAAGGAATTCGATCAAATGTATATGAAAGTAAAAACAATAGTTCTGTAAACTGGAGCGCATTCAATCATGGCTGATTAACTACACGAATGGGAAACCAATAATAAACTCAGAAAAGAAAAAAAAAAGTAAGTTGGAGAGAAGATGTTGATGGATTGAACGATGTTTGGGGCCTGTTTCAATATAACACCACAAAATGACATACCACTGACATATAAGAGATTACATATAACCGGATAATATTTTTGTATAATCCACTTTCGTAATCCCGAACACCAAAGCACTAGCGATAGATGCGTTACCTATCGAGTAATTAAACAGAAAAACGGCATATACTTTACATAATTGACGTTTTCAACAGGTTATTGGCATTTTCAACACTAGGATATTGCCAAAATATAACACAACTTCAATATTAATTACTTTGCCACAACAATCAAATGCTAAAGAATGCGAGCAATTATGATTGATACATTCGATACCACATGCACCTGATATTATTTTGAAAACTATTTACCTACCACTATTTACGTTTTTTTTTAACTACAAAAATACCTTTATCCAAGTCTCCTGCAGCAAAATATATACTATTATACAAATAAGTATATAGAATGGCCACTCACTAAGTTAATCCATAACATGCAGGAACATCAAGAGTCGATGAGTATGTTAATCACAAAAAGACTTATGGATCGTTTCCATAAGACATGGTTTCGACAGGGTTGCTTGCTTTCACGGAGACTTAGCAACATTCTTTGTTGGACAGAAAGAAGGTCCAACGACAATGTATTCACTGACATGTGCGCACAAACACAACTATTACGTTTGATACAAAGACGTCGTTTTAGTAGACTGGGTCACAATATGAGACATGAACGTCTTCTACGGAGAATACTAGAGGGCAAGATTCAAGGAACGAGAGAGCAGTCGCTACCAAAACTTACTATTACAAATCAGACATGCATTGCCATTAAAGTACGAGCGTATGCTGCAATGAAGAGACCTCCAGAGGATAGGGCCAAAATGAGAGACACATTTAGACCACCTTAAAATAGCCTCTCGACTGATGAAGCAGACGATGATGATCGCTCTGCGACGCAATTTGGCAAGGGCAGTAGGATAACAGAAGAAATATATATATATATATACATGAAATGCGGTTTTAGAAAATGTACTGAAAAATACAATATAAATAAGTATGTAAAAAAATACAATTAAATCTTCAGAAAAAAAAAATAGTTGAATATAACAGTTACAAATAAAATAGCATAGACGGTACGCATGTTAATGATGTATATCATCGTCATAGGCGTCTCAGTCTCTATAGAAAATGTCGCCCTGGAAGTTTTGCAGAGTTGTCTCCTGTATTTCGACACTGTCTGATATGGATGTAAAGGCCGATCCGCAAGTGACAGTCTTTGCTACAGATCGTACAAGCATGCTGAGGAGGCTGGCTTGCCTAGCCGTCCCTTGTTTTCTTCAGTCTTTCCATTTTCTCTGCTCACAGAAAGCCTATATGAACTATTAAGAGTAACTATTCCCCCTCCATTTTAGTATCTCCAGACAGCTCGATCCTGAGCAATTGTTTTTCATACTTCGCATGGACGGCTGCATGATTGCATGTCCCTCTTGCATACCCCCTTGAACCGCAGTTTGAGACGGCCGCTTTTTTAAACTCAAATTACATGCTATCTGTAATGGTTATC
This sequence comes from Ariolimax columbianus, assembly GCA_036924085.1. Classification (NCBI taxonomy): domain Eukaryota; kingdom Metazoa; phylum Mollusca; class Gastropoda; order Stylommatophora; family Arionidae; genus Ariolimax; species Ariolimax columbianus. Next base: position 5,900,892 of record JAVGWX010000004.1, on the reverse strand, counting down.
CGTTGGCAGCATCGCATCGTCCATGCGATAGGCGTGCCCAAACCACAGAAAACGTCGCTATGTCACCATCGAGTACATTATGTGAGTGTTTGCGTTTTGTGAGACCGTATTATATGACACTCTCTCTTCCCATCCAATCCCCTGTATTAGCCAAAGATACATCAGGTGAATGGTGTTGAGCCGCCATTGATGTTTAGTGCATGTGCTCCATCTCTCGCCTCCATTGATGAGATTTGCAAGAACGCAGGTCTGATAGACCTGTGCATTGTTGTTGTGAGAGAGCGCAGTGTTTTTCCCAGTCTCTCGTCGGCAAGCGCGTAAAGACTGTACTTGTTTTGCGTAGCTTACTGCCTATATCTTTCGAGCGAGAAATAGAGAGAAAGAGAGATAGAGTGTGTGTTGCTGATGTCAGATCTAAGATAAATGTAACAGTTGAGGACCTCCAGAATAACGCAATGAATGGTTTGGTACTGCGCATTGGCAATATCCCGTGCGCATACCTTTGTCCTTTCTAGCCTTATGATGAGCCAAAATTATCAACTTGATCCACACACACAGTCATGACATGTTAAACTTCTAGTGAAGACGAATGTGTTTAGAGCTAACCATCTGGTGTCAATCAAGCCGATCTGAAACCATGGATGTGTCCTTGGGTGGTTCCATAACCCTTTATGTTACGGCTTTCTCTTGAAGACAGTAGCTGTGAAACATACACTTTGTTGAGTGCACAGCTCCAGCAACCTCTGACCATTGTCATGTACCCTGCCAATACCATCCTCCGTAGATGTCAGGATTAAAGAATACACGCTAATGATATCAACATGACCTGCAGCGGTGATGAAGTGTATGGAAATTAACCGAATGGGGATCGGCTAAGTCATACGTGTGTTCAATAGCTAAGCCAACATCATGATGTCGAGAATCCTAAGGTTCACCACCTTCCAGAAGAAAGTGTAGTTGTTTCTCCGTCTGTATGCCACTAGATGCAAGTATAGTTTCCTGTAGGGCATATATGTCCACATTCAAATGGGAGATCCCCCTCTCAATGATGACAGTTTTCTGTGAATCTCCAACTTTCGAAAGCCTCGGAGACACTTGTACACATAGTACTCACGTTCCAGCACGGAAATCGAAGAGCGGAAGACGTTTTTTTTTATTTTTTGGTTTTGTTTTGGTGCAAAATTAACATCTGCTTGGCATGCGTTCACTAAGCTGCAAGCACCAACTGGTACATGTTAACCATATATGTATAGATGTTGTTGATGGATGGACGTAATACTGGTTCCAGCTATTTAACGAACATTTAGCTGATACCCTGGAGTGACAGAAACCAAACAAGAAGAAGTCGATCATTTCACCACCAAACGTGAGGAGTAAGTGGTGCCGGTCAAGTCTCTTGAGTTGAACAAATAGGCTGGAATAAACAACACACCAGGCGAACTACTAACATACTGAGGGACTGATGGTATATCCATTAATACGAGGATTAGTAACATGGTAACACGGTCTGTCAGACAGTAAGCCAACAAAAATAACAAAATAAATGATCAAAGCCCTATCTGAGAATGGTAACCTTCAACTATCTCAAAATTGCCTAACCAGGAATCTCATAAGCCACACCAGCAAAGTGATGAATCGTGAACAGACTGCAAACAATGCAGAAAACGATGTAGATGCAAAAGCCGGCTGTTTGCAGCTCAATTGAAGACATTTTCAATTTGCGTCTGCTGAACGAATTATACCTTCAGCGTAACCAACATACTATACAAAGTCTTTGTTGACTGTTGAAAAAGTATCCGGCATGGACTGGGGTTAGGCCATGTTGGCAATTATGCAAAAATAAAAGATGGGATATTGGCTTTTTAATTACGTCATGATGAAACTTGACTCCCAGGCCACCAGCGCAGTCTACATTAACGGTAGAACTGGGACATGGGTCTGTACGACATATGTGCGATAAAGATGGTTTTTTTTACAGACCCTACTCAACGCTTTTCTTGAACGTATCGTGCCCAAAGATTTGGAAGATCACGTGGGTTCTGTCAGCACAAGTGACCGTACATTCACCAATATCTGGTTTTCTGAAGATATTATCGGGCTTGCTAGAACGGAATCTAATCTCAAACCTTTGGTATTCCGCTCAAAATTTTGGAATGGAAATTAGTGCAGAGACAAGTAAAAGCATGGTCATCTTCCAAAATTGCCTAACAAATCAGATTGCAACCAAAGTCGAACCATTGCAAAGTGTTAACCAGTTTGAATACCTAGGAGCATTGGTTGATGTAGACGGTTCCAGAAGTGTGGTTCATGCACTAACATCAATGACCTTGACTGCTCTAATCACACTGACGCGGATATGGGATGACAACAAGCTTCAACTTGAAATCCATTGTATGGACTTGTTACTTCCATGTACCTTTACGAGTGCGGAACTTGGACTGACAGCAGATCTAGTGCGAAAAAAGTATGCAATGGAGAGCAGATGTCTGCGTCGAATCTTCGACATATCATATCTAGACAACGTCACGGCATAAGACATTTCGGGACACCGTAAAAAAAGCTGTCGGTCAATATAAAGATTGTTTGAGTATGGTAAAAACACGGACGCTCACAGTGTGTTGTCATCTTTCAAGATAGTCTATGTTAAAGAAAACGGTCATGTAAGGTATTCTTACTCGGAAGCGTTAGAGAGGAAAGCAGAACGCGATATAGGAAGACAACAACAGAGAGTGGATGGGGAGGTCAAGAGCTACAACTAAATTGAGATACGGGAACTTGTCCTACCGTCTGCACTATTGGTGCCCTAATACGTTTTCTGGGTTTTGAGACTGATGTTGATGATGATGCTGATGATTATGTAGTGCAAATCACTTTTAAAAACCATTTGCAAAATTATCATTTTGAGAAGAGGAACTGATTTAATTGGAAAATAGTTTATATCACACACAAATATATGCCAACAATAGATTATGACACACACACACACGTATCTGCAAACAATATATTATGACACACACAGACACACACACACACACACACGTATCTGCCAACAATATATTATGACACACACGTATCTGCCAACAATAGATTATGACACACACACACACACATATCTGCCAACAATAACTTCTAGCGCACACACATTTCTGTCAACAATACGATCTAACCCACACACGTATCTACCAGCATTGCCTTCTAGCGCACACACATATCTGCAAACAATAACTTCTGACGCACACACGTATCTGCCAACAATAACTTCTGACGCAAACACGTCTTTGCGAACTTTAAATTCTGACGCACACACTTATCTGATAAGAATATGTTACTATCTTATCGTGTTCAATTTGTTACGAATTATGAGTTCCAATCAATGTATGATTATACTATGTCCAATTCCCACATATCAGTAGCCATCACTATTGGTTTGCAATCCTAATATGCCATATTCGACTGCATTCATCAAATCATGTTGAATATATACGTCTAGCAGAATGGTACATTATATATATTCGCATCTAGGTTTTAATTGTCAAAGAATACCATTTCAAAGTCCATTATTGACGAGAGTGTGCGTTATAGTACATTTGATTGTGTGTCGATGGTGTTACTAACATTATTCCTTCTTGTGTTAGATACTATTTAGGACTGTCTTTCCGTGAATTAGAATACAATATGTTCGTATCTCCTTAATGTGTATGTGAAGTCTGTTATTTGCGCATTGTTGTTTATGCTAGTAATCTAGTAATTTCTGCCATCCCTATGTGATTTCGTTTCATGTTACATTTATTTATTTGTCCAACAGTTGTATGTGCCATCAAAATTGTTTCTACCTGTAAAATACATGCGTTGACAAGCTTGCTTTCATGAAACTGAATCACTTGCTCTTTTAACTATAGTTCTGCATAATTTTTTGTTTTGTTTTATTGGTGTGTGCTATTAGTTGAATTAATGACACATCAAAATTGTAAAATGTCAATATCATAGCAATAATTTTTGTTAAAAGTAATTCAGGTTTTGGTTAGCTACTTTGAGTATTGACCGTCAGTTGTGTTGGTACTACTTCTTCACATGGTGTGTAGCTGTGCAAATACATAATTTGCAATCGAAGACAAATATTACAATGCTAGTATCATGGCTTCTAAAACACGAACTATTTATGCTAATCTCAACCATTTGAATTCATCATAGTTAGACTGGTATTGCACACAATGGTTAATTCTTAATATGTGTTATACGTAAGAAAACACACACTTTTTGACATGTGCAAAAAAGTTAAGGATTATAAATGAATTCCAAAACAAACACGCAGAACACTTGTTAATTTACTTTAAAAACAATGTCTCTTTCCATCGGTTCTGGCTATCAAATAACATAAGTATATATGTGCCCTTCATACACTTTCAGATTACATGATTATCCCGTCGATGGTTGCGTACAGTGTACACCGAAATTGTGCTGGGATAATGTTTCGTTGTAACAATGCCCATATTAGACATCTTGTAAACTACTGATTAATGACAGCATATCACATATATTAAATTCAAAATAAAATGAATTTCTTTCAAGACTACTCTTATTTCCATTAAAACCAATGCATTGACATTCACATCTGTCATTCACATAATAATGCGAATGCAATGGGACAGTAGGATCTTTGTAACTTGTAATATACATGCCAATATATAGTATCATTTTCAATCAAAAGTTTAGTTACATACATTGCCGGCACGTGTATATCATAAGTGTTTAATAAATACATGTCAAACAGTCATGTCTCTAAATATGTGTAGCAGATCAACCTACATTTTCTCAGTGTCTTTTACATTAAATGCAGACTATCTCTTCACCACTAATGAAGAGACTGCACATTTTGTACCGCGGCTTCGTTATCCTTTTAGATAGACGCTCGAATGTTATTTAATATTTTCAGTTCAGTTCAACCCGTAACCCATTAGGTCGTTGGGGCACACATGGAGAGACTCCCAAAATCCCACGCAATAGCTCTCTCTCTGTCGCCGCCTGTCGTATATCACAGGGACGAAGGCCTGACTACTCAATGATGTTGTCCACCTATCTTTTCCGTGGACGTCCTCTCCCTCTCTGTCCAGGTACGGAACCAAAAAGTATCGAGTTGGTAATTCCGTTGGACCTCGTGACGTGCATGAACCAGGCCATATTTCGTCTTTGTATAGCTGTGAACAGATCTTCTAAAGAACCAATGGTGCCTTCAACTTGCTGACGTATTTCTATGTTCGTGACACGATCTTTATATGCAACATTTAGGAGTTTTCTATAGCACCTCATTTCCATTGCATGTATTCTGCTCTGGATATCTTCTGTAATGGTCCAAGTCTCGCAGGCATACACACTCATTGATAGCACCAAAGAGCGGACCAGTCTAACTTGTATGCAGCTTCACTTGCCATATAGGTTTAAGCCTAGTCAGAGCCGCTGTTTTTTCTGATTTTCTTGCAATTACATACGGCTTCGATCCCTCTTCATTGATCAATGATCCAAGATTTTGAAATGGTTTACCACCTCAAGTTCCTGCCCATTTGCCTGTATTGCAGATTTAAACTCTGCTATGTTATTCATCATGAGCGTTGTGTTATCTGCAGTTATTTCCATACCAAAACCCAAGGCCGCTCTATCCAAGCTACCAATCAACTCCTGGAGTTCACTTTATGTGCCTGCCAATACATCAATATCATCAGCAAATCGGATGTTTGTGATAAGCCGTTCACCTATTGTAAACGTGCCAACATGTTCTTTTAAGGTCGTCTCCATTATTCTCTCCAAGAATATATTGAAGAGTGTTGGGGAAATTATACATCCCTGTCTCACACCCACCGTCGTACGGAACCAATCGCCTAGCGTTCCATCTACAGTGACTGCACACGTCGCCTGCTCATAAAGGTTTGCAATTACCCTCACAATAGCAGTGTTGACATTATAATGAGTGATTGTTGACCATAGAGCCGCATGCCACACTCTGTCAAATACATTTCTTGAGTCAATGCAGGTATGGTAGAGTTGTTGTTGATACTCTGAGTACTTCTCATTCATTACCCGAAGATTAAATATCTGATCGATTGTTCTCCTTCCCGCTCAAAAGCCCGCTTGTTCTTCGGCAATGATATATCTAAACAATCAAGATGACAACTGAAAAAAGTAATGAACACCAATATATTGGATCATCAGTACTCCAAACACTGAAGTCCACAAAACTGAGATGTCTACTGGTCTAAACTTAGCACGCTATACAATATGCATATGCACTTAATATGCAGTGTTATTGTGTAGTTTCAGAAAACATGATATCATATGCAGGAAAATTCATCAGATATACTATGTACATACCAACCAAAGTATGATCAAATCAATCAGAGAACCACATTTATTGATACATATGGTGATTAATATTAACATACAAAGCAAGATATTACGATGTGCTCAGAATATGACACACACAACTTTTCGAACATATATCCATACAATGAGAAAATTTACATCACATAAATGCGTTATCGTGGACAGGCATCCACAGCGGAGGAGCACATACTACATAATGGACCCTTCTATGTTATACACCAATATACGCAATATGCCAGATACATAATGCTGGGAGATATATTCGTTTGATCATATGTATGAACTACACAATTATAGAAACGTTAAATCAATAAACAATAACATTCAAATCAAATACGAAAAAAACCACCAAAATATGAAACCATGTGTTATTGATATTGGCAAAAAGAAAGAGAAGCCCACTCCTAGTCTCATAAATGCGTTATCTGTAGAAGGGAACCAAAGTTTCAAGGAGAAACAAAGTTGCCATCATAAATAATAGAATTTCTCGAAACCCAGCACCTACATGCGTGATTGGATCAATTCCAATTCTGATGGTTTGTTCATTTCCTAAGAAACAAGTAAATCGACTACCATACAAGGGGCAGCGTCGGCTAATGGCTAAGCCATACGGCTCAAAACTGAAAGGTGCAGGGTTCGATCCCCTTCACAGCACCAGCACTTACCCCGATGGAGAAAACCTTTAGAAAATGCAAGAAAAGCAGGCAATTACATAAAATGCATGCTGAAGTCAGTTACACTGCGCCAATAGCAATTTTTAAAAACAGTGCAACGCACACCACCTCGGAGAAAAGAACAAATTAAGGCAAAAAAAAAGCACACAACAAAACAACCATGACAATCAGTCACCGGAAGAGAACTAAAATGACTATATACCACTTCACCAGTACGCCCGTTTTACATTCTGTATATGCATCTTGGCCAATGACAACAACCAAAAGAAACCAGATGCAAGTCCATCATACGTGTGATAAGGATGGTACCAGAAAAGGTGAGGTTGTTATCATAAATACGATTAGATCTCGAAGCAACCGATTTACAGACCAATCTCAATGCTGGTGGTTTATTCATGGCTGAAGAATGAAATGAAAATCAACTACCACATCAAGCACGATAACACAGTGTCAATGATCCAGACTACAAGTACTACCCAATGTCCGCTGGGATGATGACGTAAAACATTCTGTATGGGAACATGGCCTAGCCTGAAACCAGGTTGACAGAAACACAGTGGATCGACTTGTCTGATACATTTTCTGGCAATTCACTTGCTTTTGCAAAACTGAGTCGAAAAGTAGAGCGACTAAGTATGTGTGAGTATATGATATAATCATACTCTATATATTACAAGCAAAAGGATTTAACCGGTGTTTGTTTGATTGTGTTAGGTTATTATTTGCACGACAATCATTCACTATCATTTACTTACCTTCTGTTTCTGGTAACCTTGTATAGTTGTAACCAAAATACACCTTGTAGGAAGTATGTACATCGAGACCAGGGCTAAGGAAACATATGCTGTTACTTATCTGCATACACTTATTCAAAGGCACCCGGGCGTTAGTTTCGCAACAAACCAACAGCTGATAAACAATATGTGTATGCCGCATCTGTGCTACCAATGACAACCAATTATTATATCTAAGGCGGTGAGAGCAGCATGTCGATGTTTGAAATGCATAGTTTGAGGAAGGACACCAATATTGCCAGGAAAAAACATAATGCGAAACGAATACACTCGGAGTATGGTCGGCACTGCGTCATGTCCACATTACCAAATGCGACTGTTCGTCTTATATAAAATAATTTCTTTTTTAAAACCAAATAACATACGTTAGACCTTCGTTAGAGACAATACAACATGGAAATAGTATTTTTTTTTGTTTTTTCATTGTTTGGTGAATATCCCATTACATATATGATTGTGTCGATTCATAGAAACTTATAAAACAAGGGAAAAACATAGTTACCTTCATTACAGAACCGTCCCGTATAACCAGATTCACATTTCACACATCTTCCCGAACGATAGTAGCATACATCATCTTGGCAGTTTTGACTACAACGAGATGAGCAGTTATATCCATAGAAGCCAGAACGACATCCTGGAGCACATCCACCAGTTATCATATTACACATATCAAAGTTGCTGCAGTTGCAAATGTTCTCACACCAAAGCCCGTAACTGTTTTCTGGGCAAATTGTATCTGGTAGACAGACATATAATTGCTTTGACAATCAACTTTGACATTTTTTAATACGCTTGTCATGTATATGGGCGGAATAAAAAGGGGACAAAGATAACACGGCAATCAGATCAAAGTAAGATTTGTCCAAGATATCACTATATATTTATTATGACGTTGACTAACATACTAACGTTTTGAAATAAAACATTAGGCGTGCATACATGCTTTCTGAACAATTTGATATAGTATATTGATCTTTCTTCCATTTTCTATTGTTATGTTGTTGTCTGTATATATATATATATATATATATATATATATATATATATATATATATATATATATATATATATATATATATATATATATATATATATCTATATATATATATATTGTTATTTTTGCAAATTCTGACTCACTTCCTGCTGTAGCCAAATGTTTATAACAACGAGATAACCATTTGATGACTGTATATATATCCATGGATGACTTCACATGTTTATAACAACGAGAAAGCCATTTGATGACTGTAGATATCCATGGATGACTTCAAATGTTTATTACAAAGATAAAGCCATTTTATGACTGTAGACATCCTTGGATGACTTCAAATGTTTATAATAACGAGTAGGCCATTTGATGACTGTAGACATCCATGGATGACTTTAATTGTTTATAACAACGAGAAAGTCAGTTGGTGACTGTATACCTCCCTGGATGACTTCAAATGTTTATAATAACGAGTAAGCGATGTGATGACTGTAGACATTCCTGGGAGACTTCAAATGAACAACTTTGAATTTTTGAAACTGTGCACAGGCAATTTGTGATACAACAAAAAATGAACAATAGTGTGAAAGACTACACTTGAATTACATAGTCTTCTAGGGGACGGCATGGCCTAGTGGTTAAGTGGCACGGCTCACATCCCAAAAGGTGCTGGGTTCGATCTCCATCACACTTCCGGCCGTTACACCAGGGACTGAAACCCATATACAATGCAGAAGGACGAAAACCCTTACATAAAATGCATGCTGAAATCGAAGGGTCTGGGCTGACAGGCACAAAATAAAACCACAGTGCAATACACACCGGGGATTAGAGAAATAAGGCGAACGCAAAATAACATTAAAAAAAAAAGTTTTCTACCAAAATGTTGAAACTCAAAGTTGAAAACGTATGAGTTTTATTGTTTATAAGTGTATACACATCCTCATCATTATTACAGGTGTATGTTGTGCTAATAATCTAAAAATGCCCTAGTGGTCTGAAGAAATTATGGCAGAGCACCAACAAAATGATAAAAGTAAAATTCTTGAGAGCGTGTGTTGTTGCTGTGGCACCTTATCGCTGCGAAACATGGACGATTACAAACACGACCAGACAAAGAATTGAGTCCTTATAGAAATATCCTCAGAATGCCATGGCAGAGAAAAACAAAAAGAAATATAGGCATCCGGCAAGAGTTGAGCATAGAGGAGAACTGGTTATCAATTCCATTTTGGCTAGAAAATGCAAATAATGTAGTCCCATTAAGAGACACAGCGGTCTCGAGAGAACGGTGATGGAAGGTATGGTGCCACTCAAAAGAGGAAGGGGTAGACCAAGAAGTCGATAACACCATGCTATCCAGGAATGCCTGAGAATAACTGTAGCGGAGGCTCAAGTGTTGGCAAGGGAACGAGTTTCTTTCAGACATTTTGTGATGGGAGCGACGTTCTACGAAGTACATGCTACATGATGATGTTCTGTTGGGGTCTTTCTATATGACAAGAACAAGAAAAGCACCACTGCCTCATATAGAGAATGTCGTTAGAGGCGACTAACTGTGTGACATGGCATTTCATAGACCATGGCTTGGTGGTTTATTTAGAGCAGAATAGATGGCGCATCACAGGCTGCGGCTCTACTTTGCTCTAGTGTTTGATTCTATTAATATGGACTCACACATCGGTTAACCCCACTCCGAAAGTGGTTGTTCCAATGCAGCGGTGCGTTTAGATGCTCGAGCCTGATCCGTTATGCAGGAAGCCTTTCTAACAGCTACATTCAGCTCGTGCCAGAGCTGCGACCTGCACAGCGGCATTTGCCCTGAAGAAGTACAGGTTGACTAAAACTAAGACTAAGACTGATCGCTCGTTATATCACCCATGGGTGCATATACCTTTAACCAACCCTCGCTAAGCAGCTCTGTCCTGTGAGATCTTTTTCACTTCCTTCCAACGTTGTCCTGTTATCTTTACTTCTGCCTCCAGATCTCGACTCCGTGAATACCTTGGTCTGCCTATACTGCTCCGTCCCTAGTGGTTCCATAACATGGACTGCCTGGTGATACTGGCATATGGCTGTCTTAAAGTATGACTCATCCATCTCCACTTTCTATCCTAAGATGTCCTTTTCCAATTTGCAGTGTCCTGCTCTCTCCAACACCATGTCGTTTATAACGTTGTCAAACTATGTTGTTCCTAGAATCTTTCTTTGCGATGTGTTAACAAAACCCTGTAGTCTGCTGCCATAGCTATTGGTCATTGTTCAGATTTTCGCTCCGTACAACATGCCTATTTTCACATGTTAATTGAACATTCTTTATGTATGTCTTCCTTCTTATTTCCTTGGCGTTCTATATGCGGTTTAACATGGCTAATGCAATTCTTGCTTTTTGTATCCTTATTTGGATATCCTCGTCCGGTCTTCGTTCTTTGTTGATGATACTTCCTAGGCATGTAAATATATCTCTATCTTTCATTTATGGTCCTCTCAGGCTGATTGATTACGTGTTTGCTGCTTTGATCATAATTATGTTTATATGTTCCTCATGGATCTTCAAACCGACGTGTTTAGCGGTATAATCCGATCCATCCAGTTTACTTTTGGGTTTTTGCCGTGGGACAGAAGGGATATATTATCCGCACAACCAAGGTCTGACAAATGTTTATTCACGGTCAACTGGATTCCGTTTATCTCATTTGTTGTTACTTTCATAATCTATTCCAGGATGAACAGGAAAGGCGGCATTAGGCAACCCTTTCGCACCCCTGATATAATTGTTAATTGCTCTTTGTATAACTATATATTGCATACTTTCATACGTTTGTTTAATTATGATTGTGTTCTTTTGAGGAAACTCATTGTGAATAAGAATTGATGTGCAACATTATTACTGTTTTCATATTGCCCCTTAGGGAGGGGTAGTGTATGCATTATGCGGACATCAACATCAACCAACAACAATGGAATTCAATGACATTTTAAAACAACAACTAGATTATCCGGGTTTTCTCAATGTTCCGTAACCATTCACAGATACATACTCAAATAACTATTCTTTGTAAGACACCACATGTATTGGGTTCGACAATACACAGAGAACAAATCACAGATTATGATAATGCATGCATTATATTCCTGGGGGAAACCCTTTTCAATATGTATACACATTCCTGTAATTTGGAAGCACTATATACACACTATGATGTACACATACACGTATCAACATAAGGAAACAAAAGACTAAGAGCCTACTGTGCATCAAAGAACATATTGGAATTAATGGGTACATATTAGTAATTTCACTAATGGGAAAATGTCCTGAATAAGGATATTGGAATCATATTTTATGGTCACTAATAATTATATATGTCCATCGTTGTCGATGAGAACCGCCGACATCCCCCTTGTCACAGATTTCCCTGTCGGGTGTGGGTGCGCAAGTGGCTGAACAGGCCAATGCAGGCACGAAAACATATGCTACATATCGGGCACACGAGGTTTGTAGAAAGTAATGGTGTTACGCTGTTCGGGATTTCCGGGTCTTTCTTCCGCTCTGGTCTTTCACAACACGGTGGTCTTCGTCGGTAGCTACACCCGATTTGACTGCGCTTCTCCAGTCAGGTCTGTTTTACGCAAGAAATTACCAGATGTCGATGTCATTCTGGCAACTTTTCAGTGAGTCCTTCAGCCTGTCTTTAAATCGTTTCATTGGGCGCCCTGTCTCGCCCCATCCCTCTCTCAGCTCGCCGTAGAGAAGTTTATTTCGGAGCCGCTCGTCTGACATACGGACGAGGTGTCCGGCCCATCTATGTTTTATTTTTTCAAGCAGTGCATGAATGCTGGGCATGTTAGCCCTCGAGAGAACCTCGATGTCAGTGATACGATCTTGCAATTGGATGTGAAATATTCGCCTCAGGCAACCTGTGTAAAATGGTTTAACCTCATTGCATGTCCAGAGTATACAGTCAAGCTTTCGCAAAGTGTATAGTAGGTTTGGAATGATGGTTGCACGGTAAACTTTAAGTTAGGTCTTGACGCTGATGCCACGACGTGCCCAGACCATCGAGCGATCTGGACATAATGCAATCAATATATGTATATATATATTCTACGTATATTCACATATGATCTCTTAACTCAGTCGATCTGCGTATACACACGCTCTGAAACATGTATCGTTCCCCCAGTGTATACACACACCACAAACACATCTAGATCTCACTTAGTCGATCTACACACTCGCTTAATTCGTCAGGGCATACCTCGTTCACAAGGTGTCCTGCTTACAACATACGTTCAGATTACCTCTAGATTGAAAACGTCCACACACATACACACACACACACACACACACCTATTTCAGCGGCTGGCCTTGACTCAATGACGTATGCTGTTTGAGCGATCCTGTTCTATCTCTAACATTCGTACAACAGTCTATCAATCGCTCTTTACTAAGTCGGTGAGCTTAACAGACTCATATATACATTCAATCAGTGCCTCACCATGGTAGCCTCATTGAGCTAAACGTTGTCTAGTGGTATATACTCTCAAGCAGTATCAGCGATATCCAATAGATCACTGGGGGATAGCTCTATGAAGTCATTATTTGAACGAATTACTATGAACACATGTCAATCAAATATCGCAGCAAAGTCCTTGTTGCCCACCTGCCTGTCACTCATTCCCCACTACCCAAATCGGAACGCCATTGGCCAGTACCTAGCTGTACACATTCTTTCCCCCAACTTCGTTTTCTTTTGTTGAGACGGTAAGGAAACTTTGCGTAGTGTCCAGGCGGAGATTCACCTCGGCACGTATTCAGGTACCAATGTTCTCAGAGTCGCAGACCACATCACCCCTGCCCTAAACGTTCATGCTCACGCTGGAACTGTTACATTGGCTGGCAATTATGAACGCTTACTAAAACTTTTTAAATAAAGAATCGATCGCTCTTGTCAAAATGTCACAGAAAGAGCAGCAGAATACCATAGACGGAGAAACAGTCAAACATAGACATTCGGCAAGAGTTGAACTGGATTAGCAATTCCAGTGTATGACTGTGCCGGAAGCTGAATTTTGTCAAAGGAACGAGTTTCTTTCATACATACTGTAATGGATATGTTGTACTATAAAGGCAATGCTTCATAATGATGATGATGACTATATGTCTGTGTGTGTATATATATATATATAAGTCACATATGTATAACATTATAACCATGTTTTAACATAAAGTACTAAGGTGAAAAGGAATCCCTGATTTTCACTGTGAAACATAAATCAAAAACACGCATATTTAGCGTGGTACTTACCACCAAATGTTTGTACCTCACATAATGTCAGAAATCTGTCACTGGGGGATGCAATATGTGGTGAAAATATCGTCAATGTATGAGAAGGATGTCTTGAAAAGAAGTTGATGTGGTAAACGGGCACGATTGAAGAAAATTGATCTACAAAGTAGTTGTTCCTGGATTTATTTTCCAAGTATGTCTCCAGAGTGAATCCTTGTAACCTATACTCAAATCCTGAAATTCAAGAAAACCAAAACGGTTACGGATACACATCACACATATTTTAACATTCAACATTGAGAGCATAATATCTCGAAAGTATGCTATCTCTGGAAATTGGCAAAATCACAGCCGAATAAAATAACTAAATATTGATTATCAGCACATACTGCACAGTCTCAACACGACTCAAGAAAAGGATTCGACGGAAACATTGTTTTAGAAATGTGTGCTTGAATCAAACATGTTACTAGATCACATAGTACACAATCACTCCAGATGATAGTTTTTCACACGTGAAAGGAATATCCGGCAAATGCTAGATTGTGACATCAGAACGCCGAATACGGGTCACGTGACATAAGTTGATACCTGTTTCAATGTTTTTTCACCTTGATGTGAGGGATCACTATTGGATTTACTAAACGGCGTCATGTTGTTTAATAGCTCGGTTTTGAACGTTTGTTTTTAGTAGTTAAATTGATGCACCAGCGATTGATGCACTTGTGAGGTGTGCAGGACATTTGCACCGCGAAATGTGCCAAAGATACAAATTGCACCACTGGTCCATAGACAGCACGCCGTACGAGGCGACTAAATGTGTAACATGGCATAGCATCCGATGATTGCTTAGATCAGCAATAAGGACGCACAATAGTAAGCGGGTCTATTTTGATTTAGTGTTTGAGTCTATTAATATGGACTCGTATATCAGTTAACCAACCTCCACGAAACGTGTTGTGCACATACTATGCAGCGTCTTCTAAGCCAGTATTATATGCGTTAAGTTAAATATAATATTGTAACATGGGTTACTATGTGTATTAATTTACATCTGATGGCTAGCTCTCTCAACGTACTCAACACATCATAGTATATTCAACCATGTGTAGTCAGAGCGCTACATCACCAACAGTGTAACACATGAACGGCATGACAGTACGGTATTTCTTAGAGATACTGATGAAATAAAAACGAATGCACTATATTAAAGTTATACACACAAGTAAATTAAACATGTTTGGAAAGAGAAGAAGCATATCCGTTAACATATCGTTTGCGGAAAAAAAACACATTCAGTCAGAAACAGAACACATATATAAATAGCACATGTACGCACACACACACACACACACACACAACCCCCCCCCCCCACACACACACACACACACACACACATCCGCATACCCATATAGACGCACACACTTACACACAAAAACAGCATAACCTAAACCACATGGTCAGAAACATATGCAATAGATACTGATGTATAATAATACTTATGCACACAATAAAAGATTCAAACAATATTAGTATTTTCACTACCAACATAAATATGTTCAACTATACTTAGCACATATGTCTTTCAAATGTAGCAGATGTGACCATGGCATTTACTGACACAGGCACACAAGTAATACTCTTTACAGATGGACTGCAAGTGTTTCAACATTTTAAAAATACAATGATTCAGATCTAAAGGAACTACTAATAATGAGCCATACACTGTTCAAGATGATTTTGATACAGTTGATCTCATTTCAGTGCAATTATAGTTCCAATGTACAGGCTGACAGACTGTTAATTAAATATATGAAACGATACCTTAGCTTGAAATTGCGATATTATATGAACATGCCTGAGGTTGACCAGGACATAATACAAGAACGCGTGTAATGTAAGGCATGCATCATGAAAAGGAGATTTCACATAGTACCATTTCTACAAACGTGAGTGTGTGCTGATATGTAGATTCCGTTAATGTCACAACATAATTAATATTCCACATTCAGCATATTGAGGAACGTTTTCCTTGATATCCTCAGTAATCAATTCCCATCTCCAAGTGTGTGTTGTGTGTCTACGTTCCTATTCCATATAGCATAGCTAATTGTATCTAAGTGTGGCGAAGTGCCGCTATATGTGGCTAATTGTAGCTAAGTAGGGTTAATAGGGGTTAATAGTCGCTAAGTCTATTTAATGGTGGCTAATTGCAGCTAAGTGTGCAAAATTGAAGCTTTTAGTGGTTAATTTATTAGTTTTTGTTTTGTTTATTAGGAGACAACTTCAGTAATGTTCATTATTGACACATGAGCCATACATTTTCTGAATGCTTGGAATTTCGATTATGTGCTGTCTCATTCATTGTTTAGTAAACGTGTTCACCTTCTTGGTCTACACTCAAACGTCAACGTAGGACGCGTTGTTACCTCACATAGAGGAACCGATCAGACAACTTCTCCTAAACAAGTTGCGGACAAATGCGTGCATCTCGTCGTTAGAAACGTCATGGTGTTGTAGGTAAGAGGACGAAGTCACAAGGTACCAGCTCGGGGTGTATGATAGGTGCGGTAAAAGGGCGTCACTATTGCAATGCTCGAAAGCAGCCACTTTGTGTCCACTAGTGCATTGTAGTGCTGATACATTATTGTACACCAAAGGCGCAGAAATCATGCTCGAAGTTTCTTCAAAGTTTTCACATATCGATCTGAGTTGGCAATATTTCGGTGCTCCGACTATTAAATTTAAACGACGTACTTGCAGACACAAAAGATGGTAACCATCACTGTTGATGTTGTTGGGATCGGTGAGTTGGTATGCCTATACTCCATAGAGTAGCGCCTATTTGCTGATACATACTTATGGCATGCACACACATTCGACCGTACCACTCGGGCATCACGCAATGTAACATTGTCAAATAAACAAAAACTGCAATTGTTTTGGAATAAATAACGATTCCGAGGACAAACCGATACAATAGAAATAGAATAGTCATACGCTCACATAATTGCACGTGCCGACAATACATCAGATGCTAATGGAGAGGAGCTAGGAACTATCCATACCATTACGATTGACATCAGTTGCAGGATCTAACATTGTCCACCATATGTTAATAGCTGCAGTTGGCGAGATATGGCACACTCCTAACTACATTTTTATAATAATCGAGTCATGCAAGCTGCAGAGAAGTCTTTACTTCTGACCCATTTCGTACTTTGTTACATTTGTCAAACTGGAATATATACCTTCCAAAAAAACGGTCTTAATTGGTCAGTTGAGCTGCTATCTCGGTAAAGATGTGTTGATTCTGGAACACCCACCCCGACATCCCCCCCCCCTGCAACACGCAAGGTGTTTGTTGAACTAACAAAACATGATCTCGAGATGGAGCGAGACTTAATATATTTTGTTATTTGCACGAAAACTCAAAGACAGGATACGAGCATTGCCAGCAGCCATTTGAACATAACTTCTTCTTTAGAGAAGACCATTCGTCTTTAGAAGACCTTCTACATGCCATTTTACACTCTAAAACATACATTAAATTTGCAACACTTTATGGAGGACATAAGCATGACACAAACAAGTCGACGAGCCTGGACAATTACCAAGCAGTTAACATTGACCCAGTTAGTGATCATGCTCACAAAACGCAAGTTACACTAAAGTGAATATACACGAAATGTATCCGAATTTGAAAACTACTAACATGACAAAGAAAACAAAGTCAAAGAGGGATTATACACATGACAGTGACAGTGGAGACGCACATGCATGTATATCTTTTAACGAATGCAAAACATTAAATGAAAGACGTTGGATCAATTGACTGACAATTTAAGAACCTATCAATTTCAAAGCTTTCACCTAGATACCGTCACATGTATGACAACGCTTGTTAACACGCCCGCCTGGAGGAAATCCCACATTAAAAAACAAAAACTAGGGAATTTTCAGCTTAGCTGAACAATGGCCGCCGACGTTGTCGTCCCTTTGTATTACGGCCACTGTTTAAAATATGATTATACTGCACTGTATCATCCACTCGATAGACAACAAGATGATCAAGGAAGAAATAGGTGTGAGATTTTAATGATCATGTTGCAGACACATTTTTAACCTGTCCAAACTAATCAAGGGCAGTTATAAACGCAAGCAGATTATAGGAGTGGCTCATATTGATCTAAGTGTAGGCAACGACACACAAACCAATAAAAGTTGCTGGCAAACGGTAATTATGTGAAATGTCTGGTGTCTCACCAACCTCATTCAATGTCTAGTCGATAACAGCATTTGATATGTCACTTTTGGAAGAAACATGTCGATGACTAACATGGACAACGGAATGGCCCATGGAAGCAACCAATCACTTATTTTGCATAATTACAAACACTGACTTCTTCATCCCAAGCACATTGACAAACACACGCGTACTAAGCAGGGATTGGCAACAGTCCCAAACAGTGGTCATAATCATGCATGGGATATGATAGTATTCGTGACTGAGATATTTTCATGTTCGTGGCTATGTTATCTTGAAGAGAATAACTTGATTCTATTTTGCAATTCTCAAAAGCGCAAAAATAAAGAGATGAGCAAACACAATGACATCAGACCATCATTATCAAGAACATTATCATTTGAATTTAGAATACACGGGCATCACATCGTTATAATGACCAGTTATAATTACAAGGTTACTTATCTGAAGATGGCAGGGGGTTAAAGGCGATCTACTGAAATAATTACGCTGGAATAGACTATCACCAATTGGATCAATGAAAGACACAGTGGAAACATTTGAAATTGGTTAAGAAGTGGATTATGTAACACCTATGATGAGCAATGTATTATAGAGCAGTAACTTGATGTACATCTAAAATACTGTAGTCATCATACACTCAAAGGTGAATGAATGTATGCGACCAAAATAACCGCAGCTCGTTTTAAACTAATAAAATGTGGGCAGGAGAGTATTATGATACACGCCAGCCTGTCTGCCTTCGAGTATCATACATGTGAAGGACGATTCTGACGATATATATATATATTTTCGTCAACACTCGAAGATGCACTTCTCGTCATCACTCGCGATCTGCCACTTGTGAACACTAGGATATGTTCTTGTCCTCAACTCTATAGGATCAATCGACAATATTCATACCTAGAGCTGACCACTGAAGACTAGAGTTGTGCAACACATGCAAACCGGACATAGACATGTATCAATGTGGTTAGGAAAAACATTCAGCAGACTATATGTTCCTAGTGTATCAGCTGCACATTTCGATCACAGTGGCCCCATAGTACTGCATCCCATCCCACTAACGACATTTCGGTGTTCTGCGTTGATGATTTGAAAATATGCAGAAAAACCTGCAAGTGGATAGTCTTAACTTCAAAAAATTGGTATATATATATATATATATATATATATATATATATATATATATATATATATATATATATATATATATATATATATATATATATATATATATATATATATATATATATATATATATATACATATATATATATATATATATATATATATATATATATATATATATATATATATATATATATATATATATATATATATATACCAATTTTTTAAACTTAAGATTATCCACTTGCAGGTTTTTCTGCATATTTTCAAATCATCAACGCAGAACACCG
Source organism: Ariolimax columbianus (assembly GCA_036924085.1). Classification (NCBI taxonomy): domain Eukaryota; kingdom Metazoa; phylum Mollusca; class Gastropoda; order Stylommatophora; family Arionidae; genus Ariolimax; species Ariolimax columbianus. Next base: position 5,881,076 of record JAVGWX010000004.1, on the reverse strand, counting down.
AAATGTCGTTAGTGGGATGGGATGCAGTACTATGGGGCCACTGTGATCGAAATGTGCAGCTGCTAATAATAATAGCTGTCCATCGTTGTCGATGAGGACCGCCGACATCATCCTTGTCACAGATTTCCCTGTTGGGTGTGGGTGCGCATGTGGCTGAACAGGCCAATGCGAGCACGAAAATATCTGCTACATATCGGGCACACGAGGTTTGTAGAAGGGGATGGTGTTCCCGCTGTTCGGGATTTCCGCGTCTCTCGTCTGTTCTGGGCTTTCACAACACGGTCATCTTCACCGGCAGCTACACTCGATTTGACTGCGCTTCTCCAGTCAGATCTGTTTTGCGCAAGACATTCCCAGGTGTCGATGTCTATCTGGCAACTTTTTAGTGAGTCCTTCAGACCGTCTTTAAAACGTTTCTTTGGGCGCCCTCTCTCGCGCCATCCGTCTCTCAGCTCGCCGTAGAGAAGCTTCTTTGGGAGCCGCTCGTCTGACATACGGACGAGGTGTCCGGCCCATCCTAGTCGTGCTTTTTCTAGCAGTGCATGGATGCTGGGCATGTTAGCCCTCGAGAGAACCTCGATGTCAGTGACACGATCTTGCCATCGGATGTGGAATATTCGCCTCAGGCAACCTGTGTGGAAGTGGTTTAACCTCCTTGCATGTCCAGAGTATACAGTCCAGCTTTCGCAAGCGTATAGTAGGGTTCGAATGATGGTTGCACGGTAGACTTTGAGTTTGGTCTTGACGCTGATTCCACGACGTGCCCAGACCATCTAGCGCATTCTACCAAAGGCTGTACTGGCCTTTGCTATTCTGCTTGCCACCTCATCGTCTAGGCTGACAGATCTCGACAGCGTGCTGCCCAGATATGTGAATTTATCTACGGCATTCAACGTCTGCCCGCTGACTGTAGTCTCTGGTTTTGTGTACGGTATGCCTGGTGCTGGTTGGTACATGACCTCTGTTTTTTTGGCATTTATGGTCAGGCCAAAATTTTTGCATGCGGCAGAAAACTGGTCCATTCCAACCTGCATGTTCAGTTCTGAGTTGCTCATTAGAGCGCAGTCGTCAGCAAATACAAGTTCCCTGATTATGTCGCCAGCCACTTTGGTTTTGGCCTTCATTCTTCTGGAATTGAGTAACTTACCATCTGTGCGGTACTTTATGGGTATTCCAAGCTCCAATGATCTGAAGGCGTCTGTCATCGTGGCCGCGAACATCATGCTGAACAAAGTCGGGGCGAGTACACATCCTTGTTTTACTCCGTTTGATACTAGAAACGTTTTAGAGATTGCACCGCTGTCTAGTACACGAGGACACAAGCCTTTGTGTAGCTGTTTCACCATTGTTATGAACTTGTTGGGGCAGCCAAACTTAGACATTATCATCCACAGCCCTCCTCTGTTTACTGTATCAAATGCCTTTGTCAAATCAATAAATGTGGTGTACAAGGCCTGATTTTGTTCTCGACACTTCTCTTGTACTTGGCGAGCGGCAAAAATCATGTCCACTGTTCCTCTTCCGGCTCTGAATCCACATTGGCTTTCTGGGAGGTGGTGGCTTTGTTCAAGGTGTTTGTTGAGCCTGTTTAGCAGTAAGCGCGCTAGGATCTTGCCTGCTACGGAGAGTAGAGATATTCCACGATGATTGTCGCATTCATGACGGTTGCCTTTTCTTTTGTACAGGTGAACGATTGAGGCGTCCTTTAGCTCCTGCGGAATTTTACCTTCAGCCCACATGAAACAGAAGAGTTCATTGATCCTTCTGGTGAGGGATGGGCCAGCTGTCTTATATATCTCTGCTGGTATTGCATCAGCTCCTGGAGCTTTTCCTATAGATAGTGAACTGATTGCCCTGTCCACTTCCTCCTCAGTAATGACTTCATCCAACGCCAGGTTCAGTTCCACCTGCGGCATTCGCCGGATGGCCTCTTCATTTATGGACGATGGGTGGTTTAGTATTTTGCAGAAGTGGTCTGCCCATCTGTCTAGAATCTGAACCTTTTCTGTTAGCAGTACCCCATCCGCACTGCGAACTGGAGTATTACTAGAGGGCTGCGGGCCGTAGAGAGCTTTCAGTGCCTCGTAAAATCGTTTGGTGTCATGACGATCGGCGAACATCTCAATTTTGTCAGCTCTTTTGCTGAGCCAGGAGTCTTGCATCTCTCTAAGCCTGGTCTGGACAGCTTTGCGAGCAGTATTGAAGGCAGCTTTTGCTGCCGGAGATGGTGTGTCCCTCTGGTATTCCCTGTGCGCTTCATGTTTTGCATCGAGAAGGCCCTGTATTTCCAGATCGTTCTCATCAAACCAGTCCTTATGCTTGCGCGTGAGTGGGCCAATGTGTTTAACAGCTGTGTCGTAGAGTGTGTTTCTCAGTGATACCCAGTTCTCTTCGATGTCATTCTTTTCAAAACAAAGCTCAGATAGTCTGCCCTCAAGCTCTTCCTGGAAGCCTCCTCTCGTGGGTTCGTATTTCAGCTGAGAGACATTTAGCCTCCTAGGTGGTTTTTTTCCCTGGGGGCGCATTTTGGGCTGGATCTTGAAGTTTAGCTTGGCAATGACAAGTCGATGGTCGTTCCAACATTCTGCACCACACATGCTCTTCGTTACCATAGCATCCGCTCGATCCCTACGTCTGATGATAATGTAGTCAATGAGGTGCCAGTGGCGGGACCTTGGGTGCATCTATGTGGTTCTATTTCGGACAGGTAGTCGGAAAGCTGTATTTGTAATGAGTAGTTCATTTGCGGCACATGTCCTCAGAAGGAGCAGTCCGTTACTATTACATTTTACGATACCATGTCGGCCAATGGCCCCCTCCCAGGCTGTATGGTCTGTGCCAACCCTAGCGTTAAAATCACCGAGGATGACCAGTTTGTCCGATTTGGGAACTGCAGCGATGAGCGCCTCAAGGTCCTCATAAAACTTATCTTTAATGACCGCCTGATTACACTGCGTCTTCCCCTAATAGGAGGGCGCCATGCAACACTGATCAGTGCATACGCACCCACAATGCAGCTGATACACTAGGAACATATAGTCTGCTGAATGTTTTTCCTAACCACAGTGATACATGTCTATGTCCGGTTTGCATGTGTTGCACAACTCTAGTCTTCAGTGGTCAGCTCTAAGTATGAATATTGTCGATTCTTCTTCTTCTTCTGCGTACACAGTCAGACAGTAACCATTATTTTTTCGAAAAAAGCGGCGGTCATCCTGAGACTCTCGCCACTACCATAGAGCTTGTCTTGCAGTTCCACTGGCAATGGCCACATCTGCTCTCTCTGATCCCCGTATGTCGGGCAGTTCTGCAGCAGATGTTCAGTGGTCATTTTACCAGTACCGCACGGGCATTCGTCGGTACACCCTATCTTCAATTTGTTGAACAGGTGGTACCTCAGTCTATTGTGGCCAGTGCGAAGTCTGAAGACAACGACCTGCTCTCTTCGGTTCAACTGGTAATAGGCATCGTTTTTGGTGTAACCAGTATGTTCGGTTTCCCATTTGGTCATGTACCTGGCTTTGATAAGCCGTTTTGACTCTTCGTACGTCATACTGGTATCTGTTTGTGGTAGCCTTGCACCTTCTTTTGCCAGTCTGTCTGCCTCCTCGTTGCCTTGGATGTTGCAGTGTGACGGAACCCACTGTACCACTACCCTTTTTGGTGCGGACAGCTGGCACAGTTTGCAGAGTGCTGCTCTTAAGTCATTAAGCTCAGTGTTTTACTGGCTTTTTAGCGCTGTGACTACGGCGAGAGCATCTGTCAGCAAGACTATGTGGCTCTCATTTTCACTGTGTGTTGCCATTTCTTCCACTGCCGCCCTCAGTGCCTCTGCCTCCGCTCTGAAATTGCTTGTGTACTTACCAGTAGCGAATGACAGTGTTATTTTTCTGCCATTTGGTAGGTTCAGGAATGCTCCTGCCCCTCCGTTCTGTGTAGTGTTTGTTACAGAACCGTCGGTGTATGCATGGGTCCAGTCCATGCTTGGGTAGCTTTTCGTTATGAAGCTTAGGGTAGTGTCTCTCCTTTCTTTTTCGGTCTGGCAGTTTTTGTTTGCAATACCTGGTATATTTTCTACCACCTCTGGAAATATATCCTGCCTCCAAGTAGGTTTTCGTACAGTAGTGATGGGTTTTGGTGTTGTTAGTGCGTTTATGGGATCTTCGTGCATCTTTGCTTTGGCTATTTCTGCAAAGTTTCTCCGCTTTAGTTTCCCAGTTCCCAAATTGTTTAGTCTCTGGTACATTGGATGGTCCGTTAGTCTTCGGAGTTTCTCTGACTGCAGCTGGGCTCTGCAGTCTCTTCTGTCGGTCATGGATTGCAGTTTTGTAATCTTTTCAAGTTCTACAATTGGCGTTGACTTCATGCCACCTGTTATAATTCTCATGGCTTGGTTTTGAAGTTTGTTAACTTTATCGAAGTTCGCCTTCGCTGCTGTTGTCCATGCCGCGATGCCATACTCGAGAACTGGTCTCACTCTTCCAGTGTACAGTTTCTTTAGTATGCCTTCGTCTGCTCCCCAGCTTGTGCCAGCAAGTTTCCTCATGATCGCCATTCTTTCTCTGGCTTTCATTCGGTTTCTATCAATCTGACTTTTCCATGTCATGCGCCGATCAAATGTGACTCCCAGATAGGTTGGGTTGTCGTTTGGCTGCAGGATTTTGCCATTTAGGCTTAATTTGGTACTTTGGGGTTTTAATGAGAGCGAGAATATTGTGCACGTGGTTTTCTCCTCGTTTATTTTGACCAGCCATGAGTTCGCCCACTCTTCCAGCGATGTTAGGGCCGTCTGCATCCGATTTCTTGCTATGGTGAGATTCTTTTCAGAGGTCCACATAGCCAGATCGTCTGCAAACATTGAGCTATGGACTCTTCTTGGTATATTCTCTGTAATATCGTTTATATATACCAGGAAGAGTGTGGGTGACAGTACTCCCCCTTGGGGTACTCCCTGCTCGAGTGTCACCTTTTTGCTCATCTGCCCTTGTACTTGGACTCTGGCCGTTCTTTGTTTGAGGTAGTGGTTGATCCACTTGTACATCTTCCCACAAACATCACTTCTTCTTAGCTTGACTCTAAGTCCATCCTTCCAGACTTTGTCAAATGCCTTTTCCAGATCCACCCAAACAGCTACTGTGTGTTTCTGTGCCTGGTAGGCATCTTCTATCTCCTGGGCTATGAGGATGACCTGGTCCTCAGTGGATCTGTGCTGTCTAAAGCCGGCTTGCTGTGGAATTAGTATTCGTTTTTCTTCCAGATGCCACATCAGTCTGGTGTTTATCATCCGTTCCATCAGCTTGCCGACACAGCTCAGTAGGCTTATAGGCCTGTATCCATTCGGATCTGTTTTGTCCTTTCCTGTTTTTGGTACTGGTACCAGTATTGCATCTTTCCATGCCTGGGGTACAATACCCCTTTTCCAGCTTTGGTTCAGGACTGATAGTAGTTTTTTCTTCGCTGTTTGGCCCAGCCCCATCAGCATTTCGTTTGTTATCCCGTCTTTTCCGGGAGATTTCCTTTTCTTTAGTGTTCTCATAGCCTCTTCCATTTCGCGCATTGTTAGTTTGGCCATCATGTGCTCTTCAGGAGCCGTATTTATGTTATATTGTCGATTGATCTCATAGAGTTGAGGACAAGAACATATCCTAGTGTTCACAAGTGGCAGATCGCGAGTGATGACGAGAAGTGCATCGTCGAGTGTTGACGAAAATCCCGTCTCAGAATGTTCACAAGAAACACATATCCGAGTGTTGACGAGAAGCACAGATCCGAGTGTTGACTAGACGCTCATCTCCGAGTGTTCACAAGAAGCACATCAGTAAGTGTTGTCCACAAGCACATCTCGGAGTGTTGACGAAAAGCACATCTCCGAGTGTTGACCAGAAGCACACACCCTAGTGTTGACCACAAGCACATTTCTGAGTGTTTACCACAAGCAAATTGCCGAGTGTTGATAGACGGTCATTTCCGCAGGTTGACGAGACGCTCATTTCCGAATGTTCACAAAAAGCACATCTCCGAGTGTTGACCACAAGCACATTTCGGAGTTTTGACGAGAAGCACATCTCCGAGTGTTGACGAGAAGCACATCTCCGAGTGTTGACGCGAAGCACATATTCAAGTGTTGACCACAAGCACATCTCCGAATGTTGACGAGACGCTCATTTCCGGGTATTGACGAGAAGCACATGTCCGAGTGTTTACGAGACGCTCATTTCCGAGTTTTCACAAGAAGCACATTTCCGAGTGTTGACGAGAAGCACATCTCCGCGTGTTGACGCGAAGCAAAAATCCTAGTGTTGACCACAATCACGTCTCTGAGTGTTGACCACAAGCACATTTCGGAGTGTTAACGAGAAGCACATCTCTGAGTGTTGACGAGAGGCACATCTCCGAGTGTTGACTCGAAGCACATATCCGCGTGTTGACGAGTAGCACATATCCGAGTTTTGACGAGAGGCACATCTCCGAGTGTTGACGAGAGGCACATCTCCGAGTGTTGACTCGAAGCACATATCCGCGTGTTGACGAGAAGCACATATCCGAGTTTTGACGAGAGGCACATCTCCGAGTGTTGACGAGAAGCACATCTCCGATTGTTGACGAGACGCACATCTATCTCTCTCTTTCTCTCTCTCTCTCTCTCTCTCTCTCTCTCTCTCTCTCCCTGAGTGTTGACGAGAATCACATGTGCTAGTGTTGACCAAAATGACATCTATTAGCGTTGACATAAAGCAACTCTCCGAGTGTTCACAAGAAGTACGTCTCCAAGTATTCACATCAGGCATGCCTCTGTGTATCCACAAGAATACATTATCCGAGTATGAGAGAGAAGCATATCTCCGAGTGTTCACATAAAGCACGTTTCTGTATATTCACAAGACTACATTATCCGAGTATGGACGAGAAGCCCATCTCTGAATGTTCACATAAAACACTTATCTGAGTGTTCAAATACATCACTTCTATGAGTGTTCACAAGAAGTACGTTTCTGCTGTTGGGAGACATCATTGGCAAACATTGAGAACGTTAAGGATGGCGTCAAGTCAAAGCTGTCACTAAATCATGATATGTGGCGAGGAGTTACACATGCCAAGTACGGTCGATCCTCCTCAGTGGGAGTGACGACTATATGATTCTAATGATACCAACTATCGGCAATACAGGACAGTTCACACTGTGATACATATACCATAACATGACATATCATTTGAATGTGTGGGCGTGTGTGTGTGGATGTATATGTGTGTGAGTGGGTGTGTGTGTATATGTGTGTATATGTGTGTGTGTGTGTGTATGCGTGTGCATGTGTGCGCGTGTGTGGGTGAGTTTAATAAATACAAGTGATAGTAATGTTCGATCAATGATGATATAAACAATTGATGATATACATATGATCACGATAATAAACATGATCAATACCTATTCTGTTGTATATTACGGCTCTCATGAGTATTTGTGGGCGGTTATATTTAATCATCCATGTTGGTTGTACTTCTGCGGCTGTGTGTGAACATGAACCATTGTGGAAATCGTTGACCATGTTTCCATCAACTGCGTTTTGTGGTAGACATTTGTGAGAGCTACAATAATAACTGGATTGAAATACATGCTGCCTCAAGGCCACGTTACGACCTGCAATAATGAAACTAGAATGCAACTGTGATCTGGCCTAAACAAACACAAATAAGGAATTCATAAAGTGCTTACAATTTATGTAAAGTACTCTTTGAGGAAGGACTTCCCTTACTAGTAATAAAAACGATGGAAAGTGCACATAAACGTTTATTTAGATCACTTGGTGTGACTCCTATATGTTTGTGTAGATGACTTTATATGACTCACATACGTTTGTTAATATGCCTTGATGTGACTCACATACGGTTTTTTAAATTACCGGTTGTCACTAACATACCTTTGTTGGAACTGTATGCAGAAGAAGAAAAACCATAGATAATAGGTAAAAATAATCATGGACATATGAGGAGATTGCAGATAGTGAACTTGAAACAAAGGGATATACAATGTTAAAAAATATAGGATAGTTGGAGGCAAGACTAAGGTAGGTGGCGTTTCATTATACTGTATAGATTATGTTAATATAACGATCACAGATTATTTATCATGTGGTAACACAAATGAAAGTGTATGGGGATAAATAGATAGTGGGGGTGAAAAAACAGTGATTGGAGTGTGCTATAGATGCCCATCAAGTCAAAAAGAGGAAGATGAGGAGCTGATTAGTAGCATAGCAAAGGCAAGTGAAGGGAAAGTATTATTAATGGGAGATTTAAACTTTCCAGAAATAAAATGGGATATGGCACAAGCACTTGTAGAGTCAAAACCTTTTGTTAAGTGCATAACTGACAATTTTTAAATTCAACATGTAGAAGCAGCCACCAGAGGCAAAACCATACTCGACCTAGTTTTTACTACGGAGGAAAATATGATTGAAAACGTTACCGTTGGGGAACTGTTTGGCTCAAGTGACCATCAAATCATCCGTTGGGATCTTATAGCAGTGAAAGTAAACATAAACACGCGAACATACGACTACTCTAAGGCAGATGTTAAGAGGATGAAAGAGGCAGCGAACCACATAATCTGGAAAGATATTGTCGTAGGAACAGTTGTTAAATAGGAGTGGGAGAGTTTTAAACAGTTCTAGAAACGCTAAAAGAGGTATGTGTTCCATGTAGGGACGTAAACCCCAAGCGTAAAAAGTGGATAACTAGATTTGAAGTGAAATGTAGAAGAGCGAAAAATAAAGCATGGAAAACATATATTGAGACAGGAAAATCAAAAGAAACATATGTAACATATTTGGACAAGCAGAACATATCTCAGAAAGCGAATAAAAAAAGCAAAAATAGACTTCGACAAAAAACTTGCTCAGAGGATCACGACTGACAGTAAAAGCTTTTTCTCTTATGTTAGAAATAAACAAAGAACGAAAGACAAAGTAGTCCCTCTCATAGACAGTACAGGGCAAATAATAAGTGCGAATAGGGAGGCAGCTAATCTGCTCAATCAGTACTTTGGCACAGTCTACACAAAAGAGGACTGCTCTAAGATCCCAGAGCATTTATATATATATATATTTTTCAAAGAGACATGGATACAGCGGGACTAAGATCAATTTGTATTACAGAGGAAATGGTTTTTGAAAAAAAATGAAGTGGTTGAAAGTTAATAAATGTCCAGGTCAAGTTGGTATTCATCCAAAATTGCTGTATTAAATTAGAGACCAACTAATAAAACCATTGGCTATATTATGTTCTCAATGACTTACAAAAGGAATTGTTCCACGGGATTGTACAGATGCAGGAGTGATCCTCTTATTCAAAAAAGGCAAAACATAAGATCCAGCAAATTATAGACCGGTGAGTTTAACGAGCATAGTCTGCAAATTGTTAGAGTCAATAATCAAAGAAAACATTGTAATGCATTTAGACAAATTTAATCTAATTAGACATAGTCAGCATGGGCTTACTAGATGGAGATAATGCTTAACAAATATATTAGAATTCATGGAGGAGGTTACTAAAATCATAGATAAAGGGGAGCCAGTGGACGTTATTTATCTAGACTTTGCAAATGCCTTTAATAGAGTACCTCATCAAAGATTATTTCGAAAGTTAAAATAACATGGAATATGTGGGGAAGTTGCCAAATGAATGGAACATTGGTTAACGGGAAAAAGGCAGAGGGTTGACATAAATAAGGAGTACTATGAGTGGTGTTAAGTGAAAAGTGGTGTGCCACAGGGGTCGGTTTTGGGACCAATTTTGTTCTTGATATATATACATGATTTTGACATTGATATGGGATCCATGATTGCAAAATTTGCTGATGACACAAAACTATGCAGTAGTGTCTCATCTAAAGATGAAGTGGATATATTGATGTCGGAGTTAGATACAATTCTAGAAGGGTCTGTAAGCTGGCAAATGGAGCTTAATGTAGATAAATGCACAGCCCTCCTCATGGGTAGATCCAATATGGAACATAATTACAGAATGGGAGAAAACAATATTAGAAAGATAGATAAGAAAAGGGACCTATGGGTTATAATAGAGCATACAGGAAAGGTGAGTGAGCAAGTTAAGGTAGCAGTGAAAAAGGCAAATGCAATGTTAGGTATGATAAAAAGAAATATTAGAAATAGGAGCAAGGAAGTGATCGTCAAACTGTGTAAAGCTTTAGTTAGACCTAGATTGGAGTACTGTGTACAAGTGTGGAGTCCTTATCATAGAGGGGACATAAACATGCTGGAAAGAAAACAAAAATAGCGACAACGATGATAGTGGGATTCCAGAATTAAAGTTTAAAGAAACGACTCAGAAAAACCGGCCTACAGTATCTGTAGTGTCTGCATAGCTACAAGCTGACTAAAGAGAGGTCAATATTAGATATTAGGCAATCTTTTTTTAGTCAGAGAGTTGTGTCTGCTTGGAATGCATTGCCAGGGGAGGTAGTGGAGGCAGGGGCAGTTAATGCATTTAAGAATAACCTGGATGCGCATAGCTTTTAGAGCAAGGTGATGTTAATGTAACTGGTTGTATACAGACTCCGCAGGGTTTTCTAAACCAGTATAAATATTTTACGTTAAGATGGTCAGTTGTGACTCATATACGTTTGTTTAAACGACTTGGTATGACTCACATACGTTTGTTTAAATGACTGGTTGTGAATCCCATATGTTTGTGTAGATGACTTGGTGTAACTCACACACGTTTGTTTAGATGACATGGTGTGACTCACATACAGTTGTTTAGATGTCTTTGTGTGTTTCACGTATGTTTGTTTAGGTGATTTGTTGTTACTAATATTTTGATGTTTAGATGGCGTTCTGTGACTCATACATGTTTCTTTAGATGACTTGGTGTGATTCATGTATGTTCGTTTAGATGACTGTGTGTGACGCATATATATATATATATATATATATATATATATATATATATATATATATATATATATATATATATGTATTTAAATGAATTAATGCAACTCGCATACGTTTGTTTAGGTGACTGGTTGTGACTCACATACGTATGTTTAAATGGCTAGTTGAGACTCACGTTCGTTACCTTAGATGACTGGGTGTGACTCACGTACGTTTGTTTAAATGTATGGTTGTGACTCACATATTCTTGTTTAAATGACTGGTTGTGACTCACAAACGTGTAACTAGAAGACCGGATGTTAGTTCCATACGTTCATATTCCTCTTACACCTATATACACCAGTGCAGATTGTGTTCAGAGACGTTCATGTTGTGTATGGTAGATGATGTCTAGGTGCAGGTTCCTCCCGAAGTTATATATCTGCGGCCTGGACCATATCGTGCTACCTTTCGATAAAGCGTCTTTCATGGTTTGTCTGTTGATTGTTTGTTCTTTTAAGAAAGATATGTCTGAATTTGAGTCTTGTGTTTTGTACCTGGTTTTCCAAAAATTGGGTGCTGTGGGTCGTGATCCAGTTTGTCTTGTATTATTCATGCTGCGACGCTACTTCTGTGCTAGGCGGTGCTAAGAGACGTATGGGTGATATTTTATCTACATGACACCAAACTGCTAAAGCTGGGGAGGAAGACTAACATCTGGGCAGGCAAAATATACTGATCAGACATGACACATTATAGTACCCTTCTGACATACACACATTTGTTTGTTTGTTTAACGTTTTTGTGTGTTGGCGTTTTCCATGTGTTTTTTTGGGGGTCGGAACAATGTCATAAATCAAACCTTCCAAAAAACTTTTGAGAACTCAAACACAAACAAGTTAATAAATGTGTGCCATTACAATGTGTGTAATCCGAATAAACCAGGTATGACCAGTTTCTTTATGTTTAGCCGAATTCAGGAAAATTAAATCTATTAAAGTCAACAGCGTTACAATTTAGAAAACTTGTTCCGACGTGTCTATCAAAGAACGATAACTATCGTTCCATCAAGTTCTACAAACGGAATATTCTGGAAGACTGCAAATCAACTTTTAACTTCCCAGTCCTTTGACTCTAAAAATATTACCAACAATTTCGTTATCGTTTCTTTCTCTTATTGATGGTTTTATGATATGTAATTATTCTAACATATTTTTATCACAAAATTCACTTCATAATTCAATGCAGCTTGATGTATTACATTTGTTGATGTGCTCAGTGGCTTGGTGTAAAATAAGGGAGACTTTCATATTGATCTACTAATCGTTTCTTTGAATTAGTTTCTGGTCTTCTAACATGGGATCCTTCTGAATGACGTTCAATTAGAAGCTTGTTAATTATATAATTTAGATTACGGGGTTTTGAACTGACAAACTGAGATTTTACAGTATTTCAGACTTAACATCTTACTTTTAACATATATCGGCTATTTTTACTTTTTCTTTGTATTAAATCTAAAGTACCAGTTTTCCCTTTGCATTTCAAACAATACACTTCATTTAGTTTAAAATGGACAAATAAACTAAGAAACACCGAATGTGGAATAATGAATTGAGATGGAGATCTTACTGGTGAAACAAAAGAAACTCATTGAGTTGCTTGATATACACAACATAACGCCGTAAAAATATAGTTTGACAGTTATACAATTCAACCACCTTTGGAATTGATTGACTATTTTAGAGAGAAAGCAAATGATATACGCTATGCTACTGAACACATACTGCTATGTAATACAGTTAATTATGGACATGTGTGTTTAAAGGTCTTGATTAATCATTTGTTTTTTTTATAAAAGTGCTGAGCCCAGAGATCTCTGGAAAAAATGGACCAAATAATGTTGTTCCGCTGTTCAAATAATTATGTACAGGCGGTGTAAAAGCAGTCTTACAAAATGGCATTGAAGCTTGGTCCAAGGAGAACAAATCAGACCGACAAAATAAGGCGCAACCAGAACTAAGCAGTTTTCATCATAGCATACGCCCTAAGGTCAACGAAAATAATACCCCTGCAAACCATGACATGGCTACAGCCAATGGAAGACATACGAGGTGTCTACAGCAAACATATACACCCAAATGAATAACCCAGCACCATATACACCACTTACTAAATTGACTAGGACGAGACTGGCTAACGTGAGTAAAAATGAGCACGCTAGGCACACAAAACAAGTCGGTTAGAAACAATGCTTGGTTCTTACATGAAATCAAAATAATAATAATAGAATGCTCCATGCGCTGCTTCTGGAAAGGAAGACCATTTCCCGATCTCCTATCTAGCAACCCGCACATAGACTAGAAAAGGGTCACAGACCCAAAAATTACCACCATCATCCTTGAGAAATGCTATTACGGATCATTGCCAGAATGTATCGTGCCATTTATAGAACGTTACATCCATCACATTATGTCTGTAAGAATCTCTTACTCGTGAAAACCTCTAGCCTATGCCACAGTTGTATGGAGGCATAGCTGGATATTTTGGTGCCATTTTCTTATTATCCTGTCACTTCCACTTTTGCTTGGCACCATAACTCCCATCAGGACCATTGTGTATCTTGATGCCCCCAACGTATTTACATTTTCTGGCCAAAAATAAATTGATAAACCAGTCCTCGTCTATGTTCAACTCTTGCAGAACGTATAAATGTGTTTTATTATCCGCCCACCATATATGATGACCTGACTAACATTTTCACTTGAAGGATTCGATTCTTTGTCTAAACGTGTTGGTAAACGTACTTGATGTGTAGTCAAAAGCTGCTACTTGAAAAACACAGGATTTGTAAAACCTTCATAAATGTCGTTTGTGTTGGTCCTGTTCCATAATTTATTCAGGATGTTGATCCTCTGTGTTGCTAATGTTTGTCTTCTTCTGATTCCTTTCCAGCAGTTGCCATGTTTGTCAGTTTTTGAACCACTGATATTTAAAATACATGTAAACCCACTCAATCATTCCAAATCAATGTAATTTCTTTTTTGCGTTTGTTCTCTGAGATGCAAATGATGTCAACAATCTATCTGCTACTCTCGCTAACATCGTAGTTTTTAGATCGAAAGCTGTTGATGTGCACTAGTGTTAGAGCCTGGTGTTAGAGCCTGGTGTTAGAGCCTAGTGTTAGGGCCTGGGGCTAGAGCCTAGTGTTAGGGCTTGGTGGTAGAGCTTAGTATTAGGGCCTAGTGTTAGAGCCTAGTGTTAGGGCTTAGTTTTAGGGCCTAGTGTTAAAGCTACCGAACCAATTATCAAGAACAGCAAACATCACATTAAGATCGCTGTCAAAGTCGAACGTTGTCCAATATGTACTATTACATGTCGGGTGGAAGACACGGGGGAAGGTAATCGTAGGCTCTGAATTTCTGAACAGAACCCACCACCTGTCGCAAAAAGGTTCATATTTACCTGAAGATGGCAGGAGAAAACTAAACATCCATCTTTACTTGCACTGAAAGTTCATTTTGTTTTTCCACATTCTTTTTTATTATTGATATTAATTACTTATTTTGTTTGTTGTATTTTTGTTTGATAAGTAGTTTAACATTATATTGTCTCGTGTAGCTTCGATTTAGTCTACATGGATCTTAAATGCAGTATCACAACAAATGGCTTACTTTTACTCTTTCAGTACCAAGCTTCTTATGGCTTGCGTCCGACATTGCTGTTATAACGCATGCTCTCTAATTATATGATACTTATCTATAGGGACGTATCCCATGTCTAGCTCCGTCGTTCATTATGTGTGTGTATGCGAACAGATTCGACCTTCTCATTTGATGTATGTCCATCTTTGATGTTGTTTCCGCCACAAATACCGGCCAATGACCAGTGTGCATACATAACTTGTAGTTTACTTTAGCGCCTGATAGCTTACTAATGTCTAATCAATATGTTTTGCCCCAACTGATCTGTTCTATTTGCACCATGTTTTTATATGACAAAATCGATGTTGGTTGATAGTGTTTGTTAGTATAAGGTCATTCTCGTTGCATGCATGTATCGGTGTGTCAACATTGCAAACATTTAGATACAACATGTTTCAATGTTTCAATACAAATGCACTACTGGACGACAGCAAATCAGACAGATCAAAGACAGAAACACACAAACTAACATTCAGTCACTAACACTATGTGTGCAATCGTTTAACAAATTCCGCCGATAGGACCATTGGTTAACATCAACCAAGATAGCGAGAGAGAAGGGAGAGATAGAGAGAGAGAGATAGAGAGAGATATAAAGAGATGGAGAAAGTGAGAGAGAGAGAGAGAGAGAATAGTGAGTTAACAACGTCATCAACAACATCAATTTATGTAACCTCCGCTGATGTAGATGCCACAGACGACCGGTGATATAGCTCCATCAAGTCGCAGTGTACGGATCAGTATGTTTGTATCACACGTGACGTCCACGTACATTGTTGTGTTGTATACAAACTTCCTCTCGTTGGTACAGATCTGGTTATCGTTTATACGAATTGTAAAGTAGAGTATGCGACCTATACCGATTCAGAGAAGAAAATACATTTTAAAATGGTGTCCTTCAGTTAGAGAATTACCATATGGAAACAAGTATTGTATGCGCTTTTTGAATACATGTGACAACCATATGTGATCATGATTTATTCATGATTTGCTACGTATGTCAAGCTGTTTAAAAGTTAGACAGCTTAATAACAGCTTGTAGTTGATGAGTGGAGTGATCCTATACGGTGTTACGAATTGATGAATACTTGCAATAAAATAATATGGTGTGTTGCAAGTGCAGCTGGCGTTGGATACACCTGTTTCACTGTCTCGAATGAATGACTGTAGTTGGGAGAATTAACGTCGTGTATAGTCTGAAATTGTATTCCATTGGTTTGACTGGCGTACGACATATCCAACAAGGATTCCGATCACATTACATACCTGGATTAAATTATGACTCAAAGGCACTGCACGAGCAATATAAACTACTGTTCGAAACAGACCCCTTCGGCGATGAAACCATCCAGGCTGGAGAAGATCTATATCATGCCATCTAATAAATCAAAAGTTGCGTAGCGACTTGGGCAAGAACCAAAACAGCAGGCGAGTATGGTAACTAGTTAAGAACCTAAGCAACGACCCAACATGGGATAACGCAAGTTACTCCAGACGAAGTGGTCCACCAATTACTGTTGAATGGCGAATGGCAAAACCAAATTTAAAAAGGGACAAACATCAACCAAGCGACAACGGGAGGTAGAGAGTGATATACTGGGTTCACCTTTAACAACTGAAGAATTAAATGCAGCAACAAACCAAACTCAATCCAATTATATAGCCGACCCCGACGAATGGCGAAAAGAGCACATAACACAGTTTGGACAAATAACAATCAATTTGCTACTAATTATCATGAACATATGCGTCGAATCCTTGAATATTCCCAAAAATCTGGAGAAAAGCAAGCGTGGTTTCCCTGTTAAAGCCTGAAAATTCAAACAGACCTAAAGAATTTTCGACCAGTGTCGCTCTTCTGTCATCTACACAAGGTTTTTGATAGGATGATCGTGAACCGCATTTCTACCTGGATAGACACGAGGCTGATCAAGGAACTAGCTGTATTCAGACCTGAGAGATCTTGCAGTAGTCAAATCCTCAACTTTACACAACCAATAGAGAATGGTTTCGAACGCAACCAGTTGACTGGAGTGGCATATATAGACCTAAGCGCTGCCTACGACACAGTACATAAGTGTAGGTTGCAGGCAAAGTTAAACAGCATGACGAAAGATTGGCGTCTGTCTAACATAATCAAATGCTTACTTCAAAAAAAAGCTATTATATGTAACCTTGGGGAATAAAGAGAGCATATGAAAAAATCAAACCAACTGTCTTGCTCAAAGAATTGTTCTTGAGCCCATGATATACAACATATTTACCATTGACCAACAGAAGGAAATGTCGATGCTGCGGTTAATGGCTTTGAGTAGGTAGAAGGTAAACTAACACGCTCTCTGAATGACCTCGCAGAGTATTATCGGGAAAAAACCACCTAAAACCCAACCCTAGCAAAACTCATGTATGCGCTGATCATCTCTAGAACAGAGAGGCACAGAGAGAACTGCGGATCAGATGGCAAGGACATGATCTTGAACACTGCCCGGCTCCAAAATACCTGGGTGTAAGGTTGGATCGCACATTACTCTATGTGACACACTGTCAGGAGACAAAGCGTAAGGTACATGCGAGAAACATCAGTATCCTAAAATTGCCTTGCACAACATGGGCTGCTCAGCCATCAGTCTTACGTGTGCCTTTACGCAGCGAAATATTCAGCTCTAGTCTGGAAAAATTCCGCCCAAGCATGTCAAGTTGATATAGCAATGAACACGATGGGCAGGGTAGTGTAGTGGTGCCTTAACCCCATTCTGACAAAAAAATTATATCCCATTGCACCACATGGTACAAGAATAGGTGTAGCTGCGGAAATCAAACGAGGGAAATAGGAAAACGACCCTAGACACCCGATGTTTGACTTTCAGGAACAAGCCACCCGACTTAAATCAAGACACAGTTTCTTAAAATTGATAGAGACCATCCAGACAAGCATCGGGAGGTGGCGCGAAACAATTAAGAATCCATTAATAGAGCTCAAGGAAGAGGTTGCGTCTGGACACCACCTGCCCTATGATGTATGGAAGGCAATGAATAGATATCGAACTGGTGACACCAAGATGCAGAGTGAACTTAAAGAAATGGGGATGCTAAGATGTTGACACATGTGAATGCGGTGAGGTTCAGGATCAAAATCATCGGATGTCCTGCCCCAACCTCCCTGAAACATGTGACATGAACGACATGTTGGAGGCGAACGACAATGCAGTTCAAGTTGCTGAATACTGGACGGATGCCGTGTGACATCGTGTTTGGACACGAAAAAGCATTAAGTACTGGCGGATTCAGTCTTTTTGAAAAATACTGGCGAACCTAGCTATTTCCTCATCTGTATCTGACGTGCTACTTTTAAGTCAATCAATCATTCGTTCTGTTTCATCATTGGTAACGTATGTTGTCCAGGCTTTATGTCGACACAGTAGGATTGGTAGGAAATACCTTCCAGTGTCGTTTTATTTAACAGGGAAAAAAACATGAAAAAAAAATTGTAAAAATTGTTTAAGGTTGAGTTTAATCAACATTTAGAAATGGGTATGGTCAGAGACAGCACCGAGACGACAACTCAAACAAAACCTACGTTACGATCAGTAGGCATGAGGACAACAATACTGAGCTAACAAATCAAAATAAACGGAAACACATGTAACAGTATGTTTTGCAGGACGGACCGTCCAAGGCCCAGATTTGGAACATGTTATATTGTCTCGTATCTCTCTTTTCTAAGTGTTCTAGGTCAACGATGATAATCGAAATGGCCTTCAATCAGCTTCGCTTGAGATTCTAGAATATATATTATAACAATTATGACAACAGCTCCTTATATTTCTTAACATGTTATTCCTTAGGTCAGCCTACTGAACGGAAGTGATCTATGTCAGTGAAGACAATAACTTCAGTGGAAGAACCCGATATTCGACACATCATAAATGATTTGTGATTATTTACAGAAGTTGAAAAATGTAAGAACGCAAGAGACAATATATATATGCAGTTTCAAAATTCAGATGTGTCAAGATTTTCCATTTTGCAGAATGCATTTACAATAGGCAAATGTTAATCACTGCTCATGATATAATACACTTACTGCATTTAAAAACAGCAGGTGTCTTCCATGACGCTGACGTCATCTTCATATACAGAGACAATGCACAGTTTTATTAGGTTACATATCGCTACTTCCATATATGATCAATATATATGTTAAGTAGCCGTACGTCCTATTGTGACATATTTACATGTGTTGATGTACGGTATCACATAAATGCCAATTTTTGATACGCTCTGACTTGGACTATGTCCTATTTGGTTTTTGAGTGCAATTTTGAAACAGCTATAACGTAACACATTTTATGTTCTCCATTACTGGGGCAAAATGTCTTTTCTGAGTTCCACTGACAAATATAAGTCAGTTGTAATCTTTACGTTTTCCGACAAGTATACGGATTTATTTTGAAATATTGTTTGCATTATTTCAAACGTATGGTCATCTTTAAGTAGTTTAACATGTGTATTGAAACTGCAAATGTATTGCGGGATTTTATAAAATGCATGTATAGATTTATGGTTTGGTATTAGTATATACTTGCGAAATTTGTCAATTGTGGCCAGCTATATG
This sequence comes from Ariolimax columbianus, assembly GCA_036924085.1. Classification (NCBI taxonomy): domain Eukaryota; kingdom Metazoa; phylum Mollusca; class Gastropoda; order Stylommatophora; family Arionidae; genus Ariolimax; species Ariolimax columbianus. The sequence continues at coordinate 5,861,871 of JAVGWX010000004.1, read as the reverse complement.
TTAGCAATTCGTTACCAGTAAATTCACGAGCAATTGTCATATTTATATTTTGGGAACGCCACATACAACTGAATGGGGTAATTTTGTAAACGGGCAGTGTTTTAATGACTATAACAGCAACACAATATTACATTTTTTCGATTATAAAAGAGAATGTCATAATATATAAAATAAGATAATATGTGTAGGCTGGAATAGTGAAGAAGGGTTTTAAAAATAACAAAGCACAACCATATTATTACATGATCCACAATACCAAATGCATGCATCAGAAAATAAATGATGACGTAGAACTTGAAAACTACAAAAATACATACAAATATAAAGTTGTATTGCCAAATGAAATTTCTAAATTGTTTTTATTATTTTAGACATATTAAATACATAGGCACAATAGTAGGTGAACTATGCTAACAAAAAAAGGCATCATACCACAAGAGAAGTAGTATGAAGATCAACATTTCATCAAATCTTACGTAGAACAGATTATATAAACTAGATGACCCGTGCAGAACACCTGCCCCTCATAAATATAACTGACGTATTTCATGCCACTTGTATGGTTGCCTCGACATCGAGTGTTTAAGTCTGCCCCTACTTGTCTTTTCCTGACGATTCCAGAGCAAAGACTGTTGTGTGCTGCTATCATGAGGTTTCCGTAATGTTGTCCTTCACATCCCCAATGTCTTTTATTCACGCCTGTCTCCACTGGCATGTGCTGTGTTCCTTCCAACTGTTCTAAAATATTGACTTTATCGTGCCCTTTTATGTTCTCACTCTGATACAATCGTCCATTGATGAAAGCCTTTATCTTTTTAGTGGTACGTTTCTTTGTTCCCAACGTCAGAGACACATACAATAGAGTGAATATTGCATTGTATTTGGAGATCTGAATTTTTGTGGTAGACATTTATTTAAATTTCCAGAAAATAAAATAGCGGAATAAACGCAATTGTCATTGTGCAGTATTCTTAATTTGAAATTTATCAGTACCTCCAAACGTGTCTATGTTGCTACCATGATATATCAATGAATCTACCAATAGAAATATAATTTCCCCCCTCCTCCACCAATTATAACTCGCGTTTGATGCTTTTTTGTTCACAAATAAGTTATCTGTTCTTTGTGAACACTAGGCTGAATTTGAGGAACAATTCAGTAAGCAGATTTATTTTGCACTTGGTTGTGGTTATGATAAAAAAAAAGCCAATTCATCAGCCAGGCATAAATCATATTTCTTTCGTACGCAAAAGGCATGTTCTTTCTGATAATCCAGTCAATATCTAGTAGAACCAGGAATGGTAATACGAGCTAGCTGTCTCACTCCCGTTCTTATCTCAACAGTATGTCTCCCAAAGCTCGTTATCTTCTAAAAATCTAAAGTTTTTTAAATATTGTTTAGGAACAGCAGAGACACTCAATAGTGCCTGAGCAATTTCCAAAGTTATTCCATGTCTAAACTATGAAATGTTTTAACGCAATTTACGATTCCCATATAAAGGTATGCATTTCGGTATAGACCATGTTGAACAATTCATCACGGTATAGTTATCTGGTCAACATATGCTCTATTTTGTTAAAAACTGCTTTCTCGTCACTAAATTGTTTACTTATGACTTATTCCAGTCTAGCTAAAGCAATTCATTTCAATCGCATACCTACATAATTTGGATTTCGTTGCAGATCCCTCGTTTTCCAATAATTGAACTAATTATTCTTATTTCCATTCTGCTAGTTTTTCTCTATATAAATCTGTTTATTTATGTTTAACTACCGTGGGTTGATTTTCTTTCACAAGTAAAATAGCTTCCCAGAGTCCGGTTCCAGTTCGTTTCATACTATTATCCAATTGAATGTTTGACGGATATTCTTAAACTGGCCAATGTAATACTTCATGAATATGGTATGCCTACATCCTCACATGTTCTTTGTGTTGCTAAGCAAATATTATAACATATTTAATAAATATATTTTATTGCATATATTTTCATGTCAGTGTTTTCACGTGTCCATCATTTTTATTCTTATTCTTGTCGTTGGTTCTGAATATGATGCATGTGGCAATATGTCGCAGACATTTGCAAGGCTGCAGTACCTGCACTTTTTGGTTCAACACATCCGATGTCAGCACATTTTAGGGACTGGCTTTATCTTACAATTTGCATCCTTAATCTCTTAGCCAGGCAGCATGGTTGCAGTCTGTTTTCAGGGCCCCCACTAAGAGGTGGAAAAAGGTATTGGTCAGTTATGAATCATTCACCCCGATGCAAGCAGCAGCTATGAAGCTAATATCAATTTTTTGTTTCACTACTGCACATTTGGTTCTGTCCATCACGTATGGTGTACACAATGAAAAGAGTGACAGTGTTTCAGATTCAATATTTGTTATTAACTGTGAATCAAAGAAGAGAACGGGAATTGTGAAATCGAATGAAACAAATAACACCTTTTTGTGTAGTCACCAAAAAACTACTAATTATAACATATGATTCACAGACAATACGTCCCTTATATATTACATTTACTTGACTACTTATCATTTCTCAAACACATTGTATTTCACATTCCAATGTCGCATTGTTACTTTTATTTGGAACACAATATATTGTAAGCAAATGAATCCGAAAATAGTCTTTTGCATCGATTACATGGAATTAATATAATAAAAACAAAGTAATTAATTTGTAAAAAAAAACACAATGATAACAATTTTACTATCCAATATGAATATCCCTTTCAATTCGGTTATTTCTTTAAATGAGGTACCCAATACCAATAAATGTAATTCAATCTACACATTACATGTGACAGTTGTTGACACACACACACACACACACACACACGCACGCACGCACGCGCGCGCGCGCACGCACGCACGCACACACATACGCACGCACGCACGCACGCACACACACACACACACACACACACACAAACAGTTTTCACTGTGTACGCTGATATGCTAGTAAGCGTTTCAGAAGGTCCGTGGATCATACATTAGGTCACAATCTCATATAATAGATTAATATTTGCATCTGGTTTCTCAGCACATATTAATGTAATCTTTTATGTGTTTCTATAACAGTGAATGTAAAGTCTGAAAATCAATGATGTAGATGGAAATGTGATGGGAATGCTAATTTGGAATTCATATTCAAAACATCACGAGATAGCTTATACAACTTCATTTGGAACACCGTTGTGATTCTGTCAGGTCTATGGCTAAGTATCCGATTACCCAGCACGGCATTTTAGTTAGCTGGCTTGGTCTTGTTGCAAGTGAAAGCAATACGTTTCTCTTGCCGATACCATTTTGACCATTGCATTACATCATGTAGTTCTGTCGCATATGCCGCGGGCTTCTCTGAAACTGTAACTGTACATTGATTAACATGTCTGAGCGGACATTCACTTTATGCCGCTTTAACACGTTTATGATTGATGTCTTTAGAAAATCGTGTGTTGCCTGGATGAGTTGGGTTATGCATGTGGACCTGAAAAATACAATTTGGTAGTCAATTGCAACTGTTAGTTTCTCTGCTATGGGTTGATTTCTAACATGATATCTTTATTGACTGCCTGGCAAATTGGTCATATAGTCATATAGCGAACAAGTTAGCGGAGCATTATTGCGTACACCGCAAAAAAACCATTAAAACATGTTTTCTGGTTTTCCCAGTTACAAACTGCATTTAAATCAACATCCATATAGAGAGTCCAAACACCTATTAATATTATGCATGATTCATGGGAGTGTGTTATTTCCAGCTGATGTATATTTATTTACTCAAGTTGGCATTGTAAGACTCACTTGTGTAAACAATGACAAGCTTGGTGTAAAGGATATAAATGTGGAATAGCTGGAGGTGTCTTCTTCCTGTGTTCTTGTACCGTCACTGTAGCTTATTAGTAACATAATTAGTTGAATTGATGTCAAAGTGGGTGTCCTGATCTGCAATACTGTCCCCAATGCCAACGTGCGCTTTGTTGGTCACCATCAATCTTCTGTGTTACCTCAGCGCGTGTTGCTAGCAACTTCAACACTTGACCGTTGGTTCTATGCGGTTATATCAACATGTGGAAAAGGCTTTGGGAGTTAACCCATTTAGAGAATGAGGAGCCAGATTCCCTTAGGCAGTCAGACGCCGTACGCAAAGCCATTCTGACAACTCATTCTAAGTCTTCAGTGCCAAGGGGTAACGACATGTCGTTCCCTTAGATACATCGGCTATATGGAGAAGGTGGGTCTGGTTACTGGGAACCATTGGTCCACACATCAACCCTGTGACTGATTAGTATATTATTCTGCAATAGGAAAACAATGTTCCATTACCATAGTGATGGGACGGGGTGGGAGTGGTGCATGTTCATTTATTTGTCTTATCTCCCTCTCATTCTTGTGATGCTTCGGTAACAATGTATATGTGTTGCAGTATATATGTCTACCACTTGCTCTCCACATTTTGTTCAGTAACCATATTGTGTCCATGAAACATAATTTGAAATATTATTGTCATTGCTGCATGGTGTAGCTTGTCTGTAATCTTTGTAATTTTCATTGGTTTACAATTTATATCATTTGTGAAATGTTGTCTTTTTAGTGGAACTTTTGACTTTTACATTTCACCATCTCGTGTGTCCGTTTTTATTTTTGTTAGAATGAAGTCTATTTTGGTCGCATTGTGCGTGTTCTTTCTATACCACACGAGTATTTCATTGCTAAATGGTTGATATAAGGCGTTACTGAAAATAATGCCATGTTCTGCATATATGTTAAGAAAGTACCGGTAATATTTTCTTGTTAACCCACCATCCATACATCTTCTAATGTTGGTCACTTTCCATAAATTGCTTATTGCTATAGAAAACACGTCCTGGAGTTCAAAATACTTTGCATTTCACATTAATACACTCAGTTCTAGCGAAGTTTGTGCAATGTGTGTCGTCTTGCTGGACAGGAAGTTTGATTTTGAGATATAAATGCTAAAAATGTTAAAAAGGAAAACGTTGTTTCCAAAACTATAACAATGCCAGATTTGGATGTTCTAAATAGTTACATGCCAATGAGTAATGGAATAACTGAGGAAATATCGGCATTGGACAACTGTGTTTGAAAAAATTTGAAGAATATTTAACGTAAATATATATATATATATATATATATATATATATATATATATATATATATATATTTATATATAAGATTCCAAGCATAATGTAATTGATATCTGTATCAGAGTAACGGAAATATAGCTTTACAGTAATGTGTTTATTTCCCTTGGCTTTAAACAAGATATATGCACCAAAGCTTGCCTGAGTAGATAACGTCGTCTAGGTCTACATCAACCGCGACTTATTCATGTCAACACATGAAGGTTTCATACACATCATATGCTACATGCCCAACATTAGCCTGTGTCTTCTTAGTTTGTCCATAACTACCAAGGGTGTCAGGTAGAACGTGTTGATGTGCTGAATTGCACATTTTATTCATGCATTGGAAGTCTTCCACACTGTCTCTTTTTACGCAAAGGTACCAGACTGCCGTCGCCAATCTCCATCGACCATCGTTTCTTTGTAACATGTAGCCTGTCCATCTATATGTTGCCTTTTCTGCAAAGAATAATGAATCATTTATCAGGAACAATCATCTAATGACATTATTGTGAGGACATTGTACACGTTTGTTCCGCAGAGTAATTCTGACCAAGGCTTGCGACGCTCTTAATATGTTTTCAAATTCCCTGGTTTAATGCTTTCTGGAGTGATTATTGTATTGTTACTGAGGAGTATTAGGTTGTAGCAAGGCTGTAGGAATGGGTGGAAAGAGCTTAAACATATACGTGTTACTGAATGTCTCCTAACCAAACCCATTATCTTTCATAATTATTTGCTATGTTTGTTGTTGTCGGTTTTTTTTTAGAGAAATGAAAAAAAAGGTGGTATGTGTCCATTACATATGGCCATCTAACATAACGTGTGCGACAAAAACACTTATTGAAAATGTGCATTGTTAATCCAACAATGTTAGTCAAATAATGTCACATTGATGCATAGCTTGACCTACTTTACATTCGCGTTAAACAGTCTGGTCGAATTCTCTATGGAGAATGCTGTCAAGTACCATTTTAGGTAAAGAGAGTTGAAAGCACATATGGTGGTGTTGATCCTGTCTATCTATGCCTTTGTATGTTCTTTCGTCTGTATTAATGACATTTTCTGGATATGTAAACCAATTAGACATTCCATTATCTGACACCCAGGCTATATGGGGTCTCTATGTTTTTGTTATTTGTTCTAATTTCCGTTATTGTGTTCCTATTAATCTGCAATTTCCCGTTTGCTTCATATGTTAGTCTCTGTATCTTTCCGTGTGTGTTTTGATGCATATGTGACACCATGCAATAATATGTAACATTGAGGTATGTCAGGTGCTTACTAACGATCCATTTCATTCGCGTTTGTGTTATCTCTGTTGGTTTTTTAATATCATATATATATATATATATATATGTAAGATTGATTACTGAAACACGGTGGGCATCCACGTCTGGCAACAACATCACCACTAAAAGAGTTAAACAATTTAAATGTTTTAACTATTCTGCACGAAACCTTTTGTTAGCGGGAAATGGAAAACGAACGCAGGATAAGAAGCATAAGAAAAAGAAGAAGAAGAAAAAGAAGAAGAAGAAGAAGAAGAAGAGGAAATGCTTTTTCTAAAACTAAAATCCTACGATATTAATTTTGATTTTAAAAGAAAGGATGTAACTGCAGTCCACTACGATAACTAACGTGAGTCGACAGAGTAATCCGTGCATATAAACGTTTCCCACGCTATGTTAATCGCATGGTGTGTCGAGTTTTCTCAGACGTTGAGTCTTTAGCCTATCGGCAATCAGTATTTCCTTTGGCTGTATCCGATGCTTAATCCTGCCACTAACATGTAATGCTATGCATGGCAACCTGTTTCCTTGATTCAAAATCAACGCCAGCATCATTCAAATTGCATACATCATTGCACCAAAGTAGTTGCCGTTCCTGAAACCTTTTCTCAACTGTAATTCCCCATAGAGGACGTTTGGTCTTCTGCCATCATCCTCCTCCAAGTGTCTGTTCCCTAAATATGTCTATAAATATATAATATGTGGTGATATAGGTGATTGTTTTGATTTGTGATATATTTTTTAAAACGTTTGATATATGCATTGTATGGTCTGTCAGTCTTCTTAGTTTATCTGCTTGCTGCTGGGCTCTGCTGTATCTTATTTCGGTCATGGATTGCAGATTTGTAATCTTTTCAAGTTCTACAATTGGCGTTGACTGCATGCCTCCTGTTATAACTGTCATCGCTTTGTTTTTAAGTTGGTTAATTTTGTCAAAGTTCGCCCCTGCTGCTGTTGTAAGCAATGCCGTACTCGAGAACTGGTCACACCATTCCAGTGTACAGTTTCTTCAGTATTATTTCGTATGTTCCCCAGCTTGTGCCAGCATTTTTCCTCATTATTGCCACTATATTTCTTGCTATCAGTCATCAGTCATTTTCAGTCGATCTGAGTGTTCCATGTCATGCGCCGATCAAATGTGATGTCCAAATAGTTTAGATTGTTCAGTCGCAGAATGTTGTCATGAAGACGTATTTTGTTATTCTGTGATTTATTATAAAAGGAGAATATCGTACAAATTGTTTTTTCATCATTTTGTTTTAGCAGACATGTTTCCGCCCACTTCTCCAGTTGTGTTAGGGCCTGGTGTCTCCGATTGTTTGCGTCCATGCACTTTTCTTCAAAACTCCACAAAGGCAGAACGTCTGCAAACCCGGGGCTGTTGACTCTTTTTTGTACATTTTGATACACAATAAAAATGGTGGTTGACAGTACTCCCTTTTGGAATACTTCTTCCTCCAGTGTCACCTTTTTGCTCATCTGCCCTTGTACTTGAACTATGTCTGTTCTGTTTTTGAGGTAGGGACTGCTCCATATGTACATTATTCCATTTCCTTCACTTCTTCGTAGCTTGACTAAGTCCTTCTTTCCACACCTTGTCTAATGCTTTCTCTAGATCCACCCAAACCGCTACTGTTTGCTTTTTCTCGTCCTAACCATCCTTTATTTCCTGCGCTATGAGAGTGATCTGCTCTTCATCGGATCTGTTTTTGTCTCAATCCGGCTTGATGTGGAATTAATATGTGCTTGGCGTACAAGTGCCACATCAGTATGCTGTGTATCATGAGTTCCATCAGCTTACATATACAGTTATGTAGGCTGATAGGCATGTATCCATTTTGATCTGTTCTATCTTTTAATTTATATAGTGCTGGTGTAAGTATAGCATATTTTGAGGCCTGCGGTACAATTCCCGTTTTCGAGCTAGTGTTTAGGACTAACATAAGCTTACTATTTGCTGTTTATCTCAACTGCATCATCATTTCCTTTGTTACTCCATCTTTTTCGATCGATTTATGTTTCTTTAAAGTTCTGTTGGCCTCATTTATTTCATTGTGTCATCAAGTGCTCCAATTTTGTGCAATCTTGATGTTAAGTGGCTCTTTTATTCTTCACTTACGTCTGTAGAGACATCAAAGTCGTTTACTCTGGCATAATGTTCTTCACGGGTTTGCTGCTTTTTTTTCTGGTAGGCATGTTGTCTCCATGCTTGATGGAAATTTTTGTATTTGATGGTATTTTGTTATTCATGGTTCTGATTAATTTCCATAGTTTGGTCTAATATATATCACGTAAAATGGTAATACTATTTGTAACACTGCTTTTATCCTATTTTCATTTCTAGGGATATTGTTTTTTTCCTAATCGATACGACGCTGAGCTGTAAAATGTTTAAAAAATAAGACGACACTGGGTTACTTCTTTCTTCTTCATCGTACGCTGTTTAGAGCGATATACGTTGCACTTTTTTATTTTGTCAAGACTGTGGCTCAGTGCATCCGATTTCAACAGACGTTTTTGTGGGGATGCCCTCCTTAGCCTTTGGCTGTCCCCAGCCTAACTGCAAGACATCAGTTGTCTTTGGTCAGAGTTGTCTCTCTTTGGGAAGTTGTCTTGCAGGACTATCGTGTCTTCCCCACTCGTGTCTATAGGGTTTGGAAATGATATGATATGATATGATGGACTATGTAATAATTTGTACTATCCCGCAAGAGAGGCAGTCCAGTGTGACTGTGTCTCAGGATCGTCACGTCCTGCCAGAAACGTACCATATGCATGTGAGTGAGGTATCTATTTGCTTCCTTTATTTTCTCGGCTCATCTGCAGTGATGGCACGCCTAGCATTCCCCGCCAACTGGGGGGTTGTCACAATAAGGCAGTCCGCTGGACTGCATCTCTTCTGCGTCCATTGGGATGACTGATAGCAGACATAGGTAAAGAGCAGGGCAGGAGTGCATTTAACCAGGTGCATGTCTGCGGCTCGACCGAGCCGGGCTGAGACGCAAGCCCCATATCCCAGCCATGTCGTAGCCTCCCAACACAGCGGTGCTGAGATTTAGGGCTGGATTCTGGCTTAGAGGTGTTCGGCCGAAGTCCCCCACATGGTAGCCTCACGCCATTGGCTTATGAGCCTAGTACGTGGACACATGTATGCGACTCCTCTCGCATTGAGCAGGATTTACCGCAGCAAAACCCTATCATTAGTAGGGTAGGAGTGGCATGTCTTCTGAGGGTCTTCTTCTTCTTCTTCATAGTAGGCAGTCAGACAGTAACCATTGGTTTTTAGAAAAAAAGCGGCGGTCATGCTGAGGCTGTCGACACTGCCATTTAGCTTGTCTTGTGTTGTCACTGGTGATAGCCACATCTGCTCTCTCTGATCCTCGTATGTCGGGCAGTTCTGCAGCAGATGCTCAGCGGTCATTATCCTGGTACCACACGGGCATTCGTCGGTACCACCTATCTTAAAGTTGTTGAATATGTGGTACCTCAGTCTATTGTGGCCAGTGCGAAGTCTGAAGACAATGACCTGCTCTCTTCTGTTCAACTGGTAATAGGCATCGTTTTTGGTGTAGCCGGTATGTTTAGTTTCCCATTTGGTCATGTATCTGGCTTTAACACGCCATTTTGACTCTTCGTACGTCATACTAGTATCTATTTGTGGTAGTCTTGCACTTTCTTTTGCCAGTATGTCTGCCTCCTCGTTACCTTGGATGTTGCAGTGTGATGGGACCCACTGTACCACTACCCTTTTTGGTGCGGATTGCTGGCACAGTTTGCAGAGTGCTGCTCTTAAGTCATTAAGCTCAGTGTTTTTCTGGCTTTTTAGCGCTGTGACTACGGCGAGAGTATCTGTAAGCAGGACTGTATGGCTTTCATTTTCTTTATGTGTCACCATTTCTTCCACTGCCGCCCTCAGTGCCTCTGCCTCCGCTCTGAAATTGCTTGTGTATTTACCAGTAGCGAATGACAGTGTTTTTTTTCTGCCATTTGGTAGGTTCAGGAATGCTCCTGCCCCTCCATTCTGTGTAGTGTTTGTTACAGAACCGTCAGTGTATGCATGGGTTCAGTTCATGCTTGGGTAGTTTTTCGATATAAAGCTTAGGGTAGTATTTTTCCTTTCATTTTCAGTCTGGCATTTTTTGTTTCCAATACCTGGTATATTTTCTACCACCTCTGGAAATATATCCTGCCTCCAGGTAGGTTTTCGTACAGTAGTGATGGGCTTTGGTGTTGTTAGTACGTTTATGGGATCTTCGTGCATCTTTGCTTTGGCTATTTCTGCAAAGTTTCTCCGCTTTTTTTTCTCATTTCCCAATTTTTTTAGTCTCTCGTGCATTGGATGGTCCGAGGGTCTAATTCCATCCAGAGTGCTCTCGGCCTATCAATCCTTTCAGTGTCGGCCGTGTAGGGTCAAATTAAGCCGCATGCTCCACTCCTGGGTGTGCCCTTTCGTCAATTCATTTAAGTTTGAGCTTTGCAACCATACTTCTTCCGGAACACACACACTGTGAAGCGCTCAATCGAAAGTAACTATGGGTGGTTTGTACAAATGGCAGGGACGTAATCAACGCGGACTCATGACTGGCGCTTACTTGGAATTCCTCGTTCATGGGTAAGAATTACAAGCCAAAATCCCTAACACAAAGGAGATTCAACGGGTTTCCCAACCATTTCGGCCCAGGGAGGCACCCAAGCTGATTCCTTCAGTGCAGCGCGTGAATTTCCTTACATCTAAGGGCATTACATACCTGTTATTGCTCAATCTCGTGTGGCTAAACGCCACTCGTCATTCTAAGAAGTTGCACCGGCGCATCGAGGGACCGGCGAACTATTGAATAGGCTAGAGTCTCGTTCGTTATCGGAATTAACCAGACAAATCGCTCAACCAACTAACAACGGCCATGTACCAACACCTACTGAATAAAGAAAGAGCTATTAATCTGTTAATCCTTACAGTGTCCAGACCGGGAGAGTTTTCCCGTGTTTAGTCCAATTAAGCCACATGCTCAATTCCTGGTTTTGCCCTTCCGTAAATTCCTTTAAGTTTCAGCTTTGCAACCATACTTCCCCAGGAACCCAAAAAGTTTGGTTTCCCGGAAGCTGCCCGCAGAGTCATCGAAGCAACTCCTGCGGATCGCTTAACGGCATCGTTTATGGTCAGAACTACGATGGTATATGATCGTCTTTGCGCCTCTGACTTTCGTTCTTGATTCCGACGTGTTTCCTGTGGGCCTAATTCCATGTTAATGGTTAGCCTGATCGGCCTGTGGTCGCTACCTGCCAGTTGGTTTAGCACATGGCGGTCTATTTTATGGTGTATGTCCTGTGTGGAGAAGGCAAAATCTGGAGTCGAGGTGGTATGCTATGTTCTTGAATAGAAGCTAGGGCTATCATCCGGCCTATTGATTAGGGAGAGATGTGCATCTATCTCCCAATCTTCCACTTCGTCACCTCTGCTGTCTGTGTCAGAGTATCCCCTTCTCTCCGAGTGGCTGTTGAAATCTCCAACTACTATGCAGTTGGAGTCTCTGACCTCCATACTCGAGAGCGATATGTCTCTATTTGGTGGTCCGTACAGATTGAAAATGCGGAGCTTCGTCTCTTGAGCCATTATGTCAACTCCTACAATTTCTGCTTGTCCTGTGTGATTGACAGATACCGCGCTACTCGGTATGCAGTTTCTGGTCAGTATCAGGACCCCTCCTTTGTGGCCTTCTCTATCGAGACAGAAGGTCTGGTATCCTCTGATTGAGAATTTGTTATTATTGTTGAGGTGCGTTTCCTGGATACATGCCACGTCAATCTTACCTTCATGCAGGTGATGTGTTAGGGAAATTTTTTGCAAATGACTCCCTCCGCATTCCACTGTAGTATTTTGAGGGTCTTGAGTTTTTGGTCAATAGAAGTTTCCCCATAGCCATGTGCCTTGACTCCACGACACATGGGTGGGTGAAAACCAGTAGTCAAGGGTATGCCCCTTCAAGGCGAGAGACCCGGCGCTATCGATGCCTGGCGGAACTCCGCAGGATGAGAGCCATGCGTTTTTCAAATCGGTTGTACTGTCATCATGCTGCGATTTACGTTGCACTGTTTTGTTAGGCTTGCGGCCCCGTGCATCCGATTTCAACAGGCGTTTCTGTAGGGATGCCCTCCTTAGCCTTTGGCTGTCCCCAGCCTATCTGCAAGGCAGCAGTTGTTTATGATCATAGTTGTCTCTCTTATGGAAGTTGTCTTACCAGACTATCGAGTCTTCACTACTCGTGTCTATAGGGTGCGATGATGATATGTGAGGTGATATATGATATATGATGTGGACTGGTTTACCCGGAAGAGAGGCAGTCCAGTGTGTCTGTACCCCAGAATCGTCACGTCCTGCCAGAAACGTAGCATTTGCATGTGAGTGGGGTATCTCTTTCTCCCTTTGTTTTTCTTGGCTTCTATGCAGAGATGGTACGCCTAGCATTCCCCGCCACCTGGGATGTTGACACAGTGGGGCAGGTGTGCTATGTCCGCTGGTCTGCATCTCTTCTGCGTCCAGCATTATAGCTATATGGCTGGTAACGTACATAGGTAGATTACGAAGCAGAAGTGCATTTAACCAGAGGACAAGCCTGGTAATGTCACATATATGTTGTTCGCCTAGTGTGCGGACAGATCTCATGTTCATTGGTTGAGTCTCGACAGTTCACAGTGAGGTGGCTGCTCTACTGTTTTCGACACCCCGACCAGGAACTAAGTCTTATGTTAGTGGTTTCGCACCCCATCGCCGTCTAAGGTGAGTATCAAGCAGCTGTCCGCCCGCTTTGATCGGCGGACGGCAGAGATCTCTTTCTGCGGCTCTACCAGATATGGCTGGGGCGCGAGCCCCAGGTCCCGAACATGTAGGAGCCTCCCATTGCAGTGGTGCTGAGATTTTGGGCGGGATTGTGGCTTAGAAGGGTTCGGCCGTAATCCCCCACATGGTAGCCTCGCGCCATTGGCTTATCAGCCTAATACGTGAACCAAAGTGTCTGCGGCTCCTCTCGATATGAGCTGGTTTTCCGTAGCAACGCCCTGCCATTAGTAGGGTACAACTGACCTGTCTTCAGATGGTCTATTTCCAGCACCCGTTCTCTATTTGGCCAGACGAATTTATTGAGGGCTTTTGTTTGTCAATGACCAGGTATTTGAAATCTGCGGTTTCTGCGGGGTTAAACACGATTTCTGTAGCGTTCTTTCATTTAAGTGTTAGAGAGCTGACTTGTCTTCCGTGAGTCTAATACCAGCGTACGTTCATTATTAGACCCAACGGTAGTGCTCTCGATTTGTCAGCCGGTCTACAGTATTGGCGTGTTCAGTCAAATTAAGCTATAGGTTCCACTCCTGGTGGTGCCCTTCCGTCGATTCCTTTAGCGAGACAATCAAGTAATTTAGAGAGTAGCCCCAGATTTTCGAGGGTCTAATTCCAGCACTCGTTCCATATTAGACCCAACGAAAGTGCTCTCGGCATGTCAATCATGTCAGTGTTTGGCCATGTTGAGTAAAATTAAGCCGCAGGTTCCACTCCTGGTGGTGTCCTTCCGTCAATTCCTTTACGTTTTAGCTTTGCAACCATACTTCCACCAGAACCCAAACACTTTGGTTTCCCGGAAGCTGCCCGCAGAGTCATCGAAGCAACTCCTGCGGATCGTAGTCGGCATCGTTTATGGTCAGAACTACGACGGTATCTGATCGTCTTCGCGCCTCTGACTTTCGTTCTTTATTGATAAAAACATTTTTGACAAATGCTTTCGCAGTAGCTCGTCTTGCAGCGATCCAAGAATTTCACCTCTAACGCCGCAATACGAAGGCCTCCGTTTGTCCCTGTTAATCATTACCTCCAGTTCCGAAAACCAACAAAATAGAACCGAGGTCCTATTCCATTATTCCATGCACAATTATTAAGGCAGCCGAGTCTTGCTTTAAACACTCTAATTGTTTTCAAAATAAACGCGCCGGCCACCCGGGACGATCAGCGAAGAGCAACCGGGGGAAAGAGCCGGCAGGCAGTAGGGAAGGAGACAACAGGCAGTGAACCGGCTCGAGTAGGACCACCCGCTTGCTCTTGAGATCCAACTACGAGCTTTTTAACTGCAACAACTTTAATATACGCTATTGGAGCTGGAATTACCACGGCTGCTGGCACCAGACTTGCCCTCCAATATATCCTCGTTAAAGGGTTTAAAGTGTACTCATTCCAATTGGGGGGCCTCGAAAGAGTCCCGTATTGTTATTGTTCGTCACTTCCTCCCCGTGCCGGGAGGGGGTAAATTGTGCGCCTGCTGCCTTCCTTTGATGTTGTAGCCGTTTCTCATGCTCCCTCTCAGGAATGGAAACCTGATTCCACTTTACCCGTTACAAACATAGTAGGCATGTCACGTAACATCGACATTTGATAGGGTAGACATTTGAAAGATGCGTCGCTGGCAAATGCGGCCATGCGATCAGCACAACATTATCCAGAGTCACCAGTGGGGACGCCGCAACCCCGCGAGGGGAAACGATGATTGGCTTTTAACTAATAAAAGCGCTCTTTCCGCGAGGGTCTGAGCTATGTAAGCATGTATTAGCTCTAGAATTGCCACAGTTATCCAAGTAGGATCGTGTCATCTAAGGAACCTCGTCTGATTTAATAAGCCATTTGCGGTTTCACCGTGAGACAGTGTGAACTTAGACATACATGGCTTAATTTTTTAGACATACATATGAATATTGGCAGAATCAATCAGATATATGTCGGAGTCGTACGAACCACACACAACGGTCAGCCGATGACGGATGTGTAAAAAGCCTCACTAGGACGGCTGCAGGGACGGAATAATGAACGGACGGTCGTTCCGTCCCTCACTCTGTCAACCTAGGACCGCATGGCAGGGGCCCGTATACACACTAGACGACCGACCGACCGGGCTCGCTCGAGAAGGGATGGCAGCGCTCTGTGCATAACTGATCCTAACGGCCCCAGCGATTAATTTCACAGGGAATGGAGACGGTTTTTGTCTGCCGGCCTGCCCTTCTCCCAAGGTTTGGTCGGGCGAGGAAAGGGCCTTTAGGCACGATTGCTTCTTTCCATTTGCTGGTCACAAGCTCTTTGCGAGGGAATTACCACCAGCGAGACACAATTTCTAGGTCTGCTATAAGCCTTCGTATAACCACCACTGCTCGTCAACGTTTCTCGATACGGGCCACAGTAATGCACCGTTGCCAGCGGTACGACACCACACATATGATACCGTTAGATGGCTGGGACAGATATCGATGTACGATGTACGAATACTGGATAAGAGTCAATCGCGGCATCGAGAGACCAGCCCCACTGAGTTACAACCCGGTAGAAAGTGAGACGACACTGAGCTACAACCCGGTAGAAAGTAAGACGACGATGGGCGACACCTAAATAGAAACCAACACGACACTGGGCTACACACTGGTAGACACAGAGACGACACTGTGATATCACTCGGTAGAAATTGATACGATATCCGCAAACCTCTATGTAGTAAGCTGACACTGGGCTACAACCATTTATAAAATGAGACGACACTGGGCTACAACCATTTAGAAAATGAGATGACACTATGCTACAACCATTTAGAAAATGTGACGAAACCGGGCTACAACCATTTATAAAATGAGACGACACTGGGCTATAACCATTTAGAAAATGAGATGACACTGTGCTACACCTAATATAGAAAATGAGACGACACTGGGCTACAACTATTTAGAAAATGAGACGACACTGGGCTACAACCCTTTATAAAATTAGACAGACGACATTGGGCTTCAACACCATAGTCAATGAGTCAATATTGGGCTAAACCAGGTATAAACTGAAACTACTCTAAGATACAACCACATAGAATGTTAGGCGACACTAGGCTACAACATGGTAGACAGTGAGCCGGTACTGGATAGCAACCAAGTAGAAAGTGAGACGACACTGGGCTATAACCATGTAGAAAGAGATATGGTACTTGATTACAACCAGGTAGAAAGTGAGACGACACTGGGCTACAACCCAGTAGAAAGTAAGACGACAGTAAGCTACAACAATTAAGAAAATGAGACAACAATGGGCTAGAACCCGGTATATATTAAGAGGACATTGGGCTATAGCCCTGCTGAAAGTGAAAAAACATTGGGCTCCAACCAAGTAAAATGTAAGGCGACAACGCTAGAACCCGTTAGAAAGTGAGAGGGCCATATAGAATAAGAAGAATGGCGGCAGATGTTCTGGAAGGGTCAGCTGGTAAGTGATAACTAATGATAATCTCATGGATTACCCTCTTGTGAAATGTTCACCTCTGCAAGAATCTGCACATCGATGTGCTTATTTGGGGTCATGGTTTTAAGAAGGTAGTTAAACAGATCCCGTCACGATATTCGGTGCAATGTTCATATTATTTTTTAACCCACGTTAATTTGTGGCTATAGCCAAAATTGTATGTCATTAGATTTCATTCATACCACATGTTTATTTTGATGATCCTGATGAACAGCTTTGGTAACGAAAGATATGCCCCTCCAATGATGGATCTGCAAATGTGATGGCGCATATTCTTAAAGAAAATGTAATTAATAATTGATGTTCATAGTGTTTTCGAAGCTTATTTTTGTGCTGAATAATACTTTGCCCAATCATCGTGCGTGGTTATATACAGTTGTGCAGTTTAACCATGTATATGACACCAATAATACTTTCAAGGTCATGCATTTTGTGTGCAACTCTGAAATACATATTAAAAAAAAATATATGTATATATATATATATATATATATATATATATATATATATATATATATATATATATATATGTATATATATATGTGTGTGTGTGTGTATGTGTGCGTGTGTTTGTGTGTAGTGAGTGTGTGTGTGTGTTGAGTGTGTGTGTGTTGAGTGTGTATGAGGGTGTAGTGGATGTATGTATGTTGTAAATGTGTTTTGTGTGTGGTATGTGGTGCTGTATGTGATGTGTTTTGTGTATGTGTGTGTGAGTGTGTGTGTGTGTATGAGTACGTATGTGTGTGTGATTGTGTTTGTGTATGATTGTGTGTGTGTGTGTGAACCAAAATATATACATATTTGTTTTTTAACTCGAAAATAGCAAGATACTGCCACCACAATCAATGATATTTCTTTATTTCCGTTGCGTGTTGTAACGTAAATGTCATTTTCAGAACTATTTACCTCGGTCTATTATATGTTTCATTGTGTCGTTAACTATGGTAAAACTGTTTGCAATTAATTATGTTCATTCTATGATGGTTTGATGATCTATAAATTTGAAGGTACATATTCTTTATCTTAACAAAAATGTTGCATTTCATGGTAGCCTTTAAGTGCATCCATCAAGAGGTTATAACAATCATTCCTTAAGACATAGACCACCTACTCGTGTACATGTTTTTGTATTGGGATTACGCTTGATATAGAGAATGATCGAACAGAGCCAGTTAAGATCTCCAGTTTCTTTCACCTTCAAAAAAAAAAGCATAGTCATTGGTTACATGCATGCTAGCGTGCACTATTAGGCGTATTGAACTAGTGTTGTGGCTTCTGCAGTTTCCTTTTTAGCTATTAGTATTGGAATGACAACTGGAGATGCATGATATGTAGGTTACATTCTTAAATCGTTTATGTGCATTTGATTTTTATTGATCGTCAACTTACGTTTGCTATTGAGAGAACATCAAAAATGGGCCATATTGTATTGTTGAGTAATTGCTAAACAAAACTAAACGCCTGATAAAATGTTAAAATTGTAAACACATATGATTCTTTTTGCAATTTATTTACTTGTTACTGTTACATTAATATGCAGAAATATGATTGTATAAAACATCTAATTCACATAACCAACATCATCTGATTTATTAGTCCTTCTACTATCGTCTACGAACTTGAAATTATTCAAAGCAGCGACCATTCTTAGGATGTCGACAATGCAATAGAGGACGTCTAGTGGTGACACTGGTAAGGACCAAATATGCTTTCTCTGGTCCTCACATGTTGAGCAGCTTTGCAGCAGATGTGTTCACAGTAATACAGATGCATTCGTCAGTGGCATATTTTTTTTTCTTCAATTTATTGAATATATATATCATGTGTGTCGATATTGGGATGTACGGATCTTGAAGACAACCAACTGAACGTTTACTTTCAACTGCTAAAAAGCATCATTTGTTCGTGTAGACATTATGTTGTGTGCCCCATTTGTCCGTGTGATTAGCTATGACACTGGCTTTAAGGTTAATTGAGCCAGTCTCTTCATTTGGCCAACGATAACAACAACAGTATGCATTTAACATATTCGGCAGAAGATTTTGAAGTACAATATTGTGTCCCAACCAAACAGTGTTTGTTCTTGTATCATTCGCAATGATTGTCTCTGTGCGCCTACCTCATTTAGGACATTGTCATTAGATCTACCTTTTGTCCAACTCAATGTTGCCATCCTTCGGTAACATCACGTTTCAAGTGTTTTATAGCAGTTTATATTTATATGTCTCCATGTTTCAGCCGCGTATTGCAGTTAGCACATGAGTAATACTTATTATTTTCTTCAGGTTCATATATATATTATTTGGGGTTAGTAGCGTATGTTCGTCTTTTCGAAGCCTGTTTTGCCAATGCAGTATTAGTTCCTGGGTAGTTTAGAATGATGCAGAAGTGGTCTGCCCATCTGTCTAGAATCAGAACCTTATCTATTAGCAGTACCCCATCCGCATTGCGAACTGGAGTATTACTAGAGAGTTGCGGGCCGTAGAGAGCTTTCAGTGCCTTGTAAAACCGTTTGTTGTCATGACGCTCGGCGAACATTTTATATTCGTCAGCTCTTTTGCTGAGCCAGGAGTCTTGCATCTCTCTAAGCTTGGTCTGGACAGCTTTTCGAGCAGTATTGAAGGCAGCTTTTGCTGCCGGAGATAATGTATCCCTCTGTAAGCTTCATGTTTTGCATCGAGAAGGCCCTGTATTTCCAGATCGGTCTCATCAAACCAGTCTTATTGCTTGCGCGTGAGTGGGCCAATGTGTTTAACAGCTGCATCGTAGAGTGTGTTTCTCAATGATATCCAGTTCTCTTCTATATCGTTCTTTTCAAAACGAAACTCAGATAGTCTGCCCTCAAGCTCTTCCTGGAAGCCTCCTGTCGTGTGTTCGTATTTCAGCTGATAGACGTTTAGCCTTCTCGGTGGTTTCTTTCCCTAAAGGCGCATTTTGGGATGGATCTTGAAGTTTAGCTTGGCAATGACAAGTCGATGGTCGGTCCAACATTCTGCACCACATATGCTCTTCGTTACCATAGCATCCGCTCGATCCCTACGTCTGATGATAATGCCGTCAATGAGATGTCAGTGGCGGGACCTTGGGTGTATCCATGTGGTTCTATTTCGGACAGGAAGTCGGAAAGCTGTGTTTGTAATGAGTAGTTCATTTGCGGCACATGTCCTCAGAAGGAGCAGTCCGTTACTATTTCATTTTCCGAAACCATGTCTGCTAATGGCCCAATCCCAGGCGGTATGGTCTGTGCCAACCCTAGCGTTAAAATCACCGAAGATGACCAGTGTGTAAGATATGGGGACTGCAGCGATGAGCGTCTAAAGGTCCTCATAAAACCTGTCTTTTGTTGACATTTGTTATTTTTCGTCCATAAATGAGGAGGCCATCCGGCGAATGCCGCAGGTGGAACTGAACCTGGCGGTGGATGAAGTCATCACTGAGGTATATAAGACAGCTGGCTAATCCCTCACCAGAAGGATCACTGAACTCTTCTGGCAAATGTGGGCTGAAGTGACAATTCCGCAGGAGCTAAAGAACGCCTCAATCGTGCACCTGTACAAAAGAAAAGGCAACCGCCAGGAATGCGACAATCATCGTAGAATACTCTCCGTAGCAGGCAAGATCATATCGCGCTTACTGCTAAACAGGCTCAACAAAACACATTGAACAAAGCAGCCACCTCCCAGAAAGCAAATGTGGATTCAGAGCCGGAAGAGGAACAGTGGACATGATTTTTGCCGCTCGCAAAGTACAAGACAAGTGCAAAGAACCAAATTAGGCCTTGTACACCACATTTATGGATTTGACAAAGGCATTTGATACAGTAAACATAGGAGGGCTGTGGATGACAATGTCTAAGTTTGGCTGCCCCAAAAAATTCACAACAGTGGTGAAACAACTACACGAAGGCTTGTGTGCTCGTGTACTGGACAGCATTGCAATCACTAAAACGTTTCTAGTATCAAACAGAGTAAAACAAGGATGTGTACTCGCTCAGACTTTGTTCTGCATGATGTTCGCGGCCACGATGACAGACGCCGTCAGATCATTGGAGCTTGGAATACCCATAAAGTACGACACAAATGGCAAATTACTCAATCCCAGAAAAAATAATGCAAAACCAAAGTGGCTGGCGACATAATCAGGGAACATGTATTTGCTGACGACTGCGCTCTAATAAGCAACTCAGAACTGGTTGGATGGACCAGTTCTCTGCCGGATGCGAACATTTTGGCTTGACCATAAATGCCAAAATAACAGAGGTGATGTACTAACCAGCACCAGGCATGCCGTACAAAAAACAAAGATACTACAGTCAGCGGGAAGACAATGAATGCCGTAGACAAATTCACATATCTGAGCAGAACGCTGTGGAGATCTGTCAGCCTAGACGATGAGATGGTAGGCAGAATAGCAAAGACCAGCACAGCCTTTAGTAGAATGCGCTCGATGGTCGGTGCACGTCGTGGCATCAGCGTCAAGATCAAACTCAAAGTCGATCGTGCAACTATCATTACAACCCTACAATACGCTTGCGAAAGCTTTACTGTATTCTCTGGACATGCAAGGATATCAAAACATTTCCACACAGGTTGCCTGAAGCGAATATTCCACATCCGATGGCAAGATCGTGTCACTGACAACGAGGTTCTCTCGAGGGCTAACATGCCCAGCACCCATGCACTGCTAGAGAAAGAACGACTAGGATGGGCCAGATACCTCGTCCGAAAGACGCTTCTCTACGGTGAGCTGAGAGAGGGATGGCGCGAGAGAGGGCGCCCAAAGAAACGTTTTAAAGACGGTCTGAAGGACTTACTAAAATGTTGCCAGATAGACATCGACACATGGGAACGTCCTGCGCAAAACAGATGTTACTGGAGCAGCGCAGTCAAGTCGGGTGTAGCTGCCGGTGAAGACGACCGTGTTGTGAAAGCCCAGAGATGACGCGAGACGCGGAAATCCCGAGCAGCGGAAACACCATCCCCTTCTACAAACCTCATGTGCCCGATATGTAGCAGATGTTTTCGTGCTAGCATTTCGTTCAGCCACATGCGCACCCACATTCAACAGGAAAATATGTGACAAGAATGATGTCGACGGTCCTCATCGACAACGATGGACATATATTATTATTAGTTCCTAATTTCGGTCTTATTGCTGGCGGCCTCCTTTATGTTTTAGGATTAACGAATGCCTGAAAAATGACATAAATATATATATATATATATATATATATATATATATATATATATATATATATATATATATATATATATATATATATATGCATATAATGAAGTCTATTAATGTTTGTGTAACAGTAACTTGCATGTGCGTACTGCCTTACATAAAGTAGGCACGTCTTGTTCTTTGTAGAATTAGGTATGCATTGGTGTACTTGTTCTTTCTTTTTTTTTTTGCTTGTGTCTTTCTTGTGTCCTTCAGCGTTAGGTTATGAACATGTTTTTTTTTTGGCCAGGCCTTAATACGTGATTGAAACACGGACATCGTTACTGCTTCTGTTATTTCTGCTATCCATCGTTTATGTAGCAAAGAAAAGTAGAGGTTGTCCTTTGTTATGGCTCTTAATTTTTTATCAAAATACATAAATATATAATATCAGATCAGGTCAGGAGCGGACGGCGTGGCCTAGTGGTTAAGTGGCACGGCTCACAACCCGTAAGTGCTGGGTGCGATCCCCATCACAATACCGGCCGTTACCCTGGGGAAGCGAACCCTTTGAAAATGCAGGATGAAGCATACCCTTACATAAAATGTATGCTGAAGTCGGATGCACTGGGTCGACATGCGCAAAAAAAAAACCACATTCAAACACATGAGCGAAAACACATCACTCACGACTCATGCAACCACATAAACACACACAGCGATATTCACACAAATGCAATCAATTATTGTCTTCAAGACGATACATTGTAGCGTGTCCCAAATAGTGGTGATGATGATAACTAATGTTATTCCACGTACGATCAGCAACTTGAACAACACGTTAATCTTAAAAGATGAGTACAGTAAACAGTGATTAACATACAAACAGCGATATTAGTAATTTGTTTTTTCGTCAAAATCAACAACATAAGAAATTATGCAATGTAACGTATAGTTCACAGCATGAGCATATGTAGTCATGACAGACGTTGTATACACAACACGCGATACAATCAAAAACATAATAGCTGTCCATCTTTGTCGATGAGGACCGCCGACATCATCCGTGTCACAGATTTACCAGTTGGGTGTAGATGCGCATGTGACTGAACAGGCCAATGCGAGCACGAAAATATCTGCTACGTATCGGGCACATGAGATTTGTAGAAGATGATGGTGTTCCCGCTGTTCGGGATTTACGGGTTTCTCGTCTGCTCTGGCTTTCACAACACGGTCGTCTTTACCGGTAGCCACACCCGATTTGACTGCTTTTCCAGTGAGATCTGTTTTGCGCACGAAATTCCCAGGTGCCGATGTCAACTGGCAACTTTTCAGTGAGTCCTTCAGACCGTCTTTAAATAATTTCTTTGGGCGCACTCCCTTTGGGCGCCATCCCTCTCTCAGTTCGCCGTAGAGAAGCTTCCTTGGGAGCCGCTCGTTTGACATACGGATGAGGTGTCTGGCGATCCTAGCTGTGCTTTTTTTCTAGCAGTGTTGGATGCTGGGCATATTAGCCCTCGAGTGAACATCGGTATCAGTGACACGATCTTGCTATGCGATGTGATATATTCGCCTCAGACAACCTTTGTGGAATTGGTTTAACCTCCTTGCATGTCCAGAGTATACAGTCTAGCTTTCGCAAGCGTTTAGTGTTGATGGAATGATTGTTGCACGGTAGACTTTGAGTTTGGTCTTGACGCTGATGCCACGACGTGCCCAGACCATCGATCGCATTCTACTAAAGGATGTGCTGGCCTTTGACATTATGCTTGCCAGCTCATTGTCTAGGCTGACATATCTCGACAGTGTGCTGTCCAGATATGTTAATTTGTCTACGACTTTCACTGTCTGCACGCAGACTGTAGTCTCTGGTTTTTTATACGGCATGCCTGGTTCGTACATGACCTCTGTTTTGTTGGCATTTATGGTCAGGACAAAATGTTCGCATGCGTCAGAGAACCGGTCCATTCCATCCTGCATGTTCAGTTCTGAGTTGCTCATTAGAGCGCAGTCGGCAGCAAATATAAGTTCCCTGATTATGTCGTCGTCCCGTTTGGTTTTGGCCTTCATCCTTCTGGGATTGAGTAACTTGCCATCTGTGCAGTACTTTATGGGTATTTCAAGCTCCAGTGATATGAAGGCGTCTGTCATCGTGGCCGCGAACATAATACATAACAAGGTCGGGGCGAGGACAAATCCTTGTTTCACTCTGGTTGATACTAGAAACGTTTTAGAGATTGCACCGTTGTCCAGTTTACAAGCAAGCATGCCTTCGTGTATATGTTTTACTATGGTTATGAACTTGCTAGGGCAGCCAAACTTGGACATTGTCATCCACAGCCGTCCTCTGGTTACTGTATTAAATGCCTTTGTCAAATATACATATACATCTATAAACCATATGCATTAGGACATATCAGACAAATTCACCAACAGGGCAGATGAAGGCATATAACATGCACGTATCAACATGATGTATGAGAACTAATATGTAACATGTTCTGTCACATACGGCCACAAACATGACGAATGTCAAATTTCACATCAAATACAGTTGACAGCATGACGCAGTAAGACTTACTTCACAATATGACATGCGACCGTCCGTATACATTAGACCAATCACAAAAGTATCACCAACACATAAACAACTTACTCTTGTTGTTAACGTGAATCCGGAACCATGAAAACGGTAATGGGATAGTAATTGTCACCTCAACATATGCGGCTGTTTGATGACGGTTGCATGTCGTATCATCCATGTCATATAAATATGAATCGGTCGAAGGTGAGAAACCATCGCTGACCAAATCAACTGAAAGACAATAATGTGCGATATACGATCAGGGAATCGACGTCGGGAAGGCTCGACACAATGCTGCTCATCAATGTTATATTGTGTGGATGTAACTCTTACATTGTGTGGATGTAACTCTTACATTGTGTGGATGCAACTTACATTGTGTGGATGTAACTTACATTTTATGGATGAAACTCTTAAGTGTTGATAGAACTGGTGACATTGTCTAGGGCACAGCTAAATGGTAGCAGATAATATAAAATACTGTATAGACGTTTTTTTTCTAAAAAATATTAATAGTTATTAAGACAATGTGCTTGGAGATATTAAATAAATATCAGTTTGAAAATATATTCAAAACACTCGAATGAACCGGTCTGATAACAATGAATATTAATTCAGAATAGTTCATTCTTAGTGTATGAGAAATGGTTTTGTATCACGCTTTTTTGTCAGTTCTTTAATTAAACATCAATTTGTTGATATTTGCCAACAATTTCCGAAAAGACTGCAATTTAATGAACGTGCCTGTAACAAACACTGTAATTGATCATTACAAAATAGCGGTATTCATGTCTACCGAAATGGCTATACAACACACATCACTATTGTGTTATATGTGTGTCTAAATTATGCGTTATCCGAACTGTGTAGTTATGCATTGAGTACGTACTTTATGAGACCAGAATGTCCTGCATCCATAGTAACCTTCAGTTGTATCGACCAATAGTCTTGCCACTGATCCATGGCAATTTGGGATAAGAGTGAGAGTGATCACAAGCGCATAATCTTCCTCGCTATAATCCAAATACAGCGCACATCAAATTATTAAAACAAAACCGTCTGATGTTGTGGTCACCATCGCTTCTCCATGAGAAATAACTTAAGTACGCATTTCTTCCAGTTAATGTGCCTGGTTAAAGATCGTTATATATCCACCCCCGTTTTCTCTTCTGTAAATTGGTAATGAACTTACTAAATATTAATGAATCAATGTTATGTATGCAGTAAACTGGTCACCTCACCTAACAAATAGTGAACCATATCACCATAAACTATCAAACAGCGTGAGACTATATATGGGATCATGATTAGCGTCCTAAACTCCCACTCAGCCGTATATGCTATGATGCCGACTGCTACTAGCCGTTTAATGTTGCATGAACAGTAGACCAATTATAATCGTCCTTTTATGTGTGTATATCAATTTGCAACTCATAACCAATTTAAAACATTTCAAGCCTGACGGGCTTTCATACACTTTAAAGGGAAGTAAGTTCACGACCACTTCTCCATCATTATGAAGAAAATTAATAAAACCAACAACGAGAACGGAAACTGGTTAGACCATCACAGTCTGAAATTAATAGAAGATGTACAGCTCGTGGCCAAATTTTTTCGATAGCTGCTTGTCGATAAAGAGGATATATTTCGAATACCCGCTCAGAATTAAGCTGTTTGTCTGGTGGGCGTGAAATAAACAAATACAGCCAGCACACATCGTTGCGACATCATGGAATAACGATCTGCAGTCGTCAGATTAAACAACATTGTTAGGCTATTCAATAATCAGAATAAAGTAGTTGATCGACACTGGGTCGCATCATGAAATACTGAAAATAGCAAGAACTGCACGGTGCACGATAATCAACAACTAATATCAGCGTGAACTACTTGATGGTCCGGTAATCAATTTATAACATTGACTTACATCTATACGATGGTAAATTTGTGAAATTGAACTTTGAACAAATCCAAAAGAAAAATGAAAAACCTTGTAAACAAACACAATTTAGGAAATGAACACATTGGATATATGTATAGCACGAGAGAATACGTGATAATGGTAGCGCAATGTTAGCAGTTCACACTTCGTCGAATGAATAAAATACATGAAGAACATAGGCAGACTTAAGAAAAAACGATGTAAAAAAAAAGGAAATAACTTGGCATACGGCAACTCGTATTACGAGAAACCATGTATAGTGATCAGAAGTACATCATACTGGCTTGGCTTGGATTCGTTCGTTCTCAATCTCCAGCTACCAAACCCTGAAAGGGCTCCAGTAGCAGAATGTAGTCCAGAGAACGGAATGCGTTGTGTCGTAGTATGCAGCTTGACTCCGATATTTGCACTTTTCGGTCCAACACATCCGACTTTTTAAAACATGTTTTGAGTACCGGGTTAGCATTCAATCTTCGATTCATTCTCCTTAGCTAGTCTGCCTGCTGCAGCCTGTTATCCAGTATCACCACTTGGATGTGTGGAAGGGTATTGGCAGCAGAATATCGGATATATTTATTAGGTAATTATTTACGATTAAATAAATATAATTTCGGGTATCATTTTGGAGTTTGTTCGTAACTTATTCGAACATAAAAGTATGGATCGATAACAGTCTGAGCGGTAATTTTAATGCAGACAAAATGCAAATCAATCAAATAGGCTGCGCGGGCTATATTTTGGTATAGCTTTGCGCGCTTCTAATCGATGCATGTTATGTGTACATTTGTATTAGATTTGCTGGAGAAAAAAAAAATGAAAAAAATTAACTGTTCCTACATTACATTTGTTGTAGTGTGGGATCCTTGTTGTGCAGATAGCCCATGATTTTACAATACATTAATACCATATATATATATATATATATATATATACATATATGGGGGGTAGGGCAGAAGTGTGTAAGGGATAGCACCTCACGGTGAGAGGCAGCCACATCCTTGATGACCAGGATCCTAATTGGTTCGACCACTTCTGACTAGCTCACGTATGGCTCCTAGAGTCTGCCTGTGTACGGCAGCGCAACCCCCCGGGCAATGGCTTTGGCTGGCCGGCTAAACTACGTGGGTGAAATGAAAAAAAGGGGAGTCCACCCCTGACAAGTACACACAGCTGCTGGTGGAAGAGGCGGAAGATCGACCTGTGCGAAAACGACTCTGAAAGCGGGAGCTGGAAACACCTGGTATCGGGATAAGGGGGCACCAGAGACCATAGTTGGTAAGCGGCCAGAACAACGTCCAGAAAGCAATGGCAAACTACTGGATGCAAAAGTGCCAAGAAACCTATGACAGTCGAGAAAAAATAAACTCAAAGATCTAATGGTGAGGCCCTCAGACCAGGCATATCATCGACGCCAACTGGGGAAGAGGCAAATTTCTGAGTCAGTACAAGTAATAGAGATGACGACATAAAGCCTGACTGCATTACAGTGGACAACTCTGAAAATGGGCTAAAAACAAAACTAAGAATAGACACCTGGAATATCAGGAGCCTATATCAGGGCAAGTTATTCATGTTCGGAAGAGAAATGAAGAGAACCAAGATAGAGATTCTTGGAGTCTCTGAGCATAGATGGGCCGGTCAAGGGCACTGTACCAGCTCCTCAGGAGAAACATGTATATACTCTGGGACGGACAAGGGTGGAAAAGCGGGGTCGGCTTTATTCTGTCAAAGAAGACAGCACCTTCACTACTCGGTTACAATCCAGTCAATGACCGCATAATTGTAATAAGACTAAAGAAAAAGACTAGAAATTTACCAATAATTCAAGTGTATGCACTACATCAGCAGCAGACGATTGTGAAATGGATGATTTTTATAACACCTTGCAAGAAGCGATGGAAAAAGTTGAAAAAAGAGACATCTTGGTCATCATTGGAGATTTCAATGCAAAAGTCGGAGAGAAAAGAGCCGAAGAGGAGAGAAATGTTCGAGGACCTTTTGTTTGGGACACAGAAATGAGCGAGGAGAAAGACCGCTTGAATTATGCACGGAAAACAACCTCTCCATTGCCAACACCTTCTTCAAACAACATCTCCAAATACTGTACACGTGGACCTCCCCTGATGGCAAAAGCAGAAACCAAATAGACTACATCCTAGTGCAACAAAGATGGAGATCAAATGTGCTGGCGAAAAAATCACTGAAAGGAGCAGACTGCGATACGGACCACGAATTACTGTTTGCAGTTTTCCAAACAAGACTACGCAGGATCAACAAAGGTTGCCAGCCAATACGCTTCGATGTATCAGCAATACCTACTGAATTCAACATCAAAGTAGAAAACAAATGTGAGGCGTTGCTTGCTATACAGGAAGAGATGACATCTGAGGAGTTGACATCGCACGCAAGGGCGATTTTGATCTCGACAGCAAAAGACATCATTCCAAAGATATTGCACAAGACACAGAGGAAACACAGAAACTCATTGCATAGAGGCAACAATTAAAACAAATGGGAAGTAAGGGGACCAACACAGCATATACAAACTGCGCAAGAAAAGTTAGAAGAGAAATAAGAAAAGATAAAAGAAGATACATAGTAGAAACATGTAAGGATATAGAAAACCTACAACAACAAGGACAAGAAAGAAATGCATTCAAAGAAATAAGAACACTGACACGGGAATTCCGTCGGGTTCCACGTGTCAGAAATGACGAAGAGGATAACACATTAACAGAAACCAAAGACATACTAAATAGAAAGAGAGAGTACTGCAGAACCATGTATGGAGACAGCGCAAAGCGCTCAGTTACAATCCTACCAAAGGATGAGAAAGAACCTGAACAAACATTGGAAGAAGTACGCTCTGCAATTAAAAGGATGAAAAAGGGAAAGTCCCCAGGATGCGATGGTATCCCAGCAGAGCTAATACAAGCAGGATGAGATGCATGTGCTCGAGTCTATCACAAGCTGTGTAAACAGATATGGCCTAGTGCAGAGTGGCCAGAAGCATGGAAGAAATTAATTTATATTCCCCTCTCCGAAAAAGGCAACCCGAAGCTGTACACGAACTACCGAACTATCGCACTGATCAGCCATTCTAGCAAGATACTATTGCGAATCATATTAAGAAGGAAAGAGAAAAGGTTTAAATCTGAAATTCACGTAGTCCAGGCAGGTTTTATGAAAGACGGAGGAACCCGGGACCACATATTCAATTTAAGGAATATCTATGAAAAATGTAGAGAGTTTAATGTAGACCTGTACACATGTTTCATTGATTACACTAAGGCCTTCGACACTGTAAAACATCAAAATCTGTGGAGAATCATAAAGGAAGTGGGGTTTTCTTTGCATATAGACCATCTCATTTTAACATTATACAAATATAATCAAGCCGATGTCCGAGTATATGGGCAAACATCATATTGGTTTTCAGTACAAAAGGGAGTCCGACAGGGATATATCATATCACCGTATCTGTACAACATATATGCGGAATGTATAATGAAAAATTTACGAGAGGATGAGAACATAGAACGTTTCGACCCATTTACGACTTGGGTACGAGATTCCAGAGTTACGATACGCAGATGACACAGTGTTACTATCAGGAAGTTCGGAAGGGCTTGAGCATCTACTTTCAGTCGTTAATGGACATAGTAAAGATCAAAATCAGATCATAAACATAAACAAAACAAAGATAATGACCACTATTAAATCACAATGTCAGCATAAACTTCAGTGGGTGGTGAGGAAATAGATCAGGTTACACATTTTGAATATCTGGGCTCCAGAAACGACAAAAATGGTGACTGCTTGAAAGAAATCAGAAGAAGACTAGCTTTGGCAATGCAGAGACTGAACAGCCTGAAGAAATTATAGTAGGACACCAACAAACCATTAAATGTAAGTGTCTTGAGAGCCTGTGTTTTTTCCTGTAGCAGCTCATGGCTGTGAAGCATGGACGATTACCTAAACTTCTAGACAAAGAATCGAATCCTTCGAGTCAAAATGTTACAGAAAGATCCTCAGAATACCCTTGACAGAGAAAAGAACAAATGTAGACATTCGGCAAGAGTTGAGCATAGAGGAGAACTGGTTTATCAATTCCATTTTGGCTAGAAAATGCAAATACTTTGGTCACATCAAGAGACACAACGGTCTTCAGAGGACGGTGATGGAAGGTATGGTGCCAGGCAAAAGAGGAAGGGGTAGACCAAGAAGACGATGGCACTAAGATATCCAGGAGTGCCTGGGTATGACAGTAACGGAAGCTGGTGTTTTAGCAAGGGAACGAGTTTCTTTAATACAGACTGTGATGGGAGCGACGTTCTACAAAGGGCATGCTACATGATGATACATATATATATATATATATATATATATATGAAAAACCTTATCTTCGAAGGCAGATCCTAGATACCTTTATGTTTACCTATGTAGACTTCAAAAATGTCGGCAGTTACTAGATTGTTTAATCAAACAGGGAAATGTATTAATGTGGAGTTCCACTGTCTCGCGGTATGTGCCACAGCTACGTGCGGCATCATATTTGTCAAGGTCTTACCATAAGCTGCTTTCACTAACAATTTCATAATCGCACGCATAGTCTTCGTAATAGTCGATATATACATGTGCAGGTCCCAGCTCTGAAGGGAGCTCGATGCATTTGCAAGATAGGTTTCCTGCTTAGCCGGTTATGCTCAAGCATATGCATACTTCACTGCGTTGGGACACGTGCTTACTGAGGGTGGTTAATCGATGTGCCAGTCTATCATAATAGAGTCAAACACTGAAACACAGTAGACCCACGTCCTGTTAAGCAACATCTGTTATGATCTAAGCAAACCACCTAAGTAGACCAGTGTTATGTCATGCCACACAGTTAATTGCTTCTTACGACATCATGTCTGTGAAGCAGTGGTGCAATGCTTGTCTTTCTGAAACACACATTCACATACAGACCACTATGGAACTAATGCCATCATGTTTCTAGTAATGCTGTACATGCTTGTCATCGAGCGTTGGATACGGTATTGACAAATTGTTTAAAACAACTCACAGGCGTATCCTTATCACCTGGTATTGTTGTGAGACTTTTAAACCGGCGGACAGGTAAGATAGAAGCGTCCCTAACATAAAGTATTCCTCACATAACTACCGATCAATGTCCGTTTATGGATGGTCGAGAGCTGGTTTTCTCTGCACAATCTCTGATAAAAGCACAATGGCGTCTCTATTTATGTTAATGTTTCTAAATATCAGTGTCATTTCCGAATCATGATCATTTAAGGAAACGGGTATTTATATGTCACATTCTATTAAACCAAATAATGTCTCGCCGTTATCAGCATCAAAGGTCTGTTGTTCATTATATGATATATATATATTTATATATATATATATATATATATATATATATATATATTTATATATATATATATATATATATATATATATATATATATATATATATATATATATATATATATATATATATATATATATATATATATATATATATATGTATATATGGTTACGGAGATTATAGGCACAATGGTGTCGTTCAAAAATCGAGCCATTGAGCCATCAGTTCATTTGAGCTGTTGTCACTCACATTGCCCATTTTTTGTCAGCGTGACTCGACATTCGGTCTTCAAGTAATCACTACTAACAATCAACAGTTCCTTATTGATGGGCTTGTGGGAAATAAGAACACACATTTTGTAGTGAAACGTTGTTGTCAATAAGCTACGGCAAGTTGTGTACTTATTGTTATCTATGTCAAAGAACCGTCATTCAAGTGACGAAAATACATTTACCCTCAAAAACGTCATATGTATCATGTGATTTGTTTCAGTTACTGTAAATATCTTGGTGGTTGAGGTTTTAATTTTCAAAATTTTATTTTTTAAACTAAAATACTTTCGATTGCACAATTTGAAAAAAATTAATTAAATTGATGAAGAATCTCGCACAGTCTATCAATTTCATGGCTGCCTTTTCGACGGTCATCCTATTTGTCCCCTAACCATAAGTCGTGACAACAATCCCATCAATAATAAACCGTTGTTTGAGTTGTTAAAATTAATGTCGCAATATTGATGATTAATTGAAGACCGAATGTAGAGCCACCCATATATAAATGTTGACATGTGAGTGGCGATAGCTAACTAACTGTTCACTTAAATGATTTTTTTTCTCAAGAAGACATTGCCATGCGTAAAACTCTCTTTTCCAATCGATATATATCATCTAACAGAACAGCAGATCAAAGGCGCTATTCACGACGAAACCTGACTTGGCTTAACAAAATGTAAAATAGAAGTGCCCGCCTCCCTAAAGGATCTGGTTTTGGAAAACACGACGATGTTTAAAAAAAAACATTAACGTGACAAGAGATGACATTGGTCCGTTTATGATAGATTATGCAGAAAACCAGCTTTTGATTACAACTAGATGGACATTGTTTGGTAGCTGTGTGGGCCAAACACTAATGTTATGGACACTTCTTCTTTGATACGTGCCCGCCGGCTAAGAAGTCACATACATTCACCAGGTGATTGAGTATACATCTGCCAGTTGATTGAGTATACAGCTGCCATATGATTGAGTATACATCTGCCAGGTGATTGAGTATACAGCTGCCAGGTGATTGAGTATACAGCTGCCAGGTGATTGAGTATACAGCTGCCAGGTGATTGAGTATACAGCTACCAGGTGATTGAGTATACAGCTGCCAGGTGATTGAGTATACAGCTGCCATGTGATTGAGTATACAGCTGCCATGTGATTGAGTATACATCTGCCAGGTGATTGAGTATACAGCTGCCAGGTGATTGAGTATACAGCTGCCAGGTGATTGAGTATACAGCTGCCAGGTGATTGAGTATACAGCTGCCATATGATTGAGTATACATCTGCCAGGTGATTGAGTATACAGCTGCCAGGTGATTGAGTATACATCTGCCAGGTGATTGAGTATACAGCTGCCAGGTGATTTAGTATACAGCTGCCAGGTGATTGAGTATACAGCTGCGAGTTGGTTTAAGTAATGCGAGGATACGTGTCTAACGTACGATGACAAAAGGAAATAGACGGGGTTTACTCAATTACTAGCAGAACGTTGACATTGTTAGAGAATACGGCGTATGGTAAGCAGATGTAACGTATACCGTGGGGAAGACGACGTCCGTTTAATATACTGCCCCCTCTCTAAAAAAATTAGACTACTAACGGCCGATATTTTCGAAGTAGAGCTGATTAAAACAAATACATGTAATTGGATCTGCGACTGCAGATATGGGTTTGTGTGCATACCAGTACGGTAATCTACGTATGCTCGAATTGCATTAAGATTGTCTAGATAGGTTTATAGTCAGATACGACTTTCAATTGTGTGAGTCTGATACATAAAATATTCAATTTATATATCGCATTAACCACACAAAATCTGGCATACGCCGTTAGACCTTAACTGCGAAAGAAAGTGTTTAGAGGATACGATCAATGTCTCCGGGTCGGTCTGCCCAATCATCGATCTGAGTTTATTACAAGTGAGGGTAAAGGGACGTTGACTTTCATTTATCCCACAGCAAATAGTTAAGCGACTAAAGAACATCGGCTCTCTTTAAATTAGTAGTTAAAATTATTGGAGCGGTATTTTTTTAAATGTTATTTTATCCAATTTCAGAAATAGCTTCCGCTTTGAATTTTACAACACCATTTTGGACTCGCCTGGATGTGATCTGAGTACTCATTGACGATGCTGTCTGGAGCAGCAAGCCAATCAACTCGGTCACTCTTGTTTTAATGAAATCATTGAGTGGCAAGTTAACGCTCATTTGTATTTGGTAATATAATATAACCTGTCACAACTCCTGTTAGTGAACAAGAAGACTTGGTGCGTAATACGATATGAACGCGGAAAACTAAACAACCCAATCTAACAACATCGTCTTTGTCTAACTAGATCCCTTGATCATTTCTAGACCGTAGATAATACATCAGTGCATACTGCAACCATATCAGACGACACCTTCGTTGGTCTGTTTGAAAAAGGGACCTGGGCTCTCCTTGTCTTGGTTGTCAGGAGCAGCAAGCAAATTAACAAAGGCCAGACTTGATTACGATATTTCTTTGAGGAGGTAGTAAATGTTCATGTATATATCGTCATGAAACGCAAACCTCTGCCGTGAAGAACACAAACCCTTGTCAATACGTATGATGACTCGCCGCGTTCTGCAACATGAGCGACGGAAACCAATAGCAACATCAACCTACCAGCATCACTCTAAGCGATAATATATACTCTGCCAATATCTACACCTGAGACCATAAACCAATATCTACACCTGAGACCATAAACCAATATCTACACCTGAGACCATAAACCAATATCTACACCTGAGACCATAAATACAATTGCACCTTTAACATCCAAATGAGATCAAAACATCCCCTATAGATATGCCAATTACAAAAATGCATATGCCTGATATATTTATTGAATTACAACGGTGTAATGCAACAGCCACCCCATATATACACCAAATAAACACATAGTTAAGTTTATATTTACATTAAATGTCCAATGTCTTATAAATGTAGTATATGTGTTTTATATTTGTTGGATACATATATGTCCTTGCACATGTTTTAACACGCATTGACCACATGAATAAAAAAGAAAACACACTACAGCTTATTCAATGTCTGATTAAACCAATTACAATATTTGTCCGTTATCTCCGTTTTCGATTCGTTTTTTGTGTATGTAATAGTGACGCTCAAATTCCGTAATTATACCCTAGATATATTTGCATTTTTGCTCAAGAAACAGGACAAATTTATTGAATACACCGAATCTTTGCTTGCGAAAAAGACCATGCCACAAACTGTGAGACGCATTGCAAGTCGAAAAACTGTATAGCATTGTTACTAAAATATGAACGTTCAGTAAATACGCTAATTTCAATGATAAATGCACTGTACATAATAAATGTCTGCTTAATCAGAACACACATGTAACTGTTGTTTAGAATGACAATTGGCGGTTAATGTATGAGTGCATACAATTAGTAGGTTACCCTTTTTGTGCGTCCTGAAAAGGACGTTAAATGACGTGCTGCAGTAGCTGTCATCACATTCCAAGCGTACTGATGAAGGTGAACCGGGGTCCTACAGGCGGTTGTGTTATGTTTGACTTTATCTGTGTTCCATTCACTTCTACGGGGATCACCTCACTCCCTTACCTCGTTAGCCAGGCTCTCATGAAAACAGCCCGTTTCCAAAAAGGGTTACTATCAAGCATAGGGGAGGGTCTTGGCCAGTATGTTTTGTCTGACCCTGACTAACATGTCTTATCAGTATGTTTTGCCTGAACCTGACTAACATGTCTGATCAGTATGTTTTGCCTGACCCAGACTAACATGTCTGATCAGTATGTTATGCCTGACCCTGACTAACATGTCTGATCATTATGTTTTGCCTGACACTGACTAACATGTCTGATAAGTATGTTTTGCCTGACTTTGACTAACATGTCTGATAAGTAAGTTTTTCCTGACCCTGACTAACATGTCTGATCAGTATGTTTTTGCCTGACCCTGACTAACATGACTGATCAGTATGTTTTGCCTGACCTTGACTAACATGTCCGATGCGTATATAGTGCCTGACCAGACGTTCGACTTCCTCCCCGATGTTTGACATAACTGATGTAGACTAGTTGTGCAAACTGAACTAGAAATACAAGAGCGTGTGGACACATAATTACAATCAACATACCCTGAAATAGATGTGTGGGAGATTGATACTAGTATGCATACAAGTTAACGCAAATGAACAAATAAAAAACAACTGAAAGTGTGAAAACAATAATAATAAATTAATATCACAATTGCAAAACCGAAGGAAGAGGTTAACCAGTTTAGTCGTTAACAATGTGTCCAATGTGAATGTGTATGTAACTGATTGTGATTTGCGATTTTAGGAATAGTGAAAATAAACTGCTCATGAAAACTATCAATTAACATGCAGTGGCACATAATTATCCCAGACAAGAAAAGGAGAAGAGAATATACATGGCTCAGTTGTGCCTAAGCCATAATTTTTTAAATTGATCATTGTTCAATGTCAAACTATTCATTTTAAAACGTACTATAGATGTAACAACCCAAGCACACCATCAAACTTGTATTACGTGATACACTTGCAGATAGAAAGCAAACACATAACAATCTTACATTAGTAAATAACATCAGTCTCGAGACACACTTCCGATTTGTGGTAATCACACAAATAACATGAACTGGGATTTCTCAGAGAAAAACAATCCAAACTGATAATCGACGCTAGCCTGCACACATTATCGCAGGGAACAATTATAAATGAAATACACTACACTATAACGTATTTATAAGGAACTTGGTGAATAGAGGAAAGCCACATGTAATGTGTCACTGTAATTGAATATATGAGGGAAATGCATCACATAATAAATATATAGTAGAGAACTCTGCACAAGAGAAACAATGCACACAATCTATTGTTTGAATCTACAAGTTAATAGTTCATTACCCGCTCAGATGACAAACTGCAAGCTATGTCTAATGTCGAAGATACGACAAACATCAAACAGTTCTTCTTAGAGGTTACTTTCTAAATGTAAATGAGTAATACAAATCGGGAAAAATATTCAAATAGAAACCATTAATGTTTACCTCTTGACGTCAATATTCCCAAGACAACAAAAAAAAAACAACATCCACACATACACACAAACACACGCATACGCATTCGAACACGAATACGCACACATGCACACGCACAAACACACGCACGCACACACACGCACACATGCACACACGCACGCACGCATACACACACACGCACGCACACACGAACACACAAACACGCACACACACACACTCACTCAGGCACACGCACATACATGTATGTGTAATAGTCGTAGAGTAGTATGATTATGAGTTTATAGCTTAATCCGGCCATTACTAGTAAAGAAAGGTATCCTTTATTTACCCAAAATTGAAAAAAAGTGATATAAACAGAACATCCAAGTACTTATGAGTCCAATAAACGATCATGGACATTAAATAAATGCAGATACGCTGGACCTGGCATACCAATTAAAAGTAGCACACGAACTAAAAAGAGCATCGCTGGAAGTAATCTATTATCGAAATAATAATAATTGAAGCTTATCCAGATTTTGGAAAAACGGAATTGAAAACATTTTTGCAAGATCATGTAACTATATAAAAGCACCAGGTGATTAACAATACAAAATATTAATGCCAATAATGAGTAAAATAATGCGTGTTAAGAAACCATGTATACATAATTAATGTATACATTAGAAAACCAACTGTTGATCCTCAACTGAGGGAAGTTCATATTGTATTTTGTAGCGTAATGCGATGGATTTTGGACAACCACGTTCATCGACAAGTATTACATGATAATCATCGTACACTAACATATAAATAACCCAGTAAGACTATGCCAGATTATATGCGCGTAGATAAATATAGATACACTATCCGCGAGTTGTTGTACGGAAATACATGCAGATAAAACAAATCTCATGACTAAAACATACAGGGGTTGAAATCTGTAAAAGGGGCAAATGGGCAGAAACTTGAGGTGCTATAACGTTTCAAATATCTGGGATCATTGATCAGTCAAGACGGATCGCTGCCAGAGATAATTGCAAGAATAGCACAAACAGCAACGGCGCTGACTCGACTGACACCTATATAGTGCAAGACAAGCTGCTCGACCTTGGCATAACAGTTAGACTAATACGCTCTTTTATGATCTCAATATTTATGTATGCCTGCGAGACCTGAACCATTACAGCAGATATCCAGGGCAGAATACATGCAATGGAAATGAGGTGCTATAGAAAACTCCTAAATGTTACATATAATGATCGTATCACGAACATATAAATACGACAGAGAGTTGAAAACGCTATTGGCCCTTTTCAAGATCTGTTCACATCTATCAAAAGACGAAAGATGGCCTGGTGCGGGCACGTCACG
Source organism: Ariolimax columbianus (assembly GCA_036924085.1). Classification (NCBI taxonomy): domain Eukaryota; kingdom Metazoa; phylum Mollusca; class Gastropoda; order Stylommatophora; family Arionidae; genus Ariolimax; species Ariolimax columbianus. Next base: position 5,823,356 of record JAVGWX010000004.1, on the reverse strand, counting down.
GGGTCCAACGGAATTACCAATTCGATACTAGTTGGTTCCGTACCGGGACAGAGAGGGCGATGATGTCCAGGGACGAGGTGCGTGGACAACACCACTGAGTGGTCAAGCCTTCGTCCCGGGGAGATACGACAGGCGCCGGCAGATAGAGACAAAGGGCGAGGGATTCTGGGAGTGTCTTCAAATGTCCCTAACGACCTGATGGGTTACGGGATGAACTGAACTGAACTGAAAGATACACTATAAAATATCGCATGTCTGAATTACAAGAACAACTATTATATTATTTCAGAGTGATGTCTTGCATACATATGCATGTAATAACATCAGTTGACTAACATGTAATGCTGTAGGAATATCTACAGTCTTACGTCAAGTATATATGCCTTTAAAATAATATTCAACATAATCATATACATACTGACCACAATATGAAAACCACATTCTAACACCATTCGTGAAACTGATCGCATCAAGTGAAGCACGCCGGTCCATTATCCGTTTGTTTACATACACACAGCTCAAAAAGCCAAGTCTAAGATGCATTGCTAATATAAAATATATTCTCTTGGCAGAGACTATTCAATATTTAAGATGAACATCATAATTTAATGGATAAAAGATGTTAACATTAGCAGAACAGTGCGTCATCTTAGCATACCCGCTAACAGTACGAAAGTGTTGCAGTCGAAAAGGCTGCAATATTTTAGCACCATTTTAATGGACAATAAGTATACGGCCGCCGTCCATCGTAGACGATGATGTCATCATGTCTTTTGCTAGCGCTATTTTTAGGAAGGATTAACTGCGCTACTTTTTATCTTTACTCTTCCGTCTCGTCATTAGAAAATGCGAAATTCAATGTTAGTGAAAAAACGTTAACCGGATGAGTAGAACACGGATGAGAAATTGTGAGATTTTACATATTTTGAGAGATACTTCTTGTGAATTGCAGAAGCAGAAATGTCTACTCTTCTCAAAAAAACACAGCCTGACCACATCTACAACGAAATGTTTATCTATATATATATAATATATTTCCCTTGCCAAAACACAAGCGTCCTCCCCAATCTCACCCAGTCACTTCCTGATATCTTGATAGCATCGTTTTCTTGGTCTATCCATGCATCATTTGCCTGGCACAATACCATCTATAATTGTTCTGTCAAGAATGATGTGTATGTTTATGTTTCCAACGTACGAGACGTGTCCAAATGAAATGTGACCGAATTGAAAAAAGTGAACATAAGTATTATGCAAAAAATGACGTTACTTCTGGAGTAAAAAGCACATACCAACCGCCAAATTTGCAAACTGTAATTATCTTCCGACTCATAGTTTTCTCAGCAGACCCTTGAAAACATGGCGGGTGTAATACTGAAACCGTACAGAGTTGATCAGCATGTGGTGATTCGGTCTCTAACAGCTGACAGATGTCGATCAATTAACATTCATCGTATGACGTAGAAAATGATTGGAGACAAAAGTGTGTCGATGACAACAGTGAAGAACTGAATAACGACGTTTAAAAAGAGGACGTGAGTTAACGAAATATCTTTCGAGACCAGGTCAAGCGAATACTGTTGCGTGAGAAGATGGCATCGCTAAAATTGATGCAGCAATTCGAATGGACCGTCGCCAGAGCTTATATTCGTTTGAAAACGAATTTGCTGTGTCGCTAGGGACAGTTACAATAGTGGTTGACAAGAAACTGAAGTATTGAGTGATGTGTTCAAAATGAGTATCTCGGTTGCTGACCAACCGACCAAAAGAAAAGACGCATGGGATGTAATTTGAACCACGTGCTGCGGAACGAAGATGAAAGTCACCAATTTTTTCTGTGCATGGTGGTAGGTGCCACCACTTTAAGGCGAGCAGCAAAACTGCTAGCATGCAACGGAAACACTCCAGATCACCAATACAAAACACATTCTAGTAACACATTGCCGTTGGTAAGGTTATGCTGACCTGGTTTTTTCTTCACGAGGCACGTTTGTTTGTAGACTTTAAAGACACATGCGTTAATATCAAAGTAATCCTCTTGACAAGTTGGATAGATCAATCAATAATAAACGTATGATTTCAAATAACATGATTCTGTTGCACGACCATGCGCGTCCACATGTTGCAGACATTGTTGAGAATGCGTTAGCACAGAAGAGGTGGGATGTACTTCCGCACCCATCATATAGCTTCGATATGTCCCGTGTGAGCCCCGATATATCGCCTTATGAGCATCGATATGTCCCCGTGCGAGCCCTACAATGACCCCCCTGTTAGCTCCGAACTGTCCACTTGTGAGAACAGATATATCGCCTTATGAGCCTCGATATGTCCCGGTGCGAGCCCTACAATGACCCTCCCTGTTAGCTTCGAACTGCGTCCTTAAGAACCTCGATATGTCCCCGTGCTAATCCTACAATGACCCCCATGTTAGCTCCGAACTGTCCACTTGTGAGCCCATATATATCGCCTTATGAGCCTCGATATGTCCCCGTGCGAGCCCTACAATGACCCCCCTGTTAGCTCCGAACTATCCCCTTATGAGCCTCGATATGTCTCCGTGCGAGCCCTACAATGACTCCTATGTTAGCTCCAAACTGTCCCCTTGTGAGCCCAGATATATCCTTGTGAGTGCCTATATGTCTCATTGATCCCTAATATGTCCCCTTGTTCGCACTAATGTGCCATTGTGAGCTTCGATGTCCTCTTTGAGCTCCGGTATCCCCCCTTATGAGACCCGATATGTCCCATTGTGACAACCTATATAAAAAAGCTCCGATTTTAGCTCCGATATGTCCCTTTCATGAGTCTGATATTTCCTTTTGTGAGCAAAGATATGTCCCCTTGTGAGCCCCGATATGTCCCATTGAGAGCCAACACTTGTTCCCTTGTGAGCCGCGATATGTCCCTTTTATGAGCCCCAAAATAATCCAATGTGAGTCCCGATATGTTCCCTAGTGAGCAAAGATATGTCCCCTTAGGAGCCATGATATGTCTTCATGTTAGCCCCAATATTTCAAATTGTGAGCCACGATATGTCCCCTAGTAAGCCTCGATAATTCCATTTCAGCCCCAATATTTCCCCGTGTGAGCCCTGATATTTCCCCTTGATCTAAGAGTTTTCCCCTTGTGAGCCCCGATATGTCCCGTTTATGTTGACATCGTTTTTTGATATGCCCCCTTGTGAGCTCTGATATTTCCCCTTGGGCCAAGATATGTCCCTTGGTGAGCCCTCATGTGTCCCCTTATAAGCCCCGATATGTCCATTTGTGAACCCCGATATGTCCCGTTTATGTTGACATCGTGTGTTGATATGTCCCCTTGTTAGCTCTGATATTTTCCGTTGAGCCAAGATATGTCCCCGGTGAGCTCTCATGCGTCCCCTAATGAGCCCCGATATGTCCATTTGTGAACCCCGATATATCCCTTGTATGTTGACATCGTGTTTTGATAAGTCCCTTGTGAGCCCTGATATATCCCCTTGTGAGACATGTTATTTCACATTGATCCAAGGTATGTCCCCTCGTGAGCCCCGAAACGGTCCCCTTGTGAACCCCGAGATGTCCGTTTTATGTTTACAACGTGTTTTGTAGGTAGTCAGTATTTTTGTTTTATATGTTTCCAAAAAGGTTTCGATCTATACTGTTTCTAATTACGGTTGAAAGTAGCCACTCTAGCCCTTCTGCACTTCTTGAAATTATCGCTGTATCGTCTGCGTATCGCAACTCTGGAATCTCGTAGCCTCCAATCGTAAATGTATCAACCCTTTTAGTGTTCTGGTTATCTAACATTTCTCTTTATACATTCCGCATGTATGCTGTATAAATACACTAAGTGGAAACATCATTGACGTACTACCATTTGTACTGCTTACCAATCTTATTATTGCCCAGGTAATCAGACAGCGGCTCGTTGACCTTGATGTGCTGTTACAATGAGATGGATAAAATGGAAAGGAAACCCAGTTTTCTTCATGAAGTTCCACATATGTTTATGTTTTGCCGTATCGAATGCCTTGGTGTAATAAATGAAACACGTGTACAGATATACATTGAACCCTCTACATTGTTCGTAGATACTCCTTGTATTGAACATCTGATTTCTGTCTTTCCCAAAACCTCCTTGGACTTCGTGAGTTTCAAATGCAAACCTTTTATGTTTCCCTCTCCACAGGATCCGCACGAGTATCTTGCTAGCATGGCACTTCGGTAGTTTGTGAACAGCTTGAGATTGCCTTTATAGAAAGGGTCATATGCATTGATTTCTTCCATGCATCTTGCCACTGCGCTGTGTCATTTCATTTTGCTCAGCGTGTGATAAACTCGAAAACTGGCCTCCCTTCTTGCTTGTATAAGCCCTGCTTGAATATCATCACACCCTGTGTATTTTTCCGTTTCCAGGCTTTTGATTTGTTGAGCGTACTTCCTCCAATGTTGGTTTAGGTCTCTTTTCATCTAATAGGAGGATTGTAACTTAGCACTTTGTGCTGTATTCAAACATGATTCTGCAGTACTATCTCCATCTGTTGATTATGGCTTTAGTTTCAGTTAGTGTGTTATCTTCGTTGTCATTTATGACATGCGGAACAAGACGAATTTCATTGTAAGTTTACGTTACACTATGAATGCATTTCTCTCCATGCCTTGTTATTGAAGATTGTATATGACCTTACACGTGTCCACTATGTATCTTCTTTTGTCTATTTTTAAATTTTTCTTCCTTCGTTTTTTGTTTTTGTTTTATTTGTTTCTTTCTTAAATGAGTTGATGTGCTTCATCTAACATATAGTTCTATTTATTGAGCGACATGATGGGAATCATTTCGTACGGTTTTCAGATTCAATTATATTTGTCAACTCATCAGATGTCATCTATTATTGTACCGTCAGGAAGGCCTTAAATGTGTTTTTTTACTTTGATGTTGTATTCGGTAGGTTATTGATGTTACATAGAAGCGTATTGGTTGGAAACCTTTATTGATCCTACAAAGTCTTGTCTTGGAAACTGAAAACAGTAATTCGTGGTCCGAATTACAGTCCGCACCTGGCAGCGTTTTTGTTGCCATCACATCGGCTTCCATCTATGTTGCACCACTATGAAACCAATTGGTTTCTGCTGTTGCCATCCTGGGAGGTCCACGTGAATAGTTTTTGCGGATGTTTTTTTTTTAAAATAAGGTGTTGGCAAGAGGTTATTTTGTATGCATAATTAAATCAGTTTTCTCCTCGCTCATTTATGTCCCAAAGCAAAAGGCCCTCGTACATTCCTCTCTTGTTCGACGTCTCCCTGTCCAACGATTGCATTAAAATCTTCAGTAATGATCATGATGTCTTTTTTTTCTACTTTTCCTATTGTTTCTTCGGAGGTGTCATATGATTATTCCATTTCGTCATCATCAGCTGCTGATACTGGTGCATACATATGAATTATTGTTACATTTCTTGTCTTCTTCTTTATTCTACTTACAATTAGTTGGTCACTAAGTGGATTGTAGTGAAGGTGCCGTCTTCGTTGGCAGGTTGAAGCCGACCCCGCTTTCTCCACCCTTGTCACCCAAGAGTATGTGAATGTGTCTCCTGATGTGCGGGTAAAGTGCCATTGACTGGCGCATCAGTGTTCATATACCCCCATAACATATATGATGGTTCTCTCCATCTCTTTTCCAATAACAAACACCCTTTTCTGGTTTAGGCTCTTGATGTTCCAGGTTAAAATTCTTAGATTTGTTTGTAGTCCTATTTTAGAGTTTCTACTGTAATGCAGTGCGGCTTTATTCCGTAATCTAAATTATTGGTACTGACTCTGAAATAGGCCTTAATCTCATTGGAATAGATGGTCTGCTCGGCCTGAGGGCCTCACCATCAGATTGTTGAGTTTCATTTTGATGGACTGTCGTTGGTTGTTTGGCATTTTACCTCCAGTAGTTTGCCATAGCTTCCAGAACGTTGTTCCAGCCACTTACCAACTATGGTCTGCGGTGCGCCCTTAGGTTGATATATATATATATATATATATATATGTCTCATGGTAAGGTGTCTGCATAGGCTTCCGGAGGTCACGGGTTCTAATAATTGTGGATGAGGCAGTTCAAGAGCTCCCTGTGCATGATAAATGTTTCGCGCAGGTAAGTTTGGGGTGGCGACTGTGTTTACTGGTAATCAAAAATTGCCTGAATGACGATGTGTTTTCTGAGTCAATTGCCGGTGTCGATACTAGTTTGACAAGAAACGCAATGTAGATATTCACGATTTGGGAAAAATGTGGGTAGTTTTGAGAGGTGGGCATTCGATGGATCATTGTGGTTACATACCAATGCGATATGGTTAGATTGGCAATATGAATTAACACGACAGGCTAGACTGGGTAAACCCACATTAGAGTCATGGCTAACCAGCCAACTAGAGCGGACGACTAGAACTTCAAGTTTGTTTCTAGAGCTAAGGAAAGAGCCTATAAAAGACAATGTACAAAGAAATTATAGAGATTCTGAGAGAGACGGTTAATTGGGTGGTTATCACACCATACACCTAGAGCATTGCATTTATGCACATTGGTGTGGCTGATAGACACCATATAAACCATATGCGAGAGATATATGATCACATGCGGATATGAAAATTGACATAGAAGGTAATTCGATTATTTACCACAACCATTGCATTGGTTTACACATGTACATATAATACTTACGAAACTGGCATGCTGGACCAAAATATGGTTTAACACATGTCCCGCCAGTGCATTGTCCGCTGTAGTCACATGATTTAACACAGTTACACTTGTACATGCACCCTTCTCCAAACCAACCAGTATCACAACCTGTGATAGTTTACATTGATATGATTACGGTATTCGCATTATATTGTTTGACTGTGTAATGGACGCCACTATCCAGTCAGTTTCCCAAAGCGTTTAAAAAATTAGTCTGATCTGGCATTCGGAGATGTATGTTCACAATCTTTATTATTGTGTCATATGAAGATAACGTATTTACAATCAAAGTAATTTCCTAGAGTGAATCAAAGTTCAATGATATATTTCTTGTTATGATTCTTTAGTACATACCACTTCTCTTTCGATTGTGATGATTTGATTGAAGTCTCAGAAAGACCCAATTTGTATATGTTCAAATCAACTAATGGTATTTAAACTACCTTCCAAATATAAGTGGGGGCTAAAGTAAGGTGTCCTCCTCGAGAGCCTGAGGTCTCGTGTTCAAATAACTGCGGAGACTGCGATTTTTTTTTTTCTCGTAGGCTAGACCACTCATCTACGGGTAGTGAGATCGGACCTCTCATCTATGGGTAGTGAGATCAGATCCCTCATCTCTGGGTAGTGATTTCGGACCCCTCATCTCTGGGTAATGCGATCGGGCCCCTCATCTCTGGGTAATGAGATCGGACGCCTCATCTCTGGGTCGTGATTTCGGACTTCTCATCTCTGGGTAGTGAGATCGGGCCCCTCATCTCTGGGTAATGAGATCAGACCCCTCATTTCTGAGTACTGAGGTCAGGCCTCTCATCTATGAGTAGTGATTTCGGACCCCTCATCTCTGGGTAGTGAGATTGGATCCCTGATCTATTAGTAGTGAGATCGGGTCCATCATCTCTGGGTAGTGAGATCAGACCCATCATATATGGGTAGTGAGATCAGACCCCTCATTTCTTAGTAGTGAGATCAGACCCCTCATCTCTGGGAAGTGAGATCAGACCACTCATCTCTGGGTAGTGAGATCGGATTGCCATTATCAGTATCGAAAACGTTAACAATACATTGGGAATTAGATATCGAACATAGTAATTGAACATTCCTGCCCAAACATAAATTATAGTTCTCAATATATCCATATTATGAGTACCTTACTCTAGGCTTAGTAAGCCGCAGACATTTGTAGAATACCTACTACGTATATCCGACAGGTTTCGGCTACCTGGCACCAGGCATTACAATGCCTATTTGAATTCCACGATTCCAAGTAGTCCACACAACACGGATCGACATTACTGTTCTGTACTGGTCAATGTAATTGTTTGTTTTGTATGTGTTTTAACAACTTAACGTGCCTTACAATTGTTTGGCACTGGTGAAATAGGCACATTGACCAAACAATATCCAAGTAAGAAGGCGGTGACTGCGGCGGTACATGCCCACATTGCAACTGACGCTCAAGAAGCATAAAGGCGATTATATCAATCGAAACATGTACCGTAAATAACGCACATATATTGCAAAATACAATTACAAGGCATACAAAGACATGTAACTTATTTACGAAAGCCAATTTCTCCAAAAATAAATATGAGAACGAAGGTATTGACATTAATAGTTTTTTGGATGCAAGCCAGAGAGTTCTGAAGTACAGCTGAAGTACAATTTATTTCAAGAAAATAAATTTGTGTGGCTAGTAAATACATTATTATGACAATATGTTGTATATCTGAAAAACCACAAAGCCCCCACATAGATTGTTCATGGAGAATATGTACCTGGTAAGCAGGGTAGGGAAGACAAAGGAGATTGTGGATACAATACATTACGTAAGTCCTGAAGATGAGAGCGACAGAGCTGGATATTCTATAACGAGATCGTGTCTTACAAATCTGTTGATTAAAGAGCGACGTTCTGCAAGGGCATGCGATACGATGATGTCCACGTTTGTAGTGGATTACAACAGATTGCGTAAGAAAACCTAAGATGAGAAAGAATGTATCCGTCTATGATTATGCCCCTATCCTCTCAGTCATTGTGTTTAAAGTCAACCGGAAAAATCGTTGACAATAGCTTTGGTGAGAACGTGTCATCATGTCGGACGCCATGTTGTGCATCCCCAATTTATATTTTTCTTGCCCCTCTGATTATGGATTAGCATGGTTTTTGACGTTTTCCATTGGGTGGTGATTTGGTATTCGTTAAGACAGATGTTCAATAAAGTAGTCAAATGTTGAGCATGTGGGTTACAGGCGGACTGGAATATGTAATTTGTGATTCCATCTTGGTCTGGGGTTCTATCCGTTTCTATAGTTGCATTGCAGGTGCCACCTCATCTAATTCAATTTTTGATAACGGCACATACACTTTGTTGGGTGTCAATCTGGTGACAATTGCCGTTGATGCAAAAAGATCGGCGTAGTAACTCCGACATTTTGTTTTTATATCTGCTCTATCTGGCACGTTGACATCGTGTGCATTTTTTAGGACGGGCATAATATTCTTTGATTGGATAATGCTATTTTCGGCATTTGATTATGATGTTTCTTGTCTTAGCTGCTCTGGTCTTCTTGTTAAGAATATGCTGTTCATAGTCCTCTTTTAGTCTGCTTTTGATGATCTTGTTCAGCACGCTCATTTTAATGATGCTGTGCATACCATTATGTCACAACCTTCTTTTTGTATGTATACGTTGTAGGATGTCTTCGATAATATGGCTGCCTCTTGCCGCGTTGTGGACTTGTCCCGCAGACATGCACTGTTTTAGCTTTTGCATCGGCTGTTTCAGGTGACAGGTAGGTGACCCCGAGCACCTCCAATCCTCTTGTTAAATGGTATGATAGCCTATCAGCATCTAGCAATGTTGGAATCTGGAAACGTCTTATGTGCGGTAGTGAGTTTGTGTTTAAGGTTGCCCTAATGAGTTTGTGGTCGCTGTTTAGATCTAGTCGATGCAACACCTCCATATAGTGTATTTCCGCAATAAGTTCACTATTCGGGGAGTACTAGATACATCTGTAGCCGGCCAGCGCGTGTATGTAGGTGTTCACTACATGAAGCTTCCGTATTCTGACAAAGACAGACATACGCTGACACATCGTATTTAGGATGTCCTCGGAGAAGGCGCCAATATAACGTTTGCCAGTCCGCCTACATGCTATTCTCGCAGTTAAGTCCCTAGTTGTTCATGCTGGTTATCGTAGTTGAGTTGCAGGCAGCTCATAGAAAAAGTCCATGTTGTCATCTGTACATCTGCTGTGGGGCGCAAATCACTCTACGGCAATTGGTGACAGCCATGCACTTTCATATTGAGTGTTGTTATTCTGGAGCTGATAATATCATCGTATTGAACATATGGCTCGTGGCGTTTATCAATAATAAAGCCCACCCCACCAACTTGATATTATAAAACTCTGATTTTAAACCAACATTTCACAGAGAGTGCTGGCTAGTCTTTGGACTATGAGAGTATCATCGGATGTCTGAAGTATTGTATATGTTTTTTGCGGTCGTCTTATTTGTCTAATTACCATGGCGGTGTGCGTTGAGCTGTGGTTTTTGTCGTGCGCCTGTCGGCCCAGTGCATCCTACTTCAGCATGCATGTGTATGTAACTCTCTGCTTCCTATTGCATTTTCTAAGGGTTTGCTTCCTTCTGCTCTTTCTAAGGGTTTGCTTCCTTCTGCATTTTCTAAGGGGCTGCTTCCCCGGGTAACAGTCAGTAATGTGATTGGGATCGAACCAGCACCTTTGTTTTGGTAGCCGTGTCATTGTGCCCTTAGCCCACGCCGTTCGCAGTAACTAGCATTTGTGGGCAACGACTCCACTGTCTTGTAGAAATCTCGGTAGAGGATAAGTCTAAGGACCGACAATTCGGAGTGGGGCAATTAAGTTGATCTTCTCAAAAAGTATAATTCCTTCCAGCAGGTCATGCAGCTTAGGTGGATCCAGGTTGACACGCTTTGCATTCCTCTGGAGTACACCAGTGAGGCCGACAGTAGATTATGCAGTATGGCCAGACCAGTGTCTCTATATTCAGCGCCCAGTCTTGCCCTCTGAGAGGATACTCACAGGATGCCACGCGCATGCTCTGCAAAAACTGAGACGATGAGTAGATGTGCTTTGCTTTAAGACTTCAATAAGGTTATCGTAGAATTATGCGTGTTGTTGTTAGTCTTTGTCTGCTGTTGGGGCTAAAACGTGAATGATGGCGTTTGCATGAGATGATATCCAAGAAAGACATGCTCTTGAGCTATAAATGTCACATGTTCAGTGAGATGGAAGATGCTTGATCGGCTAGTCGGCGAGGAAACCAACTCTTCCTCTTGTAAAATTGGCCTTGAGGGAGACGATGTAAACTCCCGTGTCGTCGTTCAAAATCGTGAACAGTTCTGTTTTTCCTTTGCCAATAATCTAGTAACTTTATATTCTACTCTCATTAAGGTGGCTCAGCTGTTGTAACGTGTATATGAATCGGCTTTTGTAGGTGCACACTGTTAGGTTGGTATCGCGAGCCCAAGCCGGGAGATGTACTTTGTTCAAAATTGTTAACGCCTTCGTTTACTCACTTCTTCTGCCGTGTAAGAAAAGTGGTCGGAATCACCCCAGTAACCTTTGTTTGCAATGTCTCTACAATTCTGACAAAAATCTATTGTTCTTTGGGAATGGTGCGCTGGTCCATGGAGATACATCACAATATAGATGGTCAGGTCACGTGCTATAAAGTTACGATGGTTGATGGATCAATATCGACAGCAGTTTTTTACCCCCAATGTAAGAAGAAGCGGCGATGAAGACTTATAATGCGTTGGTCAGAGACCCTCACTGTGTGCTACTACATATACATTGCCTATAGATGAGTCCTTACCACTCAATGGACGTCCGTTATAAAACAAGGTCCACTGGAGACGAATTTGGTTCTCAGAACTACGATCGGAAACCCATAATGGAGATCAGATAAATATGCAAACACTATAACAAAGGCATGTGCCCAGTGAAAGCGATATTAGCGACATTGTCATACGGTTTGTGTATTGTTGATGTAATTTGCGCGGAAAGTTGGTTAAAAGGAGATGACAACTGCGCTGGTCTTGAGCTACCATGGGCCAGTGGGAAGACATTAATTGAGACGACTGGATATAAGTCAGGATGCATATCCTATAGACCAGGGGTCGCTTGACACATCGGGACTTGTTTGTCACCGTTTCCGTACATAGTTTTGAGAACCAAGTGCCTTAACTCTCCACAACAGAGACCCCTTAATATTAACATGAATTTTGATCACATCAGAGCCCCGTGCTTTACCAGAACAGACTATAGATCGGTAAATTGAACATTTCCTTCTGTAATTTCTCAAATACATTTCTGATTTATTAGACATACACTCTCAGTTTGTTGTTTTTAAAAAAAGCAACCACTGACATTATATATTGCAGCATTTGTTTACCAAAAATACTGTCTAACTTAAAAAGATGTAAATCTTACACACTTTTGTGTAAGTCATCTTATTAATATCAATAAGATGGCAACAAAATGCATTTCATATTCAAATATAACAATTACAGCATGTATTGCAGATGAGCGATGAATAGATTACACATTTCTGCAACCTTGTACTACACCTAGACAAACTGGTGTATATCCACGAAACTGTAATTCGGCAGTTGACACAAATTAGGATATCGAAGTGAACTATTATAGTAAATGTTCGTTTTAAATTTTTCAAAATTATAACTACTTTTGACCACATTTTACAAATTTGAGCATTTCTGTTCAGATTGTGTGCCACATAACATCGACAGTAGAAAGCTAAAACCAGTCAATGATATTGTTGATGTTGTTCATTTATGCATAGTTGTATCATGAATGTGCAAGCTTAAATGCAAACACTCCAGCAGATTTGTCATTAGTGTGGATGTAGATTGAACGACATCTAAAATAGACATTGCGATAAATTCGTTCTGTCCGGAAAACAAAAAGAAGACGTAAGTCAATACATTTAGATTGATTATAATTATAACTACAATCGATTAGTGTAGTGTGTGTATTCACTATTCCCGTACATGACTAGGGGTCTAAAATAAATACATAACCAGTGTCTGTGATTTCATGTCTAGATCAGCCGTATCTACTCAACATGTGATTCATGATTTAAGTATACAGTGCCCGTTTCACGCGTCTCCTAACACCAGCACGTTTCTCTCTATTGATATTATTGAACATAACATGTTCAAATTTGACACATCAAAACGGTTTAAAATGATTAGATCTAACTTAATATATTGGCCAATTGAAATGATTGTCTTTCCCCCATCGGCACTAACATGTCGAAGTTCGGGAAAATTAGCCAGCATGTCCAGAAAACCAGTGCCTCTCATTACACTTGGTTCGCGGAATAACTGATCATTAGTTAACCACCTTGAAGCTGCAAACCAGCTTACACATTAGTTTATCTAGTCCATATGAATCTAAATGCAGTTTCATTTACTAGATAGTTTCGAAAGTCATTAGATTGTTCATAGCAAATATATTCATATGTAGCCGTCTGTATTGCAACCTAACATAACCATCATTACGCTACGACCAACAACATGATGGCAGTTATACGTCTAGACCAACAACATGATGACAGTTATACGTCTAGACCAACAACATGATGGCACTTATAGATACACATATTATAGTAGATTTACGTTTACCATTTACTCTCAACATCACGAGAGACGTTAGTAGGACAGTCACTTCCAGTACGACCATCATCTCTAATCATCTAGAAAGAAATCGTAGCAGGCAGAATGGACAGGAATATATTAAATATTCGTTTAACTTACACACTAATTATCTCTCTCACTCACTCTCCCTCTCTATGTCATGCTCTCTCCTCTCTATCTTTAAATGTCGTTATCATTCTCTCTCTGGATACCGCATATATTGACATTTTGTAAATTGTGAATGCTGTCAGTTACATTATTAAGAAAGTGAACACTCAACAGCAGACTGACAAATGATATGTGCAAATAAAATGTGCACTTTAATGAGAAAAGCATCATAGATGCAACCACGTTTGAGGGGACTGTTTAACCGTTTTTGCCTGTGTCTAGCATCACTTGCTTGACAGTTGTTTACAATAAAAAAAATTAATAGTTTCGCAACAAAATGGCATATACTAACAAGTGTCACGTTGTAAAGTACGCCATTTGTCGAAATAAATACATTTAAAAATTAAATAAATGTTGGCAATGTTTCCTATAGCAATAATTTATACATTCAACTACAGTCAAAGATACTACTGATTGCTCAATTTACACTTGAAGATTTCAACTTCTTGTTCCAATTCACATTATGACATCGATAAAAGATGCGTCGTTGCGTACAATGATTGGCTAATGAAGAAATACAATGCACATATCAATTACGAAATGTGTGCAAATGTTTAATGGCTTAAATATCTTTAGGAATATATACATATATGGTTTGTTGTTACCTTATTTAATTTTGGAGACACCGGTATTCTTTAAACAACTGAATATAGTGCGATTTTAACAAATTCGAATGATATATATTTGTTAGTGCAACATTTAGTGCAGCTATTTGACTATTACACGAGTGAAGCTCGAATTGGTATGTCAACAATGATGTTTATTACCAAATTGTGTAAAATATTTTTTTTTTCTATCAGTAGTTAAAAATCAATTCAAATTGATGTGTCTGAATTTCTAAAATGATTGTTCAGATTAACTCAATTGTTCGGATTTTTAAAATGTATATAGGCTCAGATGTACGCATTTTACAAATGCTGTTTCTTTTTTGGAGACTTCTTCCTTTGTTAATATTGTTTGATGGAGGGGTTTTGAAATTGTACTTTTGTTTCCATGACAGTTATAGAACATAATCGTATTTAAGGATGGTATCAAGACGATGAGCAGCTTACTAATAATACGAGCTGACTGCTTTCGTCACGGTAAGCGAATCAGAACTGTCTAGACCTTTCTATACCACCACGCGGTGATCCTGGAAAACAAGCTGCAACAGAGCAGAATGGCTAAGTAGAAGGGATCGAGGATGAGGGGCAACCCGGTATCCAAACATTCTTGCTGAAGTCGAATGTGTTAGACCGAAAGGTGCACATATCGTAGTCAAGCTGTAAACCCCGATACAACGCATTATTTTCTCTGGACTACACTCCGCTACTTGCAAAGCTTTTATTTTCAGGGCTTGGTAGTGGGGTATTGAGAGCGAACACAGATGAAGAAGAAATATTTATGGATTACTGATTCTCTATTAATTTTTTTTTGTTTGGGTGAAAGTAAATTCAGTAATTGTATTCGGATGTTGTTTTTCCACTAGGTGTTTTTAATTAACGTGTTCTGATAATTTGCATTCAGTGTGTATACATCGATTCCAAGTATTTGAATCCTACCATGATCTTTTTTTAAAAAAAATGTCTGTACATACAACATATTTTGTTTTTAAATAGTGCTTTAAATGGTACTTTAGTGTAATTTTGTCATTGTGCATGTTCTACTGAAATGTTAATTATGTATATATATATATATATATATATATATATATATATATATATATATACATATATTCACGTATATATAAACGGTAATGTAAGGAAACGGGACCTGTATACACATTATGCGAGATAAGTATTGTGTTGAATACATCGCGTGGCAGATTCACAAATGGTTCAAGCGTCTAAAGATAAAACAAAAAGTGTTGGTAGTCTCCCATGAATCGCCGGCATATGATGCCAGATGAAGAACACAGCAGATACATGCAAAAGGCCTGGTTGGGAGCCCCGCTGCTTTTAACTTCTCTCGGGTCCAGCCGAGCACCCCAGGAGAATATCACTACAAATAAATACACAACAATTGTGCAATTTGTGCAGTCGGTGCCACCCATGCTTTGAGTGGGACCGTCTGGGTGCCCCCCCCCCCCCCCCACAGGAGCTCCCCTTCCTAAGTTGGTGTAACTTGAGTCCTCGCTAACGCACGTTGCTGTAACTGTGCCTTCGGCACATGAGCTATGACGGTAGATAGATAAATGGAAAAAAACGCACTTCATCCCGACCAAAGTGGTTAATATTAAAATATATCCCGTCGTAATGGGAAGAAGCAGTTGGCTTACAATAGGCTGGAATGAGGTCATCAGGGGCATCGCCAACGGAATTTTGCTAGGGCGTTTCTAGGCTGCCGGAGTGACTCTACCTCTCCATTTCAAACGTATTTTGAAGTCATTTCACCCGGTACCTTACATCGTTCAGGTTGCAACGGCAGTCCATATCTCACGGTCTAGCGCCTTGACATCCTGCAGGTTACAACGGTCAGTTCACATATTACTGTCTAGCTCCTTCACATCGTGCAGGTGAAAGCGGCCAGTCTAAATCTCATGGTCTAACGATGTAGCTGATGCGTAGAGAAACTATGCGAAAGCTCCCAGGAGCATTAATATACTATCGTTGATAAACTGTGTCGATGTTGCAAGGACAGACTGCTAAATATAGACTTGATGAGCAGAAAATATATTTGAAGTCGAGGGTTATCAGGGGCGTCACAACCGTACCGACTGCAAACACACATATACCTGATGGAGAGGTGAAAGAGGTCAAGCGTTTTGCGAGCTTGTACCTTTTTCCATCCACTCGAATTTTGCTTCCTAGTCAAGTGCAGAAGCAGAGCGAGCATTATATTGGATTTCTTCTTTCATCCCCACATATCGATCCATTTCCTATAACAATGAATCTGAAATCTTCATCTGCGATATTCGAATCACTGTATACTATTTTACCCGAGCTAGTGGATTGAGTTCAGTTTAGTTCTAGCAACCTGCATCAAGGCTGCATGCTTTGCTTTTGTATGCATGCATCTACGACTGATAGCGACGAAGGACAGGTCCAAAAGACAGAACAATGCCAGGAAGAGACCTGATCACCGAAGTAATCATCACTATACCCTTAACTTCGATGCCTTTTACAGCAATCCCAGCTCTTGCACAAAGAACAATATTTTCGGCGAGGCGATATTTATTAAACAGATTACGTCTATCTTCGAACCCATTGGAGGTATATTTCTCAAGCTCCCCATTTCTACTCAGTCAATACCGCTGGTCAGCTTGTGGATGGAGCCCTTCGATTGCAGGTTGGTTACAGCGTCATATTACTTAATAAGTAAATATGCACATGGTATATCAATAGTATATACAGTTTTAAAACGTCAGCGTTTTCAATAGGGCTTCGCTACGATCATACTCTATGTTTTCCATAATATGTTTCTCCTGGTTCTGTACTTCCAGATCTAGCAACCACGACTCATCAACCTTCTGCGCTTGACAGACTCTCTGTTGAACAAGCAAATAATGTTTTGCTAGATTATTAAAGATATAGTACCACTTTCTCAACAACTCCACGACAATACCTTTGGACAGCTCCAGGTCCACGCCAAACGTTGCTTTTAACGACCCAGCCAGTTCCTTATTCGTTAAGACGCGTATGGGCTGTCCTGAATGTCTGCTTGTATATTTATCACCGCCTGGGCGAACTCATCATTTACATTTTGCAATGCACCTTTTACCTTTGTATGGGACACTATCATCGTCTATCGATCATTAGTAGCGCCCAGAGCTCTTGCAGCCTCCAACCTATACTTCCGGATGCCTGCCGCAATAATAAACTTCTTAGGGCTGTTGTTAATTATCAGCAGAAGCCTATTTCGCCCCCACTTAACTTATACCTCCGATCGAGTTGATGCTCGCAACTCAAGGGCAGCGTGTCTCCCCTCTCCTTAAAACAGCTCTATGCAACTGGTTAACCAAACGGATAGTGTCTTCTGAAGATGCAATAGTGTATTTTGTTATTCCAAAAGGCATGTCGTCACCCTGGGCTCAGGCAGAAGTCTGGTTGGCATTCTCGCACTTTGCATCGACCCCATTGGTAAAGCCTATTTCTTGCTGCCCCTCTGCATCGTCGATTTCGTCGTCACTACTACGGTCTGCTAACTCGAAAGCGTCGATCTTAAAAGTGTGCCACGTTATTTTAGAACTATTATATGTATTAGCTATTATATCAAAAACAACTATTGTCTTTATAACGATGGTCACTTCTTAATACGAACGAAAGAGCAATACAGACCTCTGTCTCTTAACGCCTAGTATCTTCGAGCGTGTCCGTCAGACCGTCGTGACAACGCACAATCCGTCTACTCTTAATCAAGATATGCAGATGCAGGTCCGCTTCCCCAGGCTCGTATCCCATTATCTTGTTGTGCCTGAGAAAGCCCGACTAGCGTTTGCAATGTATGTGGCTTATATTTACACCAACTGCACCGTGGCCCCAAACCTGAGGCACGGTATAGTAAACAGGATAGGGATTAGATTCGATGGTAAGGGTATATTGACATGCAGCGACTGCGATGTGTATCACTGCTACATTTGGTTCTTTAAGACTAGAAATGAAAAAAAAGCGAATCGCGACTTTTTTCTTGAGTTGTTCTTTGTATGGTATTATCTCTTGTGTCGTTTTTAGAATTTACTACGTCAGTTTCTTTCGCATGTCCTATACGCTGATTGTGTTATGAAACACAGTATATCTTACATTTGACCATTACTTGACCTTCCCTCTGACATTTGTCAGACGTGATCGTATTTTAGAGATCGCTGTACTTGTAATCCCAACGGTACTTAACGTATTTATGTTTGGTTAGAGTCTGTGTATAATCATATTTTTTGTGTATGTTTACATTCACTTGATCTAAATAACATATGCACGCCCAATTGATGTGTAAATGCATTAATTGACCATGCTTTCATTATTTAATTTGGCAATGCATTCCAAGCATTCACCAATCCCTAACTTTAATAGTTAAGACATTTGTATGGTATCTATTCTGGACTTTTCTTTAATTCATGTATGGCTATCTCTTATGTTCTGGTAGGAGATTATAATTTGAAGAAAATAGGGTGTTACGGTTCGGGGGTTCTTTATGGATTTAGTAACAAAAGTTATAGCATGTATTGAACCACAAATGTAACGTCTGAATACTGGTTTAGAAAAATGTGCAGAGATTGTATACGGCCATTGTATTTTACATTCACTTGATCTAAAACAACATCCAATTCCCTCTTGAGTGAATTACTTGACCTCAATAATTGCATGTGGACTGCATTCTTAGCATTCCCAAAATTTCAACTAAAGAAAAAAATATGTCTTCGTATTTATTGTGGACATTTCTGTAATGAATGTGTTGATGTGTTATATCGTTCTTGCATGTGGCTGTTATTTGAAGAAAAGAACAACGTGTTACAGTCTAATTTATCCTGATCATTAATTACATATAGCCTGTTATCGTTAAATTCTCAGGTCTAGAGCTGTTAGAGCTGATTGTTTTGGTCACAGAAATCACTCCTGCGTCGTCTAAATCGGCCGTAAAAAACAGCCAGTTCGCAAGTGATTGACAACACAATATAGCTCATTGCTTTTACCAGAGTTGACGTGGTTCTGTGTTTCATTCATATTAGTATGTATTGGTTGTTCTGTATTTATGTGTTTGCATTTTGGACTTTACAATAGGACCAAGATATCTTCTGTGTATAGCCTTGCTTCAAACCCTCCACAGCGAGTTGCTGATAGTCGCCTGTTGTGCGTTGACCAGTAAGTGGTTTTTCCGTACAGTTCATTGAATACAGTCTTCACATCCGTAGGTAGACAAGCCCTATATCACCGTGGACTTTTTAGACTCATCGGTTACCCTCACTTGGTTTAGCCGGTCTTGTCGAGACCGTTGGTCGGGGTATGGCCGATGCCGCATGATGGTAGATACGTGTACCCACGAGTGAGAGCTGAGTGCCAATTGAAGATCAATAATGGACAACTGTCAAAGATAGGGCACGATGTCTGCTTCTAGAGGTACTACCCCGCAATGACAGACCATACCGATATGTCACGATGTCTGCCCCTAGAGGTTTTACCCCTCCCTTACAGCACATACATATAGGGCACGGTGTCTGCCTCTAGAGGTACTACCTCTCCCTGACAGACCATACCGATATGTCACGATGTCTGCCCCTAGAGGTTTTACCTCGCCCTGACAGCACATACAGATAGGGCACGATGTCTGCCCCTAGAGGTACTACCCCGCATGAAAGCCCATACATATATGCCACGATGTCTGCCCCTAGATGTTTTACCTCGCCCTGACAGCCCATTCAGATAGGGCACGATGTCTGCCCCTAGAGGTACTATCCCGCCTGCAAGCCCATACTTATATGTCACGATGTCTGCCCCCAGAGGTTCTACTTTGCCATGACAGCCCAGACCGAGAGGTCACGCTGTCTGCTTCTAGAGGTATTACCCCGTCCTGACAGCCCATATCGTATGTAGATTAGTACCTCATATACCAAGCGATGAAGATTCAAGGGAACACGAATCAAGATAGGGGCGTGATGGATGCCACAGACAGAGACACCCATCGGACATGTCAAACCAGCTGAGGTGATATCAAAGAAGGAAAGCATAGGTCGATACTGGTGATTTAATAAAATATTACAAGAGCGATATCATGCCCTTAGGAAAGGAATGCATAGAATGAGGCAACGAGAGAGCAGGTCTTGAGGTGTATCAGCAGATAAATGAGAACAAGCATAATAGTGATGCCGCATGTACCCCGACAGATGAGAGCTGCGCAGTGGGGCATCCTGATGGGGCTTCATGGCTAGACTGTGAAAACGTGTTCTTGTTGAGCTCAGTAGAGCATACATATCAACAACCTTACGTTTGAGAATGGAGATGGAAGCAGTGACAAAAACGATGATATAAATATATGCTATTTCTTTAACAGGGGCGTTCAAAGTTATAGGCGCAGAAGTCGTAATTGAGAAGGTACATACGGGTTGGCTTAGGTACGAGTGACAAGCAGCTGTTGAGACATCAAACCTCTAAGGGTTGACAAGTATCTTATGTCTTTGGCATGATCTGGTTCAGGACAAAGAAAGAGCATCTTGGCTACACAAGCTCCGTTCATGGTAAGTTAGTGATGGATAGGTACGTCATTTGGAAAACAATAAATGACCGTCTGTTAGATAGAGAAACTGCAATAGATAAAAACATAAAACCACAGACTGCACCGTTTCCACATTAAACGTTACTCGAACGGAGTAAAGCGCATGAGAGGACGGAGCAAAATAGTGTACAACCAGCGTGCTAAAAAGAATATCGTCATCCAGGCCTTTAGCCATTTGGTAAGAGAGACTAAACACCTATTGGTTTGCCAGTCGATTTTTAGAAACAGAAACATACACATACATTCGCATTGACAAAGTTGGTGCTACTTTTGCTTGGCCTTCATCGCGCGTTTGGAGAAACCATAAAAGTAGCAATTAAAACTAAGACACTGTTTGTACAACGCATGTGTCCTCAGCCCACCTATAAATGGCAGCGAGACTTGGAAAACGTATACAAAATGCATGCATTGACTTTACACCTTCCATCTAATGCGATCCGTTCTTAGAATTGCATGAAACAAACGAGTTGCATGTGCAGATTTTTATGGTCGCACCTGTCTCTAGAGCATAACCATTTTCCTTAGGCAGCGACAACTACAACAGCTTGTTAATGTTTGTCACTTAGAGGATGGCCCCATTCCCAATTATGTCCTCAATCAACAGTTGCCGGATGGCAAAAGAACAGTCAGCCGACCACAGTGAGGTTCAAAGATGTGTAACCGTGATATAAATGCCATGCACATGAGTCTAATATCCTGGGAAGACAAAGCTGCAGATGGGTCGTGGAAAAAAATGTGCGATGAATGGATTCTGCAAGGAGTCATACACACATACAAGCTACATATATTTTTATCACACTAATTCAATTCAGCTTATGGCCAGTCATAACTGAAAGGGGCTATACTATCCCATGAGGCTCTTTAGGACCCATTGTTATTTGATTTTTATAAACGTTGTGAACAATGATATCGGATGAACGTTTGCTAAATTTGCAGAGGACAAAAGACTATGCAGTCGGTTTAACCTAAAGCATCAATGGATATATTAAGAACGGATTAAGATACAATTCCCGAGTGGTCTGAGAACTGGCAAATTGAATTGAATTTAAATAAACGCTGATCCATTTACATTGATGAATCCAATTTTGACCATAATTATATACTGGGACTGAACAATATTGGGAAAATAGAAAAGAAAAATCACAAAGAGGTTATAATATACCATACAGGCAAGGTGAGGTAGATGTTCCAGGCAGCAGTAGAAAAGACAAACACAATGTTAGGTATGATAACAATAACTATAAAACATAGGAGCACGGAAGAAATAGTCAAAATGTAGAAGTATTAGTTGGACCTAGATGAGAGTAATGTGAACAAGTGTGGAGTCGCAATCGAAGATTGACTAGTAAGAGCCACACAATTGATATGGGGATTTTAAAATTATCGATACTAGAAAAGGCTCAGATCAACCGGTAATGTGTCTAGAAACGAGAATAATTAGAGATGATTTAATAGCGGTTTATTCAAAAATTAACCGAAATCATACATTCGATTGTAACACGTTTTACAAAGAGCATCCGTCTTCAAGAACAATAGGGCACGTCGACAGAATAATGAAAGAACGGTCCAGAAAAGATAAGAGAAACTACTGTATTTTTTAGGTAAATAATGGTAAATGATTGAAATGCATTGCGCCATGACATACTGGACGCATGGTTCATAAATGCATTCTAGTGCAAATTGGATGCACATATGCCATTTTAGATTAAATGAATGTAACATAAACAGGCCGTGAACATATGCTGCATATTCTTCTAAACCAGTATAAAGTCAATAATTGTACAATTAAAATGGCATCACTTTATTTTGTGAATCCATTAATAACCCCCCCCCCCCTCCCTTCATCCCATGTTGTGTGTGCGTGATAACAGCATAACTTATATCATTTGTCATGCCCGATTGCAAACAATTTCAAGTAATTCCAGTATGAATATTTACAATCTGACATTATTACATTTGAGATTTCCCATTGTCACTTTAACATATGTTGTTCTCTCCTTGTCATTTAGCTAGGCGTCAAGTAAATGTGTTGTGTTCATTACTTAAGTGGCGTTACCGTGGATCCTTTGCAGCGCTTGACTTTACTTAATCTATTAGAGTTGTTTGTTCAGATTATCATGTTTGTTGGAATCAGTAATCAATGCTGCAGTTGTAATTCATGACGCGTCGGTGCATCCATTTCATTCCGATACTATTTGTGTGGGTATGCACGATAACTATTAATATGGCGGTATGTCATCAGCAAAACAGCACATGTCTGTAATTCAAAGTTTTCCTTAAACTGCATGAAATGTTATCCGATCGTCCCACTCCAGGCCAACTTAATGGTGAACACACTCGAATTAAACAATCAAGTAACCAACTAAACATGACTATTAGTAGTAGCCTACTGAGTAGGTAACACAAACCAGTAGCCATACAACGAAAGAGTTGGCGATAGAAGGTAACAAGTGTAACAATTCTACATTTGTCTAATATATGTACATGCAAGCATATTCATTAAATACTTTTAAGGCCTACGTATGGATGATATCAGTGGGAACATACCGTGAATGTCGATACATGGGCCATGAGCTGACCAAATTGAACATGTCGTTACAAGGATATCAAATGAAGGTCATGGTTCACAACATTACGTCTTTGTAGATGCTCATTTTATTTTGGTGTTTTGTTTTGAGAAAACAAGAACCGATGACGCCATCTAGATTTATTGCTTGATGTTTCGTCGTCACTGCAGCCTGCACATAATTAGTAGGCATCAAAATACTAACAGAACTACTACTACTACTACTACTACTACTACTACTACTACTACTACTACTACTACTACTACCACTACTAATACTACTACTACTACTACTACTACTACCACCACCACCACCACTACTACTACTTCTAATACGACTACTACTACTACTACTACTACTACTACTACTACTACTACTACTACCACTACTAATACTACTACTACTACTACTACTACTACTACTACCACCACCACCACCACTACTACTACTTCTACTACTACTACTACTACTACTACTACTACTACTACTACTACTACTACTACTACTACTACTACTACTACTACTACTACTAATACAACAATAATAGTGATGAGCAAGTTGATATGGTAACTACGAACTGTGTGTAACTCGAGAGGACAAAAATCAGTGATGTTCTTGTCGCCATGGCTTCTGGATAGACATTTGATCGACATCGCTCTCCAAAACCAATGTATACATACTATCCACAATTCTGAAAAACGATGATTGCCAATGGAGAATGATGACGCTAACACCATTTTGATCACATGTAAGCAATTACGTATTATAGGTGGAACCCACCGACATGATTTTTTTAGCTCCAGGTCAACATACGACCACAAGCAAGAAATTCAAAGCGTTGGTTAAACATTCTGGCTTTTCAAAATGTCTATGTTTGCGTATCTACTGTACTCTGAATGTACATGGCTATAGACGAAGTAGGCTGAGAAACGAGACATCAAGATCAAGAATAAGATAGATAGTTATATACACACACGTGTGCATGTATGTGTATTGTGTGTTTGCTTATATGTGTGTGTGTGTATCCGTCAGTAACTTTTGAACTTTTTTATTGCGAGGACACATGCATCAGGTATGCCCTCCTTCGGCATGGAGGTATAATGAACATGAATGTGCATGCGTGAATCTTGTTTCCTACATGTTGCATTAAACGCATGAACTAAGCCCTTCCGGTTTGCGGACACTCGTTGGGTTTTCAATCACCTCAAAAGTTAGGTAAATAAGTGAGCATCGGAAATGCTTAACATTGTGCCAAAAGCTAGGAAATACCCATGTGAAAGATATTATGAACATTGAACGAACTTTCGGCAACGATGCCAGAAAAACCTCACACACATGACATAGTCGTAGAATCGCTTCATATATGGTCACACATCGGATGAAGGCCGATTATTTTCAGGTACTCGTTCAAAAAGCCGAAATGTTGAAGTCATTCACTAGATAAGAAACTTGGTTTTACAGAAAAATGATTAAGTCATTGAATAGATACGGAACTTGGTTTTACAGAGAAATTATGATGGCATTGACTATATACGGATTCTCGTTTTACAGAACCGTTAAGTAACCTTCCTAGGACTTCCAGTTAAGGTGGGGATAATCTTCTCTTTTGTGCACTCCATTTTAGAGCAAGGCTTTGGTTATGCTGAATGTTTCGGCGAAAATAGCGCTGAAGCTGATACAAATGGATTAGAGAAGACTTGCGAACAACTTGTATCAATGGTGAGTAGCCATGGGTTCATGAGTACGACACAGCTACTAAACTGATTTCAAGAATGGGAAACATGTATCATCAGCGAGCCCAAAAAATGCGAGGCAGGTGGGCAACAATACAGAGTCATGTTGATCGGTGTTTCGGTTGTGGGGTTGTGCATCCACAGTTCACACCACGAACACAAATCATTATCAAACAGTATCATCTGAACGTCATCCGTAGCTTTTGTTTTGATGTTACACGCAAGTGATTGGGAATGTGAATTTTGGTAACTTGGCAGATCCATTATGTGTATGCGCTGACGCAGTATTCGCATTTCATTGAAACTGTCTTGACCGAAAACAACATTCTTCTTTTTCGCCACCACCCTCCACCTCATCCTTCGTCTTAGGTTCAATGAATCAAAAAGATGACAATTCAGCTAATAGTGACCAACTTTGAGACACAAATACAGTATGCAGAATGCAACGACCCAGATGTGCTTAATTTTCAAATATACATTCCTGACATCTTTCCAACAATGGCGGGGCTGGTGGGAGTAATGTGTGGAGTCTTAAGGAGAATAATCTGAACAGGATTATGATTCCTGAGCTCCAGGTAATTGTATTTTTCCCCGCTCACAATTCGGATACGTTATGAATACATCGTATAGAAATATATAACCGACTTTCTTCAGCATGGTCTTGTGCAGCAATGCGCTCTGGTGATGTATATGGCACTGCTACTGTCATCTATATACTATACAGTCCCTCAAGCCATGGTTTGACATGCAGTAACTTGTGTCGTATATACGCCAAAAGCTGATGTGGCATCAGTGTCGTCTCCACCATGCCAAACAAGTATCATACCTGAGAAACAGTGGCATAAATGGGAATACGATATATCCCAGGCAGCTAGATCTATTTCACTCAAGCTGTCTGAATTAGTTGCTTACGATCGTTGTGCATGACAACAGTCCGAAAACGTTTCTACAAATGATTACTTGCAGGTTACTTCAATGGGAACTGGCCTCGTTAGTGGTTCACTGATCATAACAGTAAAGGAGAATACATCCGAGAGCTCTGCGATACCAACAACTTGTCTGTTTTGCAAAATGTAGACTCCACGCCAACGCTGCTGCACAGAGCCCATCTCTCTCTCTCTCGGTCGACCGGACTTGACGATCTGTTCATCTGATTTGATAAACTCTTGCAACATACATGTTCTTGATGACATACGAAGTGATCACACACCACGTCATACAACCATTTGAACACCCTCAAGAACATATTTTTTTATAGGAAACACACTGGCACTTTAATAAAGCGATCTGGATGTTATTTCAACCACATCAGACAGTATCCTTCTTAACATAACTAACAGTGCTGAAATGCTTAACAAAGAGATGACATAGGCAATTTTGAAATAAGCATCACAGTGCATCAAAAAAGGCTGTCGTAAATCATGTAGCCCATTCTGAAATAGAGAAATACACAAAGTAATATACATGAAAGAAAGAATGCAAAAACAATCTTTGAAACAATGCCATCAGTAGAAACCAAAGATGCAATTCAACAGAGCATGCGCAAAAGTAAGCAGAAAGTGAAAAATGGGCTGATACATGCTACACATTAGATCTCATGCGCAGTAGATATAGAGTCTGGTCATTGGTCGACAGTCTGTCAGAGGGAATCAGGACAGTGAACTCAAAGCCAGTGATAGATGGAGAGCTAA
Organism: Ariolimax columbianus; assembly: GCA_036924085.1. Lineage (NCBI taxonomy): Eukaryota > Metazoa > Mollusca > Gastropoda > Stylommatophora > Arionidae > Ariolimax > Ariolimax columbianus. The sequence continues at coordinate 5,796,599 of JAVGWX010000004.1, read as the reverse complement.
CAATCCCCGGAGACAACAAGAAATCAGAGAAATTGAATCACTACTTTGCACATGTTAATAGAACATGAACATTTACAGAACATAAAATATTCCAGAACAATACGCATGCATGGGTCATCTTTTTTGACATGCAACAGGCTTAGAGTCATGTTTGGAGAAAAGGTCTTCTAATAAAGATGGAAATTCAACATACGCTCTACAATTGGATAACGTTCTTCCTGACTGAGCGAATAATCCAAACGAAGGTGAAGGATGCAATCTCTTTTAAAGAAATTTTAGAAGGGTTATCACAAATGTCATCTCTAAGTTGTACTATTTTCCTGATCATTATCAATGACTTTGCTTATCAGATCAAAGCTGTAAAAGGTGTGTATGATAATGTAGCAGCAATATGGCCTCGCCATCTAGACATTGATAATGGGAAACGAAAGCTAATTGGACACTTGAGTAAACTGTATGACTACTATCAAACATGAAAACTAAAAATCAACTGTAAAAAAACAATGTTTACGCTCTTCACCAAGAACCACACAGTTGTTAAACAACCTGAAATGTTGAGATTAGAGGAACACCAATTGATTAGAGACGACCACGCCACATATATTATAATTAACGTTGACCTATAACTCAACCTCAAGTATCACAACCAAAATATGAACAATAAAGATTTGATGTGTCTACATCTCTTAAGAAGCTTGTTAGTTCATCTTGAGGATCAGTTACGGATACAAATAAATTTGAGAGACGTATACCGTGGTTAGGTCGCTCAGCAATATAATATAATAGCTCACTATATCTTGTAATATCGGGACAGGGTGCAACACAGGGGTCTATGCTTCAATAGTGGATCAATGAAAAGAACACCAACTGCAGCTTGCGACATGCACACACAAGTGGAACCCCTGGGATGCGGTAGGTTTGTTATTGTTCATGTCTGTGCTCACTATTTTGTTTGTATTTATTTTAAGGTTATAGTTTTATATGGTTTTAGTTTGTGATGTTTTATTGACATGATCATCCATTCCAGCTCCACAATGCTCTTTGAGATAACAGATGTGGCATATTGAGATAACAGATGTGGCATATTGAGATAACAGATGTGGCATATTGAGATAACAGATGTGGCATATTGCGATAACAGATGTGGCATATTGCGATAACAGATGTGGCATATTGCGATAACAGATGTGGCATATTGCGATAACAGATGTGGCATATTGCGATAACAGATGTGGCATATTGCGATAACAGATGTGGCATATTGCGATAACAGATGTCGCATATTCATATCTGAAAAAAGGTATTTCATTCCTGTAGCTTTTTTATAACTCGAATGTGTAATAATTGTTATCGTTTTTGATGTTCCTAATTATGGTTAAAAGGTCATGGTTTGCAGACTATTATTACCGAATCGTGTTCGTTTAGGTAAAGTAATTCGATGAGATGAATACAGTTCCTTGGGAACCGCATGTCTCTCATTAACATAAACAACAATCGTGTTTGCACATCTCGATCGCCTGTATGTAATATATAAAGAAAGTGTGTACGTTTACATTGTAATCTCTGCATGTTTCTAACACCTGCCCTTGTAACATATGTCCTTCTAGTGCATGCCCTTTTAACACACGCCCTTCTAACACACGTCCTTCTAACACATGCCCTTCTAACACATGCCCTTCTAACACATGCCCTTCTAACACATGCCCTTCTAACACACACCCTTCTAACACACGCCCTTCTAACGCATGTCCTTCTAACACATGTCCTTCTAACACACGCCCTTCTAACACACGCCCTTCTAACACACGCCCTTCTAACACACGCCCTTCTAACACACGTCCTTCTAACACATTCCCTTCTTACACACGCCCTTCTAACACATGCCCTTCTAAAACATGCCCTTCTAACACACGCCCTTCTAACACATGCCCTTCTAACACATGCCCTTCTAACACATGTCCTTAGTGCCCCTTCCGTGGCTGAAACCTGGCTGCGCTTCTAGGGCCACCTCATTGAGTTTGTTTTCTAACCCCGTCAGGATAATACGTAGACGGATTGTGTTGGCATGACTTTGTTACATAAACTTAAAATATTAGCAATTCCAAAGAACTAACGGCTAATTTAGACTGTACTAAACACTGAGATTGAGGGGTGACAGTGTGATCTAGTGGTTACACGACAAGGCTAACAACCCATCGGTTCGATACCCATCACCGACCAATTATCCAGGGAGGCTAACTATGTAGAAGGAAACAGATCCTTACATAAAATGCATGCCGAAGTAATAAATAAAAACGTTATTGCAACGTACATCGCAAAAAAAGGAAACATAACACTCCAAAAACGGACATTTCAAATTTATATTTTGTGACATGTTTACCAAATGCTTTTCAACATACTTGTTTCATGTTTTATGTGTAATTTCAAAAAGGAATTGTATTACTCTATGACATGTCAAATACATGTGTAAATAACATTATACCATTGTCATAAATGTGTACGTTGTTGGTATGTCTTGTACAATGTAATAGTGTACACTTAATTTGAATGGCCTACTTTTGGAATATGGTATTTTCTGCGTGATAACCGTCAATCGTATCTGTGATAATAATAGCGCTGATATAATTCCAAAATATGTTACGTATTCCATTGCAAATAGTGGTTCTAATGAATAGATTCTCTATACGAGTCAATTAGTTATAAAAGTATAGTTTACATCTGTTTTTAGAGTTTGGTGTCGTCTTTGTCGCCTGATAACATTATGTTTCCCAGGTACGTGCAATTGTTCACCTGCTTTACTGGCTTGTTTTGGATACACATTTTTGTTTCTATTTATGTCCTTGTATTCTTTAAAACATTAGGTCTCTCTTATCGATTGTTATTTACCCCCTCCACCTTCTATATTCCTGACTATATAGCATAATGTAATCATCTTTTGGTCGTAAAGAGGGATGTCCTTAATAGTTGATGTTCTAGAGATCACATGGCTCATTCGGAGCTGAGATGTGCGTTTTTTTCAGTCCTAACTAATCTTCATTATGCTATATGTGTTTAACATAACGAGATAGGTCAGTCAATCAATTGACAGACTTTTCTACATTTCAACTAACCTGCGGATAGTCAGACAATGCTGCCAACAAAAGTAGAATCACATTACACGTGATGAAATTCCGTGCTCTGAGTCATTTATTAATGATTAACCGTCTAAAAACTGAAAACCAGATCACCGGTTTGTTGGTTGTCGAGCATTTTTGACTGATTGGTGTCAAATACCATGATGTTGAAACATGTTTTGGTTGTTAGGGATCATTTTTAGTGTTGCAAAGTTCAAACTAGTAAAGACAAAGAAAATAACAGAATATAAAAGAAGCAAAGGGCGGACGGTTTCGCAGGGCAGCCAACAATGCATGGAACCTAAAGGTGCGAATCAACCCAGACAAAAGAAAAATGCCGGTATCCGTCCACAATCTACCCCGCTACGGCAGCCACCTCATCATACATGCTCTGGGTATTGCAGCAGGGGAGAAGATGCTGCATTCCGAACACTATGAAGAAGAACGTAACATGCCGTTGCCAGCTTTCAGATTATCGACTGTCTATATTTCGTGTCGAGGTTGCTGGACAAGCTTCGATGCAACCAACGACCAAAATATCTACTGCACGCTTCTCGCATGTGCGGGTAGAACAGCGGCGCTGCAAAGGTGTGCAGCCTTAAATGTATGTTCCCACTTTGGAAATAATCAACGAAGCATCTCCGCTGCCCATGTCTTCGTGATGATTACTCAAGTGTGTAGACAACGAACCCCGTCACAGACATCCCTAGTACGTTAAAGGCAATTTTTCGTCGCTTATGTGCCTCACTGGGCGCGTAGAATTTGGAAAATAATTTTCGATGCTCTTTCTGCAGCGCTTGCGTGCCTGCATCTTCAGTGACACAGTTATATTTCCGCATAGTCTCATTCACACCCTGAAGGCATGAACAAAGTAGTGCTACCGCTGCAGTTCACCGTTTAGCAAGTCAAGCCGCTCAGTTCGTGTTCGAGGCCTTGCAGCCTGCGCTGCTTGTAGGCGCTATATAGTCATTTCATGCAGTTTACCCTCTGCATCGTTGTCCCCAAGCGCTGAAAACAAATATGAGCTACCCGATAACACGTGCACGTTCATGACATCTCCCTTGTCCATAATAGCTGTAGACGCCATATCTTGTCATTACTTCACAATGGCGTCACGGAAACGATGATTAACGAGCGCATCATGAATGAATCTGGTCGAGCCGATATGTAGTACAACTATTTCCATGTCATAGATAACAAATTTAAGCTTGTGCAAAGGTGCCCTCTTGAAAACCATCTTAGCCAGTTTTGCGCAGACTACGGCCAATCTCATCACAACCGCATCGTTGATTGTCGTTTTTATGACGCTCTTAGCATCATGGTACGAGATAATTGGTTTTTTTTTAGTTTTGCTATATCAAAGGATTACTTTGGTCTTTATATCAAAGCGGATTGCTGGCAGTCACTCGGTTAGATCTGGGTGAGGGCTTTCTGATAGTACAACTTCCAACGCCTCGAGTCTTGTCGGTTGTAAAGTATCTTTCAACCCTACTAGTATTTAGAGGTGTCCGTTTTTAGCGGCGGCGGCCATTGCATAAGTACAGTCTCTGCCACGGTATTGTCCATTTCTTGAGAGGAATGGTTCCGTCAGTCACTGGGATACATCGAGGTGTCCGTCAGTAACTGTGATACCTCGAGGTGTTTGTCAGTAACTGTGATACCCCGAGGTGGCCGTCAGTCCCTTGGATACTTCAAGGTGTCCTCGAGTCACTGGGATACTTCGAGGTGTCCGTGAGCCACTGAAATCCCTCGAGGTGTTCGTCAGTCCCTAGGATACTTGGAGGTGTCCGTGAGTCACTGGGATATTTCGAGGTGTGCGTCAGTCACTGGGATACGTCGATGTGTTTGTCAGTCCCTAGGATAATTCGAGGTGTCCGTGAGTCACTGGGATAGTTCGAGGTGTGCGTCAGTCACTGGGATACGTCAAGGTGTCCAGCAGTCCCTGGGATACTTCGAAGTATCAGTTTTTATCGGCGTTGCCAAACGCATGCTGAGCGTCCACATGTACAGCCGTTAACTCGAAATATTCACATATCCGCCTGGCTACTTCAAAATGAGCGTTTTGGCAGGCACCCACCACACCCCTGGAAGCGCACCGGTCAGAACCACAGGTGTACATATATATATATAGTCTAACCAATCGGTTATTTCAAGAGACACGTGCGATTTATCTGGCATACAATACCATATGCCATATACGTGTTTTTAGTTGATCAGGTATCATGATGATGACGATGTTAAAAGAAAGCCTGTTCTTGGAACGTTGCATAAATTTCACCTCGGCTGATGTAAACATAACGTGTGTTGGAATGGTATATAAACCTAACGTCCGCTGTTGGGGGAGAAAGACTAACGTCTGGTCCGGCAAAATATACTGAACAGACATGTTAGTCAGGATCAAGCAAGATATACTGATCAGACATATTAGTCAAGAGCAGGCAAAGTATACCGACCAAGACCCTCACCATTGCCTTCTCGTAGCTCTCCCATAAACGGGTTGTTCTTAAGGCATTCTGGTTAACGAGGTGAGGTATCGACGCGATCCTCGTAGTAGTGCGTGAGACGAAGATGGCCATCCATATAAAAATCGCCTAGATGACCCAAGTCCACCTTCATCCGCCCGTTCGTGATGTGAAGAAAGCTACTGGAATAAAAATCAGAAAAACATAGAAAACACTAAATATACAAGTAGAAAGGACGACTAGTTTCAGGGACTCATGTCACTAGGGATGATTGACCAGGACAGCTAGATTCCGGGACGCATGCCTCTGTATGTGATAGACTAGCCAGGACGGCTAGATTCAGCGGTTCGTGCCACTAGATATGATATACTGAGGAAGACGACTAGATTACAAGGCGCATGCCACAATGAGTTGATCGCCGGCTAGATTCAGCGGCTAGTGCCACTGAAGGTGAAAGACTGGACGGGACAACTATATAAACTGACCAGGATGACTAGAATCAGGGGTTCGTGCCACTAGATGAGATAGACTGGACAGGACAACTAAATTCAGGAACTAACTCCAAAAGGTGATAGACTAACCATGACAACTAGATAGACTGGCCACAAAGACTAGATATACTAGATAGTCTGACAAGTAAGACAGCGATGATATACTAGCTAGAACGACTAAATAGACCGGCCGTACCATATATATATATATATATATATATATATATATATATATATATATATATATATATATATATATATATATATAAATAGATAGACTGCCCGGGACGAGTAGATAGACTGACCAGGTCGACTAAAATAGACGGACCAGGACAACTAAATAAACTGACCAGGACAACTTGATAGACTGACTTGGACGACTAGATAGACTTATGACAACGAAAGTGATGATAAACTGGTCAACACGACAACTATGAAAGACTTCCAGTAAGACTAACGAGAACGATGACGTTCAACTACTGGTCAGAACGAATAATTAGACTGGCCAGGACGATTAGTTAGACTGGCCAGGACGATTAGTTAGACTGGCCAAGACGATTAGTTAGACTGGCCAGGACGATTAGTTAGACTGGCCAGGACGATTAGTTAGACAGGGCAGAACGATGAGTTAGCTTGATCAAAGCGATCAGACATATACATAACATTACCACTATATAGATTGGTCAGGATTGCAGCGGTGATAGAATGGTCGGAGACAACAATGATAAAATGTCTGGGACGACTAAATAGACCGATTGAGACTTCACCACAGATTGTTCCCGGTGACTAGATAGATTTGACACAATTGTTGCAGTAATAGATAGGCAATCCAGGATTACTAAATTAACTAGCCAGAGCAAAATGGTCGATAGGCTGACCAGGACATCTAGATTCATTGAAAAGAATAATCAGATAGACTATTTCGCACTACTAGACAGACTGGTCAGAACGACCATGTAGACGGTCAGAACCACTAGAATTACTGTGATAACGATAAGCTAGATTGGTGAGAACGATTATTTAGAATGACCAAGTCGATGGCATTAAACTACTGAACACGACGATTATATAGACTGACGGGGACGACTGCATATATTGACCGGGACCACGACATAGACTGGTCAGAACGACTATTTAGTCTGGAAAGTACGACAGCGGCGATAGATTAACTTAAACTAATAAATAGTTTGAACATGATACAAAGAAAGAGTATGCAGGACGACTACATAGACCCCCCAGGACCAATATATCGACTTTCTAGAACGACTAGATAGGTTGGCCAGGACTAATCAGTGATAGACTGACTATAACGACAATGTTGAAAGACCTCCAGTAAGACCATATAGACTGGCCAGAACGACCAGATTGACTGGCCAGAACGCTAAGATTGACTATTTAGGACATCTAGATACTGGGCAGTACGACTAGATAGACTGGTCTGAATGACTATCAAATGGTGAAAAAAAGTTAACAGGTATATGAGTACGAAAGCTTTGAAAATAGCCAACATGACTTGATAGGCTGGTTTGAATGAGTATATAGACTGACAAGGACAAAAGTGATGGTATAATATATGAGGCGACTAAATAGACTAGACATAACGACTAGACAGATGGTCAGGTCGATAGCTGTGATAGACTGGCCAGAACGAAAACGGTAAACGTCTGGCATAGAAAATTAGATAGAATGACCAGGACAACTACTTAGACTGGACAGGATTGAACCGGTGATAGATAGACTGTGAAGGATAACTAAAAACATCTGACAAGGACGACAAAATTCACTGATCAGTGCGACTAAATGGACTGGTCAGAACTGCTAATTAAATTGACCAGAACTGTTAGATAGACTGACCAGTGTGAATAGATATACGGGACACTCTGACAACCAGTCTCCTGACTGATCAACCAGATCATAGGACCACATGGAGAGACATACCTAGACAATTTGACAACCAGTCTCCAGACTGATGAACTATGGATAGCACCAAATGGAGAGATATACCTAGACAACCTGACAACCAGTCTCATGATGGATTAACTATATGATGATGAGGACGTTACAGTGGTATTTAATATGTCCACCCGATTGTGTTCATGTAATGATTGTCTACTCACGCAGGGTTAAATTTATTACTGCATCTTGCATACGTGTATCAATTGATCATCAACACGAGGCAAGTAAAATACATTCATGGATGAACTAGTTATTCTGTTATCAGTGCATGTGATGAAACGTGCGACTTGCAACTTTGATTCGTACACGCCATCAGGATGTTGCTAGAATCACCCAACTACATGCTGTAAAATGCAGGTCGAATAGTACAGGGCTTAAGTCATTCATTGAAATGCAAATTAACTGCAGAAAGTGCACGTTCTAGTTGGCTTGGCTGGCTTGGCTTCGTTCGTCCTCAATCTCCCACTACCAAACCCTGAAAGGACTTAAATAGCAGAATGCAGTCAAGAGAACGGTTTGCATTGTGTCGTAGTTTACAGCTTGACTGCGATATCTGCACCTTTCGGTCCAACACAACTGACTTCAGCAAGCATTTTTTGAGTACCAGGTTAACATTTCCTCGACGTTCTATGTCTTCTTCTTCTTCTTCATCGTACGCTGTTTACAGCGATATTTACGTTGCACTGTTTTATTTTGTTAAGCATGTGGCTCAGTGCATCCGATTTCAACAGGCGTTTCTGCAGGGTTGCTCTCCTTAGCCTTTGGCAGTCCCCAGCCTAACTGCAAGGCGGCAGTTGTTTTTGGTCAGAGTTGTATCTCTTTGGGAAGTTGTCTTGCAGGACTATCGAGTCTTCCCCACTCGTGTCTATAGGGTTTGGCAATGATATGATATGATGGACTATGTACTAGTTTGTACTATCCCGGAAGAGAGGCAGTCCAGTGTGACTGTGTTTCAGGATCGTCACCTCCTGCCAGAAACGTAGCATATGCATGTGAGTGAGGTATCTCTTTGCTCCTTGTATTTTCTCGGCTCTTCTGCAGTGATGGTACGCCTAACATCCCCCGCCACCTGGGAGGTTGTCACAATAGGGCAGAGGGTGCAATGTCCGCTGGACTACATCTCTTCTGCGTCCATTAGTATGACTGATAGCAGACAGAGGTAAAGAGGAAGGCAGGAATGCATTTATCCAGGTGCATTTCTGCGGCTCGACCTGGCCGGGCTGAGACGCAAGCCCCCAGGTTCCAGCCATGTCGTAGCCTCCCATCACAGCGGTTCTGAGATTTAGGAAGAAGTTCTGGCTTAGAGGCGTTCGGCCGTAGTCCATCAGATGGTAGCTTCGCACCATTGGCTTATCAGTCAAGCACGTGGACCAAATGTCATCGACCTGTGATTTCTCTCGAAGGAGTGCATTTGACCAGGGGACAAGCCTGGTCACGGCACGGAGATGGTGTTCGCCTGGTGTGCGGACATATCTTGGTCAAGGGTTGAGTCTCAGCAGTTCGCAGTGAGGTAGCTGATCTACTGCTTAGGACACCCCGACCGAGAACTAAGTCTTCTACAAATGGTTTCATACTTCATCGCCGTATGGTGTGAATATTGAGCAGCTTCCTGTCCGCTTTGATCGACGGATGGCAGAGACCTCTTTCTGCGGCTCGAGCGGGCGGGGCTGGAGCGGGAGCCCCAGGTCCCCACCATGTCAAAGCCTTCCTTTGCAATCGTGCTGAGCTTTTGATCTGGATTTTGGCTTAGAGGCGTTCGGCCATAATCCCTCACCGTGTAGCCTAGCGCCGTTTGCTAATCAGCCTAGTACGTGAGACGTTCTATTAAATCTAGTTACATTTTTAAATCCATGGATGTATATAATGTGCATGTTTATATATCATACTGTGTGTTTATATTGGTAATTTCGTTATGTTATGTACGATTGTAGTATTGTATTTTCTAAGACTAAAGCTGGTTGTGGTCTAGGCCCTGCTTTCTTGTACGTCACCTGCTTACGGGAACGCCTTCGGAGTAGTCCTAAAAAATTAAAAATCGTGTATACTGTTATGCCTGCGGTTCAATTGACTATTTTCTAGCACTCGATTATTGTAGCAGGGGACAAGCGTCGGGTTAGCACATATCAAGTGTTTACCATGATAATATCTGGCAATACAGCCATGGATTCTTGCATCGGTCTGCCAAACATATAAACGGTCCTTAAAGAGAGAAAAAAAAACTACAATCGCTTGGTCATCTTCGCCTCTTGTATGGATACAGTCCGTGTTTGACATGCACACGTGTGGAACAGCACACCGTTGTAATCCTTCAACCGCGAGTGCAGATTCTTGCCCAATCGAAGTGGAACGTGTGTGTATAGTCCCCTAAATAACCTGCTGTTTTTGGATATCACAAATTTCATCTCATCTTCAATGGTCACGTTCTGATATAAGCGATCTAAGAAGGTACATGCAGAGATTGACAATTTTCATGTTCTCACCATATACCTTGATAATTCAATCACTCAATCAAACAACACCCGCCGCTCATCTCTGTGAATAGGTAATATACAACATCGAGCTTGCATGTTTAGTTATCGGTTGATCACTGTCTATTTCCATGTATAATCATTTCATTTAAATTCCTTTTCATATTCTCTTCGCCACGCATTTATAGGTATCTCGTGTTCTCTCTCTATCTCTCATTCTCTCTCTCTCTCCCCCCCCTTTATCTCTCTGTCTTTCCCTTCACTTAAGGATTCCATGAAAGAGCTGGTCTGGCTAAGTTGGACTGTGGTTTACGCAGCGATTTTCCTATCAAGGCGATTCACACCAAAGTTAGAATATTGAATGCCAGTGTCAAGTCTGTGTTGATCTATGCAGCTTATTCTCCGTGTTTTGTTTACCGTCAGAAATGCCTCTCTTGTCATTCCAATTAGCATCGTTCCATATGTATATGTACTTCATGGCGTATATGTTGTGCTGCTCCAATATTTAGGAAGTATCCATTTCTTGCAACTGTTCTACACAAGCAAGATTGGTTCTTTGAACATAATATTGCGTTTAATGAGCTTGGATTTTCTCAAATTCGATCTAACACTTCCGATTGTTCATTCCTGTAGTTTACTATGCTCTTTACGTTGCGTATTGCGGCGTTAGTTTCTTATATAAAAGTCGAATGATCCACACGCTCAAAGTGGCACTAGTTGCTTATATAAAAGTCATATGATCCACAAACTCAAAGCGGAACTAGTGATCCATGTGTTTCCGCCCTGCGTCTTTCTCAGATACACTCCGCGAAGTTATCGATTTTTATAATTAATAGGGGTAGCTAATTATTAATTGTTGTCCTAGTCTGCGTATTTACAATATATAAAGAAGGAGACAAATAAGACGAAACAAAAGATGATGGATATATACCAGTTTTATATTTTTGATCAATATCACAATGATTCTCATGTCATTTCAAGCATCACTTATGACAATCGTCAACAGCGACAGAAGTATAGACATGTTTAAATGTAACATTCAAAAGTTGATATGAAGAGGCCGAAAAAAGGTAGTTCGAGGTCCATTATTCGGGTTGCCTTATATGCTGCAACAGTTTTCCGCTAGTCTGAACTAGTGGTGGCGATTTATTTCCAGTCATCAGGATTAACACAGTTATTAGAATTAACGGGTACTTGTATCTTTTTTCACACCGCTTGCTCTTTTGCAGTTCAACATAAAGCAGTTTCGTAGGTAGCCGACATGTGGAACACATAACGAAGCCATCCCAATTGCATAGCACCTAGCATGTACCGAGAAGTAGGTAAAAAGTGTAATGTATCAGCAGTAGCACTATACATATTTAGATAGAGAGGGGAGACGTCGTGACCTCGTCCTCGTGTACGTGTCTTTTTATATATACATATGATAGCGAATGTATGTGTTGTGTATAGGTGTAAACACCAGAGTTGTGGACTTTGAATCTGACATTTTTCCCACCTTGGATATTTCGCGTATTTAGGACCTCCAAAAAAGTGTCTTTATCTAATGTATTATGATTTTGTTTAGACTCTTAGTGCTTGATTTGTCGTAAGCAACGAAACAGTTGTAGGTCTTACTACATAAAGAGATTATCCGATCCCCCTCGTACTCTAATTTAAACAAACTAGACGTTCGATTATCAAATAACTGTTTGTCTCGCATTTCTAGCAACCAAAAGTCACTTTACTCTCACTACTAATAAACGAGTCTCCGTGCTCAGGACAGGTATTGGCGGGGAACCATTGATCGTATACTTTATTGATATCGGATCTCAGGTCCGGTTTTAGCCCGTCAAACAGAGTGGGTGTCGATAACGCTAGATACATAATATATGTGTCACATAACTGAAAATCGGCTATATATGTAAATGTATCTAGGCAATCAATGTAGAAGCGCAACATCCGAAGTTTGGCGTACTGGCAAACGAAAAAACATATTTGTAAGAGGAGATCCCAATTAATTTTCTTTTTTTCCAGCTCTACTTCAAAAATATCGTCTGTTAATAGACTACTTTTGTTAAAGCCGAGGAAGTGTATTAATTTTGACGTTCCCTCTCCGGTGGTGTACTTTACATGTACGTGTTTTGCCTTATCGGTTAAGGATTTCCCATACGCAGAATTCCCAAAAAGTTTCATGGTTTCACTAGTAATGGAATAAAACTCATATCGATCACCTTATCGGTGTGCCCAGGATACGATGTCGACAAACTCTTTAAACCAAATAACAGGTGAATTCAATCACCTGGTAAATGTTCGTGACGTTCAATGGACAGAAATCAACGAATGAGCCGTGTCGCCAACACGATTTTACGACCCACATAACTCCCTATTAACTTCCGTCTAGGGATGGTCAAGAGTTTATGCTTCTCGGCATACTCGAGCCTGACCGAGTCAAGATCAGCGCGACTCACGTCAACAATTTTAAAGATCGGAGTCATCTCTGAGAATTGTTACGTTAGGTTGTCAGGAACGTGAATATCGCATTCTACTAAACCAAATAAAATTTCATCTTCAAGAGAAGCCAGAATATATTGCTCCGTTAGGGGATATTTATGTTTGGTATACGAAGGCTGTGGTTGGGAAAATGTTGCGGTCAGAAATACCTCTTTATTCGGGTCAGCCGTTGTGAGTTATTGCCATTCACATTCCCAAATCTCAGCCAAATTAACCTGATATTAGGCCCTTAGGTATTCACTAACTTCACGTGTCTTTCTATACAACTCAGCCAAAGAGTTGTTGTTGACGGGGTTAGTATTTCGACCTATGGTTAAGGAACAATGGGGTGTCCGTGGAACAAACAACCTTGAACCTGATAGACTTTTCGAGATTGTTTGTCTCAAACGTCGACTCTAATATGTTTAGGTCCCAAAAGCATCTCGCGATCAATGAAATGAATCTTCAACACGATCATTTGGTTTGGGCTACCCACGTCAACCACTCGCAACACTGGGTGGTGTATCGAATCAAACTGTATCAATCTGCCTGAAAACTGCCTGAAACCGTTCTCTTTTTTCCGTCTAATAGGAAAATCAGTAGACATATTTTGCATTAATGCCCACAAATATAGAGCGTTGGCATCATAGCCCTTAATACTTTGCACACCTTTGGAAGGGTTTCCTCCAACGACAGTCATACCTATTTCATGGTATCTATGAAAGATAATAGAGGGACCACCGACGATATGTTGCAGAATAGTGGCATGCAAATCTTGGTCTCGAGAAAACCACATTTGTCGATAGGGTGCCAAAAAAATAGTTTAAGGTAACTCCCGGGACTGAAATTGCGTCTCTAAACATGTCGACACCCAAAATTTAGTAAAAGCTAACTTGTTCTTCTAAAGCAACTAACAAGAGCACGACATCCTTGTTATTACACAAAACAGGAAAATCACGCAGAGAAGACATTTTCTTTTCAGAACAGACATTTTAAGCCCCAGCGTACTCGCTAGCGGTCGCGTTACAGTTGGTGAGGTTTGAAAAAAACGCCTTATGTGGTGGTAATTGGGGTTCGTCTAATTTACGTAAATCTGTTATATATTCGTAGCAGAAAACCCTTTTCGTTTCCTCTACTTTTTAATCAGCCAGGTATTTACTTTAGCTAAAACCAGAGGCTAAGTAATTGATTAAATCTAAAATTGTAATTTGGGGGTGAAAATACACATACATTTGTTATTTCTCTTCACTAGGTACTTAAACGTATCACCCTGTTGGGACTGGAGGAAATGTTTGATTAAAATACGGTTTTATAACATTTATGTCGAATTTCCCCGAGTTAAAACCTAACACCAGGAGTTCGCGTAAATACTCGTCTAACCTATCAAATAGCTTCCAGTGTAATTCTGCTAGTTGGTTGTATACCCTATACAAATGTTTCAGCAACAAGGCGTACGCATCGTCCGCTACAAGGGTCAGATGGTCGAGCATCGTATCCACTAATATTTGTGTGCCACCCTCGGTAATAAAACAGACCGGGGCTTACTGACCCCGAACATTCGACGCTACCGAACAAGACAATGGGACGTGTTTGGCTGTAAAAGTGGTGACATTACCGCCAGTGGGCAAATATACGTTCGGGAAATAATACTCATAATCAAAGGTCGCCCTATAGAGATAGACAAAGTCGTATCAACATTTATTACATGAGCCGCGACCGATTTCCAAATAGTTAGGGTACTGTATAAACACCCCTTTTAAAACATTCTCTAGTCACAACTCCTGCACATGTTTTCGAGTGTCTATTCATCTCATTATACAAGTTCCACAACTTCCCACATTTGGAACAGAAACAGATGTGAGCAACTTTATCAATGTCCGATATGAACATGAAATGATTGGCGTGGTGTAGGAGCCGCAATGTGTCTTTACAATGAGTACTACCGCAAAGCTTGAGGTAAAGTGTTTCCGATTCGTTGTATTCAAACTCGTGAGTTAAATGAATCCCGGGGAAGTCGATAAGCGACGCGAGACCCTCGAGTATTTCCCACTGGGTTAAAAGTTGCCGCGTTATATTCCTAACATCCCTAACGGGAACAACCCTAAAGGCTGCTAATCATTAAAAAAAAACAAAAGATTATTCACATTAGGTTTTGAGTTTGAGTCGTGTTGCAGTGCATTAGTGACGCAATTGTTTTTAATGTAAATTGGCACGGTCGATAAACAACACCCTATAGGATAGTCTTAGAAGTGGTAAAAATAAAAAGATGTAGCCAGTAGGGCTTAAACGTCATATTGTGTATTGTGTATATTGCGATGGGCAAAATTAAGTGGGTCATTATCGACTACTTGTGAAACACAATTATGAAAAGGTTGTTAATTAAAACGGGTTTGTCTAAGACAGCGCTATTATTGTGACTGGCGTGGTAATATCTAATTGCTCGAGTTTCAATGTGTCTTAACATGGTCTAGTGACTAAAATTTATTTTAAAGCATTTTTTTGCGCGTTAAATATGGGTGTTACTAACTCGTGCCAATCTACTGGTTGTGTAATTTCTGGTCGAGGAAAAAATGTATACGTTGACATGTGTTTGTTAGTGTGGAGATTGGTGTGGATCGCCGGCAACATATCTGTTTAGAGCTGTCGAAGATCAGCAGTGTCGAGATCAGAAGCAGGTCTGGGTCGTTTAGCAGCATCCGAATAGTTAGCGCCCGGATAGCTTTATCTTTTGCGGGAAGAAGAAAAAGAAGGATCGGCTGACACTATGACTAAATGTCTGGGTTGGAGGACCCGGCTGAGGAAGAAGACAAGTGCTGCCGCTGCACGTAAAGTTGTAAGGCATCCAGTCTAGTAAAATTTCCCTCACATATCTGACAACTATACTGGTGGAGAGAGTGAGCGGCTCGGAAATGCCGACTAAGGCTTATGAGGTGAGTGAAATACTTTGCACACTTAGTGCAGGTTAGAGCGAGTAAGGTTGTTGAGTGGGTCGGTTGAATCAGGCGTGCTGCCTAGTATGGGGGTTGGTTTGGTACAGGTGAAGAGGGTTTAGTAGATTGGAGGTCAGTGTGAGCTGTTTGGGGAAACTTGGCTATTTTGCGCGGCAGGCTGTCGCTTCTGTTGAAGGCAAACCCCACAAATAGCGGAAATGTATATCGTGGTTCATCGTCAACGTTCTTTAAGTGTCGAGTTAGATTTGTGAGCTCCCTTAATAGGCGCGAACACTGTGCAGAACTGTAAAAATTAACCTTTGAAGTCATTTTTTGAAAATAAAAAACAGAGGGAGATGATGAGTCTTCACGTTAGTTGTAATTCGGAATGTTAATAACGAGATGTAAACGTCAAGAATGAGAACCATTTCCCACTAGATAATTCGTGAACATGATCTTTTATTTTTAAAGCAATTAGTGATGAGTTGTTTTCGGATAACATGGTCAACTATAGCCGCTTAATGTCGATGTATACGATCGTTTTTCGAATCGGGAAAACCAAGAACGATGCTTTAAATAATTATGAAGTTAAAATCCTGAAAACTCAAGAAGAATTTGCTTTAGCTGTAGAAAATTACGTCGATGTCAGACTCGGCGAGGCACTCTCCCGCGGGAGCTCTTCGCTGAGCGTCCCGGGTGGCCGGCTCGTTTACTTTGAACAAAAATTAGAGTGCTTAAAGCAGGCCTCGGCTGCCTGAATAATGGTGCATGGAATAATGGAATAGGACCTCGGTTCTTTTTTTGTTGATTTTCGGAACATGATATAAATATAAATAGGGACAAACGGGGGCGACGGTATTGCGACTCGGTAATTCCAGCTCCAATAGAGTACATTAAAGTTGTTGCAGTTAAAAAGCTCGTAGTTGGATCTCAAGCGCAGGCAGGCGGTCCGGCTCGCGCTGGTTCACTGCCCGTTTTCTCCTGCCCTGCCGTCTGCCGGTTCTCTGCCGCAGGTGTTCTTCGCTGAGCGTCCCGGGTGGCCAGCGCGTTTACTTTGAAAAAACATTAGAGTGTTCAAAGCAGGTCTCGGCTGCCTGAATAATTGTGCATGGGTAAATTGAATATAACCTCGGTTCTATTCAAGTTTTTGGAACTGGAGGTAATGATTAACAGGGACAAATGGGGGCATTCGTACTGCGGCGTTAGAGGTGAAATTATTGGATCGCCGCAAAACCAGCTACTGCGAAATTATTTGTCAAGATTGTTTTAATTAAATAAAAACGAAAGTCAGAGGCGCGAAGATGATCAGATACCGTCGTAGAATTGACCATAAACCATGCCGACTAGCGATCCGCAGGAGTTGCTTCGGTGACTCTGCGGGCAGTTTCCGGGAAACCAAAGTGTTTGGGTTCCGGGGGAAATATGGTTGCAAAGCTGAAACCTAAAGGAATTGACGGAAGGGCACCACCAGGAGTGGAACCTGCTGCTTAATTTGACTCTACAAGGCAATGCTGTAGAATCATTGATAAAACGAGATCATTTTCCTTGGATCTAATAGTGAACGTGTGCTGGTATTAGACCAACAGAAGACAGGTCCGTTTTTCCCTACTAATGACAGGGCGTTGCTACGGTAATCCTGCTCAATTTGAGAGGAGCCACAGACATTTAGTTCACGTACTATGCTGATAAGCCAAAGGCGCGGGGCTACCATGTGAGGGATTACGGCGAACGCATCTAATCACAATCTCAGCACCACTGAGATGGGAGGCTTCTATATGGTCGGGACCTGGGGCTCGCGCCTCAGCTCCACCTGGTCGAGCCGCAGAAAGAGGTCTCTGCCGTCCGCCGATCAAAGCAGGCTGGTAGCTGCTCGATATTCACTCCAAACGGCGATGAGGTGTGAAACCACTAACAGATGACTTAGTTCTTGGTCGGGGTGTCGAAAACAGTAGAGCAGCCACCTCACTGTGAACTGTCGAGACTCAGACCATGACCATGAGATATGGCCGCACACCAGGCCAACAACATCTCCGTGACATTACCAGGCTTTTCCCTTGGTTAAATGCACTTATGTTTCGATCTCTACCTCGGTATGTTATCAGACATACCAATGGAAGCAGAAGAGATGCAGGCTAGCGGACATTGCACATATGCCCTATTTTGTAAACTTCCAAGGTGACGGGTAATGCTAGGCGTACCATCGCTGCAGAGAAGCCGAACAAAATCAAGGTAGCATAGAGATACCATACTCACATGCAAATGCTACGTTTCTGGCAGGACGTGACGATCCTGGGATACAGACACACTGGACTGTGTCCGTTCCGGGTTAGTACACAACCAGTGCAACGTCCATATCATATATTATATATCATATATCATCACCGCACCCTATAGATACGAGTAGTGAAGACTCGTTAGTCATGTAAGACAAATTCCATAAGAAAGACAGCTATGATCACAAACAACTGCTGCCTTGCAGATAGGCTGGGGACAGCTAAGGAGGACATCCCTTCAGAAACGCCTGTTGAAATTGGATGCACTGGGCCACAGGCTTAACGAAACAGTGCAACGTATATCGCAGTATGATGACAGTACAACCGATCAGAAAAAAGTATGGCGCTAGTCCTGTGGAGTCCCGCCAGGCAGCGAGAGTGTAGGGCCTCACGCCTCAGAAGGGCCCACCCTTGACTACTGGTGGACACCCACCCATGTGTTGTGCAGTCGAGGCACATGGCTTTGGTGCAATTTCTATTGACAAAAAACACAAGACCCTCAAAATACTTCAGTGTTAATCCTCAATCAGAGGATACCAGACCTTCCATCTGGATAGAGAAGGTCACAAAGGAGAGGTTATGATACTGACCCGAAACTGCATACCGAGTAGCTCGGTATCTGTCAATCACACAGGACAAGCAGAAATTGTAGGAGTTGAAAAAATTGCTCAAGAGACGAAGAATCGCATATTCAACCTGTACGGACCACCAAATAAAGACCTATCGCTCTCGAGTATGGAAGTCAAATACTCCAACTGCATAGTAGTCATTCGCCACCCACGTGGGCAGTAAAACGGTGAAGCAGTCGCAAACTATATGTTATAAAATAACAACAACCGAGAAGCACCTTCATTACGAAACATGGATCCGAGATGGATGCATCCATTCACGGCTCTCGTGGCTGGATAAGGGGTTTTGGAAAACTGTCTTTGAATTACGGTTCCAGAAACATCTCAGGGAGAAGGTCGTACCCACACCAGATGAAGTAATCTGGTATTATAGGGAGTGACAGGAAATGTACAGCAACATTCCGGGTTTTCAATTTATTGAAGGCCTACCAGATGTTGAAGATAGGCGTCGTTTGGTAGTCTTGGATGACCTGATGAGTGAGACATATGCTAGAATCACTAAACTCTTTTCGCGAGGGAGTCACCACCGCAATTTAAGCGTTTTGTCGATCGTATAAAATCTTTTTGGAAAAAATAAGGAACAAAGAACTATCAGTTTAAATTCTCTCTATTTGTTTTTTTTTTAAAACCGCGCGACGCTTCGCAGATTACGAATCCGGCCACACATTTGAACCCCGGTCAAAATAGCTATGTCCAAGAAATCTCAGAAGAAATTAGAGACGCTACCAGCTCACAACATGGTTATTTGTTATTCGATCTTTGACAGGAGACACCAGATCCACTAAGATTGCGTGGTAACATATTTCCAGATGAAATTGAGGTCTCTTAGATACGGAAATAGCGAAATGGCCAAGAATTTGAATTGACACAGCGAAATCTTACAATTCATGGGTGCGGCAAACCTGCAGTTATCAAAGCCATTGTAAAAAAACCGCGTCAAAGGAACTCGTCCACACACTATGCGACTGTTGCGATAACGTATTAAAAGTCAACGTTTCGCTGACGTCTGGTCAGAGAAATAGAATTGCTCGATACAAACGAAGCCTGAGAAAACTCACTAAAAAGAAGCTGTCTCTGAAAAGACGGAAACAAATGTTACAAAAAGATGGTTTCATATGGGCTTTGTTGAGTACTATACTAAACGTGTTGAAAGGTGTCTTGAGTCTTTGGACAATGACCATGAAAATGGTTTTTTGGTAGATCCTCGCTTGCTAGAAACACAACCTTATAGATACTCAAAAGCACCGAGTATTGCTTCGTGAGGATATATCGACAGGTAATAAAGCCAAGATATACCGACAAACACTTCAACGGTGTCTGTTTCGCCTAGATCAGTACGAACACAAACCTATATGTTTAGTTTATTTTAACTAGCACACAACCCTCGACCAGCCAGGGTCACAGGTAGGACATACGGACACAGTAGGCAACAAAAGTCAACAATTACCGATCGAACAAGCCACGACGGTTGCGAATAAGAAGGAGAAAGCGAACAGTAACATTGGTGAAGTCTCGCCATATGCGCTCAGAAAAGAAAAAAAAGAAAGGTAAAACGCAAAGATGGAAAAAATGGTGCATAAGCATTTGAACCAATACTACTACGACCCTCGTAGGCCAGGTCCTTTTGGTAGAGTTTCTGGATTACACAGGAATACAAACTTTAGTTCTAAAAAAAGGCTGGTTAAGGAATCAATATACTTATACTCTACATAAACATGTGCGAAGTAAATTTAAGAGGCGGATTACCGAAACGGTTTTGCGTGAACCATCAATTTCAAGCTGACTTATTCGGTATGCGTAGTTTATTGAACTACAACGACGGTTTTTTTTCCTACCTAGTGACGTGTATCGACATATTCAGTAAAGTCGCCTGGGCAATTCCCATTAGAAACAAAACTGGAAAAGCTCTAGTCGCGGCTGTGCTTTAAATCTTTAAGTGCGAGAAACCGACAAACTTTTAAAGGGACAAAGGAATTGAGTTTCTTAACATAGCCTTCATCACCTATCTACGAAAGGAGAAAGTGCACTTATTTTCGTTCGACCGAGAACGAGGATATTAAAGCCGCTATAGTCGAACGCTTCAACGAACCTTGAATGAAAAGCTATTGCGTTATTTTACTAAGTCGAAAAAACTTAGATATATTGACGTAATAGATCGTTTGGTTCAGAACTACACTAATTCGAACCATAGGAGCATTAAGATGGCACCCACGCAAGTTAATTTAACCAATCAAGAAGAGGTGTGGCGTAACTTGTATTCGACAGTTGTCCTCCCTGGAAAAATTGTTTTTAAAGTCGGAGCTCGTGTAAGGATAGCTGAAGCGAGACATACATTTAAAAAGGGTTATACACCAGCCTGTACAGAGGAGTTGTTTACTATCAGTCGAATTAACAGAACGATTCCGATAACGTATATAGTTAAAGATGACGGTAGGGAGGAACTGGGCGAATTTTTTTACAAGGAAGAACTCCAGATAGTCGGTAATAAGAGCACGTACCGCGTTGAAATCTTTATTCGGGAACTCTATGTGGATGGTAGGCATGATTATTAAGTAAAATGGTTTGGCTACAACTACACATTCAACAGTTGGATATCAGCCGGCGACGTTGCGATATATACAGAGGATGAAAATCACGACATACCGCAGCAGGTAGTCGAAGAGTCAGATGGACGCGACAGTAGAACCTCTCTCTGGCCCTTTTATGGGAAAACTATTTCCGCAAGTAGAAATAGTCTTCGTCTGCCAGATGCTGGCTATATATGCGGTAATCGCGGTTTCATTGTTAAATATGGCAGAGGGTAGCAGTGAAGAACGTGACGGAAAGTTGTGGACTGCTTTATTTAGCATTTGTCTAGGGTGTATGCTCTCTAATCCGAGGTTGACTAGTTAGAAACCCTGAGTTTTTATGTGACCCTGCCGAGTAACGCCTCTATGGGCTTATATCCTGATAATTCCGCTGGTTACTTCTTAGTCAAATTACCGCATATTATAGATTTAACCCAGTACGAGGTGGGGTTTGTCTAGATTCAATTCCCAAAATGTTATTACAACGTTCTAGCTGATGACGTGTGGCTACGATACTTTCTACCCAATACGCAACATGAAGCTTCTTTCCTACTCACGCTGCGTCCGAGTTTATACCAGTCACCCAATCTGTTTATGGAAGCTTTAAATCAGTTCGTGCTCGGTATGTCAGTGAGTAACAACGTGCCATCATTTATTTTATAAAAGGATTATGTTATAATGGAGCTGTTCGAAGTTGGCGCCGTCGTTACACTTAGTGAAAGTTTAAAAAATCGTTTTGTTTGAAGGGGAGTAAAACCCCACACTTTAGCTTTGTTGCTAAAGAGGATAAGCCTGTATTTGAAAAATTCGAAGGTGAACTTGAAATCAGCAGAAATCTGAGACATATTTTTGGTTTTAGCACCTCACACATAACATAAACAAACCAAAGACAAGAGTGTTCAAATGAATTGCAAATGTATAGCAAAATGAAAAAAAATGTGTACTTGTATTCCGATCTAGCGGAGGCGAGACCCGTTTGTGATGCCTTGGTACCACTTTTACGTAGTGTCCCTATTTTGGATAGGAATTCGGATTCCGTGTTTAGGGTTTAAGAAAAACCACACTACATACCCTTGAATCGTTTTTCTTTCGAGACTATGGAAAACCTTTTAACCACCGAAATGGGTAAGCCACTCCAATTCTCTAACGGCACGTCAGTGCTGACACTACATTTTTGAACCAGCAAAAGTTTTGATTTCGAATAGAAAATGATGAGACACGTTCCACTAATACGATGTTCAAAAGTGTACGACGACTTTTACTGCAATCAAGCCGGGCATGGAATGCCGATGTTTATGGGCGGTTTAAGTAAAAAAAGACATGGTTTGGATAGTTTCTTTGGTGGTTTGGGTAGAATGATACTACCTTGGTTAAAAACCGGTTGACAAGCGCTACTCACAGAGGGCGTTGGTACCGGTCTACATTAGGCGAGTGACACATTAGCTGGGCGAAACGTTGGAGAATCGTTTCGCGAACGGGATAAATTGTCGGGGCAGCGTTTGTTGCAAGGTGCTGTTTATCACATTAATACTAACCAATTTGTTAGTGGTAGTAGAAGTAGACGAATACGTCCCGCCCTTCCAGGTGAGCCGGTTAGGAATAGAATAAAACTTACAACCCAAGCTCGTAGAGCTCACTTGACTCATAAGAAAACCCGGGATCGTTTTTCCGATATATTTGGATGATGGCTCTGATTTACCCCAATTCGTTAGCGTGCCACCGACATAAACAGCCGTGAAAGAAGAACAATTCGTAGAGACACATTCACTAGCTGCCCTCGCCACCGGAGCTCCGATAGAGTTTGTTATTTCGGGAAAAAGGGAAGAATATCTGGATTTGTTCAAAACCTGTTTACACGTACAAGCCAAACTCTTGTTAAACACTGGTGACAAGTTACCCATTGATGCCAAAGTGGCCCCGATTAATTATTATAAGCACAGCTTATTCTCTCAGGTCGATGTCTCGCTTAATAATACCCTAGTCAATCAGAACGAGATCACATACCCTTATCGGGGTTACTTGGAAGCGTATTTGAATTACGGCGAGGAGGCCAAGCGCTAGTATATGACAGCAGCTCTGTTTTACAAAATCACCCGTGTTTTATTACCGATACAGAAGGTCATGCTAACAACGGTCTAAAGATTCGGCGAAATCTAACCAAATTGTCCCAGGAGCTCGATATTATGAGGCGACTCCATTCAGATAGTTTCGCCCAAGATCGCTACTTAATCAACGGTGTGGACGTTAAGATCAAGCTCACTGCAACTAAAGATACTTTCAACTTGATCGCCCACGACAGCACGGTCAGTTATAAATCGGTTATAACATAAGCCGCTTTGGTGGTTTGAAAGGCTAAACTACATCCGGTTATCTCGCTAGCTCATGAGAAAACCTTGATGCGAGGTAATGTCAAGTATGCCCTTAAGCTCGTAGTGGTGAAGACTGTTTCTATTCCTAAATGAATGTTATCCCATGCTAAAAATAATTTATTTCTTAGTCAAACACCTACGCGTATAGTGATTGGTGTAGTTACGTCTGTGGCCTTTAAGGGGGTAAATAATGCTAACCCTTTTAATTTTAAAATTGTGGATTGATATATTTAAACTTCAGCTTGAATGGTAGAACAGTTAGTCGTAATTCGCTGTCAATGGACTATGAGCACAACCAATATGTGAGAGCTTTCTTTGGAACTAATGTAGCTATGTATCTCATCGCCAAGGACGCCGGGAATGATCTCGAAAATCGACATTTCAAGAACGGCTACGCATTATACGCCTTTGATCTAAGCCCCAGTCTGTTGGATGGTGATATGTTTGAAATGGCTCAATCTGGTCCTCTCTCAAAAGAGCTCAAGTTTGCTACTATTACACCTGAGCAGTTACAGGTTATTGTTTATTCTGAACAGGATTCTTTTTTGGAAATTTCAAAATCTCACAAAGTTTTGACATATTACATAGCTTAAAACAATGAATACCCAGGATATTTACGACATGCTTTTATCTAATATATTCGTTCAACGAATTGGCGTTAAAGTTGTAGCACGCGATTAATTACCGACGTGTATTGATCCGAGTAAAAGCGCGGCGTTTATCCTCAACACAAATCTCCAACACCGATCAGGAACCCATTGGGTTGCCTTATATTATAACGGTCGTGGAACTTTTGAGTATTTGCATTCTTTTGGTCTACCATTCCTTCACTTGGATATTACTCATTTTATACGATGAAACTCTTCCATACCGGTAGTACACAACGGTCGGCATGTACAATATATTTCTAACAGCTATTTGTGAACTGTACGTCATTTATTTCATCTTAATAAAAGCACGTAGTTGGAGTATGAGTCGCGTCCTTCTACCCTTCTCGCAAAGACAACACGTCAATGATAAAGTGGTTTTTCGATTAGTCAGACACTGGATAAGGCGTAACAAGTCTGGACACGTTATCAAGAATCTGCCGTCGTATAAATACTCAGAGTGAGTGTCAAGACTCAACAAATGCTTTCACAGACCAACAAAGATGCATACTACGAATGAACCTATTTCAAATTGTGTATGCGAGTAGAAACGACGAACTGGTGAAATCCTTTGGTACTGGGGTTCAAAGTAGCTTCAATCAGTTTTTACAGAGATCAAGCTTTACTACACATCAGAAAATACTTTGGAGAAACAAATCTAAAGTTTCCATTTAAGGTTTGAATAAACATGACCCGCAACGAATTTGTACATTTGTTAAATTTCCGAGACGAAATTCTAGCTGAGTTTGACATATTACTACAATCAACATCATTGACAGCGTTCAGTCCCTGTCCTATTGCTTCCATCGCACCTGGTCAAGGCTGTACAAGTACAAACACACCCGTGGTTTTAACAAGGTATTTTACTGACGCTCCGTGCGATGTAGATCATACCGCTGTCTATAATCTACAACAACACTATGATTGATAAACTACGTGTCATTTGCCGTCGTACTTTGTCAACCACAAACATCTTTTAATGTCAAAACTCTTGTTTTTGTTCTTGTTGCTTAACTGTATTTAAGTGGTGTGTATATATATATATATATATGCGTACGTGTGTGCGCGAGTATGTGTGTGTGTGTGTGTGTGTATGTGTGGATGTGTGTGTATATATATATACATATTTTCATTTGTTTAATTTAATGAGTAGATATGTATTGTTTCCTCTTTCTGCTGCAGTTTATGCCTCATGTGCCAAATTGCCAATATATCCCATTTTATTTGTCATTATACATGGATTTACCTGTTTTGTCTATACTAGTAAAATATATCTGTGCTTCTGCTTTGTTGGCTCAGGTTCCGTATTTGTTGAGTTTGCCTTTTCTATGTCTCATTTCTTCTATTTTATAAAATGATATTAATCATTCGTTGTGTTGGGTTCTCTTGAATCCTACAGGCTGTGTACTACTTTTCAGTGTACTTCTGAACGCTTGACTGGCACAGCTGTGGTTAATCTGTTATTTAGTCACATGTCCTAGTGACCCCTTTGCGTTATGTTCATTTGTTTGTGGAAATATGGTTAATCCAATAATAATATCGTGTTGCGCACAAAGCTCTGCAAAAATGTTCTCATTTGCGTCCATCTGTCCGATTCCTTTCATTTATTTTTCTTTGAAATTTATTGCAGGAAAAATAGTTTATATGATCTAACTGATGCACGTTTTCTGTTTTCTACGTGTTGACGGTAAGACCAACATTTTAACAGGCCTCGATGTTAATATATAGCTCAGTTTCTGAGCCAATAATGAAGGCACACTGGTCAATAAATAAAAGATCGCTGATGAAAAATGATCTACACAGAGAGTATTTGTCTAGTTGGACGGAAGCCCATATTTAAGATACACCTGGACAACGGCCCGTCCAAACTTCGCTTCCACACACGTATTTGGTCATCAGGACATCGTTACTGTCTTTCATTCTGACACGTGCAGATCCGATCAGGTAGCAATCTAGGTGGACATGTTATAGGTAAGTAGTAGAAAGTATGTCGTGAAACAGCAGACAGGTACCTGTTAGTTTGAAGGAGAATGATGGTCATTGTTGTTACAGCAGCCTACGGTATATTCAGCGATTGCTCCATTACCGGAGATATTATCTGAGCTTACACTTGCACTAAAGTCGCTATAAATGATACACATAATGTATGAAATTCTTCATACACTTTGCCTTTCCTTTATATTGGTTAGTCAGAGTTGCTGATTGCGCAAAAATACATATTCTTTAACGGTTACATGGAAATCTTGAAAACTATGTTGAACATGAATTCCCTTTCTAAGGAGGTTAACATACACACAATGTTTGTTTGTACCGTATTCTATCACAGCCAGTTGCGTGTCTTTCATCACTTTCCTCTCCGTTCTAGTAAAATATGTAGTCTACAAATATTTCAAAGAGCTGATCATCTGCAAGACAGGTTAATGCTGCTTAATATATCTATATCTCTTATAAGCCGACATGTAGAACACGAATAGTTCCTTTCTTCTTCTTCTTCTTCTTCTGCGTACGCAGTCAGACAGTAACCATTATTTTTTAGAAAAAAGCGGCGGTCATCGTGAGGCTCTCGCCACTGCCATAGAGCTTGTCTTGCAGTTCCACTGGTAATGGCCACATCTGCTCTCTCTGATCTTCGTATGTCGGGCAGTTCTGCAGCAGATGTTCAGCGGTCATTTTACCAGTACCGCACAGGCATTCGTCGGTACACCCTTTCTTCAATTTGTTGAATAGGTGGTACCTCAGTCTGTTGTGGCCAGTGCTAAGTCTGAAGACAACGACCTGCTCTCTTCGGTTCAACTGGTAATAGGCATCGTTTTTGGTGTAACCAGTATGTTCGGTTTCCCATTTGGTCATGTATCTGGCTTTGATAAGCCGTTTTGACTCTTCGTACGTCATACTGGTATCTGTGTGTGGTAGTCTTGCACCTTCTTTTGCCAGTCTGTCTGCCTCCTCCTTGCCTTGGATGTTGCAGTGTGACGGAACCCACTGTACCACTACCCTTTTTGGTGCGGACTGCTGGCACAGTTTGCAGAGTGCTGCTCTTAAGTCATTAAGCTCAGTGTTTTTCTGGCTTTTTAGCGCTGTGACTACGGCGAGAGCATCTGTCAACAGGACTATATGGCTCTCATTTTCACTGTGTGTCACCATTTCTTCCACTGCCGCCCTCAGTGCCTCTGCCTCCGCTCTGAAATCGCTTGTGTACTTACCAGTAGCGAATGACAGTGTTATTTTTCTGCCATTTGGTAGGTTCAGGAATGCTCCTGCCCCACCATTCTGTGTAGTGTTTGTTGCAGAACCGTCGGTGTATGCATGGGTCCATTCCATGCTTGGGTAGCTTTTCGTTATGAAGCTTAGGGTAGTATCTGTCCTTTCTTTTTCAGTCTGGAAGTTTTTGTTTGCAATACCTGGTATATTTTCTACCACCTCTGGAAATAAATCCTGCCTCCAGGAAGGTTTTCGTACAGTAGTGATGGGTTTTGGTGTTGTTAGTGCGTTTATGGGATCTTCGTGCATCTTTGCTTTGGCTATTTCTGCAAAGTTTTTCCGCTTTAGTTTCCCATTTCCCAAATTGTTTAGTCTCTGGTGCATTGGATGGTCCGTCAGTCTTCGGAGTTTCTCTGACTGCAGCTGGGCTCTGCAGTCTTATCTATCGTTCATGGATTGCAGTTTTGTAATCTTTTCAAGTTCTACAATTGGCGTTGACTTCATGCCACCTGTTATAATTCTCATGGCTTGGTTTTGAAGTTTTTTAACTTTATCGAAGTTCGCCTTCGCTGCTGTTGTCCATGCCGCAATGCCATACTCGAGAACTGGTCTCACTCTTCCAGTATACAGTTTCTTTAGTATGCCTTCATCTGCTCCCCAGCTTGTGCCAGCAAGTTTCCTCATGATTGCCATTATTTCTCTGGCTTTCATTCGGTTTCTCTCAATCTGACTTTTCCATGTCATGCGCCGATCAAATGTGACTCCCAGATAGGTTGGGTTGTCGTTTGGCTGCAGGATTTTGCCATTTATACTTAATTTGGTACTTTGGGGTTTTAATGAAAGCGAGAATATTGTGCATGTGGTTTTCTCCTCGTTTATTTTGACCAGCCATGAGTTCGCCCACTCTTCCAGCGATGTTAGGGCCGTCTGCATCCGATTTCTTGCTATGGTGAGATTCTTTTCAGAGGTCCACATAGCCAGATCGTCTGCAAACATTGAGCTATGGACTCTTCTTGGTATATTCTCTGTAATATCGTTTATATATACCAGGAAGAGTGTGGGTGACAATACTCCCCCTTGGGGTACTCCCTGCTTGAGTGTCACCTTTTTGCTCATCTGCCCTTGTACTTGGACTCTGGCCGTTCTTTGTTTGAGGTAGTGGTTGATCCACTTGTACATCTTCCCACAGACATCACTTCTTCTTAGCTTGACTCTAAGTCCATCCTTCCAGACTTTGTCAAATGCCTTTTCCAGATCCACCCAAACAGCTACTGTGTGTTTCTTACCTGGTAGGCATCTTCTATCTCCTGGGCTATGAGGATGACCTGGTCCTCAGTGGATCTGTGCTGTCTAAAGCCGGCTTGATGTGGAATTAGTATTCGTTTTTCTTCCAGATGCCACATCACTCTGGTGTTTATCATCCGTTCCATCAGCTTGCCGACACAGCTCAGTAGGCTTATGGGCCTGTATCCATTTGGATCTGTTTTGTCCTTTCCTGTTTTTGGTACTGGTACCAGTATTGCATCTTTCCATGCCTGTGGTACAATTCCCCTTTTCCAGCTTTGGTTCAGGACCGATAGCAGTTTCTTCTTCGCTGTTTGGCCCAGCCCCATCAGCATTTCGTTTGTTATCCCGTCTTTTCCGGGAGATTTCCTTTTCTTTAGTGTTCTCATAGCCTCTTCCATTTCGCGCATTGTTAGTTTGGCCATCATGTGCTCTTCAGGAGCCGTATTTATGTTTTCGTGTCCCTTTAGCTCTTCGATAATGTCTGTATGCTTATCTGCAGGGACCTCGATGTGGTTTGCTCTGACGTAGTGATCGACAAAGGCGTTTGCGGCTTTCTTACCTGTGATCAAGTTCTCGCCCTGCTTGATAGTAATTTGTTTATTTGACGGGGTTTCGTCGTTCATGGCTCTGACTAGCTTCCATAGCCTTTTCCCGTCTTTGTCCAGGTTTAGACTTTCTGTTTTATTTTTCCAGCTTTCACTTGCTGTTTGCTTGAGAGTGTGTTTGTACTTCGCCGCGGCGGCTTTGAGGGCGATGTTTGCCTCCATGGATTTTTCTCGCTCTGCCATGTTCCTAGCATTTGTTACTGCATCTTCCATATTCTGCAACTCATCATTCCAGTAGGGCTTATAGTTTTTCCTAGCTCCTCTTGGGATGGTTTCAGTGGCGGCTTGCATTATTGCCTTGCTTAGGCTCTCTACCATGGGCTTCATTTTTGTGTTTCTTGTGTTGATGGTTTCACACAGCCCATCTGCCAGGATTGCAAATCTGTCCCTGTCGGCTCGTTTGTAATTCCAACGTGGGAGCGGTTTTGTTTCCTGTGGGCCTACTTCCATGTCAATGGTTAGTCTGATCGGCCTGTGGTCGCTACCTGCCAGTTGGTTTAGCACCTGGCGGTCTATTTTATGGTGTATGTCCTGTGTGGAGAAGGCCAAATCTGGAGTCGAGGTGGTATGCCATGTTCTTTAATAGAAGCTAGGGCTATCCTCTGGCCTGAATAGTTCCTTTCGATATCATCGTTGTACGTGTCGCTCGAGTGAATGAGTGCAAGAGTGACTTACGCGTGGTGAATAATTGCGCAGTTTGTCAACGTCACTCTCTCATCCAAAGCTGTAATTGCCCCGTGGGTTCAAGTGACAAGACGTAGTCGTGTGGGCTGGAAACATCACATGCTATAGATGTTCCTCGGGATTTGCTCAAGGAATCGCTCCCGTGAACCAGAATACGTAGGGGAGCATAAACACGTTAGAAATGCAGTGGTTGATCAGTGCTTGATGGGTCTATAGCTTGTGCCGTAACGTGGTCCAAACTGCTAAGTTGCGAATATCTATTTCACGCGCTGAACAGGTTGGATGCATGATCTGCTTATTCCTCATTGGGAAGTCTTCACATGCTGGGATACGTATACTCTTGCTTAGCTTAATTGTACATCGGGCTGCACTGGAATGTAATGATCACTGTGCATGGACCCCTACGATTGGTACGTGTTACTAGTCAGCCCAGAAAAGCAAGTTTCCGCTTCGAGGAAATTATTGTAAACTGGTTGCAGGATTGCTTGATAGCTTGAGGTAAATATATAAATATAAGAGATTGGTATATATATATCATGGTGACGGGCTGCTTGGAAGGATGCTCGTACATCGATACGTTTGTGTAGGGTTTCTTGCTGTGTCATGTTTACATTTTTGTATCTATGTCACGCACGTATGAGCAGAAATCTAGCGAATGCCTTAACAACGAGCTTTGTGATTTAAACCCGCAATGTAGATTGAGTATGTCATAGTCATTTCCCTGTTACCACATCAACCACCCACAGCTAACGTGGCACCCACATGCAGGCACTATGCATAAGGTACGAAAAATGTCACTGTCAACAAAGAGCTCGTCGTTCTACAAATGAGTCCTGACTCCGGCTGAGTGAAAACATCACAACTGCAGCACAGACAGCGGGCAAATGAGGCAAATATACGAGGGTATAAACATAGACTCTGGTCTCTTCAAAAGAAAAACATCCCCACTCAAAACCACCAGAGAAAGACAATAGTTGACCAAGTAAAGCAAATTAAGGAGCAGCTTCAGAAACATTATAAGCTCACTCATGTGACAATGTCGTCACTCTAACAACATTTGACAATGTCACAATATCCTCCAATAGAAACGAGCTGGTCATTGAACGATCTCTAGAAGAGCATACGAAAACCACTGATATATTTCCTACATGCAGAGCGCACATTTTGCGCCATGGACACGATATGTTTGCGAACAATACATGACATTTCTTATTAAGATCGAGTTACAGACGAGAGTGTTCCTGATACTATTATAAATGAGTTGGGCTAATATTGCAATCTACTCACTATAGTAAAAACACGACAATTGACATGGTATGGACATGTGTAAAGATCGCTTGAGCTGTCCAAAATTGTGCCTGGGAAACGTAGGAGAGGGAGACCGAAAAAGAGATGGGAGGTCAACCACGTGGATTGGAAGGTCTATAGCTGAAACTGACACTCTTGCACAACATCGAGACGAATGGCGTTAACTGGTTCAACAAACTGCTACAATGGTTAGTCGACGACATTCTAAATTACGGGACTGAAGATGATGATAATTTTTCGTAGAGACGACTCTCTGCTGTGTCATGTTGACATACGGGTAGTCATAGTAACGTTACTGAGGTTAACATAGTGGCTAAGCATGTGCTTTCAAGCCGCCCTCTTGATGGCAGTCTGGTCCATCAACAGTGGAGACATGTTTGTATAGCGATATGTAAGAGCAGATTTGGTATTGCCATTATTTAATATGATTCAGACATTCCATTTGGATATGAGGGATGGAAACATTTTCTTTAAGATATGATTTCCTAACAACTTTTCAAAACCAACACTATAGTTCCATAGTCCAGGAAAGGTTATTCAAAAAGTTGACGCGAAATTGGGGACGAAGCTGCAAACGATGTAAGAGAAGCAGCTTGGTCTGAACGTCTCACATGGAATGACTGTGTAAACAGCGAACCAGGTTTCCTGAACAATGTGATTACGCGTGATGTCGTGGTTTCATGATGACCCGGAATACAAGCTGGAGTGGTTACAGTCGTTTCATCAACTCCGAGACCGAGACAAGCGAAACATGTTGGCACAATCTCAAAGGTATTCAATCGTTTTATTTGACTGACGTGGGATTGTGCATCACCATTACCCAGAACAAGTTCAACGCATTACCAAAGAGACTACATGGAGGTCATCCGTTGCCTTAGTGTTACTCTTGGAATCAAACTCACATACCTGTAGACAACCGGAACGCGGCTACTCCATCATGAAATCCCCGCAAATTCTTTGCATCTGGACATAACTTTTTGTTTAGCCAAACACAGCATTCCTCTGTCACGCCAGGTTCTATATTCTCGTGACATGGCTTCACGCGATGCTTGGCGTATCCGGATCTGAAAAATACGCTGACAGATTCAGGTTTTGAGATGTGAGAAGACATTAAACGGAATGAAAAGACCCAGCTCTACTTCTTCCCAATAAGGCCTTCATGAAATACTTCCAACAATGGCATGACCACTCAAAACGTTTGTAGAGTCCGAAGGAGAGTAGCTGGAGGGGATAGGTGTATCACACCTCAGGGTGAGTAATTGTGGTTTTCCAGCCCAAAGGTTAGATACTTTTTGAACACGCATCGTACTATTTTACTCCTCTTCTACCCTGTGATGTCCAAGTAAAAAAAAAATATGACCATAAGAGACACACATTCCGAATCAAACTTCCTTATTAAGAATGAGCAACAATTCCTTCGTTAAACAGGTACAAAACATATTTTATTTTCAAAAAGGGAAATAATGAACTGACAACTTATGAAAGGAAGTGTTTCTTTATTTACTCACCATACAGAAATATGTAATAAAGCAATAGTTTAATAGAACCTTACTAAATAGTAAACTACTTATAAAATGTGCACATTTCTTATTTGACCTTCTTGTCAGATCAACGTTCTGATTGGTTGTAGGCCGTATAATCGTCATCTAACCACAAATATGGGCATCGCGTGAGATAACATCAGATCATGAAGAACAATAACTCTCCAGTCCACATCAAGTGGTTGTCTGATGATGACTCGTCCTGTGATGCCTCTAATTATCAATTTATATTCACTTGTCACGTCGCTGTTCTTCTGTTATGTGATGTATAACGTTACTGATGCAATCGTGTATGCACCTTAGCACCCACTCTCCAAAAATGTGTTTTGTTTCGTTAGTTTTCAGTTTTTGATTTCTTGTAGGTCGTGATGCACGTGACACTAGCCCACCCGTTCGTTACCCGTTTTCTCCCGAGAAGTGCGAATTTTTTTTTGCCAAGCAGATTAAGATAATGATGAGCAACAATATAAGGAGGAGCACTGCAAACAACATAAACTGCATGCCACCATCTTCTTTTGGAGCTGTTAGAGAAAATAAGAGAGGAACACGTGAGAGTACACAGATTGTCAGATAACGGGGTAATCAGATATACTTGGTCAGACAGATCGACATGACAGGTAGGCAGGCATGCATGCAGTTATACAGACACATATTAAGCGAGACATACCGTAGACAGCTGGCTAAACAGACGGACAACATACATCAACAGGCATTACACAACTGGATGGACAGACGGACAAACAAAAAGCGAGACATACAGTAGCATCCTGGCTGGACAAATGGGCAGACATACAGTAGACAGCTGACTGGACAGACGGGCAAACAGATAGCGAGACATGCAGTAGACAGCTGACTGGACAGACGGGCAAACAGACAGATAGACATGCGGTAGACAGCTGGCTAGACAGAAGGGCAAACAGAGAGCGATACATAATGTAGACAGTTGGCTGGACAGACCGGAAAACATACAGTAGACAGTTGGCTGGAAAAACGGACAAACATAAAGTAGACAGTTGGCTGGACAGACCGGCAAACATACAGTAGACAGTTGGCTGGACAAACGGACAAACAGAAAGTAGACAGTTGTATGGACAAACGGACAAACAGACATCGACATACAATAGACATCTGACTAGAAAGACGGAGAAACAGACAGTGACACAAATAGACATATGGCTGGACAGACAGACAATTATACAGCGACAAACAGTAGTCAGTTGGCTGGACAGACGGACAAACAGACGGCGAGGCATACAGTAGACAGCTGGCTGGATAGGCACATAATCAGATTAGTTGATCAACAGAAAACAGCAAACATCAAATGTTTCTAACAACACCTAGAAGATCAATGTTGATAAACCATTTGTGTGCCCAAAGACATTTCTATTGTTTTGTTTCAGCAATATCACGTGACTTCATGACGAGTGGAAGGTGGTCAATGTTTTGTGTATTCCGTGCATGTAGCGTCTTTTGGTTAAAATCAGCTTTTAATGTAACAGTTCCAGCCGGAGCATGAGCGTTTGGGGCCGGGGTGGTGTTGTCAGCAACTCTGATACCAAAGGTACCTGAATATGTGTCAATGCCACTGTTACGACACTACACCAAGGTTACTCACCGTCTTGATACAAAGTCAAAAAATTAAAACGGGGTTGAGGGAACGAATGTGCACAGGTGGTGAACTAGAAACTGACCACTATCGTTCCGATTTGGGTAGTGGAGGATAAGGGACATACAAGAGGGCAGCGGAGCTGTCTCCGATATTAGAGTGACAGGAGAGCGATGCTTAAGACGTCCTCTAGAGATCCATTGAATAGCTCTGATACTGCGGGAGACTATATAATACGAGACAAAGTTCAACTCAAATATATTGACCATGGAGAGAGAGCGAGAGAGACATCATTTAGCTAGGGGTCTGTTTAGCTCACCGACTTAATAGAAGAGTGATTGATAGGCTGTTTTTA
The DNA here is from genome assembly GCA_036924085.1 of Ariolimax columbianus. Taxonomy (NCBI): domain Eukaryota; kingdom Metazoa; phylum Mollusca; class Gastropoda; order Stylommatophora; family Arionidae; genus Ariolimax; species Ariolimax columbianus. Next base: position 5,761,635 of record JAVGWX010000004.1, on the reverse strand, counting down.
CGAATGTGTGAGAACAGGGTCGCTGAACGAGCATACGACTTCGAGTCTTGGCCAGTCGCTCTATAAGGTGTATATTGGGCGATCTGTGTCTAAAAGAGATATATATGTATGTGTGAGGTGTGTAGACACCGACATAACGATACATGTTCCGAAGAGTTACGCAAGTGTACATATCAACTAGGAAATATCGTGGTGTGTGTGTGTGTGTGTGTGTGTGTATGTGTGTGTGTGTGTTTGTGTGTGTGCGTGCGTGCGTGCGTGTATGTGCGTGCGCACATCGAGAGAAAGATGTTTGTTCCAGAGCGTGGGAATACGCAGATCGATTTAGTGTGTGAATACATTGAATGTATTATGTCCAGATCACCCGCCTGAGGAGAGCTGATTGTCACAGAATTCGAACATGAGAACGAGTTTTTGATAGTGTGTTGAGGGTGCAGATAAGGGGATGAGAGTGTGCATTTAGAACTGAGTTAGACAAGTTTGGATCAACATCAATAGCGTATGCTTATAAATCCCGAGTAGCTATTTAGATGAGATTGTATTTCTTATATTATTTGTAATTTCATTGCACTCATTTTAATAGTTGTTGTAAGAATATTTATATAATAAATATGACACATGATGTGGGCTATATTATTTGCAGTGTGTGGTCGTAAACGATGTTGACGAGTGTAGTAACATTATAGAGAGTAGTAACATGGACTCTGCTACATCAACAGGAAGATCCAAATGTGTGACACCAGGACGATCATTGACATAACATAATGACACGTCAGTTATGATCCCCTTTGTACCAATCTTTCCTGTCAGAGCACATGTTTTTGTCCATACCTGTTTTGATGCACACCTGTTTTTGTGTATTCATAGATTTTTTCTCTTTACAACTGGAGACTAATTCCCTATTCGTTCAGGGTTTAAATTGAACACTGATTGCGGGATGTAAAACTCAAGTGTCCCGTAGCCTATTTTGGCCAAATCAGCTCTCTAACTTACACGTTGGTGGACCCTGGAATATCCAGTAATGGTGCCAATTGTTTGATTTGTTTCCAGTTTGATTAAGACAAGATCAACCCCCCCCCCCCCCCTCCCAGTCAGAGCGGTAAGATGGTGCACATTGCACCGTAGAATATGTTCTGAAGGCAGATCTACCGGGCAAGAAGCCGGATCAATTGTCATGTTTGTCAGGACATACATTCAAAGATAACAAACACTGTGATTGCACCATGATGTCTCTTCTGGAAATGGCAAAGCTGGGTTCTGACACACGACATAATTCAGCTTCAGCTTCTGGAGGTCTCCATAGGGAGCCTTGTGGAGCCAGGAGGTGTCACGTAGGAAATACTTACCAACAAGATAAAACAATCACGATGAATGTTGTACCTTAACATGTAAGTGATACATAACAACAATGAATAGAGGTGATACTATTCTGGAAAGATGGTATGGTGTATACAGGAATCACATCTACCTTGAAGGCAAAAACCTCTTTAGAATCAGGTATACCATTGCGAACAGAGTGAACAAAAAGGAGATGACAAATGAAGGCATTGTAACAGCTGTAATAGATAACATAAATGTTATATAACAAAGATGTACTACACAGATGACACTCTAGAGCGGGATCTCCTCAACTCTGCTACTGCCCCAGCAAGATACCACTGGACATGGCAAGTATAGATATCCCTTGTGACAACCTCCTAGCGGAGGGAAACTTCAACAACCACTTACACAGCTGGGGATATAGCCAATTAGCTAGAAAGAGAAACGGCAACAGTCTAACCCTTTCAAACAACCATAGAGAACCTGCACAATTCTACTCCAGAAATAGCACAGTACCTCTACCACAGGAATGATATTCTGAACGCGTAAGCTGGCTCACAAAGTGTAGGGAGAAGTAGGAGCACAAGTCTGCCATAGTAATCATCTCCCTTTATTGCTCCTACTTTGAAGTGCAATCAACATAACCACATGCCAGTCAAGATGGAATTATCAAACAAAACACACACGATATTACCGTGCTGGCCAGAGAATGATGCGCACACCAACATGAATCACACAGGTTAACATATGTTACTACCGTGCTGGGCAGACAATGATTCGCATACCAACATGAATCACACAGGTTAACATATGTTACCACTGTGCTGGTCAGAGAATGATGCATATATCAACATAAATCACACCTGTTAACATATGTTACTACTGTACTGGCCAAATACATCAACAATGACAAGATGGAGCTTAATACGAGACTGCTTCGAGCAGCATAAGAGGCACTACTAAGATGAACGAGTAAGAATTGTGTGCCATAATGGATAAAAACGGTGCACATAACTACATGAATAGAATATCGAGGCAGGAAGACATCGCAGAGTTACAACAAATGCAGCAGAAACGATTACGGCTACAACAAGATAAAGAAAAAGATACCACATACAAATTTGAACTTAGAGTACACTCTGGAAAGAGACAACCAAATAATTTAGCTAGAAGAAGGAATACAGGTAATAAGCTAAATAACTAAGTGGCGATAATAACACTAAGCAACAAACAACGAAGTGGCGAGAATAATACTAATCAACAGACAATTATACAAAAAGAGGTAGGTAAACTCTATTCCGACAAATAAGAAGCCAACATATTGCAGGAGTCTTACAAGAATGAGAGTAACATTACAGTCAACCCAGGTAGATAAAGAGACAGGTACACTCTACACCGAGAAAACAAGAACCCAACATACCGCCCGAATCTTACACGAATTATAGTAACATTACATTCAACATTGTCATATAAATAGACAGGAAAACTATATGCAAAGAAAACACACAGCTAATCAATAATTGTCAGTCTTACAAGAATACTAGCTACTCTGTCAGAGAATAGCTACTATGTGGGAGACTAGTTACTCTGTGAGAGACTAGTTACTCTGTGAGAGACTAGTTACTCTGTGAGAGACTATCTACTCTGTGAGATACTAGCTACTCTGTGAGAGCTTACTCTGTAAGAGACTCACCACATATATCACGGTTAAAGCTTTTTTGCAAAGCCCCCACATAAACGGTGGAACACAACGTCAGTTCCAATGGCGAACACCAGCATGAACTGGCCCACGTACTTTCCATACACCGAAGCGTTACCGATGTTAGAGTAGTCACATGTTTCACAACATGTTTCTCATCCTGGAACAAGCACGCAACAACAAATACCAGTTAATATGGCATCCAGCCTCTCGGTTAGAAGTAACATGTGCAGAGCTGCCCGCATTCCAAGAAACATTCAGTACAGTAAATAACCTAGAGGAGGGCTATAAAAGCATAACAAGCACTACACTAACGATAAGCAAGGCCAGCTAAACCGCAGGACCTGATCACATTACAAGCCGCATTTCTACAAACACTGAGGCTCTACTATCCCAACGCGGCCAGATGAACTGACCATCCTAGAACAACAGGACATTCATTCACTTATCAAGCTCGCCAGACATAAGGCTGATAAAGAACATGCCTTTTTCTGAATTAGACGAATCCTCGAAGCTGCACATTCATATAACAGCATCAAACTGGCGACCTGGGATATTAGAGAACACAAACACGTCATTCCATGCCTGAAAACTCACGGCGGAACGCGTGTAACATCTCACAAGAACGTTGAGCCTGCTATTAAAATCGTCTGCACCGATTTATTCCAATCATCACTCCCTGCTCACCACCCTACCGCAACGAAAACCATATTATCCCAACCGTTCCTGACCTCTTAAACTCGAAGCGCTGTAGAAAACACTCCCACAGGAAAATCTCCTGGCAGAGATAAAATTAGAGCTGAGATGATGAAAGCACCCACTCTACACGGCAATGGCCAGCAGATTCGCGCAATCCTTACAGACAATATAAACACCGTCTACCTGGGGCAATTCACATATCGTTATAATCTACACAAAACAGAACATAAAGAAGACCTGTTCAGCTACCTCCCAATCATCCTCCTTCCGTTACTGTACACAATTGTTACCAAATGTCTCTTATCAAATTTTTGCAACACCCTCAAGGAGGCACAACGAACCCAACAAGCTGGATTCAGATGAACATGACGTACATTCGATCGCATAACAACCTGATGTAATATGATTGAACGGACACGAGAGCACCAAACACCGATAATACTCACATTCATCGACTAAAAAGACGCATTTGACTGGGATAAAATAGAGTTCGGGAAGAATAGATGTCCAGTACAGCGACATACTCAAGAAAGGCTACGTTGGATGCACTAACGCAATCTGTCCATTCACCGAAAGGGAGATACGGCAGGGAGACCCTATCTCGCCGAACCTATTCCTATAGTCGACGTTGGGGAACAGCGACTGGGACAACTACGACATCAAAATCGACGAAAGACGTCTTAGCCACCTCAGTTTCTTCAACACAAAGACGCGACCGAGATGCTACGGTCACTCGACACGGAATGCAGGAACGCATGTCTAGCTATGGACCTAGGGAAACCAGAGCTATGCGCAACCGTTTCGCAGAGCCCAACCCTCTCCTCTTGAGTGAAACGACCACTGAGGGCGTCTATCTGTGAAGGCTCCTCAACATGGAGAGCAACATACACCTTGAGATCGCCTGACAGAAACGGACGGGATGGGCAGCCTTCAAATCCATCATGGCAGCAGCAGACGCCACAAAGGACACCAAACTACGTGCGGACATCTTCGACTCTGAAGTCCTGCCAGCGCTCTAATATGGTAGCGAAACCTTGCCTCTAACAACAGCAACAAAGAACCAACTGAGAAAAGTACACGCATATCTTGAAACACACCACGTGGGCATAATTCTTAGACAACAGCGACATAGAGAACTACTCAATAGCGACATCCGGAGAATGTCACACATCAATGATCTCTAAAAGTACGTCAACCATTCGAAACACCGCTGGGCTGGTCATATATCCAGAAGAGAAGATGAAACATGGAGTACCATAACAACCATGTGGTACCCGCGCTACAGAAAGAGACCTTGGGGACGACTCCAAACTTGCTGACGAGAATCACTAGAAAAATACAACATTCACTTCCCCACAGACAACTATCCAACTGGATTCTGAGTTGGGACCCGCTCACCCCTTGACGAAGAACGCGTCGAACTAAGAACTACAATATCAAAATCGCATAATTAAAACACATATAACTGCCCCCTGCGAAAAGAAATTAAAAAACGAAAACCATTAGAAAAAAGAAGCTCGAAACATAAGCCAAGAACTATGTCAAAAAGAAGAAATTGTTCCATATATATATATATATATATATATATATATATATATATATATATATATATATATATATATATATATATGCACACACATACACACACACACACCCACACACACACACCCACACACACACACACCACACTTACACACCCACACACAAACGCGCAAGCACGCACACAATCACACACACGAATAGCGTTTAAGTCAAGACAATTCTTTTGTTGTGATTAAAAAAACAATTATTCAATTAATCAAAATGCCATTTATATGTCGCTATAATTTCTTGCAATGTCTGTGCACATACATCTCAGCGCTTGAGTAATGCTTAAAAAGATTAATCTAAGAAAGATGTGCCAGTATGTATGAACCAATCCAGGACAGCCTATGTCACTTAGTCAGTGTTAAAATGTTGACTATCCGTGGAATATTTTAGGGGTCTGGTCTGCAATTTTGAAGCAACAATATCTTCCAACCGATTAGCTGTAGATTGCGCGGTGACATGTATGCAATATAGCGTTATCTTTCAGGAGCAGGACAACCTTTTCGATTAAACCGCAGGCAGTTATGCACAACACATGAACTGATTATATACTATTACTTGGTGATAGTGGCAACACGTGGTAGAAACATGAATGGCGCCAAATTTGTTTTTACAAAATAACACACGCCATCACTTCAACTGCAGGCGCTATTTTCCTATATGTTGTGGTTGGTGGTGATTGCTTATAATTCCACTGCTTAAATGTTCATTGTAAACGCTTGAGTTGGACCAAAGAGAGATCAAATGACAATGTCCTCCCTAAGGTAGGCGGACAAAAAGATTTATTGTAAATGATACAAGAACAAACATTGCGTTGGCTGGGGCACACGATGATACATGCAAGTCGTCTGTCAAATATTGTTTAATATTGTTTTTTTTTATTATCCCAAAGCTGCTGTGCAAGCCTGCTCTTGGCAGCTCAATGTCATTGATCCGTACAGTGTGTTGGAAATTGTCGACAGTGCTTGTAAGAATGTTTTCCTCAACCCGTAAGCGCCTTGCACTGAATGAGTAGGTGTCGAACTGTTGCTTCCAGGATGAGAACAATGTATGTATACGAGCAGGTGCTGGGAATTAATGTGATTCAAGTCGCTTTTGACTCTGGTATGTCCGGCTCGGAACTAAAAGATGAGACTTAGATCTCTTATGTGAAGTTACTTTATGCCATCGTTACTTTTTGGATGGGAAATTTCGCAAAATACACTGCGACCTATTGTTTCCCTCGTCCATCCGTTCATCCACAGTTACCGCGTATTATTCTTAATAATTCGTTTTACTGTGTGGTTACTGCAGGGTCTATTCAATTGTTGTTTCTTGGCTCCTGGTTTTGCCAATATGTAGGTCATCTCGTTCCCTAGTAGCTCATTTTGTCCAGCGATCCATTGGAAGGTCACATTTAACCCGTGGGCAGTAATCATGTTGATCGCTCTCCCAACCAACACTGTATCCTTTTCTGAGTATGCGATGTTCTTCAGCGCCTCCGGATCCGACTTGGAGCCAGTAAACATTAGCACATCTATCGGCAACAATTCGCCCAATTCAAACTTGATACATAATCTCAACTGCTGTTTTTGTAGCCTTGGCCTCCGCTTTACAGTTTGAACGGGTTTCACCGCATGCATCACAAAACTTGTAAATGGGCCCCTCGGGGCATTTCATACGGAATCCATTTCCTGTAAAAGAGGTATATGTGAATGCTGATCCATCCGTATATACCTTGACTGCCGATTTTGAGTAGATACAGACTATTTATAAGGCACATGTTGTCAGGATATTATATGTCTCCTACGTGACTGCCTTTCCTGGTGCGTTTTTAAGACTGGCAGGGAAAGATTTTTCTAAGGGGTAGGTCCAAAAACCTTTTATTTTCTCTTTCCTCTGGTAGATGTGGAATATGACTTTCCACTTTTGATACATACAGTGAAGACAATTTCTTCAATCCTCTATTTTTCTTCCAAGTTTCTATGTGTACGCTATTTGGATGGTCATTTTCATGTTTCGTGTATCTCTCTGCCACTTCAGTAGGTCCACCCTTTCTCTTATTATATAGCGGTTTTATGTTGCTACTATCTCGCACGCTGCGTAAATGTTGATCTCATTCGTCCACAAATTAGCCTGAAAGGCTTGATTCTGCACCCGGTCAATATATGCATTTTTTGTGGAACTCACAGTGGTCTGTATGGGTAGGATGTAATCATTCACCTGCCGTACATAACTAAAGTATAGTTGCTGAATAATGTGTTCATCAGGTCCAAATTTGTAACTTACCCACTCCCGGCACGGGGATGTAGTGACGAAAAATTACAATACAGGACTCTTTCGAGGCTCCGAAATTGGAATGAGTTCAATTTAAACCCATTAAAGAAGATATATTGGAGAGCAAGTCTGGTGCCAGCAGCCGCGGTAATTCCAGCTCCAATAGCGTATATTAAAGATTTTGCAATTAAACAGCTCGTAGTTGGATCTCAGGAGCAGGCGGGCAGTTCAGCTCGCGCCGGTTCACTGCCCGTTGTCTCCTACCCTACCGTTTGCCGGCTCTCTCCCACGAGTGCTCTTCGCTAAGCGTCCTGGGTGGCCGGCGCGTTTACTTTGAAAAAAATAGAGTGTTCAAAGCAGGCCTCGGCTGCCTGAATAATGGTGCATGGAATAATGGAATAGGACCTCGGTTCTATTTTGTTGGTTTTCGGAACTGGAGGTAATGATTAACAGGAACAAACGGGGACATTCGTATTGCGGCGTTAGAGGTGAAATTCTTGGATCGCCGAAAGACAAGTTACTGCGAAAGCATTTGTCAAGAATGTTTTCATTAATCAAGAACGAAAGTCAGAGGCGCGACGACAATCATATACCATCGTAATTCTGGCCATAAACGATGCCGACTTGCGATCCGCAGCAGTTGCTTCGATGACTCTGCGGGAAGCTTCCGGGAAACCAAAGTGTTTGGGTTCCGGGGGAAGTATTGTTGCAAAGCCGAAACTTAAAGGAATTGACGGAAGGGCACCACCAGAAGTGAAGCCTGCGGCCTAATTTGACTTAACACGGCCAAACACTAAAATGATTGACAGGCCAAGCCACTTTCGTTGGGTCTAATATGGAACGGGTGATGGAATTAGACCCGCGAAAATCTGGGGCTATCCTCTCGGTAACTTGACTGTCTCGCATCCAGTGTTCGTTAAAGGAATTGACGGAAGGGCACCACCAGGAGTGGAGTCTGCGGCTTAATTTGACTCAACAGGTCAATACTGTAGAACGACTGACAAATCGAGAGTATTTTCGTTGGGTCTAATAGTGAACGTATGCTGGTATTAGACCCACGGTAGACATCTCAGCTCTTTAACGCTACGGAAATCGTGTTTAACCCCGCAGAAACCGCAGTTTTCAGATACCTGATCATTTGACAAAAACAGGAACGATGGACTAAGGGTCAAGCTAAGAAGAAGTGAAGTATGTGGGAAAATGTACAAGTGGATCAACCACTACCTCAAAAACAGAACGGCCAGAGTTAAAGTACAAGGGCAGATGAGCAAAAAGGTGACACTAGAGCAGAAAGTACCCAATGGTGAGTACTGTCATCCAAACTCTTCCTGGTGTATATAAATGACATTACAGAGAATATACCAAAAAGAGTTCATAGCTCATTGTTTGCACACGATCTGGCTATGTGGACCTCTGAAAATAATCTCACTATAGCAAGAAATCCGTTGCAGATGGCCCTAACATCGCTGGAAGAGTGGGCGAACTCAAGGCTGGTCAAAATAAACGAGGAAAAAACCATATGTACAATATTTTCGATATCAATCAAACCCCAAAACACCAAATAAAGTCTAAACGGCAAATACCTGCAGCCAAACGACAACCCAAACTACATGGGAGTCACATTTGATCGGCGTATGACATGGAAACGTCAGATCGAGAGAAACCGAATGAGAGCCAGAGAGAGAATGGCAATCATGAGGAAACTTGATGGCACACGCTGGGGAGCAGTCGAAAGTATACTAAAGAAACTGTAGACTGGAGGAGTGAGACCAGTTCTCGAGTATGGCATTGCGGCATGGACAACAGCAGCAAAAGCGAACTTCGATAAAGTTAGCAAACTCCAAAACCAAGCCTTGAGAGTTATAGCATGAGGCATGAAGTTAACGCCAATTGTAGAATTTGAAAAGATTACAAAACTGCAATCCATGACCGACAGAACAGACTGCAGAGCCCAAATGCAATCAGAGAAACTCAGATTGCTAACTGACCATCCAATGCACTAGAGACTAAACAATTTCGGAAATGGGAAACTAAATCGAAGGAACTTTGCAGAAATAGTCAAAGCAAAGATGCACGATAACCCCATAAACGCACTAACAAGACCAATGCCCATCCCTACTGTGCGAAAACCTACCTGGAGGCAGCATATATTTCCAGAGGTGGTATGAAATATACCAAGTATTGAAAACAAAAAACTGCCAATCTGAAAAAGAATGAAGATATACTACCCTGAGTTACATAACAGAAAACTACCCAATCATCGACTGGACCCATGCATACACTGACGGTTCCGTAACAAATACAAGACAGAACGGAGGGGCAGGAGCATTCCTGAGCCTACCAAATGGCAGAAAAATAACACTTTCATTCGCTACTGGAAAAACACAAGCAATTTCAGAGCGGAGGCAGAGACACTGGGGGCGGCAGTAGAAGAAATGGTGACAGGTAAACGAAATAAAAGCCACATAGTCCTGCTTACAGATGGTCTGGCCGTAGTCACAGCACTAAAAAGCCAGAAAAATACTGAACTTAATGATTTAAGAGCAGTACTCTGTCAACTATGCCAGCAGGCCGCACCAAATAGGGTAGTGGTGCAGTGGGTTCCATCTCACTGCAACATTTAAGGCAACGACGAGGCAGACAGACTGGCAAAAGAAGGTGCATAACTACCACAAGCAGATACTAGTATGACATACGAAGAGTCAAAACGGCTCATTAGAGCTAGATACATGACCAAATGGGAAAACGAACATACTGGCTACACCAAAAACGATGCCTATTACCAGTTGAACAGACGAGAGCAGGTCGTGGTCTTCAGACTTCGCACTGGCCACAATAGACTGAGGTACCACCTATTCAACAAATTCAAGATAGATGGCACCGGCGAATGCCCGTGTGGTACCGGGAAAATGACCGCTGAGCATTTGCTGCAAAACTGCCTGACGTACGAGGATCAGAGAGAGCAGATGTGGCTATCACCAGTTGCAAGCTCTATGGCAGTGTCGACAGCCTCAGGATGACCGCTGCTTATTTCGAAAAAAATAATGGTTACTGTCTGACTTCGCACGAAGAAGAAGAAGAAGAAGAAGAAGAAGAAGAAGAAGAAGAAGTGTAAACCTAAGGAGGGGATCATCCGTGTGGTGTCATGTATTTATAATCTTCTTTTTTGCTTTTGGTTTCGTATGCTCATTGTATGCTGTTCTGCATACATGAAGTGACACGTCAGTCGCAGTTCCTCAATGGTTCACCACAGTTTGTCTGGTATGTTTCTCTACTCGTTCCAGATCTTCTCCCGGGAGCCTTGGTGCAGTGGACATGTTTGCAAGATGTGTTCTGAAGTAGGGGATCCTCTCTGACATGTGCATTGTGTAGTCTGTGCTGATTGCATTTTATGCATGTGTACATTTAGTCTGCAATGACCTGTTCTGAGGCGAAAAATGGTGGTATACGGTTTCCTATTCAGTCTATTGATTGGGTCCTGTGGGTATTTACTGTTTGTTCTCTCTTTCCGCTGCTTATTATATTGTATATTTGCCTTGACTTTTGGTAGTGACACTGTGTAGGTAAATTGTTGTCTTTGTCTTCGCTCCCTGGCCAGCATGCCCGCCCATTCATTCCTAGGTATGCTGCAGTGAGCTGAAATCCACTAAAGGGTGATTGTATTGTGGTCTGAGAGTTTGTTTAGCTGGTATGTCAGTTTATTTTATATACTATTTCGTGGTTCTCTTTTGTGGCCTGCAACATTTCACACAGTAAAACAAAAACACTATTCTGTTATCTTTTAATCTATGTACATCCTATAGTTTGACTGCTTCAATTATTGTCTGTTGCTCTGTTCTTAGATTTGCTTTTTCTATATCGGTTCCATCATGCATAAATATGACGAGTTCCGCCCCTCCTTTCATCAATATTTCCTCTGATGATTCATCTGTGTAGACGTGCGTCCACAAATTGATTATATGTGTCTCAAATACATTTTAGGGTTTTGTTTTTCAACGCATGATCCGATTCTTCCGCTTTTCTGTCGATACCTGGTATTTTTGCTTCCACCGTGAAGTTGAGCTGTTGGTCTGTATTTTCATATACTTGTATTAGTCCTATGTCGTTGGACATGTTGATATGACGCCACTGTTCCCTGTTGTAAGGGCTTTTGATCAATGATTTATTCATACTCTTTTATTGTTATGTCGTTTAACATGTTTCCTTCTCCGCGATCACTGAGGCTCTGCTGGCCTGCTACCGCTTCGAGTTCTCTAATTGGGGTGCTTCGCAGACCTCCTGTAATCATTCTGAGCCTGTTATTATGTGCCTTTGCTAGTTTCTGTAGGTTGGTCTTTGCCGCTGTTGCATAGGAACCCATGTCATATTCCAGTGTAATATTGTCTGACTGCGTTTCCATCTGCGACCCAAAATGTCCCTGCCAGCTTTTTCATCCGCATTAGTCTGAGTGTAGCCTTTTTTTTCGTATCCTCTATGTGTGGGCCCCATGTTAATCTTTTGTCAAACCTCATTCCTAGGTATATCGGATTGTTTTCTATAGAAAGTCGGCTACTTTCTCGAGCGACTCTTGCTTTATAGAGAGCGAGAAGAGTGTTGAGGGGGGCTTGCTTTTATTTATTGTGACACCGCATGAGTCTGCCTATTGGTTTACTGCATTAATTGCTTCCTGCATTCTTGCGTTTGCTGTTCCAATGTTTTCTGCATTTGTCCATATGGCCAGGTCGTCCGAATGGAGTGCCTTGTGGATGTGTGGTCTGAACTTGTTTGACAGATCATTATCGAAGAGGATACACAAGGTAATTGATGGTGATATTACCTGGGGTATGCCCTCGTGTAGTTTGACCTGTCCATGTCTGAACACCGCCTGATTTATTCAAGGATTATTTTGCTTTCCCGCCACCAATATGCGCTGCTGTTTAACATTATTTCAACCACTTTACCTAAACATGAGGTGATTGACACATGTCTATAACTTCCAAGTGTTCCTGGCTGTTTCCCTTTATTCAGTATGGTTTGATAGTTGCTGATCGCCATATTGATGGTAGCTGTCATTCGTCCCATTTTATGTTGATAAACCATAAAAGTACCTATTTTGCCTTTGGTAATAATTTACTGTTTATTTTATGTTTAATTGCATCTGGTCCGTGTGCTTTTTTTTTGAAAGTTTCCTCATCGTCATGCTCAGGTCTTGTGAAATGAAGCGATTTTGAAAATCAACTATATTGGTGGGGACCTTTAAAAGTACTTTATCTAACAGTTTACTTCGTTTGCCTTTATTTACTATACCGTAAAATATGTTAAAGATCTTCGTTTTCTGTATGTGTGATACCGTTGGGTTTGGCTTTATGTTGTTTGCTTCAAGGTTGCTAAGTAATCTCCAGGCCTCTATTATTGGCGTTTATATGTCCAATATTTGGAAATGGCTATTAAAATCTCACATCACCACTGTTTTCTTTGCCAAAGGGTCTATGCAGGTAGAAACGTTTTGGACGTTGAAGGACAGTAAAAGCTACGTAGTATATAGTGTGTGTTATCTTTGTTACATAACATTATTGTTTGATTGCCATCATCATCGACACGATTGGTGGTTACACTGGCTTATGTGTCAGTCCTGACCAGGGTCATAATGTCATAGCACATGTTGAACATGTTAATTTCGCTTTGTGGAAGTATTGTTTCCTGGAGTAGATCTATGTGGATTTGGTGGTCTTGTAGTGTTCTGTTTAGTTCAGTTGCCTTGTATATTACATCATGCAATGTTTAGCTGTAGTATGTTAAATTTCCCTCTTGCTAACTTTTATTATCTTGATATTATTTTTTATTAATTGTATCACTTTATATTTATATCTTCTTCTTCTTCGTACGCAATCAGACAGTAACCATTTTGTGTTCATCCTGAGGCTGTCGGCACTGCCCTAGAGCTTGTCTTGTGGTTCCACTGTTGATGGCCACATCTGCTCTCTCTGAACCTCGTATGTCAGGAAGTTCTGCAGCAGATGTTCAGTGGTCATTTTACCGGTACCACACGGGCATTCGTCGGTACCACCTATCTTCAGTTTGTTGAATAGGTGGTACCTCAGTCTATTGTGGCCAGTGCAAAGTCTGAAGACAACGACCTGCTCTCTTCAGTTCAACTGGTAAAAGGCATCGTTTTTGGTGTAACCAGTATGTTCGGTTTCCCATTTGGTCATGTATCTGGCTTTAATAAGCCGTTTTGACTCTTCGTACGTCATACTAGTATCTGTTTGTGGTAGTCGTGCACCTTCTTTTGCAGGTATGTCTGCCTCCTCGTTGCCTTGGATGTTGCAGTGTGATGAGACCCACTGTACCACTACCCTTTTTGGTGCAGACTGCTGGCATAGTTGACAGAGTACTGCTCTTAAGTCATTAAGTTCAGTTTTTTCTGGCTTTTTAGCGCTGTGACTACGGCCAGAGCATCTGTAAGCATGACTGTATGGCTTTCATTTTCTTTATGTGTCACCATTTCTTCCACTGCCGCCCTCAGTGCCTCTGCCTCTGCTCTGAAATTGCTTGTGTACTTTCCAGTAGCGAATGATATTGTTATTTTTCTGCCATTTGGTAGGTTCAGGAATGCTCCTGCCCCTCCGTTCTGTGTAGTTTTTGTTACAGAACCGTCGGTGTATGCATGGATCCAGTCCATGCTTGGGTAGTTTTTCGATATAAAGCTTAGGGTAGTATCTCTCCTTTCTTTTTCAGTCTGGCAGTTTTTGTTTCCAATACATATTATATTTTCTACCACCTCTGGAAATATATCCTGCCTCCAGGTAGGTTTTCGTACAGTAGTGATGGGCTTTGGTCTTGTTAGTGCGTTTATTTGATCTTCGTGCATCTTTGCTTTGGCTATTTCTGCAAAGTTTCTCCGCTTTAGTTTCCCATTTCCCAAATTGTTTAGTCTCTGGTGCATTGGATGGTCAGTCAGTCTTCGGAATTTATCTGACGTCAGCTGGGCTCTGCAGTCTCTTCTATTGGTCATGGATTGCAGTTTGGTAATATTTTCAAGTTCTACAATTGGCGTTGACTTCATGCTTCCTGTTATAACTCTAATGGCTTAGTTTTGAAGTTTGCTAACTTTATCGAAGTTCGCCTTTGCTGCTGTTGTCCATGCCGCAATGCCATACTCGAGAACTGGTCTCACTCTTCCAGTGTACAGTTTCTATAGTATGCTTTCGTCTGCTGCGCAGCTTGTGTCAGCAAATTTCCTCATGATTGCCATTCTTTCTCTGGCTCTCATTCGGTTTCTCTCAATCTGACTTTTCCATGTCATGCGCCGATCAAATGTGACTCCCATATAGTTTGGGTTGTCGTTTGGCTGCAGGAATTTGCCATTTAAACTTTATTTGGTATTTTGGGGTTTGATTGAAAGCGAGAATATTGTGCATGTGGTTTTCTCCTCGTTTATTTTGACCAGCCATGAGTTCGCCCACTCTTCCAGCGATGTTAGGGCCTGCTGCATTGGATTTCTTGCTATGGTGAGATTCTTTTCAGAGATCCACATAGCCAGATCGTCTGCAAACATTGAGCTATGGACTCTTCTTTATATATTCTCTGTAATGTTGTTTATATACACCAGGAAGAGTGTGGGTGTGACAGTACTCTCCCTTTGGGTACTTCCTGCTCGAGTGTCACCTTTTTGCTCATCTGCCCTTGTACTTGGAGGTAGTGGTTGATCCACTTGTACATTATTCTTAGCTTGGCTCTAAGTCCGTCTTTCCAGACAATGTCAAATGCCTTTTCCAGGTCCACCCAAACCGCTACTGTGTGTTTCTGTGCCTGGTAGGCATCTTCTATTTCCTGGGCTATGAGGATGACCTGGTCCTCAGTGGAACTGTGCTGTCTAAAGCCGGCTTGCTGTGGAATTAGTATTCGTTTTTCTTCCAGATGCCACATTAGTCTGGTGTTTATCATACGTTCCATCATTTTGCCGACACAGCTCAGTAGGCTGATAGGCCTGTATCCATCTGGATCATTTTTGTCCTTTCCTTTTTTTGGTATTGGTACACGTACATCGTCTTTCCATGCCTGGGGTATAATTCTTCTTTTCCAGCTTTGGTTCAGGACTGATATCAGTTTCCTTTTCGCTGTTTGGCCCAGCCCTTCAGCATTTCGTTTGTTATCCCGTCTTTTCTGGGAGATTTCCTTTTCTTTAATGTTCTCATGGCCTCTTCCATTTCACTCATTGTTAATTTGGCCATCATATGCTCTTCTGGTGCCGTATTGATGTTGTCGTGCCCTTTTGCTCTTCACTTTTGTCGGTATGCCTATCTGCAGAGACCTCGATGTGGTTTGCTCTGGCATAGTGTTCTACAAAAGCGTTTGCGGCTTTTTTTCCAGTGAGCAACTTTGTGCCCTGCTTGATGGTAATTTGTTTATTTGAAGGGGTTTCGTCATTCATGGCTCTGACTAGCTTCCATAGCGTGTTCCCTTCTTTGTTTAGGTTGAGGCTTTCGGTTTTGTTTTTCCAGCTCCCTGTTTGGTTTAGAGTGTAGTTGTATTTCCCGTGACGGCTTTGAGGTCGATGTTTGCCTCCAAAGATTGTTCTCGCTCTGCCCTGTTCCTATCATTTGTTACTGTATCTTCCGCTTTCTGCAACTCATCATTCCAAAAGGGCTTATAGTTTTTCTTAACTCCTCTTGGGATGGTTTCAGTGGCGACTTGCATTGTTGCCTTGCTTTTGCTTTTCACCATGGACTTCATCTTGTTGTTTCGTGTTGATGGTTTTACACAGCCCATCTGTCAGGATTGCAAATCTGTCCCAGTCAGCTCGTTTGTACTTCCAACGTGGGAGCGGTTTTGTTTCCTGTGGGCCTACTTCCATTTCAATGTCTAGCCTGTTCGGCCTGTGGTCGCTACCTGCCAGTTGGTTTATCACCTGGCGGTCTATTGTATGGTGTATATCCTGTGTGGAGAAGGCCAAGTCTGGAGTCGATGTGGTATGCCATGTTCTAGAAAAGAAACTAGGGCTATCCTCCGGCTTATTGATTAGGGAGAGATTTGTATCTATCTCCCAATCTTCCACTTCGTCACCTCTGCTGTCTGTGTCCGAGTATCCCCATCTCTCCGAGTGGCTGTTGAAGTCTCCAACTACTATGCAGTTGGAGTCTTTGACTTCCCTACTCGAGAGCGATAGGTCTTTATTTTGTGGTCTGTACAGATTGACAATGCGGAGCTTCGTCTCTTTAGCCATTATGTCAACTCCTACAATTTATGTATGTCCGGTGTAATTAACAAATACCGCGCTAATCGGTATGCAGTTTCTGGTCAGTATCAGTACCTGTCCTTTATGACCTTCTCTATCGAGACGGAAGGTCTGGTATCCTCTGATTTAGAATGTATAATTATTGTTGAAGTGCGTTTTCTGGATACATGCCACGTCAATCTTACCTTCATGCAGGTGATGTGTTAGGGAAAGCTTTTTGTTAATCACTACCTCCGCATTCCACTGTAGTATTTTGAGGGTCTTGAGATTTTAGTCAATGGAAATTGCCCTATAGCCATGTGCTTTGACTCCACAACACATGGGTGGGTGACCACCTGTAGTCAAGGGTGGGCCCCTTCGAGGCGTGAGACCCGGCACTCTCGCTGCCTGGCGGGACTCCGCAGGATGAGCGCCACACGTTTTTCTGATCGGTTGTATTGTCATCATACTGTGATTTACGTTGCACTGTTTCGTTAGGCTTGTGGCCCCGTGCATCGGATTTCAACAGGCGGTTCTGTAGGGATGCCCTCCTTAGCCTTTGGCTGTCCCCTGCCTATCTGGAACACAGCAGTTGTTTGTGATCAGAGTTGTCTCTCTTATGGAAATTGTCTTACAGGACTGGCGAGTCTTCACTACTCGTGTCTATAGGATGCGGTAATGATATATGAGATATGATATATGATATGGACTATGTACTGGTTTGTACTAACCCGGAAGAGAGGCAGTCTAGTGTCTGTATCCCAGGATCGTCACGTCCTGCCAGAAACGTATCATGTGCATGTGGGCGGGGTACCTCTTTGCTCCCTTTATTTTCTCGGCACATCTTCAGTGATCGTACGCCTATCATTCCCCGCCACCTGGGAGGTTGACACAATAGGGCAGATGTGCAATGTCCGGTAGTCTGCATCACTTCTGCATCCATTGGTATGGCCGATAGCGTACAGAGGTAGAGATCGAGGCAGAATTGCATTTAACCAGGGGACAAGCCTGGCAATGTCACAAAGATGTTATTCGCCTAGTGTGTGGACACATCAAATGGTCATTGGTTGAGTTTCGACAGTTCACAGTGAGGTGGCTGCTCTACTGTTTTCGACACCCCGACCAAGAACTAAGTCTTATGTTTGTGGTTTCGCACCCCATCGCCGTATAAGATGAATATCAAGCAGCTATCCGCCCGCTTTTATCGGCGGACGGCAGAGACCTCTTTCTGCGGCTCTACCAGGATACGGCTAGAGCGCGAGCCCCAGGTCCCGACCATGTCGAAGCCTTCCTTTGCAGTGGTGCTGAGATTTTGGCGGGATTTTGGCTTACAGGCGTTCGGCCGTAATCCCTCACATGGTAGTCTCGCGCCATTGGCTTATCAGCCTGGTACGTGAACTAAAGTGTATGCGGCTCCTCTCGAATTGAGCTGGATTACCATAGCAACGCCCTGTCATTAGCAGGGTAAAACTGACCTGTCTTCCGATGGTCCATTTCCAGCACCCTTTCACTATTTGACCAGACGAATTAATTGAGGGTTTTTGTTTTTCAATGACCAGGTATCTGAAATCTGCGATTTCTGCGGGGTTAAACACGATTTCCGTAGCGTTCTTTCATTAGAATGTTAAAGAGCTGACTTGTCTTCCGTGAGTCTAATACCAGCACACGTTCATTAATAGACCCAACGAAAGTGCTCTCGATTTGTCAGTCGTTCTACAGTATTAGCGTGTTCAGTCAAATTAAGCCGCAGGTTCCACTCCTGGTGGTGCCCTTCCGTCAATTCCTTTAGCGAACACTAGATGCGAGACAATCAAGTTACCGAGAGGATAGCCCCAGATTTTTGAGGGTCTAATTCTAGCACCCGTTCCATATTAGACCCAACGAAAGTGCTATCGGCCTGTCAATCATTTCAGTGTTGTCCGTGTTGAGTCAAATTAAGCTGCAGGCTCCACTCCTGGTGGTGCCCTTCCGTAAATTCCTTAAAGTTTCAGCTTTGCAACCATACTTCTACCGGATCAACTTTAAATGTGTACATGAGGAACAAAAACCAGTTACGTGTTGGAACTTAACAAGAACAGACATTTACGGATAAATACAGTGATACTATTGACACCCACTGGCATAAAGAAAGGGAAGATACCGTAGTACTAATTCAGTACATATTAAAGACTGTAACAGTTCAAGCCAGACCATGAGCGTTAAGGGCTATAGTGATGTTGATGTCAACTCTGAGAACAAAGGTACCTGAATGTGTGTCAAGGTCACTCTTCTGCTAGACACTACGCTAAGGTCACTCACTGTCTTGATACTAAATCAACAAAGGTTAACGGGCGCTTGAAGGAAGAATGTGTTTAGTCCAGGTAGATGCTAGATGTTGACCACTCTGGCGTTCCGATTTGGATAGTGTGGGATGAGTGACAGACAGAGGCAAGAGACCTTGCTGCGACATTTTGAGTGACTTGAATTTAAAGTGATTCGTTCCAATCACACAGGGCCATTGCACAGCTCTGATACTACTTGGAACAATTCAATACTAGACACAATTTAACGCAAGCAGACTGGCCGTTGAGATAGAGCGAGAGAGAGAAGTTAGCTAGCAATATGTTTAGCTCATCGACTTAAGAGAAGTGTGATTGATATGCAGTTTTTTACGAATGTGTGAGATAGAACAGGGTTGCAGAACCAGCATACGCTTTCGAATCTTGACCAGTCGCTCTATCAGGTGTGTGTTGGGCGACCTGTGTCTAGAGATAATATGGTTGTGGGTTGTACGTAAATAACACATTGTGAATGACGTATGTTCTGAAGAGTTACGCGAATGTACAGATCGACTAGTTGAGATTTGGATGTGTGTGTGTGTGATGTGTAGACACCGAGGGAACGATGTATATTCCAGAGTATGTATCTAAATAGATCGATTGCTTCAGTGTGTGATCATATATGAGAATACATTGAATAGATTGAATGTATTATGCCATGATCACACGCCCGATTTATCTGAGTGTCACAACATACGATAATGATAACGACTTTTTGAGAGTGTGTCGAGGATGCATCTAAGGAAAGGAAAATGATCGGTTAGAAATGGGTTAGATTAGATTCGAGCAGCCTCAATAGCTAATGCATATAAATTCTGAGTATTAATTTAGATTATATTGTATTTCTTGTATTGCTTGCAATCACATTGCACTTACTTTAATAGTTGCTCTATATATATAATGTAAAAAACAAATTTGCCAGCTGCTGAGTGATATGTTATTTGTTGCGGGTGGTCATTAATGATGTGGGTACATGTGGTACAATTCTAGATATAATAACCCAAGTATAAAACTGGACTCAGCTACAAGGACCACAAAACAACATGTTTCTAGTGGTGCTAGATGAAACTACAGATAATACTGGACAAATGATGTACAAAGTTTGCAAGAAGACGTGAGCTCATATAGAGAAATATCAACATCAGAATAAAGAACATAGACCAGTAGATCTTTCAAGGTGGCTTCTCCAAAACACAAAAGCGAGGACATGAAAGCTGCAAGGCAGAGATCGAAAGAGACACAGGAGTCTCAATCTGAAACGAGACTGGAATGAACTTTTGGAACTAGCTCTTGCAGTTAATGATGAAAACACCAGGCGGCCACGAATAAAGTATAATCAGAACATGCACACTGCAAAAAAGCAGTGCATGCCATTCGGTAAAATGTGAAGGTACTAGCCGGGATAAAAGATCGGAGGATGGATAGCAGGCGGTAAGAAAGAAAACGCCAAGACAACAGAAAGTCAGACAACAGGAGGCCAGACAGGAGGAGGTACGACAACATGACGTCTGATAACCGTAGGTCAGACAACAGGATACCAGACAACATAATGTCAGACAACAGGAGGTCAGACAATAGGTAGTAAGACACCAGGAGGTCAGATTACAGAAGGTCCGACAGCAGGTGGTCATACAACAGGAGGTCAGACAACAAGAGGTCAGATACAAGAAGTTCAAACAACAGGAGGTCTGAGAACAGGACGTTAGAAAACAGTAGGTCAGAGAACAGGACGTCAGATAACAGGGCAGAGAACAGGGGGTCAGAAAAGAGTTCACATGACTACTGAATACGCCAAACAAAGCAGAAGAGCTGGGATATCTATCTAGTTTCACAACTGATACAACTAAAATACGCATTTCGAGATTCAACATCAAGCATTGGCAGGTAAAGAAGGTGTTACCAATGGGGAGTCCGAAAGCACTTCGATCAACACATGAAACCTCAAAGCGCCCATTATTCGTCACTGGATTATACAAGTTCAATGTGTCTTTTTTTGTTTGTCTTGCTGCAGCGCTGATTTAAATTAATGACCGGCACAATGAGAACCAGATGTCTCAGCGAACATTGTTAATATCATCTCGTCTGGCTGACTAATATTGACTGCCTCACTGACCCTTGACGGTTACCAGAAAGGTCATCTTAGTTATTATGTTTCCGGTGAAACAGTACGAGTCAGCACACGAGAGGTTAAGGTTCAATTCGTTAGTCAATGGGGCGTTGCCTTCTTAGATGTGCAGATCAAAACATAAAATGACTGCGTTGTTCTAATCTGTTAATATGGCTGTGCTACAAACTGTCGCCCGATCAAAAGTAGGAGAAGTAACCAGGTAAATAATAGAGTATAACATAACTAAGGTTGTAACCACAAGCGCGTTCACAAACACCTACAGCAACCAAGCTGAAGTCACTGGTGCGGATGTCACTGTAGATAAATAAACATTGAGAGTGATAAATCTATACTGCCACCCCGCCCCCCCCGTCCCCCCCCCCCCATAAACGGATCTTTCACTGGCATCAAAAGAGGTGCAACACTCAAACTGTGTATTTGTCAGAGACTTAAATAGCCACCCAGAAAGATGGGGATACGCGGAGATTGATATACGAAGTGAAAGACTGGGAAATCGATAGCAACCTACAGCTCATTAACAAAGCAGATGATGCACCGTGTATTTACTTAAGATGTTGACACTCAATCTCAACACCCGACCTTGCATTTTCGACAAGAGACATCAGTCACAAGATAAACAGAGTTGTACTAGACCAATTGGCAGGCAGTGATCACATACCAATAAAGCTGGTGATTAATAGGGAACACACATACCAATAACATAATGCACTGCCCCGATGGAATTGCAAAAAATCTAACTGAAACCTCTTCTCAACTCTGTCAGACATTTACTGCAGCCAGATTACCACCCGAAATATAAGAATCGGGGAACTAGCCGAAAGCGTCAATAAAGCTATCCTGAGAGCTGACCTCGAATCAATACCCCGATGAGCAAGAAGACTACAAACCTTACTGGACATCAAACTTCAAGAACGGGAAGAACAACTGACATAAGCCAGATGAAGAGCAGAAAAGGTAAGATCGAAAGCGGCTAATATATCCTACAAAGCTACTGCAGAAAAGTACACAATGACACTAAATAGCTCAGCGAGACACAGTTGAATAAAACAACTACAGCGCTAAATCTGGACAAAGACGTCAGAAAACTATGGAGGCTAGCAAAGCAAAAAAACAACGAGAACTGGAGGAATCATGATATCGCAGTACAACTGAGCGGGAAATTGCTGACCAAAATACATGCATCTAACGCATTAAAAAAACATTCTCGCAATCGAACCAGATTCATATTCCACCTGACAAAAACCAAGCAATGGCTATGGAGATAAATCTTTAAAAAAACGCATTAACCTGCCCAGAGGAGCACATGCCAACCAACCTGAAAAGGAAATAACTCGATGCAGCCTTTTACCAAGAAAGTCTCCTGGAAAAGAAATGCTTTTGAGATTGGTTAGCAATCCAAAGAAAATACTCCTCGCGATCATAAACTGCATTTGGAAACCTGGCATTTTAAATTAAGTGTAGAAATAAGCATGAATGGTTCCCATCCTGAAGAAAAATGAAGATAAACTTAATCCAAATAACTCCTGAGCTGCACAGGCAAGCTCATGGAAAAATAAAAAAAATAAAAACTCAGCTAGAACCTAGAAGAAAAAGAAATCATTATTCCACAACAAGGAGGCTTCAGGCAGCACAGATCCACTGAAGATCAAGTAATCCAAATAGCACAAGAAATCGAAGATCCTTTCCAGGAAGAAAAACACACTCTGGCTGTATGGCTAGACCTGGAAAAAGCCCTCGACCAAGTATGGAAAGATGGGGGACGTGGACAAATGCTGCAATATGGAATATGGGGGGAAATGTACAAGTAGAGCAGCAACTACTTAAAAAATAGAACAGCAAGAGTGCAGGTCCAAGAGCATAGCAGCAAAAAGGAAACCATAGAACAAGGTGTTTCCCAGGGTGGTGTCCTCTTCCCTACACACTTCCTTAATTACATAAATGACATCGCCAACAACCTCCTTAAAAGTATTAACTATTATATTTACGCTGATGACCTGGCCATGTGGACTACTGAAAAACACATCACTACAGCCACAAAACGAATAAAAGGCGATGTTGCAGCCCTCGAAAGATGGTCCAAGTCCTGATTACTAAAAAAAAATAAACAAAAAATTACACATACAATTTCTCTCTATCCAACATACGGCAGCAAGTAAAACTTCAATATAATAGAAAAAAAAGATACGGCTAGATGAGGCTTTAATCTTCTTATGAGTTGCTTTAGACAGACGTCTCACCTGGAAAGCGTAAATTGTAAAGATCCAGCTGAGGGCGAGGCTACGCATGTCCATCATGATGACACTTGCTGGTACTGCTTGGGATGCTGACACACTAAAGATATTATACACAAGCAGAGTGAGACCAGTTTCTGAATACGGTATTACAGCTTGGTCCACGGTATCGAAAACACACATTGAAGAAATAGGGCGCACCCAGAACAAAGCAAACCGTATCATAACAGGATCCCTGAAGTCCACCCAAATAAAAGACTTGTAAGCTATGACTGGGCTACAGAGAATGGAAGGACGCCGAGACTGCAGAGTCATACAGCAAAATGAAAAATTCAAAAAAATCATGGACCACCCAAAGCATCATGGACTAAATGGGTAGGCTAAAAAGGAAAAGTTTTACAGTGCAGGCAAACGCAAAGATCAGGAACGATTCTGCACTCTTAAACGAGAAAATAAAGCCAACCCCAGCATGCTCCATTACCTGCTTCTGGAAAAGAAGACCATTCCCTGATCTTATGTGCAATATCCCCAACATCGAATGCAAAAAATACACGAACAAAGGAACAGAACGAACACAGTTACAAATTGCATCAATCAAAAATGTCCACGAACAGCTTGGACACACGCCTATAGAGACTGATCATCCAAATATGCCATTAGAAAAAAGGGGAGGAGTCGTCACTATAAAACTAAAAGGCAAGGTATACTCAGCACCATTTTCTACTGGGAGACGCTGCAGCAACTTCAGTGCCAAAGCCAGTCCCCTGAGATAGGAAGCTATAACCTATACAGACCATAAGGAGCAGGCAGGAAAGCAAGTGGTAATTTTAACAGACGCCATCGCAGTGTTAATGGCGATCAAGAACAAGCACAAACATTAACTCATTGCTCTGGCAGATTCGCTCTAGCGCCTTTCCCAGTGCTTCAAAAAAGCACAGTCTAATGGGTACCAGCCCACTACAACACTTCAGGCAACGATAAGGCAGACAGACAACAGAAAGGGAGGAATGCAAAGTGATACATACACCACATACAATGAGTCAACAGCATTCATCTTGTCAATGTACAGTGCAAAATGGAAAAAAAAGACCACCCTGGCCACATAGAAAACGATGTCTAGCATCAATTCTCCAGGAGGGAAAAGGGTGATAATTGTCCGGCTACGCACAGGTCACAAGAGACTTGGATGCCATCTGCACAACAAGTTCAAGATTGGCACTACATACATTTGTGTCTGCGGCACAGCCCCCTTGAAGGCAGACCATATATTGCATTACAGACCGGTTATACCGACAAAGGAAGTAGCTCTTGGCAACTGTCAGTGTCCTTCCATAAGAAGATGTACGGAAGCGTACAGGGCCTTGAGTTGTCTGCCGCCTTCATTAGAGTCATTGGAGTTGAGGTCTCAAGATGAACTCGGAAGAAGAAGAAGAAGAAGAAGAAGAAGAAGAAGAAGAAGAAGAAGAAGAAGAAGAAACACCTACAGAGCAGAAAGTGAATCTCTTAATAACACAACATAAATGCCTCTACAACACACATAACCAGTCATAATCTTGGGAAAACACTGATACTAATTGTTGTGCTGCCCTTCATAAATGCTCTGAAATCCCATTAGACCACTGAACTGAATTAAAAACAGAACTGTCTCACGGGCTAAGTAAAGGAGTAGTTCGGTGGATACCATGGTCCTGCAACATCAGATCGAACTTGGAGACCAACAGTAGAGTCCAAGAAGCAGGTACCTAACCTGAATAAGATATGGTCAACTATGTGGATGATGATTGTGATTATGCTGGTGAATGACAATAGAGAGTACGATTACACATATGCTCCCTTAAATAGGTGTTACATGGTGCAGCACAGTAGCTTTCTTCACATCCCACATGCACTGATGAGGATGATCAAGGGCCATCCAGGCGTGTGTGCTATCCTTGACTTTATCTTTATTCACTAGCACGGGGCACATGTCGTCCTGCCCCCCCCCCCTCGTTTTTCCTCTACCGCATAAAGTAGGATGCCATGAAAACAGCCCGTTTCTATGGTGATGGTAACGGAAAGCGAGGTGATGGTCTTGGCCAGTACATTTTTGCTCACCCTGACTCACACGTCTGATAGTTATGATGTGTCTCACCAGACGTTAGTCTGCCTTCCCTACTAGAGACATTATCAAATGTTAGTTATAGGGAACACAGCCACATGACAGTTATTTGAGACCAAACCAAACGTTTGCTAAGAGTGACACACATCACAAGTTAAATAAGAGTGACACAACAACATGTTAGTTATGAGTCACACAATAACATTTTAGTTACGAATGACAAAGCCAAGTATCAGTTAAATATTAGTTATAAATGGCATCTTAGTTATAAGTAACTCAACCAAATGTAAGTTATGAGTGACATAACCGAACGTCAGTTATGAGTGACATAACTAAATGTTTGTTATGAGTAACCCAACGAAATGTTAACTCTGAGTGACAGAAAACAATTTCTGTTATGAGTGACACACGCCCATATTAGGTATGCGTTATTAAACCATAATCAAATGTTTGTTATAAGTAAATACCTCAAATGTATCTTTTGATAAAACAAGCTAATTGTTAGTTATGAGTGACATAACCAAATGTTTGTTATGAGTGACTGAACCATAAGTTAGTTATATGTGACCACATACATTGTCAGTTATGAATGTCACAACCAAATGTTAGTTTTGAGCAACACACCGACATGTGATTTAAAAGTGACACAACCAAATGATATTAATGAGTGACTAAACAAAATGTAAGTTTGGAGGGGCAAAACTAAAAGTCAGTCATATGTGACCACACCGAAGTTTAATTATGAGTGACACAGCGATATATTAGTTATGTTTGACCAAACCAAATGTTAGTTTTGAGTGGCCAAACCAAATCTTACTTATGAATTACACATTAAAATGTTAGTTATGAGTGACCAAACCAAATATTACTTATGAATTACACATACATATGTTAGTTATGAGTGACCAAACCAAATCCTACTTATGTGTGGCACAAGCACATGTTAGTTACGAGTGACACAACCACATGTTAGTTATGAAAAACACAACATAGTGTGTGTTATGAATAACGCAAGATAATATTAGTTGTGAGTTACAGAACCAAATTTTAGTTATGAGTGACACAACCAAATACTGTTATGAGTGACACAACCACATGTTAGTTTTGAGTAACATACTCATTTGTTAGTTATGCGTGATACACCAGAATGTTAGCCACATGTGACCACATCAATTCTTAGGTATGAGTTGCACAACCACATGTTATTTATGAATGGCACAACCAAATGTAAGTTATGAAAGACCAAAGCAAATGTTAAATTTGAATGAGAAAACAAATTGTTAGTTATAAGTGACACAACCAAATGTGTGTTATGAGTAACCGAACTAAATGTTAGTCATTTATAACCAAACGAGATGTTAGCTATGAGTAACATAACAAAAAGTTAGATATGTGTGACCAAACCAAATTAATGTTAGTTATAAGTGACAAATCCATATACTAGCTATGTTTTGCCAAACAAAATGTTAGTTATGACAGACAAAACCAAATGTTAATTTATAAGTAACACAACGGCGTGTTAGTTGTGTATAACCAAACCAAATGTTAGTTATGCGAGACCAAACGAAAAGCTGGCTATATGTAACCAAACCAAATATTGGTTATGGATTTCACAACCACATGTTAGCTTTGAGTTACCAGTTATATATGTTAAAACCAATTATTAGTTATGAGTGATATACCAACATGCAAGTAATAATTGACACAATTGAATGTTAATTATGAGTGATCAAACCAAAGTTTCATTATGGCAGACCAAACCAAATGTTAGTTATTTATGATCAAACCAATTGTAAGTTATGAGTTGCACAACCGCATGTTAGTTATGAGTGTCCAAATCAAATGTTAGTTATGAGTGAGACAACCAAATGTTAATTATAAGGCACCCAACCAAATGTTAGTTATGAGCGACACAACTAATGTTAATTATGAGTGACCAAACTAAATGTTAGTTATGATAGATACAAGCAACTGTTAGTTAGGAGTGACCACACCAAATGTTATGTTTGATCGAGCAAATCAAATGTTGTTCATTAGTGTCACAACCAAAATTCAGTTATTATTAACACAACCACATTTTGGATATGAAGGGCACATACACATGTTGTTTCATGAATGATCCAACCAAATGTGTGTTATGAGTGAATGAACCAAATGTTAGTTGTGAACGACCAAACCACATGTTATTTACGAGTAACAAAACGAAATGTTAGTTATGAGTGACATAGCAAAACGTTAGTTATGAGCGACACTACCAAAAGTTAGTTATGAGCGACACTACCAAAAGTTGGTTATGAGCGACACTACCAAAAGTTAGTTATGAGCGACACTACCAAAAGGTAGTTATGAACGACACTACCAAAAGTTTGTTATGAGCGACACTACCAAAAGTTAGTCCTGAACGACACTTCCAAAAGTTTGTTTTGAGCGACACTACCAAAAGTTAGTTATGAGCGACACTACCAAAAGTTAGTTATGAGCAACACTACCAAAAGTTAGTTATGAACGACACTACCAAAAGTTAGTTATGAGCGACACTACTAAAAGTTAGTTATGAGCGACACTACCAAAAGTTTGTTATGAGCGACACTACCAAAAGTTAGTTCTGAGCGACACTACCAAAAGTTTGTTATGAGCGACACTACCAAAAGTTAGTTATGAGTTACCAAACCAACAGTTCGTTAGGAATGCCACAACCAAATGTTAGAAATGAGCGACACTACCAAATGTTAGTTAGTGTTACCAAGACAAATGCTAATTACAAATGACAAATCCAAAAGTGTACGTACTTACCAATGGTACAATATTTTCCAGTGTAACTATTTGTACATTGGGTACAGTTGCCAGTCTCACTTTCACATGTCCCATTCACACAGAATTCAGAACACTTGCTGAAACATTGTGGCCCATATGTTTTATCAGGACATTCTGCGTTTTTTGTAGAGAAAAACACATGATGACAATATTTCAAGTATAAGTAAGTACACGTTTTGATGAAAACTGAATGTATCCTATAACTAAAACTGGAGCGGTGTTGCTAAATGTATGTGAAATATAAGTGCATGCAAAGGTCGCTTGTGTTGTTGTTTGTCAAGATAGCTGACTTCTCTGCCGCCAGTTCCCAGCGTGTATTGGCTCTTTAGCTCCGCCTAAGCAAAGATGGCTGTCGGCACGTGGAATCTCTGTCCTTTTCCTGTTGAATGGTCAGTAGTTAACGAATCATTGATGCGCCTGCAACGCCGGACACTCTGACAAGTTCATCCCACTAAACATACTTTCTCCAGGTGGCTTTTTGTGTAATCTATGTCAATCTGCCGGGCACAGTTGAAGCCGATCCGGATGGGCTGTCCTATACCTGTCTGACAACTGTTTCCAACTCGAAGTGAACACTTGCAGCTTTTCTCTTCATCTTTCTTTATATTTATCTCTCAATCTCTATATATGTATATTTCTCTTGTTTTGTCTCTATCTCTATATATTTATCTCTCAATCTCTATATATGTATATTTCTCTTTTTTTGTCTCTATCTATATATATTTATCTCACTCTCTCTCGCTCTCTCTCTCTCTCACTCGTAATGCTAGTTCAACCCCCCCCCCCCTCCCAGCGCTGGCAATGGACACACGTATTGGTATGGCCTTATATTAATCTGATCTTTCCTTCGATGAGACACTGAGTTGCGATATCCACATATTTTCTCAGCCAATTTTTGCTATCCGAGAACAAGTTTCCAGAACCAATCTCTTCTGCTCTACCGGTATATGTTACTGCATCGACAACTGTACATGCCTTATGGCAACAACACAAGTCCATGTTTATTTATCAGCTGCAGCTTGTTCGTGTGTTTTGTAGATGCACTTGTCCATGTGTTTTGTAGCTGCAGTTGTCCAACTGTTAATCTAGCTGTTCCTGTCCATATGTTTAGTAGCCGCAGCTTGTCAATGTGTTAAATTAGTTGCACTCTTTCGTATGCTATACACGCTGTACTTGTCCATGCCATTTAGTTGATGCACTTGTACATGCATTTTCGTAGCTGCACTTGTCCATGTGCTAATGTAGCATCACTTCTCCGTGTCTGTTAGCAGTCGCACCATCCAATCTATTAAATAAGCTCAAATGCTCCGTGACTTATAGTAGCGTCACTTGTCCATACTGTATAGTTTCTGCACTTGCCCATGACATATAGTAGTTCCACTTGTCGTGTTTTTCAGTAATTCCACTTGTCATATTATTTTGTAGATACACTTGTCATGTTTTAAATTAATTCCGCCTGTAAATGTGTTATATTCACTCTACTTGAGCAAATCAAATGGTAGTTCCACTTGTCATAACTTTTCACAATAGATGAATCAACAATTCACAGACTGCAAAATGTTGACATAAAAACAAGGTTCGAGCGCAAAGGGCTGCTAGAGAGGTCAGAACAGGAGTGTACATCCATCGAGTTACAAGGACCATCAGCATCCATACTGTTCGTCTTTTTCTAAGAGAAACTGAGCACCTGTTGGTATACTCAGAGTATAGTGACGTCGATTCTTAGAAACAGAAAGATGAAGTAGTTGTACCTGGCCATGCATCGTAGCAGTTCCACTTGTCCATAGCTAGTAATAGATGTACTTGTCCATAGCTTCTTTTGTTGTATTTGTTCATAGCTCGAAGAACCTCAACTTGTCCATAACTCGAAGTAGATGTGCGTGTTCATATCTCCTGGTAGCAGTACCTGTCAATGGCTGGTAATTGATGCGCTTGTGCATAGCTTGAGGCAGATGCACTTGTTCATGGCTCGTAGTACCTGTACTTGTCCATGGCTCAGATGTGCTTTACTTATCCAATGCTCGAATTAGTTGCACTTGTCCATATCTCTTAGTTGCTGCACTTGTCTATTGGTCGTTGTAACTTTATTTGTCCACATTTCCTTGTAACTGTACTTGTCCAAGTCTCGTTGTTACTACACTTGTCCAGGTCTCGTTGTAACTGCACTTGTCAATGTCTCGTTGTAACTGCATATGTACATGTTCCGTTGAAACTGCACTTGTCAAGGTCTCGTTGAAACTACACTTGTCCATGTATCATAGTAGTTGTACTAGTTCCGCTTTCGTAGTTCACACAATACTGCATTCTCGTTACGATATAAATTGCATTACTTGAGCTACGATTACAATGAACCACTTAGTGAACAAATCATTTCCCATTCCACCTTGGGATCCAAGGTCAGACGCAGTTGATCCCCATGGGTTTGTGTTTGTTTCTTTGATGCACCATATTGTGGCCTGGCAACCTGAATATATGTTTTTTTCCCACTCACACCCATATTTATCTATGACATTCCGCCCACCGACTATCCTTCCAGTTTCTTCCTGATCAGATATTAGGAAACCGGAAGCGACTAATAAGTGCAGAAAAAAAAAATCTATTAACTGCATCTGTCCAATAGCAATCCATTGCACGTAGACCCATCTCTGACTTATGACTTCCATTTATACTTTCACGGTTTTTGTTCCCCGTTGTATTTAGCTGCCATGAGTTTTGTTATGCGTCTGGGGCCAATATCATCACAGTTCTGTAGATGGTGTCGGGTTCTCTTTTTAGGACTCGACAGATCCAATTCCAGCTTTATGAAATTACTAGATTTTGAATGTCTTCTTCATCGCTCTGCATGTAAACAGTTCTGGGACAAAACATTACAATATTATTTCGTTGATTTTCGGTGTGGTAATTCGAAAGCTGTGAGACGCTTGTTTCGTTTTTCTTTAAGATTCTTCACTAAACAGATGCTCCCACATCAGGCCACTATTGGGTCAGTTAAGGTAACAAAATAATTGGACTGCCGGTCTCGCATGTCCTTAAATGGTTATCATTGTATATTTAACTTCTCTTATATTGACTAACGTGTTTTTCATTCTTTCCACGAGATATGATCCATTGGTCTACAATTCTACGTTTCTCCTTCTTCTTCTTCTTCTTCGTACGCAGTCAGACAGTAACCATTATTTTTTCGAAAAAAGCGGCGGTCATCCTGAGGCTGTCGACACTGCCATAAAGCTTGTCTTGTGGTTCCACTGGTGATGGCCAGATCTGCTCTCTCTGATCCTCTTATGTCGGGCAGTTCTGCAGCAGATGTTCAGCGGTCATTTTACCGGTACCGCACAGGCATTCGTCGGTACTACCTATCTTCAATTTTTTGAATAGGTGGTACCTCAGTCTATTGGCCTGTGCGGAGTCTGAAGACAACGACCTGCTCTCTTCTGTTCAACTGGTAATAGGCATCGTCTTTCGTGTAACCAGTATGTTCGGTTTCCCATTTGGTCATGTATCTGGCTTTGATAAGCCGTTTTGACTCTTCGTACGTCACACTAGTATCTGTTTGTGGTAGTATTGCACCTTATTTTGCCAGTCTGTCTGCCTCCTCGTTGCCTTGGATGTTGCAATGTGATGGGACCCACTGTACCACTACCCTTTTTGGTGCGGACTGCTCTTAAATGTGCTGCTCTTAAATCATAAATCTCAGTGTTTTTCTGGCTTTTTAGCGCTGTGACTACAGCGAGAGCATCTGTAAGCAGGACTATACGGCTTTGATTTTCTTTATGTGTCAAAATTTCTTCCACTGCGCCCTCAATGCCTCTGCCTCCGCTCTGAAATTGCGTGTGTACTTACCAGTAGCGAATGACAGTGTTATTTGTCTGCCATTTGGTAGGTTCAGGAATGCTCCTGCCCCTCCGTTCTGTGTAGTGTTTGTTACAGAGCCGTCGGTGTATGCTTGGGTCCAGTCCATGCTTGGGTAGTTTTTTATATATATAGCTTAGGGTACTATCTCTCCTTTCTTTTTCAGTCTGGCAGTTTTTGTTTGCAATACCTGGTATATTTTCTACCACCTCTGGAAATATATCCTGCCTCCAGGTAGGTGTTCGTACAGTAGTGATTGGCTTTGGTGTTGTTAGTGCGTTTATGGGATCTTCGTGCATCTTAGCTTTGCCTATTTCTGCAAAGTTTCTCCGCTTTAGTTTCCCATTTCCCAAATTGTTTAGTCTCTGGTGCATTGGATGGTCAGTCAGTCTTCAGAGTTTCTTAGACTGCAGCTGGGCTCTGCAGTCTCTTATATCGGTCATGGATTGCAGTTTTGTAATATTTTCAAGTTCTACAATTTGCGTTGACTTCATGCCTCCTGTTATAACTCTCATGGCTTGGTTTTGAAGTTTGCTAACTTTATCGAAGTTCGCCTTTGCTGCTGTTGTCCATGCCGCAATGCCATACTCGAGAACTGGTCTCACTCTTCCAGTGTACAGTTTCTTTAGTATGCTTTCGTCTGTTCCCCAGCTTGTGCCAGAAAGTTTCCTCATGATTGTCATTCTTTCTCTGGCTCTCATTCGGTTTCTCTCTATCTGACTGTTCCATGTAATGCGCCGATCAAATGTGACTCCCAGAAAGTTTGGGTTGTCGTTTGGCTGCAGGCATTTGCCATTTAAACTTAATTTTGTATTTTGGGGATTCATTTGAAGCGAGAATATTGTGCATGTGGTTTCTTCCTCGTTTATTTTGACCAGCCATGAGTTCACCCACTCTTCCAGCGATGTTAGGGCCTGCTGCTTCCGATTTCTTGCTATGGTGAGATTCTTGAGGTCCACATAACCAGATCGTCTGCAAACATTGAGCTATGGACTTTTCTTGGTATATTCGCTGTAATGTCGTTTATAAACACCATGAAGCGTGTGTACTCCCTGCTCGAGTGTCACCTTTTTGCTAATCTGCCCTTGTACTTGGACTCTGGCCGTCCTGTTTTTGAGGTAGTGGTTGATCCACTTGTAAATTTTCCATAAAACGTCACTTCATCTTAGCTTGACTCTAAGTCCATCTTTCCAGACTTTGTCAAAGGCCTTTTTTCAGGTCCACCCAAACCGCTGCTTTGTGTTACTGTGCCTGGTAGGCATGTTCTAATTCCTGGGCTATGAGGATGACCTGGTCCTCAGTGGATCTGTGCTGCCTAAAGCCGGCTTGATGTGGAATAAGGATTCGTTTTTCTTCCAGATGCCACATCAGTGTGGTATTTATCATATGTTCCATCACTTTGCCGATACTGTTCAATAGGCTGATAGGCCTGTATCCATCTGGATCTATTTTGTCCTTTCCTTTTTTTGGTACTGGTACAAGTACTGCGTCTTTCCATGCCTGGGAAACACTTCCCCTTTTCCAGCTTTGGTTCAGGACCGATAGCAGTTTCCTCTTCGCTGTTTGGCTCTGCCCCATCAGCATTTCGTGTGTTATTTCGTCTTTTCTGAGAGATTCCCTTTTCTTTAATGTTCTCATGGCCTCTTCCATTTCGCTCATTGTTAATTTGGCCATCATGTGCTCTTCAGGTGCCGTATTGATGTTGTCGTGCCCCTTTAGCTCTTCACTAGTGTCGTTATGCCTATCTGCAGGGACCTCGATGCAGTTTGCTCTGGCATAGTGATCGACAAAAGCGTTTGCAGCTTTTTCAGCCAGTGAACAACTTTTCGCCCTGCTTGATGGTAATTCATTTTTCTGAAGGGGTTTCGTCATTCATGGCTCTGACTAGCTTCCATAGCTTGTTCCCTTCTTTGTCCAGGTTTAGGCTATCCGTTTGGTTTATCCAGCTCTCTCTTATTGTTTGCTTGAGAGTGTATTTGTATTTCGCCGTGGCGGCTTTGAGGGTGATATTTGCCTCCATAGATTGTTCTCGCTTTGCCCTGTACCTAGCATTTGTTACTGTATCTTCCGCTTTTTGCAACTCATCATTCCAATAGGGCTTATAGTTTTTCCAAGCTCCTCTTGGGATGGTTTCAGTGGCGGTTTGCATTATTGCTTTGATTAGGCTTTCCACCATGGGCTTCATTTTGCTGTTTCGTGTGTTGATGGTTTCACACAGCCCATCTGTCAGGATTGCAAATCTGTCCCAGTCGGCTCGTTTGTAGTTCCAACGTGGGAGCGTTTTGTTTCCTGTGGGCCTACTTCTATATCAATGTCTAGCCTGATCGGCCTGTGGTCGCTACCTGCCAGTTGGTTTAGCACCTGTCGGTCTATTTTATGATGTATGTCCTGTGTGGAGAAGGCCAAATCTGGAGTCGAGGTGGTACGCCATCTTCTGGAATAGAAACTAGGGCTATCCTCCGGCCTATTGATTAAGGAGAGATTTGTATATATCTCCCAATCTTCCACTTCGTCATCTCTGCTGTCTGTGTCAGAATATCCCCCTCTCTCCGAGTGGCTGTTGAAATCACCAACTACTATGCAGTTGGAGTCTTTGACTTCCATACTCGAGAGCGATAGGTCTTTATTTGGTGGCCCGTTCAGATTGAAAATGCGGAGCTTCGTCTCTTGAGCCATTATGTCAACTCCTACAATTTCTACTTATCTGGTGTGATTGACAGGTACCGCGCTACTCGGCATGCAGTTTC
Source organism: Ariolimax columbianus (assembly GCA_036924085.1). Classification (NCBI taxonomy): domain Eukaryota; kingdom Metazoa; phylum Mollusca; class Gastropoda; order Stylommatophora; family Arionidae; genus Ariolimax; species Ariolimax columbianus. The sequence continues at coordinate 5,726,693 of JAVGWX010000004.1, read as the reverse complement.
TGGTCAGTATCAGGACCCCTCCTTTGTGACCTTCTCTATCGAGACGGATGGCCTGGTATCCTCTGATTGAGAATTAATGATTTTTGTTGAGGTGCGTTTCCTGGATACATGCCACGTCAATCTTACCTTCATGCAGGTAATGAGTTAGGGAACGGTTTTTGTTAATGACTCCCTCCGCATTCCACTGTAGTATTTTGATATTCTTTAGTTTTTGGTCAATGAAAATTGCCCCATAGCCATGTGCCTTGACTCCACAACACATGGGTGGGTGACCACCAGTAGTAAAGGGTGGGCCCCTTCGAGGCGTGAGGCCCGGCACTCTCGCTGCCTGTCAGGACTCCGCTGGATGAGCGCCATACGTTTTTTTTGGTCGGCTGTACTGTCATCATGCTGCGATTTACGTTGCATTGTTTTGTTAGGCTTGTGGCCCCGTGCATCCGATTTTAACAGGCGTTTCTGTAGGGATGCCCTCATTAGCCTTTGGCTGTCCCCAGTCTATCTGCAAGGCAGCATTTGTTTGTTATTAGAGTTGTCTCTTTTATGAAAGTTGTCTTACAAGACTGACGAGTCTTCACTACTCGTGTCTATATGATGCGGTAATGATATATGAGATGTGATATATGATATATGATATGGACTATGTACTTGTTTGTACTAACCCGGAAGAGAGGCAGTCCAGTGTGTCTGTATCCCAGGATTCTCACGTCCTTCCAGAAACGTATAATGTGCATGTGGGCACCTCTTTGCTCCCTTTATTTTTTCGGCACATCTTCAGTGATGGTACGCCTAGCAATCCCCGCCACCTAAGATGTTGACACAGTAGGGCAGATGTGCAATGTCCGCTAGTCTGCATCTTTTCTGCGTCCATTGGTATGGCTGATAGCATACAGGCAGAAGTGCATTTAACCAGGGGGCAAACCTGGTAATGTCACGGAGATGTTGTTCGCCTAGTGTGCGGACAGATCTCATGGTCATTAGTTGAGTCTTGACAGTTCACAGTGAGGTGGCTGCTCTACTGTTTTTGACACCCCGATCAAGAACTAAGTCGGATGTTGGTGGTTTCTCACCCCATCGCCGTATAAAGTGAATATCAAGCAGCTGTCCGCCCGCTTTGATCGGCGAACGGCAGAGTCCTCTTTCTGCGGCTCTACCGGATTGGACTGGAGCACGAGCCCCAGGTCCCGAACATGTAGAGGCCGCCCATTGCAGTGGTGCTGAGATTTTAGGCGGAATTCTGGCTTAAAGGCGTTCGGCCGTAATCCCTCACATGGTAGCCTCGCTCCATTGGCTTATGAGCCTGGTACGTGAACCAAAGTGTTTGCGGCTCCTCTCGAATTGAGCTGGATTTCCGAAACAACGCTTTGTCATTAGTAGGGTAAACTGACCTGTCTTTATATGGTCTATTTCCAGCACCCATTCACTATTTGGCCAGACGAATTAATTGATGGCTTTTGTTTGTCAATGACCAGGTATTTGAAATCTGCGCTTTCTGTGAAGCTAAACACGATTTCCGCGTTCTTTCATTAGAATGTTGAAGAGCTGACTTATCGTTCGTGAGTCTAATACCAGCACACGTTCATTATTAGACCCAACGGTAGTGCTCTTGATTTGTCAGTCGTTTTACAGTATTGGCGTGTTCAGTAAATTTAAGCCGCAGGTTCCACTCCTGGTCGTGCCCTTCCGTCAAATCCTTCAGCAAACACTAGATGCGAGACAATCAAGTTACCGAGGGGATAGCCCCATATTTTCGATGGTCTAATTCCAGTACCCGTTCCATATTAGACCCAATGAAATTGCTTTCGGCATGTCAATCATTTTAGTGTTTGGCCGTGTTGAGTCAAATTAAGCCGCAGGCTCCACCCCTGATGGTGCCCTTCCGTCAATTCCTTTAAGTTTCAGCTTTGCAACCATACTTCTCTCGGAACCCAAACACTTTGGTTTCCCGGAAGCTGCCCGCAGAGTCATCGAAGCAACTCCTGCGGATCGCTAGTCGGCATCGTTTATAGTCAGAACTACGACGGTATCGGATCGTTATCGCGCCTCTGACTTTCGTTCTTTATTAATGAAAACATTTATGACAGATGCTTTCGAGTAGCTCGTCTTGCGGCGATCCAAGAATTTCACCTCTAACGCCGCAATACGAATGCCCCCGTTTGTCCCTGTTAATCATTACCTCCAGTTCCGAAAACCAACAAAATAGAACCGAGGTTCTATTCCAATTTTCCATGCACCATTATGCAGGCAGCCGAGGCCTGCTTTGAACACTCTCATTTTTTCAAAGTAAACGCACCTGACACCGAGGACGCTCAGCAAAGAGCACCCGTGGGAGAGAGCCGGCAGACGGTAGGACAGGAGACAACGGGCGCGATGAACCGGCGCGAGCCGTACGGCTTTTTAACTGCAACAACTTTAATGTACGCTATTGGAGCTGGAATTACCGCGGCTGCTGGCACCAGAATTGCCCTCCAATAGATCCTCGTTAAAGGGTTTAAAGTGTACTCATTCCAATTACGGGACCTCGAAAGAGTCCCGTATTGTTATTTTTCGTCACTACCTCCCCGTGCCGGGAGTGGGTAAGTTGCGCACCTGCTGCCTTCCTTGGATGTGGTAGCAGTTTCTCATGCTCACTCTCCGGAATCGAACCCTGATTCCCCGTTACCCGTTACAAACATGGTATTCATGTCACGTACCATCGACATTTGATAAGGCAGACATTTGAAAGATGCGTCGCCTGCACATGAGTCCATGCGATCAGCACAAAGTTATCCAGAGTCACCAGTGGGGACGCCGCAACCCCGCGAAGGGAAACGACGATTGTTTTTGAACTAATTAAAGCGCTCTTTCCGTGAGAGTCAAAGCTTGGTAAGCATGTATTAGCTCTAGAATTGCCACAGTTATCCAAGTAAAATCGTGTCATCTAAGGAATCTCGACTGATTTAATGAGCCATTCGCGGTTTCACCGTGAGACAGTGTGAACTTAGACATGCATGGCGTAATCTTTGAGACAAGCATATGACTACTGGCAGGATCAAACAGATAATTGTCGGAGACGTACGTAGCGCACACACTGGTCGGCGGAGGACGGCTGTGTAAAAAGCTTCACTGGGACGGCCGCAGGGACCGACTGACGGAACGGACGGACGGTTGTTCCACCCATCCTTCACTCCGTCGACCTAGTACCGCCTGACAGGGGCCCCTACACGCACCAGACCGGGCTCGCTCGAGGAGGGATGGCAGCGCTCTGTGCAGAACTGATCCCAACGACCTCGGCGATGAATTTCACTGGGACTAGATACAATTTGGCCTGCCGGCCTGCCCTTCTCCCGAGGGTTTGTCCTCGGGAGAACACAGGTCCTTGAGGCACGATTCCTGCTTTCCATTTGCCGGTCACAAGCTCTTTGCGAGAGTCTGACCACCAGCGAGACGAACTGTCGAGCTCTGCTATAAGCCTTAGACAAATCACCACGGACTGACAAAGTTTCTCGATACGGACCAGAGCAGCGCATCTCGGTGGAGGAGACGCTAAAAAAAACGAATCCCGAAAGCTCAACGGGGAAAGGCGGGGAAGCGTTTTCCGCAAGCCCATGCTATCGCTCCGCCTGGCGGAACTGATATCGCTTTACGAACACTGGTTGAAATTGAATCGCGGCGGCGAGACAACTACCCTACGTTTCAAATACCCATCATGGGTTTTATGTTTTCTTTATTGTCCTCATGCATCAGCCTAACACTCTTTCTTTCACGGAAACCAACTCAACAAATATTAACAAACGACACTTGACTTGACATCATCACCATCATCATCAGGTGTCCTGCTGGTTGCGTTGGCGATCAAGAATATCCATCCACTTCTATCACGTGTGTTGTTTACTAGCTCTGTCGTTGATTGTCGTCGATGCCATTCTTTCAGGCTGTCCGACATCTTCTGTTCCGGACTTACTGTCACTCAGGCTGTCCAACATCTTCTCTCCCGGCCTTTCTCTGACTCATGGCCCTGTTTTCTCCCGTCGTCAGGACGTGATCCAAACCACTTCTGCTCATAACCTGTCTGAAAAAGATGACTGCCTTGTTCTGATCCCTGCAATACATTGTCTTTGTATTTGTGTCTCTTCTGGTGTTGTATCATTAGTTTCTTAGGCAGTCCATGTGATCCACAGCCTTCTTTTGTAAAACCACCCTTTTACACATATAAAAACGGGACGGAGAAGGCTATGTTCTGTCTCCCGACCTGTTCTCTCTTTACATATAATTCATCTTGAGAGGCATACCGACAATGCCTGGAATGTCAATTAGCGGACAGAGCATTAACAATATGCGATAGGATGATGGTAGTTAATTGATAGCTGCGATTGAAACCCAATTGCCGGAAATGCAGCAAATTTTAGACCAGAACAGTGTAAACAAAGGCTTCAATTTAAATAAATATAAATCCGAGCTGATGGTTGTGACGAAGAAACGGCTCTCCAAAAAGGTGCGTCAACACGTTTACATACCGGGACACACACATACCATCAGTTAGGAGATGCAATTAATAAAAGAACATGCAGAATAGCCCAATCAAAGTCGGTTTTCCAGACCATGATGTAGATAGTTTCCAACTAAAATGATGCAAGTGGAATTGAGAAAGAGCGTCTTTATCTAAATGGAACCATGTACCGATTTGACAACACAGATTTTTTATCAAATGATCACAACAATACTGAAGTCAATAGTTCAACAATGTTCAACATCTTTCGTGTCTGAATTTTGAATTAACGCGTTAAAACTATAAAATCACGAGTCTCGAGTTTTACGTGATTATGTAGGACACCTCACGTAGCCTTGCAACAACAGCACACGCAGCCCGCAACCATTAGGTTCTCCGATACCTCACGTAGCCTTGCATTAATAGCACAAGCAATCCTCAACCATTTGGTTCTTTGACACCTCACGTAGCATTGCATTAATAGCACAAGCAACCCGCAACCATTTGGTTCTCCGGCACCTCACGAAGCCTTGCAACAACAGCACAAGCAGCCAGCAACCATGTGATTCTCCGATACCTCACGTAGCCTTACATCGACATCACAAGCAACCTGCAACCATTTGGTTCTCCCACACGTCACGTAGCCTTGCATCAATAGCACAAGCAATCCGCAACCATTTGGTTCTTTGACACATCACGTAGCCTTGCATCAATAGCACAAGCAACCCGCAACCATTCGGATTTACACACGTTCTAATGGTTGGCTGTCAAACCGTATAACGCATTTATTTGACAAACATTCGATCACCGTGTACAGGAGCGGAGCCGTTTTTGTAGAGGATATGGAAACATGCTGGAAAGGATAAAACACTGATGTTGGGATTCCACTATTACAATTATGAGGAAAAGTTCAGAAAAACAGGTTTACAATGTCTAGCAAAGAGAAGAATTCGAGTTTACATTATATCAGTTTAAAAGATAAAGGAATGGAAAAACTAAACTATAAAAAGTTAATTTTTTTTCTCTAAATACAACCACCTACACCAAATGAGGAAATAGTTTCAAATTTACAAATAAAAAGGACCATATTAGATATGCATACAAAACTGCGTTATTCAGAGAGTGGTGAATGCTTTGAATGCATGTTTATATGCAGTAGTGGAGGCAGGGACAATTACTGCATTTACGAATAGATTGGATGCGCTTAACTATTAAAGCAAGAAACTATACAATAAACTGATTGCACATGGACTCTGCGGGGTCTTCTTAACCAGTATTAAGACATTAAGTTAAGTTTAGTATATTTTAATATGTATTGTTGGGGGTTGATGACAGGATTAGTCAACCGTATCAGCATTTTCATGGTTGTGCCCGATTTATTTATATGTTCTACAATGAATACATTACAATATTCGGGCACAATAGTCACCACGAATTAGTATCAACATCAAACACACATGTGCTAGATATAATTTAAGCGAGACTGTTTGGCACATTCAAAGAAATTCCTTAAACACATTATATTAACTGGTAAAACAAATGTAGTGCACATTCAATAAGAAAGTGATATTCTCTTAGCTTGGCCACAATCGGAGAAACGTTGGACTAAATATTGACTTTCTACATATACACAGTGCAACATAAACGGAGGGAGGCAAAGGAATTATTAAAAGGTAAACATGGATGTAGCAGTAACACCTTTCTCCAATGTAAGAAGTAACAACGCATCTTATTGGTGATATGGTAGAAATAATCAAGAACACATATTTCTCGATAGCTCACTAGAACCACGCATCGTTTCATGACTTCCGGCTGTTCAAGATGGTGGTGGATCTGAATTGACAGTACATATATATATATATCGTTTCAGATAAGTATTAGTGTTGAGAATTAATTTGTGTAATATTAACGTAATTATAATTGTAGTTTACTGAAGCATACGTATTTTCAAATATAGTGGCCTTGTTATAACATAATTAAATAGCGTGGTATAGTGAGCGGAAGTAACACTCAAGTAACAGTACATTAAGTAGATACCTAGTCGTTAGCGATACGTTGTCGTAAGGTAAATACCAGCGACATTTATTTTTTTATCGTTGCTTTAAGAACTATACATTGTACTAGGTAAATAGTATAACTTATTCGATAACGGAAAAATAAATAGCCTAATTAGTATGGCCACTAAGACGAGACGAAATGCTACGAAGTCGAGTTGGATTGCATGATTTGTATGGCGGATATGTTAATATTACTAGTGTAGAGATAGAACCAACGGTGGAAAATGAAGGAAAGGTGATATGTATGATATATAGATTCAATAAGAGGAAGACACAAATGGAGTGCGATATATATATACAAATAAGAAGAGATTGGTGGATAAAGAAAAGATGCAGATGAAAATAAAAGGGAAACAAGTGACAATTGAGGACAATTTAAAGAAGCTGATGTCAAGGTGTAGTAAAGGAAGTAAGGGTGATTTTAGTGAGGAAACAGTTGACAGATCAGAGAGCTTTGGAGAGAAGTATGCACCTCAAGGAAGTAAGGGTGATTTTAGTGAGGAAACAGTTCACAGATCAGAGAGCTTTGGAGAGAAGTATGCACCTCAAGGAAGTAAGGGTGATTTTAGTGAGGAAACAGTTGACAGATCAGAGAGCTTTGGAGAGAAGTATGCACCTCAAGGAAGTAAGGGTGATTTTAGTGAGGAAACAGTTCACAGATCAGAGAGCTTTGGAGAGAAGTGTGCACCTATAGGTGAGGGTTCATTATTGGTAGTAGGAGATTCAATGGTGAGGGAGATTGACAGACATTTGTCTAAACAACACAAAATGTGTGAAAGAATGTATATTGGAGAACAAACAATAGAGGACATATATGAGAGAATAAACAGGATAGATAACAAAGGAAACAGTCATGTTGTGCTAATGGTAGGAACACATAATGTAAAGAGAGATGGTACATACATAAATATGGATAAATATAAGTCTTATAGAAGCACTAACGGAAAAAAACGTTTAGGAAGGTCACAATGATAAGCATTTTAGAAAGATCGTATGGGCCAGACCCTCTAGATAGCAAGATAATAGGTATCGACCTTAGGTTACAGATGATGTGTGCGGACATGGGAATGACATTTATTGATGTGAAAGTAGACACAAGTAAAATGCTAGACAGGATAAGTTTACATCTATATGAGATAGGACAGCATGTTGTAGCAAAGTATATGTTTAATCATTGGAGTTAGAAATTGTAACTAGTAAGACCTATGGAGTATGAGACTAAAGATAGGTCTACAATAGGGTGCTATAGAGGATGTAGTCAAAGGGGAGAGTTGGGGTCAGGGAGGTTTCAAATAAGTAGTGGAAAAACAAACACTAAAATGATAAAGTGAAAGCATAAGGTAGAATAACAACAAAATTAGAAACTCAATTGTGTTTATGCAAATGCGAGATGCATATTAAATAAAAGAGAAGAATTGAAACTGTATGTAGAAAAAGAGAAACCAGATATAATAGGGTTAACATAATCATGGACATATGAGGATATTGAAATAATGAACTTGGAATAGAGGGATATGCACTGTTAAGGTAAGATAGGGTAGTTAAAGACAGGACTAAGGGAGGTGGCTTTTTATTATACTATATAAATTATGTTAAAATAACGATCAAAGATGATTTTTCATGTGGTAACACAAATGAAAGTGTATTGAGAGAAATATAATGTGCGGTTGAAAAAAAAAGTGATTGGAGTGTGCTAAATTCAAAGAAAGGAAGATGAGGAGCTGATTAGTAGCACATAGGGAAATACAGGGACATTATTATTAATGAGGGATTTCAACTTTTCAGAAATATAAATTGGGATATAGCAGAAGCACCTGTCAAGTCAAAACTTGTATTAAGTGCATAACTGAAAATTGTTAATTCAACATGCAGAAGCAGCCACCAGAGGTAAAAACACACTCGACCTAGTAGTTACTACAAAAGAAAATATGATTGAAAATGTTACCGATGGTGAACCTGTTTGGCTCAAGTGACCATCAAATCATCCGTTGGGATTTTATTGAAGGGACAAAAGAAAACAGAAACACGCGAACATACGACTACTCTAAGGCAGATGTTAAGAGGAAAAAGGAAGCAATGAACCACATAATCTGGAAAGATATTGTTGGAGCAACGTATGATGAACAGGAGTGGGAGAGTTTTAAAACAGTTCTAGAGACACTAAAACAGGAATGTTTTCCATGCAGGGAGGTAGACCGCAAGCGTAAAAATGGGGAAATTTAAATTTCTAGTTTAATGTAGAAGAGCTAAAAAACAGCATGGAAAAAATAAAGGCAGGTAAATCAGAAGAAACATATTTTAAATATTTGGGCAAGCAAAACATATCCCAGGAAGCGAATAAAACATAGAAAATAGACTTCGAAAAACAAACTTGCTCAGAGGATCAAGACTGATAGTAAAAGCGTCTTCTCTTATGTTAGAAATAAACAAAGAATGAAAGACACAGTAGGCCCTCTCATAGACAGTGCAGGGAGAATAATAAGTGAGAATAGGGATACAACTAATCTATTCAATCAGTACTTTGGCACATTCTACACAACATATAACTCATTCAAGATCCCAGAGCCTATATATATATTTGAAAGAGACATTAATAAACCGTTATTAAGATCAATCTGTATTACAGAGGAAAATGGTTTTACAAAATCGGAGGAGTTCAAAGTGGATACATTTCCTGGTCAAGATGGTATTCATCCAAAATTGATGTTTGCAATTAGAGAGCAACTAGCAAAACCATTGGCTATATTATGTTCTCAATCACTTACAACAGAGATTGTTCCACGGGATTGGAAAGATGCAGGAGTATTCCCCTTATTAAAAAGAATAAAAAAATGAGATCCAGCGAATTATAGATCGGTGTAAATTTATAGAGTCAATAATTAAAGAACCCATTGTAATGCAGTGAGACAATTGTAATGTAATTATAAATAGTCAGCATGGGTTTACTAGAAGGCGATCATGCTTAACACATCTATTAGAATTCATGAATGTTACCACAATGATAAATAAAAGGAAGCCAGTGGACGTTATTTATCTATATTTTGATATACTACTTCATAAAAGTTATTTCGAAAGATACATTCACATGGAATACGTGGGGAAGTTGCCAAATGGATTGAAAATTGGTTAACGGGGAAAAGGCAGTGGATGGGCATAAATAGTGATTAGTCTGAGTGGCGTAAATGGAAAGTTGGAGTGCCACAGGGCTCGGTTTTGAGACTATATTTGTTTTTTTAATATATATACATGATTTGGACATTGATATGGGATACATAATTGAAACATTTGCTGACACAAAACAATGCAGCAGTGTCTCTGCTAAAGCAGAAGTATATATGGAGGTAGGATTTAGATAAAATTCCAGCTGGCAAATGTAGTTTAATGTATAAAAATGTTCAGTCATCTACATGTGTAGGTCCAATATGGAACATAAATACATAATGGGAGAGAACAATATTATAAAGATAGATACACAAAAATAACCTAGGGACTATAATAGATCATACAGGTAAGGTGAGTGAGCAAATACAGGTAGCAGTGAAAAAGGCAAATGAAATGTCAGGTATGATAACAATAAATATTAATATTAGGAGAAATAAAGTGATAGTCAAACTGTATAACGCATTAGTTAGATCTAGTTTGGAGTACCGTGTACATGTGTGGAGTTCTTATTAAAGAGGTGATATAAACATGCTGGAAAGAATTGTTTTTATAACAGCGACAAAGCTGATAGTAAGGTTCCAGAATTGCAGTAATAAGTATACCGGTCTATAGTGTCTAGATGAGAGAAGAATTCGGTGTGACTCAATACAGGTTGATAAGATGATCAGAGGAATGGATAATTTAGACTATAACAAGTTTTTGTTTAAAATACTGCCACTCGCAATAGCCAGAGTGCATAGCTACAAGTTGACTAAACAGCAGTCCAGTTCAGATATTAGTAAATATTTTTAGTCAGAGCGTTGTGAATGCTTGGAATGCATTGCTATGGGAGGAAGTGGACGCAGGGACAGTTAATACATTTAAGAATACATTGGAAGCGCATAGCTTTTAATGCAAGGTGATGCAAATGATACTGGTTATATACATACTATGCCGGGTCTTCTAAACCAGTATAAATACGTGAAGTTAAGTTATGACAACACTGTTTTTGAAATGGTAGAGATAAACAAGGACACACGTTTCTCGACAGTTCACTAGAACCACTCATCGCTTCAGGACAACACAGTTGGTGAACATCACCCAGTGTGAGTTTATCAGGACGGTTCTGATGGTAGTTCTGACGGTAGCTCTGACAGAGCCACTGGACCTTCATCAGACGATGCGGTGCATGTCTGTGTATAGTTTCAGTTGCTGCTCGCTAATTCGTTAATGGGATCAATCATAAAAAGCACTCTGACCTATCTGCTGCACCTTCGCTTCTAAGTGCATGCAGTTCGGAGACTGTATTGATTTATAATATATACATGTTACTACAGGCAGCTGTTAGGTGACTTAAGCATTTCCTACTTCCTCAAATCGAATTTTAACTCTGGAAAACGGATCTGATTTTCAACATCGGCATTGCATGGACCAGCACGTGCTATGTACAGTATATCTACTTCTGCTTATGACATTCACGCGGACTAAAAGTCTGACTCGCAATTGTTAATATGAATGTTTACAATGAGATTAAGTGTTTCTGATGTGTTATTGTTATTGAATTGGCATGTGATCAGCTAAGTACAACACGACAACTAGTAAATGATACCTCTACATAAAGGACCAGTATGTTGACCCGTGCAAGAATCACATCTGCCATCCACTATTTCACATGTCTGCTCACAATACGGTGAGCACCGAGATGCGCATTTGTCTCCGTATAAGCCAGGCACGCATTCTAAAATTCATCAATGCAATATACGTTATAGCAACAACACAGTTATACATATATGTCTCTACATACATTTGGTCTAGCTAACAGAGCGTCTTATATCAAACAAGATGAGACGAGATTGATCTGGGCACCATTAATATTTATATATATATGAATGTGTGTGTATGCAAGTGGGTGTATGTGTGTGTGCATATATATATATGCGATGTGGATAGACGTAAATTGATATAGTGACATAAATATATATATATATATATCGATAGATAGAGAGTAAATCAATAGTAAAATAGTTTTATTACTCGTTTTATATTTCTCTCTTTTTCTAATACTATTCCTAAATACACTCATCATTGTCGGTGTTTCTGCAGACCTCCTTTGCAAGTAAATTCCCACCCACGAGTGTCAGTCACTGCCACAGATCGTACAACCTTACTGACGAGGCTGACTTGCGGGGAACCCCAATCTGTTCACTCGGTCTTCTGTTCTGTGCAGCCAGACGATCTCTGAAGCGTAAGGAGCCGTTATCTCCCCTTCCAATAGACTGTCTCTAAACAGCTCGATACTGAGATATCGTTTACCAGCTTTTTGTGAAAGAAAGTCGCAGGCGTGCGTGTCCCTCGTGCATGCGTCAGTGATTCGAAGTGTGGAATAGACGATACCTCTAGCTCCATTGGCCAGCTATCCGTAGAGGATATCATTTGGCAGCCTTCAATCTTCCATGCGGCAAACATGCCCCAGGGATCAAATGCATAGTTGACTGTTACACGCTGTGCGTGTTTGCTAGCTGTAAATTACCAGTATGTTGCAATCGCTCTTTCCACCCAATCATCAATATACGTGTAGGCATCTCATATAAAAAATGCTTAGCGGCCAGTCCTGCCTAGCGTAGGTGCTCCAAGTCTTGGTTCCATACATGACAGTGACAAAAAAGCAGGTATGATAGACCAAAACATCGTTGTAGGGAAACATCGTATTGTTCTAACAGTCATTTGCGGCTGTGTACCATTGGATTGCATCTGCGTTGCTGCTCAGCTAGGCATCCTGCATTGTCATGTTCTAGTTACGTTCAATCCTACGAATAATGGTAAAGGCGGATTTTTTTATTTTTTTTTTGAACGAGCTATATCGCCCTAATAAACAATGTTTTTCATTCAGCAAATTATTACATCTTACTGTTGTCATCAAAACAGCCTTGGTTTCTGATCAATGACCGAAATAATTAAACGCCTTAGAGCCCTGGAAAAGGTGTCCGCATATGACTCACTATACAGTTTGGAGTTGTTAAGTCTCTTTTTCGATCGTGAATACGTCACATGGTCTCTATGTGGAGGTTAAACGTTGACAAGCTGAGTTTGTGATTTGTTCAACACTCGGATCAAGCCATAGCCCTTGTCACTCGCAGGTCGCATATGTCCCTCTTTCTGGTGAGGACAATATGATGCCACTGCTTAGAGCTGGGATTCATCCACGACTTCTTGTTACCAGTGGACAGTCGAGACATGGTGTCGGTAATGCAAAGGTAATGGGTGGCATAGAGGCCCGGTAGTAGCAGCCTATTGCTGTTGGCCTTGCTCGAGCCATGTACCCTAATCGCACCATCTAAGGACTGATCATTGACCCTTACATTACAATCAATACGGATAACAACAATGTCAGACTTCAGAACTTAAACCATCATCATGTAGGATGGCCTTTGTAGAACGTCGCTCCCATCACAGTCTGTCTGAGAGAAACTTGTTCCCTTGCCAAAACACCAGCTTCCGCCACTGTCATACTCAGGCATTACTGGATATCTTGGTGCCATCGTCTTCTTGGTCTACCCCTTCCTCTTTTGCCTGGCACCATACCTTCCATCACCGTTCTCTCAAGACCATTGTGTCTCTTGATGTGACCAAAGTATTTGCATTTTCTAGACAAAATGGAATTAATAAAACAGTTCTCCTCTATGCTCAACTCTTGCCGAATGTCTACATTTTTTCTTTTCTCTGTCAAGGGTATTCTGAAGATCTTTCTGTAACATTTTGACTCGAAGGATTCGATTCTTTGTCTAGAAGTTTTGGTAATCGTCCATTCTTCAAAACCATAAGCTGCCACAGAAAAAACACAGGCTCTCAAGACTGTTACTTTTATCGTTTTGTTGGTGCCCTGCCATAATTTCTTCAGGCTGTTCAGTCTATGCATTGCCATAACTAGTGTTCTTCTGATTTCTTTCGAGCAGTCACCATTTTTGTCAAAACTGGAGCCCCGATATTCAAAATGTGTGACTTGATTTATTTCCTCACCACACACTCTAAATGTATGCTGACATTGTTTTTTATCGGTGGTCATTATCTTTGTTTTTTTTATGTTTATGAACAGATTTTGATCTTCACTTTGTATATTAACGGCTGAAATTAGCTCCTCTAGCCCTTCTGCACTGTTTGATAGTATCACTGTCATCTGCGTATCGTAACTTTGGAATATATTCCCCCCTAATCGTAAATGGGTCAAAACATTCAATGTTCTCATCTTCTCGAACATTTCTCATTGTACATTCCGCATATATGCTGTACAGATACGGTGAGATGATTCATCCCTGTCGGACTCCCTTTTGTACTGCAAACCAATCTGATGTTTGGCCAGATACTCGGACAGCGATTTGTTGATTGTGGTATACTGTTTCATGTTTTTTTTTTGTTTTTTTTTTGCGTTGCCTTATTTATCTATTCCCCAAGGCGCGCGTGCGTTACACTGTGGTTTTTATTTTGCGCCTGTCGGCCCAGTGCATCCGAATTCAGCATGCATTTTATGTAATGGTCTGCTTCCTCCTGCATTTTCTAAGGGTTTGCTTCCCCGGGGTAACGGCCGGTGCTGTGATGGGGATCGAACCCAACACCTTCTGGTTGTGAGCCTTGCCACTTAACCACTAGGCCACGCCGTCCCCTCTAATGTTTCATTGAGATGGCCTATATGCAAAGGAAACCCCATTTCCTTCATGATTCTCCACATATTTTGATGTTTTATCGTGTCGAAGGCCTTAGTATAATCAATGAAACATGTGTAAAGGTATACATTAAACTCTCTACATTTTTTATAGATATTCCTTAAATTGAATATGTGGTCCCGGGTCCCCCTGTCTTTCTTAAAACCTGCATGGAATACGTGAATGTCAGATTCAAACCTTTTCTCTATTCTTCCTAATAGGATTCTCAAGAGTATCTTGCTAGCGTGGCTGAGCAGCGCAATAGTTCGGTAGTTCGTGCACAGTTTCAGGTTGCCTTTTTTGGCAACTTACACCATGACGGAGTTTAGCTCCTCATATAATTTATCATTGATATTCTCAAGGTAAATCATTATTAGAGCACATGCATTGATCACTGTAACACTCGTTCTGTGTCCCAGTTGGAATTGGCCAGCCGTTAGATGATCAGTGACAGTCTATGGTCACCGAACAACCGCTCTGATTAAATAAGACATGAAGGCGAAACCGATACCAGTCTTCCGTTTTTCTGTTCTGTCACTCCGCGTGCAATAGGTAAGAGCCTCCATTATGTATCAATCACACTGTGAATTTTACACAACTATTTCAATCTGTGACTTTCGCTTGAATAGATTTAAGTGAGGAAAGGTTTGCGTTGTCTTAAGCCTCATTCTCTGTTCCTTAGAGGTCCTGTCCTAATGTCAAGACGTCTGGAGGTATCACATAATGCAACAATTACCTCTACCGTGTTATTGGTAATTTGTTCTCTCGTGTATAATTGTTTTCTCCTTTCTAATTTTTCTCTCACGTCTAGCTCATATCTCCTGTGCAGCTGTTCTCTGCTACTTATTAGCTGATCTCTCATGTCTATATGATGTCTCTTAAATCTTTCTAGTTGTTCTCTCCTACTTATGTCTAGTTATTTTCTCATGGCTAGTTGTTCTCTCATGTCTATTAAGTTTATCATACTTATCATCTCTTATGTGTAGATGTTCTTTCCTACTTATGGATAGTTCTTCTATATTGTCTAGTTGTTCGTTCTCTCCTGTCTAGTTGTTCTCTCCTACTTGTGTCAGGTTGTTCTCTAATTTATAGTTATTATCTCCATTATAGTTGTTCTCTCTTCTTCTTATGCCTCGTTTTTCTCTCCTGTCTAGCTGTTCTCTCCTGTCTAGTTATTCTCTCCGGTTTAGTTGTTCTTTGCTGTCTAGTTGTTCGCTCCTGTCTAGTTCTTCTCTCCAAGTGTTTTCTCTGGTCTAGTCAATCTCTTCTGTCTAGTCGATCTCTTCTCTCTATGTGTTCTCTCATTTTAGTTGTTCTTACCTACTTATGTCTGGCTGTTCTCTTATTTCTATGTGTTCTCTACTGTCTAGTTAATATCTCCTACTTAAGTTTGGTTGTTCTGGTCTATCTAGTTTTTCTCTTCTACTATGTTTAGTTATTCTCTCCTGTCTAGCATTTCTCTCTTGTCTAGATGTTCTCCCCTGACTAGCTGTTCTGTGCTGTCTAGCTGACCACCTACTCTTATCTAGTTTTTAAATGGGCGTTTTGTCAAGCTGTTCTCTCCCGTTTAGCTGTTCTCTCCCGTCTAGCTATTTCCTGTCTAGTTGATCTATAATGTCTATCTCGTCTCTCATGTCCATATGTTCTTTCGTCGTTCTATCTAGCTGCTCTCTCCCGTCTAGCTGTTCTCTAGTATCTAGCCGATCGATAGTTTGTCCATCACAAGTGATGAAGACCGCTCTCTTTGTTCAGCAGTGTGGACAGTCGTATCTCTTGCTGTGTCCGCTGAAATGGGTGACTTGGGCGGAGATTTGGATTAAAGTGAAGAAGAAACTGCGCCTTTTGTCAACCTCACTCACAGAGCCTAAGCTACCTTTAGCCAGTGTCAAGACATTCATCGAGACGATTGGAGATAGCATAGGATGCAGATTTTGCCTCAGGGTTACCAGCGAAGCCTTTCCGTAAACATGTAACTTGCAGGGTAGAAAGGTGGGAAGGTATCTAACGCATTGTGTCGTGCCTTTTCGATAACCACAAGAGGACGTATGGACAACACTCAGTGTGTGAGTGAGTCTGGCATCTCTCCCCAGCTGTATTCAGTTCATCATAGTAACATCTAAAATTCCCACACGCCATATTCGTGAAGGTGAACTAACCCGTGAGATACGACACAGGTATAACTAGTTAAAGCGTAGCGCCATTCAGCCGGCGTCCAGACCAGGATAAACGGATGAAAGAAATCACAAAAAAAGAACGAAATAACAAGTCCAGACGGAAAACAGCTGCACGTATCCGTGAACAGAAGTGTAAGTCGTCGACTAGTGTGAATTCCAGGCAGATCCGTGGTCTGGCGGCATCCATAATGATCCAAAACAGCAGAGAAATGTATACTCGCAGCCAGTTACGGCGCCATCTTTGCCAGATTTAGCCGATCTATCATATCTATATGACCTCTTCTGTCTCGTTGATTTCTCTTAATTCTGCCCAGCCTTTCTCTCCTGAATACGTATTGCTGTTCTCTCATACTCCTATCTTTTCTTTCCTACTCCTGCCTATCCTTTGTCTCATTTCTAGGGTTTCTATTTTGTCTAGCTGAACCCTCATATCTAGCTGTCCTATCCTTCTTCTGTTTAGCTGTACTCTGCTGTCTTTTTTTCCTCTTTCCGTCTATTTGTTCTCTCCAACTGCAGTCTATTTTTCTCACCTACGTGTGTATGATTGTTATCTTATGTCTAGTTGTTCTCTGCTGCTTCTGTGTAGATGGTGTTTCTTCCTAAGCTTTTCTCTGTCTAGGTTTTCTTTCATAAATGGCTGTTCTCTCCTGGCTAGCTGTTTTCTCCTGTTTAGCTGTTCTCCCTTGTCTACTGTTCTCTCCTGTCTAGCTGTTTTCTCCTGTCTAGCTGTTCTCACTTGTCAATCTGTTCTCTCCTGTCTAGTTGCTATCTCTTGTCTATCTGTTCTCTCCTGTCTAGTTGCTCTCTGCTGTCTAGTTGTTCTCTCTTGTCTATCTGTTCTCTCCTGTCTAGTTGCTCTCTCCTGTCTAGTTGTTCTCTCTTGTCTAGCTGTTATTTCCTCTCCTGTCTAGTTGGTTTTATCCCGTCTAGCTTATCTCTCCTGTCTAGCTCATCTCTCTTGTTTATTTGATCTCTCTTGTCTAACTGTTCTCTCCTGTCTAGCTATTCTATCTTTTGTCTAACTATTCTCTCATGTTTAGTTGTTCTCTCATGTCTAGTTGTTCTCTCTTGTCTAGCTGTTCTCTCCTTTCTAGCTGTCCTCTCTTGTCTAGCTGTGCCCTTATGTTTCATACGTGTCTAGTTGTTCTCTCCTTCTGCAGCCTAGTTGTTCTCTCATATTCCTTATTAGTTGTTCTCTCCTACTCCTTTCTCGCATCTCTATTCATTCGCATGTGTCAAGCTGTTCTCTCCTGTCTAGTTATTCTCTTTTACTTCTGCCAAGTTGTTCTTTTCTACTCTTGCCTAATCGTTCTGCAATGTTTAGATATTCTCTCTTTATTTTGTCCAGCATTTCTCCGTAACTTCTGTCTAGTAGTTTTTACTGAGGTGTGTCTAGTTATTTTGTTCATGTCTAGTTCCTCTCTGCTACTTTTGTCGAGCTTTCTTATGTCGAGCTTTTCTCTCCTACTCTATTGGCTCTTTCATGTCTAGCTGTTGTCTGCTGTCTAGATGTTATCGCTTATCGTGTCTAGATGTTCTCTTCAACACATATCTAGCTGGTACGTCCTGTCTAGCTGTTCTCTGATGTATAGCTGTTCTCCTATGTCTAATTGTTCTCTCCAACTTCTGTCTAGCTGCTACCTCATGTCTAATTGTTCTCTCCAACTTCTGTCTAGCTGCTACCTCATGTCTAATTGTTCTCTCCAACTTCTGTCTAGCTGCTACCTCATGTCTAATTGTTCTCTCCAACTTCTGTCTAGCTGCTACCTCATGTCTAATTGTTCTCTCCAACTTCTGTCTAGCTGCTACCTCATGTCTAATTGTTCTCTCCAACTTCTGTCTAGCTGTTACCTCATGTCTAATTGTTCTCTCCAACTTCTGTCTAGCTGCTACCTCATGTCTAATTGTTCTCTACAACTTCTGTCTAGCTGCTACCTCATGTCTAATTGTTCTCTCCAACTTCTGTCTAGCTGCTACCTCATGTCTAATTGTTCTCTCCAACTTCTGTCTAGCTGTTACCTCATGTCTAATTGTTCTCTCCAACTTCTGTCTAGCTGCTACCTCATGTCTAATTGTTCTCTCCAACTTCTGTCTAGCTGCTACCTCATGTCTAATTGTTCTCTCCAACTTCTGTCTAGCTGCTACCTCATGTCTAATTGTTCTCTCCAACTTCTGTCTAGCTGTTACCTCATGTCTAATTGTTCTCTCCAACTTCTGTCTAGCTGCTATCTCATGTCTAATTGTTCTCTCCAACTTCTGTCTAGCTGCTACCTCATGTCTAATTGTTCTCTCCAACTTCTGTCTAGCTGCTACCTCATGTCTAATTGTTCTCTCCAACTTCTGTCTAGCTGCTACCTCATGTCTAATTGTTCTCTCCAACTTCTGTCTAGCTGCTACCTCATGTCTAATTGTTCTCTCCAACTTCTGTCTAGCTGTTACCTCATGTCTAATTGTTCTCTCCAACTTCTGTCTAGCTGCTACCTCATGTCTAATTGTTCTCTCCAACTTCTGTCTAGCTGCTACCTCATGTCTAATTATTCTCTCCAACTTCTGTCTAGCTGCTACCTCATGTCTAATTGTTCTCTCCAACTTCTGTCTAGCTGCTACCTCATGTCTAATTGTTCTCTCCAACTTCTGTCTAGCTGCTACCTCATGTCTAATTGTTCTCTCCAACTTCTGTCTAGCTGCTACCTCATGTCTAATTGTTCTCTCCAACTTCTGTCTAGCTGCTACCTCATGTCTAATTGTTCTCTCCAACTTCTGTATAGCTGCTACCTCATGTCTAATTGTTCTCTCCAACTTCTGTCTAGCTGCTACCTCATGTCTAATTGTT
Source organism: Ariolimax columbianus (assembly GCA_036924085.1). NCBI lineage: Eukaryota > Metazoa > Mollusca > Gastropoda > Stylommatophora > Arionidae > Ariolimax > Ariolimax columbianus. The sequence continues at coordinate 5,707,326 of JAVGWX010000004.1, read as the reverse complement.
CTCTCCAACTTCTGTCTAGCTGCTACCTCATGTCTAATTGTTCTCTCCAACTTCTGTCTAGCTGCTACCTCATGTCTAATTGTTCTCTGCTGTCTAGCTGTTCTCTTACGTCCATCTATTTGCTTCTGTGTAGTTTATCACTCCTGTTTTGTTTTTCACGCCTGTTATTGACTAGTTATGTTCTCCTGTCCAGCTGTTCTTTCCCGTCTAGCTGTGTACTCATGTCTAGCGGGTTTCTCCGGTCTAGCTGTTCCCTCCAACCCATGTCTAGCTTTTTTCACATGTTAATTTGTTCTCTTCTGTTTAGTTAGTCTCTCCTGTCTAGTTATTCTCTCATGTCTAGCTGTTCTGTTCTGTCTCGTTGTTCTCTCCTGTCTAGTTATTTTCTCCTGTCTAGCAGTTATCTCATGTATAGCTGTTCTTTCATGTCTAGCTGTTATATTCTGTCTAACTGAATTCTTATGCATAGCTGTTCTCTCCTGTCTAATTATTCTTTCATAATTATGTCTAGCTCTTCTTTCCTGTCTAGATTTCATCACCTGCTGTCTAGCTGTTCTCTTCAACCTAGCTGTTCTCGTATGTCTAGCAGTCCTTCTCTGTGTAGCTGTTATTTCTTGTCCCAAATGTATCTCCTGTGTAGTTTATTTTCATGTTTAGTTTTTCAGGCATAGTACTGTCTAGCTATTTTCTCTCGTCTAGCTGTTCTCTCTTGTCTAGCTGTTCTCTCCTGTCTAGCTGTTATCTCCTGTCTAGCTGTTCTCTGCTGTCTAGCTGTTCTCTACTGTCTAGCTATTTTCTCTCGTCTAGCTGTTCTCTCTTGTCTAGCTGGTCTCTCATGTCTAGCTGTTCTCTACTGTCTAGCTGTTCTCTGCTGTCTAGCTGTTCTCTGCGGTCTAGCTGTTCTCTCCTGTCTAGCTGTTCTCTGCTGTCTAGCTGTTCTCTGCTGTCTAGCTGTTCTCTGCTGTCTAGCTGTTCTCTGCTGTCTAGCTGTTCTCTGCTGTCTAGCTGTTCTCTGCTGTCTAGCTGTTCTCTGCTGTCTAGCTGTTCTCTCATGTCTAGCTGTTCTCTGCTGTCTAGCTGTTCTCTGCTGTCTAGCTGTTCTCTGCTGTTTAGCTGTTCTCTGCTGTCTAGCTGTTCTCTGCTGTCTACCTGTTCTCTGCTGTCTAGCTGTTCTCTGCTGTCTAGCTGTTCTCTGCTGTCTAGCTGTTCTCTGCTGTATAGCTGTTCTCTACTGTCTAGCTGTTCTCTGCTGTCTAGCTGTTCTCTGCTGTCTAGCTGTTCTCTGCTGTCTAGCTGTTCTCTGCTGTCTAGCTGTTCTCTGCTGTCTAGCTGTTCTCTGCTGTCTAGCTGTTCTCTCCTGTCTAGCTGTTCTCTCCTGTCTAGCTGTTATCTGCTGTCTAGCTGTTCTCTGCTGTCTAGCTGTTCTCTGCTGTCTAGCTGTTCTCTGCTGTCTAGCTGTTCTCTCTTGTCTAGCTGTTCTCTGCTGTCTAGCTGTTCTCTGCTGTCTAGCTGTTCTCTCCTGTCTAGCTGTTCTCTGCTGTCTAGCTGTTCTCTCCTGTCTAGCTGTTCTCTGCTGTCTAGCTGTTCTCTCCTGTCTAGCTGTTCTCTCTTGTCTAGCTGTTCTCTGCTGTCTAGCTGTTCTCTCCTGTCTAGCTGTTCTCTCTTGTCTAGCTGTTCTCTGCTGTCTAGCTGTTCTCTCCTGTCTAGCTGTTCTCTGCTGTCTAGCTGTTCTCTCCTGTCTAGCTGTTCTCTGCTGTCTAGCTGTTCTCTCCTGTCTAGCTGTTCTCTCCTGTCTAGCTGTTCTCTCCTGTCTAGCTGTTCTTTTATGTACAGCTGTTCTCTTCTCTCTAGCTGTTCTCTCCTGTCTAGCTGTTCTTTTATGTACAGCTGTTCTCTTCTCTCTAGCTGTTCTCTCCTGTCTAGCTGTTCTTGTATGTACAGCTGTTCTCTTTAGTCTAGCAGTACTCTTCTGACTTGCTTTTATCTCCTACTTCGATCTATCGTTTCTGTCCTAATTATTCCTAGATGTTCTTTCCAGAATAGCTGCTTTCTTCTGTTTCTGCCTTGTTGTTATCTCCTATTCCTGTCTAACTGTTCTCTTCTACATGTCTAGCCGGTGTCTCCTGTCTAGTTGTTTTCTCCTATTTATTGTCTCCAAAGTCTGTCTAGCTGTTATCTCAAACTCTATCTAGCTGTTTCCTGCTGTCTAGCTGCCCTCTCCTGTTTCGTTTTGTTTCTCTTCTACTTCTGTCTAGGTGTTCTCTATTAGTTATGCCTAGTTGTTATGTGTTAGTGTATATGTAAATACGTTCTCTTCTATCTAGTTGTTCTCTCTCTATTCAGTCTATAGTTACTATATTAGTTATATCTAGCTGTTCTTTGCCGTCTATCTCATCTTCTATCTAGCTGTACTATTTTGTAGAGTTGTTATCTCTTAATGCGGTCCAATTATTATCTCTTAATTTTGTCTAGTTATTTTCTATCAATTATCTCTAGTTGTTTTCTCCCATGTATGTATAGTTGTTCTCTGCCAGTAATACCTCTATCACATTTATATCTAGCTGTTCTCACCTAATTATGTCTAAATTTTCTCTCCTATTTATGTATAGCTGTTCTCTCGTATTTATGTCTAGCTGTTCTCTCGAATTTATGTCTAGCTGTTCTCTCGTATTTATGTCTAGCTGTTCTCTCGTATTTATGTCTATATGGTATCTCTTTTTATGTCTAGCTGTTCTCTCCCATTCATGTCTAGCTTTATTCTCCCATTTATGTCTAGCTGTTTTCTCCCATTTATGTATAGCTGTCCTCGCCCATTTATATCTAACTGTCCTCTCCCATTTATGTCTAGCTGTTCTCGTTTAGTTATCCCATGTTATGGTGTGGCTGAGTGAGCATGAAGAGACGCTATCCAAGTGACGTAACTGCCAAACAATGAATGTCACGAAGCAGGCAACATGCCATGTAATGGCATTCATTGTATATTGTTAGACATCTTTAAATATTTGCGGCTATTATATTCACCGAGTCACGAGATGTTTTCTTACCGCAGGGTCTTACAATATCGGAAGGTTCGTTTCAGCTCTATCGAGTACATGTTGTTCATTCACACAGGTCAACCTTCGAGAATCACCCAGCACAGTAAGGCATACATGAGCAGAATGTAATTCATACGCGGTGCCCTATCCCCAGGTGCCACGCGACCGCATATAGATTTATGTCGAACCACATGCGCTTCTCATAGAAACGGGATATAGTCTTGTTTCTAAAAGTGCGTACAGTTACACTGAGGTATTACTGTAGGGTCTATCCATGTGTTGTTTCGAGGCTCCTGTTTATGCTAATCTGTCGGCCATCTCGTTCCCTAGTAGCGCGCTATGCCCAGGATCCGTTGCAAGGTGACATTTATCCCCGTGGGCAGTTACGATGTTGTTGATCGCCCTCGCCACTAACACTATCTCATTTTCTTTTGTGTGGATGTTTTCAAGGGCTACCAGAACCGATGTAGCGTCAGTAAAAATAACACAATCCATCAGCAAAAATTCGCCTAAGGAAAGCTGTTTGTGCATCTCAACTGTTGTGTTTATAGCCTCAGCCTCCCCTTCGTCACTTGGACATTTTTTTGTTGTCCCAATGATTCACAAGACCGGTATGTGAGTCCATCTGGGTATTTCACATGGATGCCATACCTTGGAAATGTAATAGATTCGAATGCTGATCCATCTGTATATACCAGGACTGCTGATTTTTGGTAGCAAGAGGCTGTCTCTAAGGCTCATATCTTCAGGATATTAGGAATGATCTCTTTGGTGGCTGCCTTTTTCGTCCGGTGTTTTTTTAAATTGGCGGCAACGATTTCCTCAAGTGCGTAGTTTAGAAATATAATGCCAGTGTCTCTCTCCTCTGGTGGATGGTGAAAATGGCTTTCCTCTACTGCTAAATCCAGTGGATACACGTGTTACAGTCTTCTCTTTTCCTTCTAAGTGTAAATGTTTACCCTTTTTGGATGGACACTTTCTTGTCTCTTGCATCTCTCTAACGCTTCAGTTTGTTCCCCATTTTTTTCTGACACCTGTCGGTTCTATGGTAACCTATATCTCGCACGCCGCTGTAAGTGTTGATCGCATCTCTCCACAAATGAGTCTGAGAACGTGATTCTGCACCCGGTCAATAGATGCTATGTTATTTGTACTCACAACGGTCTATATAGACAGGATGTAGTCCATGACCGACCGTACATAACCAACGTGTAGTTGCTGATGAGTTTGTTTATCAGCTCCCCTATTTGTACTAGCAAGTCTTTTGATTACGTTTAATCACGTGGTTGCTATACTTCTTACATTGCAGATATAGCGGTCACATTTCAACTCTCTGTCCAGTGTCACTCCGAGATAAACTATGATATCCTTTTTATTTTATTTACAAATGATTCCCCATTCATGGTGATTGTAACAGTTCCCGCCGGAGCAAGGGGAGTTTAGGATGCCTGAACATGTTAAAGCTTAAAGCTACATGAATGCATGTCAAGGTCACTCACTATCTCAGCAAAGGAGAACAGAGTTGGGTTAAGGAATGTGGACAGGTAGAAACTGACCACTGGCCTTCCGATTTTGGTAGGGGGAGATTGATTGACAGACGAAATTGGCAACGGGGCTTGCTGCGAGAGAATGAGTGACAGGTGTGCAAAGTGTTTCGTTCCAATTGGAATTGAAGATGACCATACCTGAGATCGATTGGTCAAGCTCTGGCCTTGCTTGAGGATATATAACTCGAGGCAAAGTTTAGCTCGGAGGCTGGAGAGAGAGAGAGGCTAGATAGAGAGAGCCTGTATGGGAGAGAGAGAGACTGAATGTGGATAGTATGTTTAACTCACCGACTTAGATAGAGGAGCGATTGATTGACGGTTGGACGAATGTTTGGTGATAGAACAGGGGCGCTCAAATAGGTGTGTGATTTTTGCATTAATAGATAATCTGAAAGTGTGTTTGTAAGCAAGGACACATTGTGAACGAGTTATGTCGAGATCGCCCGCCTGAGGGGATTTCAGTGAGGAAGAGTATCTGATAAGGTGTGTTGAAGACGCAGTTAAAGCGATGTGTGTGTGATGCAATTGCAAGGCAATAGAACTGGGTTTTTAGATAGTTGGGAATTCCATCAATAGCTAATGCTTACAATTCCCGTTTTAGTAGAATGTTTAGTTAAGATATGTATTATATTGTGTTTGTAATTTCTCTACTCATTCTATGATATGAGTATGATTTAATAAATATGCCACCTGATGTGTGATATGTCATTTACTGAGTATGGTCATGATGATGTGGATGAGTGTGAGAATGGTTCTAAGTTAGATCACGGCCAGGACAAGCAGAGGGTCTGTTACACGTTATTATTATTTTGGTGCCTGTTGACCACGGATAGTCCTAGTAGATTTATAAATATAGTGCGTGTGTAGCTATAGATCTTGATTTGCATGTTTAACACAAGTGTCGCATTTATATATAACTTGTGTGTGTAGTTAGGAATAGAGGAGTAGCTAGTGGTTAGAGTGTTAGTACCATAGACAGCTTTTCCAATCATCTGACTGGTAAGTGTGACATTTTTCTTCCACCCATTGTTGTATTATTGACAAGACTTTGTGCGTACTTGACAGTCTTGTAAATTTTTTTTGTGGGGTCCAGACGGGTTTATTCAATATGTCGAGGTTGGACAATGTTAAACAATGTTATCATTGTCTAGCTTTTGGACATCTGTCTATCGGATGCCCTAATATTCTTCGGAATATTAACAGTTCCTGGAGAAGAGGAGGACTGTTTGTCAAAAACAAGCCTTTCATGGCACGAGATACAGTCAGCGATAAGTTGAAGGACAAAAGTCAACTACAAAACCAGCTAAGAGAACTAACAAGCAGAGTTATTCGGCTGGAAAGACAGGAAAACGACCTCCAATGGAAGCTGCGACAGCTGTTGCAACAGTTTGAAAACGGAGCTTTCAAACCAGCTAGGAAGGAGAGACGAAATCAAGGAATCACAGGAGTAAACACGGCCCAGTATTTTGGAAGGGGACAGAGTGGTAGGAAAGTGAGTAGGAAGCCCATCCAACTTCCACATTCCGATCCGTGGAGGGACAGAGGTGGAAATCTCAGGACGGACGCGAGTGGACGACTGGAAAGAGGTGGCAAAAAGGGGAGTTGGACCCAGGGGGAGAGGCCAAGTCAAATGAGAGGAGGAGGAATGGTTGGGCAGAAGTTTGAATCGGGAAGATTCTTAGCCCACAAGAGGCCTTTTGCACGGTTACAGATGGAGAGGCAGAACAGGAGCTATCAAAGAGACTTTGAGCACGAGGCGGATGGACAGAAAGAAAGAGATACAGGTTTTGTGTATCCAGAAAAGTTAGGGACGGAGGGCAGGTTACGCAATGCAAACGAGACAAACGTTCGCTCAGAGGTCCAGATAAAATGTTACCGCATCGGACAGTGTAGGCCGAGAATTCAGGAAGAGGGTATTACGTCGATTAACATGGTCGGGCGTGCTAAAAGGGGCCAAGTTTACCAGGAACTTGTCGTCAAGCCTGGTAGAACATTAGTTAAAGTCGACGAAGAATCGAACAAGGAGATAGTCGGAGATTCGCCAGATAAAGAGGAAAGGAGAGGAGGAGGAATGGTGGCAGGACCAGCTATGGTTTCGTGCCCACCCAAGCCAGGTTCTAGCCATGCGGGAGAAGTGGTTGAACAGACCGAAAGAAGGGACAACCTTTCGGCCACCGAGGAAGGAAGTGGAAATGACGCACAGTTGGAATGCGAAACGGACGCACCAACAGCAGACAACAAAGGAGGAACAGAGTTTCTAAGGAAAACGAAGAAAAGGGAAAGACAGGTTAACCACAGCCAGTACAGCGAACCAGTCATCGAAGCAAAGATGAAAAGATCTCAGTTCGAGATAAGCCAACAGTCAAACGAACAGTGTGAAAAGTCTTTCCCACAAATAGTGAATACAGATGGACGGAAGGCTGAAGTAGCGGACGATGTAAGTGTACGTAACACTAACAGAGAACCGGTAGGTACGAACCAAACAGCCGTGAAACAAACAGACCAGACGATGGGCGTTTTACAGGAGGAAATCGCGCAGCAATCAGAGACAGCTGATGGGGCAACGCATAGTTTGGTTAAAATAAGCAGTAGTGATAAGGAACGGTTGATGCAATGTTTACTGACGCTAGCCAAAAACATGGAAATCAGAAATGGAATTAGGTAAAGTCGTGTGGAGTACTTACACACATGGGCTATCTGTGAAACTCCAGTTAATGTATGCATTTGCATAAAATTTGTTTCATCTACCGTTATCCTTGGGAAACGGAGATTTGGATAATTAGGGGGTAGGGTATAGAGATGGAGGAATGACCAGATGTTAAAAATTCCTTTGAATTCGTTGTCTGAAGTACACGCCAGACAATGAGCGGACGGTCAGTCTGAAGCGAAGACTGACCGAGATCAAAGGGACATTTCCGACCAGAGAAACGGACAGAACGGACAAGAGACGCAGGATAGCTGGATGCGCCAGGTAATGATTACGCGACGCAGGGTAACACGTGGACGTGATGTTTCGGTTAATAGCTGACCAGGTAGCTTTGATGCGGGGAATTTGGGGAAACAACGGTGAAATAGTTAGATCACAACACTCGGTTTTGATTCCTCGGGACAAAGACTGCACCCGGACTAGTAGGGTTACAGCATGACGTAATTCGACAGGTGGACTATTCGGTTTTTGACTTTTGACTCAGACATAGTTTAGTATCTGATTAAGTTACAACTTAGTCATAGTTTAGTGACATAGTCTAGTAGAACTTAGTCATAGTTTAGTATCTTATAAAGGGAGCATTAACAGGTGCTCATCTGTGGGGCACGAGCAGGAGTGAAGGTTGATGGCACTTGGTCATGTTTATGTGTGTAAATATTCTGACATTTGTATTTGGTGTTTGGGTTTTGACTAATGGTATTACTTGCATTTTTAGTGGGTTGTATGGTCGATATAGTATGCATTGAATTTTTCTTTATTTTGTTGTTGTTTTTGTTGTTGTTGTTGTTGAATCATCATGTTTACAGGTATTTGATACAGGTTATTTAGGTGATCTACAGAGCAGTATATCTCATCCAGACTGTAGGCCTCCGCAAGCACAAGTCACCACGAGTTCCAGAATCACATGTATGTGGAGTCTTTGCAGAGAAGACTATATTGATCAGAAGTTTTAATATTGACTATGACATATGTTGTCAAATATCGTTTTTGTGGGAAACATAAAGAATTTTGCTGTTTTCTTTGAGAGGGGATAGCTGTCAAGAAAGACAGTGATAACTAGCCTGAGGATAACCCACGTAAATTCGTGGCCTCACAGGAGTTAGTATGAAGTGAATCGTCGGCCAGGCGTGTAATGAGACCGCCTGAGAAAATTGACCTGAACTGGTCGAGTGTAACAATGAAGGTTCGTGTCCTTAGAGGAAGGCACGGGAACAGGGCGAGGTATGTTTACCTCAATGAGTAAGGAGAATTCCTTAAGGTGTTTCTGTTTTGATGAGTTAAAGGTCCCGCAGGGACAGACTTGGGTGTATTTGACTGCAAAACGATGTAAAAGTGTTGTGTAGTAAAAACGACCAGCCAGTGTTTTTCTTCTGCTTGTATTGATTGTGTATGTATTACAAAAAGTTTATATGTATCAAATGACATGTCTTTTTATGCATGTACGATGTGAGTGAAGTTGTAAACAGGAGTAGTGTTTACATTTTGGATAGTAGAGACGAAAATGGTGGTCATTTGCCAGATGAAAAAAAATGACCATCCATGTTTCGGTCTGTAGTTTAGGGAGGTAATGTAACAGTTCCCGCCGGAGCAAGGGGAGTTTAGGATGCCTGAACATGTTAAAGCTTAAAGCTACATGAATGCATGTCAAGGTCACTCACTATCTCAGCAAAGGAGAACAGAGTTGGGTTAAGGAATGTGGACAGGTAGAAACTGACCACTGGCCTTCCGATTTTGGTAGGGGGAGATTGATTGACAGACGAAATTGGCAACGGGGCTTGCTGCGAGAGAATGAGTGACAGGTGTGCAAAGTGTTTCGTTCCAATTGGAATTGAAGATGACCATACCTGAGATCGATTGGTCAAGCTCTGGCCTTGCTTGAGGATATATAACTCGAGGCAAAGTTTAGCTCGGAGGCTGGAGAGAGAGAGAGGCTAGATAGAGAGAGCCTGTATGGGAGAGAGAGAGACTGAATGTGGATAGTATGTTTAACTCACCGACTTAGATAGAGGAGCGATTGATTGACGGTTGGACGAATGTTTGGTGATAGAACAGGGGCGCTCAAATAGGTGTGTGATTTTTGCATTAATAGATAATCTGAAAGTGTGTTTGTAAGCAAGGACACATTGTGAACGAGTTATGTCGAGATCGCCCGCCTGAGGGGATTTCAGTGAGGAAGAGTATCTGATAAGGTGTGTTGAAGACGCAGTTAAAGCGATGTGTGTGTGATGCAATTGCAAGGCAATAGAACTGGGTTTTTAGATAGTTGGGAATTCCATCAATAGCTAATGCTTACAATTCCCGTTTTAGTAGAATGTTTAGTTAAGATATGTATTATATTGTGTTTGTAATTTCTCTACTCATTCTATGATATGAGTATGATTTAATAAATATGCCACCTGATGTGTGATATGTCATTTACTGAGTATGGTCATGATGATGTGGATGAGTGTGAGAATGGTTCTAAGTTAGATCACGGCCAGGACAAGCAGAGGGTCTGTTACATGATGTTATTTGATCTCTTTTCTTCTTTATGACTTCAGGAGAAGATGTATATGGTTTTCTGTGTATGCATCTTTAGTTTCCGAAGTTCGCAGTAAGCTAAAATCGTTAGTTGCGCTGGGGACGGCGTGGGCTAATTTTTGAGTGACACCATCACATCACCGGCCCTTACCCCGGGAAAGCAAACCCTTAGAAAATGCAGGTATAAGCAAACCTTATAAAATTCATGCCAAAATCGGGCCCCCCGTGGCAGACATGCGCAAATTAAAAACCGTTGGGGAATAGAGAACTAGTCGAACGCAAACAAACACAAATTTCACTATCGCTCTGTTGATATTTGCTTTTGCCAAAATGAGAAATGTCTCGGTGGTACAAATGGCGAGATCATCAGCAAACAATGCCGTTGACACGTTTAGATGGCTAGTGAGGTCATTTATATAGATGAGTAAAAGGGTGTAGCAGGGGATATCCATGTGGCAGTCCTTCTTCTGACGTTATTTTGTTTAATGTTGGCCCTGCAAAGTTGGTATTTATGGTTATGTTGGTCAGGAAGGCCTGTATCCACATGTGCATCTTTCGTTCTATTCCCATTTGCCTCATTGTCATCAAAAGGGCCTTCCTCAAGACCATGTCATATGCCTGCTATAAATCAATATGCACTGCTAGTGTGCTTCATCCATCTTGGAATCCATCCATCACATGCTGTGAATACCTAAAGAGAGGACCATCCGTGCGGTGTCTCCGCCTGAACCATGGCTGATTTTTATCAAAGTGGTTTTTGCTTTCCAGCCACCAATATATTTTGCTGTTTACATTTCGTTCAACAACTTTACCTAAACATGAGGTGATCGAACCAGGTCTAAAGCTTACAGGTATTACTAGTTGTTTCCCTATCTTAAGTATGGGTTTTATAGTCGCTGATATCCATATTGATAGGAACAGTCCTTCGTGCCATGTTCTGTTAATAAACCATCAAATGACCTCTTTTGCCTTTGATCCTAATTTTATTATCATCTCGACTTTAACTTCATTCGAGTCTGGTGCTTTATTTTGTTCCAGTTTCCACATCGTCATGCTCAGTTCGTGTGAAGTGAAGTTATTGTTATAGTCAGCGGTATTGATGGAGTTTATGTTAATCCTTTGAAGTGATATATCTAGCAGTTGTCTTGGTTACGCGTTATTTACTTTGGTGTACACTATTTTACAGATCTCAGCTTTCTTGGTGTTTAATAATATTGTGTCCCACATTCTTTTGAAGAGGGTGTTGGGTTCGACGTTCTCTTGTTCCCTTTAAGGTTGCTAAGTAATTTCCACTTCTTTTTTCCTTTCCTCATTAGATCCAGCTTGCTACCATTTTTTCTTAAAGTCTCCCGTTTGCTTTGTTTAGTGACAATTCTTACTTACTTTGCCCATAAATTGTATTTTGTACATTGACATCGCGATTACATACAGTCACACTTAACCTACGTGCAGTCGCTCTGAGACTGCGAGCAGTCACACTAAACGTACGTTAAGTCGCTCTGAGACTACGTGCAGTCACACTTAACCTGTTTACAATCGCTCTGAGACTATATACAGTCACACTAAACCCAAGTACCGTCGCTGTAATATTACGCACATTCACACTTGACTACGTACAATTTGTTAAACCTACGTACATTCACACTTAGACTACATACACACACAATACGACTTCACATATGGACACTAAGACTACATACATTTGCATTATGTCTACGTGCATCAAACACGGATTGTGTATATTAATTCTAAGACCGCCTGCATTTACACACATAGCCTTATAGTTCGATATTCTTTTAGATGATTTAGATTAAATATTATGCAGCATTTCCAGCCTTTAATTGAGTTAAACAGGATTGTGGACTGGTCTCAATAATATTAGCATGGTATTTGGACCCATACTTTTTTATGCAACACGTGGTTATGACAATGTCTGTGACATCTTTTCAAAGGTGAGAGAAGTGAACATTTGTTAAAAGCAGCGGAATTAACGTCTGCTTAGAATAGGGTATGCAAACAAACATGAATGAGTTTTTAATTGAGGGTCATTCTGCAACTCAAACGTCGAAAACATCGTTCGAAATGACGTGGGAGGACAAACGACAAATAATTGACTGATTTATATCCCGAAAAGGCACATGACACAGCCTTTAACATATAAAATATTTGTGGTGTTGTGGAGGTGTCTTCATGGGTGCCCCAATAGTTTCACTGGTTACGGGATTACATGACCTTACCTAATACATGCATGTAGGTTAATATCTAGTTTGGCAAATGTATCCCTTTAAATACTAACAGATAAACATATGGACATATGTATTGAAGTATAGAAAACACATACATATATAGTTAGAATTGTTTTAGTATCAGGCTATATACATGGATAGATATATATATATATATATATATAGAAATGCAGAGAAACAGACAGACATACAGTTAGATATATATATATAGAAAGATGCATATATAGAATGGTATACATATATGAGATTTCGTGGCTTCGCGATCAGGTGGTGTCGGTTAGACTCCGGACTCCACCGTCTTTTTAACGGGTGCTTGATGCGGATTCCCCTGCATCTCGTAGTCGTCCCCTATTCGTCATCCCTTTACTTACCACTGGGGTCTGGCGGCACGGAACAAGAGAGTGTGGATAAAAAGTAGCACAGCTAATCCTAACTAAAAATACCGCTAGCACAATTAATCATGCCATCGTCGTCTACGATGGACGGCGGCATTTACCATTTCCTTTTTTTGTATCTATATATATATATATATATATATATATATATATATATATATATATATATATATATATATATATATATATATATATATATATATATGTATATATATATATATATATATATATGTATATACATATATATATATATATATATATATATATATATATATATATATATATATATATATACATATAGTTAGATACATAGCCATATAGATATATACGGTTACAGATACACATACAAATTCACACATTTACACACATACATACACTAACCGAAACACTGGTCTCCAGTAAACTCCGTTTTGCAAGTACACATTCCTGTTATATGGTGGCACACGTCTTGACAGTTAATGGAGCAGGTCATCAAACAGTCAAATCCATAAGTGCCATTCGAACATTCTACAAAAAATAAATGTACTTTATTTTTTGGGGGGTTATATAGAATTGAAACAAACGGAATGATATGTATTGACAAAACACAAATGTATGAAGCATGCGCTCATTCTGCTATGGAGAAGACTAAAACATGGTTTTGGTTCGGAGATTATAAATATAGTTTTTGTGTAACTGCATATGACTTTAGCAACTGCCATTGTTAGTGTTTATCTTGTTTGTTTTCTGCTCATGTTTATATCCGGTGCCAATAGTTAAAATCTTATTTGAACCAGATACTTAACATGTTAACATGTGACACGGTCAACAACATGCCATACTCCTGGATTGTTCTAGTATCTACGTGTGGATGAGCAGAACTGTTAAATGAAGTCCTGTTAATGTGTGGATGAATGTCCTAACGAATTACTATATATGAGCAGAACTGTTAAATGAAGTCCCGTTAATGTGTGGATGAATGTCCTAACGAATTACTATATATGAGCAGAACTGTTAGATGAATGACAGTTAGTGTTTCGATGGAGGTCCTAACGTATCACTATAGATAAACTTCAATTGATGCAGGTTCACTTTGATATAAGTGCGTCAAATTGTCTGGTGGTGTATTAGGTTTTTATCATATCATGATTATGACATTCAAATAGCAATTTTATTTCTCTAGCAAGCTTTCAGAAGATTGTACAATTGGAGCAACTAGAACAATATATATATATATTTATGTATTTATATATATATATATATATATATATATATATATATATATATATATATATATATATATATATATATATATATATATATATATATATATATATATATATGATTGGTATCATTGGCACCTTGTCAGTCTTGTGAGACAATGGACGTCACACTAGTGAGGGGACTTAGTTAGTTCCGCGACAATGGACCGTACTAGAAATGGAACTTAGTCATTGTAGAACAAAATCTATATAGTACTTTCACGATCATCAAACTACTGGGTGCTACGACTTTGTGTCCCGTGCGTTTGCCTGGTGTGTTGCGAGTGTGGATCTGTCATACATGCATATCTGATCCGAACCTCAAATGCCCGTGTAAACGAAGTGATATTTCACATTTCACACTGTCACGTCACATAGTTCACAAACGCTTGTAAATAATTTTTTGTCGGGGAAAAAACTACTTGTGACTGGATTGACAATCGTAGCAGTATCTTGCCTCTGATATATCAGAGTATATATATATATATATATATATATATATATATATATATATATATATATATACATATACATGATTAGTTTAATGGATAACCCATAACAAACGAAAAAAATATTGTTACTATTAAAAGAACCGCACACGCTAATTTATAATAGACATCTACTCATATTTTCTAATCGATATGACATCATAGTTAATGTACAGCTATTCTGAACGTCATTACAGGTTTATACTTTCCCTTGTGCTTGTCTGACATTAACACGTTAGTCGATAGCGTTTTAATATTTGTTTGGATAAGCATGCGATCAAGTCTTTACAAATGGTTTTCACTGATTATGCAAAAGTATCAAACAATGAACATGTGAGACTTACCTGTCAAACAGAGAGAGCCTGTGTAGCCAGCTATACATTGGGCACATGTTCCAGTAAGAAACTGACATATGCCATTTCGACATTTTGTAGGACAGGTAGAGGAACAGTTGGAACCATGCCGACCAGGTGGACATCCAACTGCGCACATGCCAGTGACCATATTGCATGATTCGAATGTGTTACAGTTGCACGTGTCACCACACCAAATCCCATAAGTGTTTTCTGGGCAGATAGTTTCTGTTAGACAGATAGACCGATTGTTGGATCTGAGTATTTGTCATGTCATCAAGTGATCAAGGAGGCAAACAAAAGTGAACCAAAATAACAATGTTATAGTCCCGTGGTGGCAGTCTGAGACATTTAGTGATACATCTAGATGATAATGATCAATGTCTATGGTTGTCGACGACAATCTTGGACATCATCATCCTTGTATCTGTTTTTTTTTGGTTTTTTTTCTCCACTGGCAGTCATGTTTCGGGGCGGTGTTTGCTGGACCTCGTTCTGGTTATCAGTCGACACGGGATGTACTTGGGTATGATTTATACTCAATACCTTCTGCTGCCGGTTAGGGCATACGCTCTGATCGTCCTATCCGGATCAGACGTTTGGTTTGCTCTGTCTGCATGCCATGATTCTCTCTTTCAGCAACGACCCCATATATTGCAGTTCTCAAGTCCGATCTGTTTTGGGTCATGCTCTGCTAGTTGTTTTTTTGTATATATGCCGGCATCTCAAGAGTTTCCTTCATGCTGGCCTAAAGCCGCTTTGTCAAAGGTCGTGAGACTGGCAAGCGCACAAGCTACCCATCTCATATCAACTGTGCCATCTCCACCGTTGTGTGCATGCTATGTGTGTCTGCACTATTCATGACCTCAGTGTAAGTGACATGCCCCTTGCAGAGGGGTTGGAGTACGCGAATCAGGCTGATTGCGTAAACGTTAAAAGTTAAGGCCATAGTGATCTCATACTGTAGAGAGCATTCTACCGAAGGCTTCACTGGTTTTCCTTACTCGTTTTGTAGATTGACGGTTTCCAATATTGTACGTCACAATTACAACACCAAGTACAGCAGTGAACAGCACCATGTACACAAGTGGACAACACCAATGGACAACACCATGTTTAGGCTGCCTAATCGCAACACAAAATCGTGAATGGGTTCACGATATATGCATTGACATCTTATTGACAAACCTCCCCAGACAGAGGAACACACGAGATGTGCGAGTAACAAAAGCCTACGTCTGGTGATGAGATGTCTGGCTCAGATCACGGACTCATTGTGTCAAAGATTGATCTACCCACGGAGCCAATGCGACGTTATTAGAGTCGAACACATGTGAATAAACTTAACATTTGTAATCAGAAAAGTGGGCCACATGTGGCAAACTTCTTCAAGGCTCTGGACAGCCAGCTGACGGGCACACAGTCATGGACGGGAACAGTGGAGAACAAATTGGCTTCTGAAAGATATTGTCTACTCTACCGCTTATAAGATAGGGGGTCATGTCGCAGAAACAAAGACCGGTTTTATTTCAACGTTGAGGATATTCAGACTTTGCTGGATGAAAAAGATCGTTTAAAAAGACTTTCTCAAGACGATCCCTCATGATCTTTGACATATGTCGCCGTCATCATTATTCGCAAAATTATCTATAACTTTGCATAATAATTGGCTCAACAGCAACGCAGTTAAAATCCAGCTGTATGCAGACACACATGATTTAAAGCGGTTTTACAATGCCCTGAAGACGGTCTGTGGTCCCAAGTCATTTCATTCATTCCATGTCCGTAATGATAATTGCACGGCACTGATTACCGACACAGTCGACACTCTGATGCGATGGTCAGATCACTTTACTGATATCCTAAACTAGAGATGATAATCGGGTCATTAACCTAAACTCGCAAGTCGCAATCTACAATCAATGACACGCTTTGTTTCCCGCCAAATTCCGAAGTGGTGGAGAAAAGAATAAGCTTAATGTTCAGAAGCAAATCTAACGGAGAGTGATATTATTACACAAACTAACATACCTTATTCGTGCAATTTGGAAAGCCGGTCACATGTCGCAATGAACATAACCATTCCATAATTATCCACATGTACAAGTACAAGTGCAATCGTCAATCGTGTAATAACCTCACAGGAATCTCACTCCTGTCGAAAGCAGCACACATTCTAGCCTAGTCCTTTTCAACCACTTTCAAACTAATCTCGAGCATAAGCTACTCCAAAAGAGTCAATGTCGTTTCCAAGATGGTTGTGATGCGTTTGACATGCTCGTCAAATCCAGAATAAAAACAACATAATGACCTTTACACAAATTGTGTTGACCTGGCAAAAGCCGCTGACATCGCCTACACGGACGGACATATCGTATCGGAATTCGGTTGTCCTAACAAAATCATCAATTGCTCGCCAGTTTACTGATGTCATGCGGACAACGAGCTGAATGATGCTTAACTCTCTGCATCATTCCCATTCCTAAACTGAATGAAACAGAGCTGACTCTTACATTGTCAGTATGGTATGTGCAGCCATGTTTTCTGATGCACCACGTGGCTGTGGCATTGTCAGTATGGTATGTGCAGCCATGTTTTCTGATGCACCACGCGGCTGTGACAATGTCAGTATTCTATGTGCAGCCATGTTTTCTGATGTCCCACGCGGATGTGACATTGACGTACAGATCAAATAAAGGACGGATTGGCAGCTGTTCGCTCTCAAACCCATAAAATCCATGAACGAGTTTTCAACTGTGTGCACTTGTTTAGGTCTTAATGTAAACATCAAGAACAGGCAGGCAATGTTTCTACATGGGCCCGGGAAGCTCTACCACGACCATACCCCCAACGTGCTGTAGAGGACCATCGCCTGTAAGTAGTTGATCGCTTCACTTACCTTGGTAGCACCCTCACTAGAGATGTGAATTTTAACTGTGACGTCCACATCATGATTTCCAAGGTTAGTACGGCATTTGGAAGACTACGAGCAAGAGTATGCAACAGTTTCTGGCTTCTCTGGCGATCGCCATCGATTCGCCCTAGAGAGCAGACTTATCTCCAGCATGGGTTGTCTCCAACCACATATCATTAATATCTTCCATACATTCTCGTAACATCTCATACTACCCCCACCCCTTTTCAAATTATATTTGCCTTTCTCCCCCCTCTTATATCAGCTCTCCCTCCCCGGCTTATATCACCTTCTCCCTCCCTCTACCTTGAAAACTATGTTTTTTTCCCCCATATTTTGCCACGGCTGGCTTACCCTGCCCTTTCATTTTAACTCGTTACTCTCTCCTGGCCACCTTATTTGACGGCTGTCCTTCCATAAGAGAAACGCTTTCGATACGATCACTCGTGATGTAAGATTATATATAACACACGTACGCCATGTTTTCCTTGTATGTTGAAATCCCTTATACGTGTACAAGGGGCTTGTCATAAGTCTCTACCCTGACCATGAAGGAGTTAGAAGAGAAACTTGAAATTCAGCACAGTGCCTATTCCTTCGTAATGTAGCCACCATATGAAGTTATACATTTCTGCCATCTCTGCGTGATTTTGAAAAGACCATCAGATTAAAGTAATATATTTTTAGACTAAACCCGTTATCATATGCCAGTATGACATCTTGGTAACTTTCACAACGATTTCCTTTCAGCAGTTTTAAAAGTTTTGAAAAAAAAATAAAATCTACCGTCACCATAGTCGGCAACATGTTTTTCGACAGGCACATTATAAGCAACTGGCCACAGCAATTAACCCTCGTTCACATGTCAGCAGACGCGAGATCCAGCGGGCACACACTTTTCTCATGTGTATTCTGTTGTGCACAGTTCTAAAAGCTGTATTATTATTCAGTTTTGCTGACACATATATATCTGCAATTGTCATTGTCCTGTCCTAGTCAATGATTTTCTTCACTATTGCAGCATTGTCATCGTTGCACTCCGGGGATGTTCTTACTGATCTACACAAGCGCTCACTACATGTACACAATTCAAACACACGCACTACAGAAACGTACTGCATACACACGTTCTACCCCTACACATTCATTACATACGTACTACTCACGCACAGCACACACATACTAAACATACAGACACACATTCTAAATACATGAACTACACACACGCACTTCACTTACGCACCATTCAAACGCAATACGCACACGCACTACACATACAGGCTACACACACGCACTACAAAAGCACTACCCACCTAGTACTCACATCCAAAGCACACACGCACTACACACACACAAAACACACACACACACTACCCACACACACACACACACACACACACACACACGAAATACATGCACGCAAGCAATAAACACACACTACCACATAAAGACGGTGTACACAAACGCACTTTACACGCACTGTACACTCATGCACTACCAATACGCACACGTAATACACACATGTACTACACGCACACTACACACACGCAAAACCCCCATACACGAACTAAGTGCACACACGCACACACACACACACGGGCGCCAGACATATTCACTGCACACACAAATTACATTACACACACGATCTAGACACACATGATATACACACATGCACTACACGAGCTTTACACACATGCACTTTACACACGCACTACACACACTGCAGGCGTACTACACACACGCACTACACCAAAGAACAACTCACGCACTACACACACGCACGCACTACACAAACGAACTACACACTCGCACTAAACGAACTGCACTAAACACACACACACACACACACACAAAACACATGTACTACACAAAACGCACTTCACAGATGCCCACTCTAAGCACACTCACACGCACTACACATACGGATTATACACACACAACACAAACATATGCAATGCTAGCACGCATTACACGCAATACAAATATGCACTAAACATACGCACTACTCTCGCGCAATACATTGACGCACTTTATACACACACACGCAATACACATACGCAATACACACTCACAAGCACTACACACACGTGTTACACACACACGAACGACAAATGCAAGAAGTACGCACATACTCACTAATTACACACACACACACACACACACACACACTACACACACACACAAACTAAACACACACACACACACACACACAAAACATACACACAAGCGATAAACACACATGTAAGAGACATATAATACACAAAATCACTACACACAAGCAGTAAACCAACTCACTTCACACACGGACAACATCCATGCACTATACACACGCCCTACCTACACACACACACACACACACACACATGCTACATAAAATCATTTCCCCCAGACACACACGAACTACACGCACACACACTACACACACGTGCTACACACCAACATGCCACACATACTACACATATAAACACACACACATACACACACAATGCACACATTCACTAAGTACAACCACATAAAAAACGACTGCACATAAGCATTGAACACACCCACTGCAAATACGCACATAAAAAACGCACTACACAACTACACTATACACATTCACTGCTCTTCATCGCTGTACACACGCACTGCAGGTATAAACACCACACACACACACACACGCACTATACACATATACACACACATTGCGCACATAGACTAGGCATAAATGCTGCACACATACGACCTACACATTCACTTCACATATACGCACGTCACATAAACGCACTGCACACACACACACCCCTTAAACACACAAGTATTGCACAAACGTACTATTCAAAAAGACACAATACACACACGCTCTACACACCAACTGAACACACAATGTGATACACATACACGCACTTCAGAAACAATACACACACTCACTACATATACGTACTACATACATCAGTTACACACTATCATTACACATATGCACTGTACACACCATTTACACACATGAACTAAAACATGCACTACAGACACGCACTAAACACACCCACTACACATACCCACATAATACAACCATTACACTCAATCACTGCACACCCACACACACACGCAAAGCATAAACGCACTAAATACACATTCGAATTACACACATGGACTACATAATCTCTTACACACATCCACTGCGCACACTTACTGATCACACGCACTATACACACGCGCTGAACACATGTACTACACACACATACTACACCCACACAAAAACACACGAAATACATTTACGCACCACACACACGCACCACAACCACGCACGCACAAGCACTACACATACGCCCACTACAAATACCCATCATACGCACACAATACGCACATGTACTACGCACATGAACTACAGACATGCACACCACATACACATTAAACAAGCACATTACACACGCGCACTACACACACGCACGCGCACTACACACACGCAGTACACACACACACACACACACACACTACAAAGACGCCATAAACGCATTGCATTAAACACACACGCATTACCAATACCGTTTGCATACACGCAATAACCACACACGCAGTACGCATATTCACTACAGACACACTAAGTACACCCACACACATACGCACTTAACAACTCACGCACTACACACATGCACTGATAAACACACACTATGCACATACGCTATACACACACGCACTACTTGCACACACACTAAACATACGAACTAAACACACGCAACACACACATACGCACACGCATTACACGCACTGCACATGCGCAGTAAACACAATCATTACACAAAAGCACTACATTTACGCAACACACACGCACTACACATATGCACTACTCACAAACAATACACAAAGACAATATACAAAGACACGCCTTGCAAATGCACCAATGCACTACACCGACACACATTACACAAATACGCAATATACACACATGCACTGCACACACACACGCAGTAAACACATACTTACCACAGACGCACGCATTACCAGCACAGGCACTATAAACACCCACTACACTAACACGCACTACACACACCCACACGAACTATACACACACACACACACACACATTTGTGACACACACAGACGCACTACACACACAAGCACTATATACGCACGCAATGAACACATGAGATACGCACACACGCACTGTAAACATCAACTACATACACGTACTGCACAAACGCACTCCAGTCACGCAATACACACATGTAGTACACGCACGCTCTACACACACCCGATACACACATTCACTACACACACGCACTACACACACGCACTACACACACACACACACACTACACAAAAACAATATACATACGCACTACACATACGCACTGCACTGATACATGTACTAAACACACTTAATGCACACACACACTACATACACATGAATTACATGCACATGTACTACATATGTACGCGCTACACAATCACACACTACACACACACTACATACACACACATACACAAACACACACTGCATGCACGCACGTACTAAACCCAAACGAACTATACACTTACAGTTCACACACGCACTGCACATCCACTTTACACACAAACTAAACACACGCATTACACACGCAATGCATACACGTACTATAAACACGCACTACGCACACAAACTACACACACGTACTACACACACACAAAGCAGACATACATTATACACAAACACACTACACAAACGCAATACACACACGCGTTGCACATGCACTACACAAGCACTGCACACGCACTACGCACATTTAATACTTTACACACGCATGCGCATACACACATACCTACACATATACACACATACACATACATTTACGCACACACATACACTCATACACGCATACGCACATACATACACACATAAATGCATTAGTTCAAGCTGATAAGACTGTTAGCAGTTTTCAATTATCTGACTGCGTTGAGAAATATTTTACTTCTGATCAATCTAAGTGGATAGGAATTTGATAATTTTAGTTCATCAGAAGTAATGGATGCCACTCTCATTTTTCAGCCGCGTTGACAGTCTTTTTTCTTGCTGTGCCCGCTGAAATGGACGACTTTCGTGCTTATGTGGATTACAGTGAAAGAGATACTGTGCAATTTGTCAACCTTGCTCTCTGGTCATAAGCTATATTTGGCCAGTGGCAAGATATTTATCGAGACTACTGGAGATAGCATAATATTCACGTTTTTTTCCTCTGAGCTCACTCCCGAAGCCTTTCCCGTAAACAGGCATCACGCAAAGCAGCGGATAAGGGATGAAATCGAACGATGTGTGTTGTTCATTTTCCATAACCACAAGCGGACGTAGCGACATCACTCAGCGTGTCAATTAGTTTAGCATCTTATCCCGGCTGTGTTCAGTTCATTATAATCGTGTATACATTTCTCACACGCCAATTTCGTGAAGTTCAGCAGTGTGAACTAGACCGTGAAATACGACACAGGCTTATGCGTAGAGCTATCATCAAACCGATGTCAAGACCAGAAACATCGGATGAAACAAATCACAAAAAAGAACGAATTAACCGATTCAATTTGAAAACAGTACGAAGTCTCTGTAAACACAAGCGCAAGTCGTCGACTAGTATGAATTACAGGCAATTATGTCGTCTTGTGGCATCCGCAATGAGCTAAAACATTAGCGCAATGTAGACCTCCAGCCAGTTAGGGCGCATCTGTGTTGCTTAGCGGTGATATAGTATGAAGAGCCACCTGATGGTGGGTGAAGATAAAACTCTTGTTACACGAACAAGTGAAACGAGCAGGCCGCAGGTCGATATACAACAAAACAATCGTTAGGTAAAGAGCTCGAAATCGTATCAACATGTGTTGTGCGACCATGACTGAATGGAGCCACTAGCTAACTAACTCACTTACTCATTAACTCAATAACTCACTCACTCACTCATTCACTAAGTAACTCACCAACTCACTCACTAACTAACTAATTTTCTAACTACATCATCACTATCTAACTAACTCACTAAATAACTAACTCCCTCACTCAATAACTAACCCACTAACTCACTCACTAAGTAACTCACTAACTCACTCAATCACTAACTAATTCACTCTCTAACTAACTAACTTACTCACTAACCAACTTACTAACTTATGAACTAACTAACGCTCTATCATTTGTGAACATTTGATGTTTTAAAAAACAAGCAGGTAAACCTGTTTTCACGGCAGTACTACATTTTATTCGATAGCAAAGGTACTGGCAACATGGCCGTCAATGTGTTGAATTCAACTACAACTTACGTTAATGCCGGGGGAATAATATTGTGTAGTAAAATGCTTTATTGTGAGTATTATGTACATTTACTTGTGTTTCGGTAACACAATGTTGTGAGTACAAAGTATATGTACTTGTGTCTGGGTAACACAATGTTGTGAGTATTAAATATATTTACGTGTGTCTCGGTAAGACAATGTACACAGTACTAAGTAGATTGACTTGTGTCTCGGTAACACAATGTTGTGAGTACTAAGTAGATCTACTTGTGTCTCGGTAACACGATGTTGATCATGTTCAGATGGCATCCTACACACTTCCCACACAATGTACTGTAACCGACTAGACCTACCATGTATCATTGTCAAACACTTCCAGAAACACCATGTGTGGACACATAATGGCACTTACCCCCAAGTGTTTCTACCTCACATAGTGTCAGAATTCTATTATCGATGTCGATTTTGGATGACGTTGCAATGGTCAATTTAATAATCGGGGATACGTCAGGTAGTGTTAGGTAGTATATGGTTCGAAAAGTATCTCTTGGATCTGTATAGTCGTTTGTCTTCCTGTTTTTTTCCGAGTATGTCTTCAGATTAAATCCTTTGAGTCGTGCTCCAGTCGAACCTGAAATTTACCAAAAACAAATGACGATGAAGTGTAAGTGCCATTTGATTCCAAACCAGAATATTCAAAGCGGGAGTTTCTCGTTTAATATATCCCCAATCAGGGATGACTTAATTGGTTAACTTGCCATCCTTCTATACCACAGTCATCAAAACGTCAAAGTGCTCGGTATAACCACAGCCCATATAGTCAGACACGCCCTCGAATCCAGCATTTATTGGAAACAAATTTTGTTTTCAGTAACACGTCACTTAGTAATCAGCCCTCACATTTCAGACACGCTTGTGTTTAGATAATTGTACCTGCATCGTCTCACTATGTTTACAGTTGGTCAAATGATTGGATAACTTGAGTGATGGCTGTGTGGGGGATATGGAGATTAGACAAAACCATGTCTTAGTCGGAGACACGCACAGCAACATGTTTCTTGTTTGATTATATCGTGACTTAACCTCTATACTTTAGAAGACGCTACATAGTCGGTATACAACCAATTTCTTCTACTACACTTGATTAAAAAACGATGTTCTTCCAAGCATTCACCACTCTATGACTATTACCATATTTAATAATACAGAATCTGACATTTCCTTAAATAGTTATCATTTTGTTATTGGTAGGTGGTGTTTCACGAAGTGACACTGTGTAATGATATTGCATGCCGTTTTTTCATCAGGTTATTTCGTTTAAGGACATATTCTTCATTAGTTTAACCTTCTTCTTCTTTTTCTTCTTCTACTATGTTTTCTTCTTTTTATTCTTCTTCTTTTCCTTCTTCCTCTTCTTATACTTCTTTTTCATCTTCTTCTTCTTCTTCTTCTTCTTCTTCTTCTACTTTTCTTCTCATTTTCTTCTTTTTCTTCTTCTTCTTCTTCTTCTTCTTCTTCTTCTTCTTATTCTCTTTCTCCTTCTTCTCTTTCTTCTTCTTCTTCTTCTTCTTCTTCTTTTTCTTATTCCTATTTCCCTTCTTCCTTTTCTTCTCATTCTTCTTCTTCTTCTTTTTCTTCTGCTTCTTCTTATTTTTCTTCCTCTCCTTTATTTGTTTTCAGTCGTCAACTACCATACCCTAAAAAGTGCGTTGTAAGTAGCAGGGTGTTGTCTAAAGAATGGACTGTGTTGTTTACTACTTACAGCTTGACTATGGTAGTTGTATCTTTCGGCCCGACACATCTGACTTCCGCATCTGAGTGCTGCGTTAGTGTTCTTTCTTTCTTTGATGTCTTCTCCTAAGCGAATTCACTCTTCTGCAGTATGTGTAACAGTTCCTGCCGGAGCATGGGTATTAAGGGAACGGGTGATGGGGTCGGCGATTCTGAGAACGGAAGTACCTGAATGTGTGTAAAGGTAACTCAACGTCTCGACACTAAATCGACAATGGCAAACTATGGGGGGAGGAGGGAATGCATTAGGGAAATAATGTGTCTGATGCAGGTAGAGGTTAGGATATGCCGACTCAGGCGTTCCAAATTTCAGTAGTGGGGGTTAGTGACGAAAAATGTCATCATGTCTTGCTGCAACATTTTGACTGACAGTAATTTGAAATGATTCGTTTTAATAACAACTAAATGTATGTAGATCCAAACTTTAGTGATGGCTGAGTCAGACAGCCCACGGAAGACCATTGGACAACCCTGTACTGCTTGGGAGTATATAATAATGGGGCAAAGTTTAACTTAAGCAATGCTGGCCATGGAGAGAGAGAGTAAGAGAGAGAGATAGATATATTAGCTAGGGGTCTGTTTAGCTCACCGTTTTTCAAGAAGATCAATTGTTAGCCTGCTACCAGTTAAGAGGCTGTTTTACAAATGTGTGAGTGATACATTAATTTCAAAGTGACAGAACCAGCATACGTCTGTGAGTCTTTGCAAGTCGCTCAATACGGTGTGTTGGGCACCATGTGACTAGAAGATATATGGATTGGTGTGTGGTGTGTACATGGCACCAAATGAATGTTATATTTTCCCGAGTATGTGTATACACAGTTCGATAGAGTGTGTGATCCCATGTGAGAATACATTTGAATATTGAATGTGTAATGTCAAGATATCCTGCCTGAAGGGATCTGGGTCTTAGTGAATGCATAGCATACGATCGTGAATACGAGTTTGTGAGAGTGTGTTGGGGATGCACATAGGGGAAATATGGTTTAATCCAGTCTCCTTAGCGAATCTGCTTTGTGGCAATATGTTATCCATGATTACCGAGTGAAAGTGGGAAGGGTCTGTGTGCAGTTCTGGCTCGCTAACGCCGATTAAGTGGTGTTGCTTCACTGGTAACATTGTGTAGAACATCTGGTATGTAGTGTTGCTTCACTGGTAACATTGTGTAGGACATCTGGTATGTGGTATCGCTTCACTGGTATCATTGTATAGGACATATGGTATGTAATGTTGTTTCACTGGTAACATTGTGTAGAACTAATTGTATATGATGTTGTTTCACTGGTACCATTGTGTTGGGCATATTGTATGTGGTGTTCTTTAACTGGTAACAATGTGTAGGGCATGTGGTATGTAGTGTTGTTTAACTGGTAACATTGTGTAGGGCATATGGTATGTGGTGTTGTTTAACTGGTAACATTTTGTAGGGCATCTGGTATGGGATGTTGTTTTGCTGAAAACATTGTGTGGGACATCTGGTATGTGGTGTTGTTTCACTGGGTAACATTGTGTAGGACATCTGGCATGCGGTGTTGTTTCCCTAGATTATGCTGTGGTACACTTTCTAATATGAAGTGACCATTCATTCTGGATGATAAAGCGTGACACGTCTTCGTTTTGGGCTAAATTTCTAAGATATAATATTGACTAACACCCCTGGTGTGTGTTGCCTTAATAGCAAATATATTATGTCAAACGATTTGGTTACTGTTACTGCAATATGGTGTTATTGTGATAATTCGTGATTCTGGTTTTGGTATACTGTAGATGATATTGTGAAACACTCGTGTCATTTTTTTGGTGTACTGTGAATTATATGGTGTGGCAATGTCCGTTTCTTGGGGTTGTCTGGCGGATGGATGAGATTGCCCGACATTTTCTCTTTACTGGTTTGGCTTCACTCTGGTTGAACATGTGTGACACCACGCCATGTTGGGAGATGATTTACTAGGCATCAGATTGTGTGACACCGCCCCATGTTGGGAGATGATTTACTAGGCATCAAATAGTGTGACACCGCCCCATGCTGGGAGATGATTTACTAGGCATCATATAGTGTGACACCGCCCCATATTGGGAGATGATTTACTAAGCATCATATAGTGTGACACCGCTCTATGTTGGGAGATGATTTATTAGGCATCAGATAGTGTGACACCGACCAGTGTTGGAAGATGATTTGCTGGGCATCAGATAGTGTGACACCGCCCCATGTTCGGAGATGATTTACTAGGCATCAGATAGTGTGACACCGCCCTATGTTGGGAGATGATTTACTAGGCATGAGATTGTGTGACACCGCCCTATGTTGAAAGATGATTTACTAGGCATCAGATAGTGTGACACCGCCCCGTGTTGAGAGATGATTTACAAGGGATGAGACTTTGTGACACCGCCCAGTGTTGGGAGATGATTTAATAGGCATCAGTTTGTGTGACACCGCCCAGTGTAGGGAGATGATTTACTAGGCATCAGATTGTGTGACAGATGCTGGCATCTGTTGCGTGTGTCACATGAGGCGATGTTCAGTAACACCGTTACTGTTGTATTCTTGTTCCAGTAGAGATGAAATTGTTTAACACATATTGGTGTACTTATACGTTTGGAGTGTTGTTCCAGTAGAGATTGTATTGTTTAACACATATTGGTGTACTTATACGTTTGTAGTTTTTCTACATTAGAGATGATAATGTTTAACGCTTATCGGGTGTACTGAAAGGTTTGAAGGGATGCTCCAGTAGAGATTGTTTAACACATTTGGTTTGTACTAATACGATTAGAGTGTTGTTCTAGTAGAGATGCTATTGTTCAACACATATTGGTTGTATTGATATGTGTGGAATATAGTTCCAGTTTGGATGATATATTATTTTTTCACAAATTGGTTGTCTTTAATCGTTTCCAGTGTTGTTCCTGTGGAGATGATATGTTGAACATATATTAGTTGTACTGTTATGGATGGATAGTTGTTCCAGCAGAAACGATATTGTTGAACAGAAATTGGTTGAAGTGAAACATTTGGAGTATTGTTCCAGAAGATATGATATTGTTTAACACATATTCGTTGTACTAAATGGTTTTAAATATAATGGTTCGAATGCCAATGATGAACGATCAAAATGTGAGGTTTAAGCACAGTCAATAGTGGCGCTTGAACGGCTTAACAAAATCTGGCAAGATAAATAGTTAGCACTATTCACGAAAATAAGATTAATGCGTACACTGGTCCTGTCAATATTCATCTTTATGGATGAGACATGGCCAGTTAAAGCTGACATTCAACGAATAATAACAGCTTTGGAGATGAGCTGTTTCCGAGTTATACATGAGGAAATACGAGATAGAATTACAACAGCAATAGGTCCTTTTGAAGAACTCTTGGCAACTGTCAAAACCAGGAAACTCGCTTGTTACGGTCACATATCGAGATCAAATAGTCTTGCAAATACAATCCTCCACGGAAAGATGCATGGCAGAGGACGAACAGGCTGTCCCAAAAAGAGATGGGAAAAAAATATAAAAGAATGAACCAATCTCCGACCAGAAGAGTCACATGCAGCGGCCGATGACAGAGAAGGGTGGCGTGGCTTTGTGAGGATGTGTTCATTTGTGCCCCAACGACCTCACCAGTTACGGAATGACCTGATCTGCCTTGAAAAAGTTAAGAGTGTTGTTCCAATATATATGATATTGTTTAGCACATCTTGGTTTTAGTAATGTGCCATTTTGGATAATAGTGTGTGGCTCGTTGCTGTCTTACAATCCCGTTGTTTGTTCTAAACAAATTCTTGTTCTGAATTAGAGCAGGCAAAAGCAAACCCACAAGCATACAAGCAACAAAAAGAAAATAGCAAAACATGGACCATGGATGTCAAGAGTTAGACTTGTACCAGGAGATGTGAAGAATTGGACATGGACCAAGAGATGTGAAGTGTTAGATATGGACCAAGAGATGCGACAAATTAGTCATGGACCAAAGTATGCGAAGAATACCATACCTTCCATCACCGTTCTCTCAAGACCATTGTGCCTCTTGATGTGACCAAAGTATTTGCATTTTCTAGCCAAAATGGAATTGATAAACCAATTCTCCTCTACGGTCAACTCTTTCCGAATGTCTGTCTACATTTGTTCTTTTCTCTGTCCAGGATATTCTGAGGATCTTTATGTAACATTTTGACTCGATGGATTCGATTCTTTGTCTAGAAGTTTTAGTAATTGCCCATCCTTCACAGCCATAAGCTGCCACATGAAAAACACAGGCTCTCATGACGTTTACTGTTATCGTTTTGCTTGTGCCCTACCATAATTTCTTCAAGCTGTTCAGTCTCTGCATTGCCAAAGCTAGTCTTCTTCTGATTTCTTTCTAGCAGTAACCATTTTTGTCAATTCTGGACCAAAGATATTCAAAATGTGAGACCTGATCTATTTCCTCACCACCCATTGTAAATTTATGCTGGCATTGTGTATTATCGGTGGTCATTTTCTTTGTTTTGCTTATGTTTATGAACATATTTTGATATTTACTCTATCCATTAACGGCTGAAAGTAGCTGCTCTAGCCCTTCTGCACTCCTTGATAGTATGACTGTGTCATCTGCGTATCGTAACTCTGGAATTTCGTATCCCCCAATCGTAAATGGGTCGACACTTTCTTCTTCTTCTTCTTCTTCTTCTTCTTCGTACGTACAGTAACCATTATTTTTTCGAAAAAAGAGGCGGTCATTCTGAGGCTGTCGACATTATCATAGAGCTTGTCTTGCAGTTCCACTGGTGATGGCCACATCTGCTTTCTCTGATCATCGTATGTCGGGCAGTTCTGCAGCAGATGTTCAGCGATCATTTTACCGGTACCGCACGGGCATTCGTTGGTACCACCTATCTTCAATTTGTTGAATAGGTGGTACCTCAGTCTATTGTGGCCAGTGCGAAGTCTGAAGACAACGACCTGCTCTCTTCTGTTCAACTGGTAATAGGCATCGTTTTTGGTGTAACCAGTATGTTCGGTTTCCCATTTGGTCATGTATCTGGCTTTGATAAGCCGTTTTGACTCTTCGTACGTCATACTAGTATCTGTTTGTGGTAGTCTTGCACCTTCTTTTGCCAGTCTGTCTGCTTCCTCGTTGCCTTGGATGTTGCAGTGTGATGGGACCCACTGTACCACTACCCTTTTTGGTGTGGACTGCTGGCACAGTTTGCAGAGTGCTGATCTTAAGTCATTAAGCTCAGTGTTTTTCTGGCTTTTTAGCGTTGTGACTACGGCGAGAGCATCTGTAAGCAGGACTATATGGCGTTCATTTTCTTTATGCGTCACCATTTCTTCCACTTTGCCCTCAGTGCCTCTGCCTCCGCTCTGAAATTGCTTGTGAATTTTCCAGTAGCGAATGACAGTGTTATTTTTCTGCCATTTGGTAGGTTCAGGAATGCTCCTGCCCCTCCGTTCTGTGTAGTGTTTGTTACAGAACCGTCGGTGTAGGCATGGGTGCAGTCCATGCTTGGGTAGTTTTTCAATGTAAAGCTTAGGGTAGTATCTCTCCTTTCTTTTTCAGTCTTGCAGTTTTTGTTTCCAATACCTGGTATATTTTCTACCACCTCTGGAAATATATCCTGCCTCCAGGTAGGTTTTCGTACAGTAGTGATGGGATTTGGTGTTGTTAGTGCGTTTATGGGATCTTCGTGCATCTTTGCTTTTGCTATTTCTGCAAAGTTTCTCCGCTTTAGTTTCCCATTTCCCAAATTGTTTAGTCTCTGGTGCATTGGATGGTCGGTCAGTCTTCGGAGTTTCGCTGACTGCTGCTGGGCTCTACAGTCTCTTATATCGGTCATGGATTGCAGTTTTGTGATCTTTTCAAGTTCTACAATTGGCGTTGACTTCATGACACCTGTTATAACTCTCATGGCTTGGTTTTGAAGTTTTCTAACTTTATCGAAGTTGGTCGACACTTTCAATGTTCTCATCTTCCCGAACATTTCTCATTATACATTCGGCATACATGTTGTACTGAAAAGGTGAGAGGATACATCCCTGTAGGACTCCCTTTTGGACTGCAAACCAATCTGATGTTTTCCCAGATACTCGGATAGCGGCTTGTTTCAATGAGATGGCCTATATGCAAAGGAAACCCCATTACCTTCATGATTATTCACAGGTTTTGATGTTTTACAGTGTCAAAGACCTGAGTGTAAGCAATGAAACATGTGTACATGTCTACATTAAACTCTTTACATTTTTCATAGATATTCCTTAACTTGAATATGTGGTCCCGGGTACCTCTGTCTTTCCTAAAACCTGCCTGTACTACGTCAATTTCAGATTCAAACCTTTTCTTTATCCTTCTTAATATGATTCGCAGGAGTATCTTGCTAGCGTGGCTGATCAGCGCGATAGTTCGGTAGTTCGTGCACATAATCAGGTTTCCTTTTTTGGCGAGGGGGATATAAATTGATTTATTCTATGCATCTGGCCACTCTAAACTGTGCCATATCTGTTTACACAGCTTGTGATAGACTCGAGCACATGCCTCTCCTCCTGCTTGTATTAGCTCTGCTGGAATATCATCACATCCTTAGCTCTGCTGGAATATTATCACATCCTTTAGACTTTCCCTTTTTCATGCTTTCAATTGTAGAGCGTACTTCTTCCAATGTTGGTTCAGGTTCTTTCTCATCCTTTTGTAGGATTGTAACTGAGCGCTTTTTGCTATCTCCATACATGGTTCTGCAGTACTCTCTCCATCTATTCAGTGTGTCTTTGGTTTCTGTTAATGATGATTTCAAAGGAAGCATAAAATGGATTACAATAGTCTGCACCCTGCCTACCATGTTGTGCGTTTTTAAAATGTACGATATGCTTCAGGGATCAGAAGCGCGTCCTTTCCCCGTGCGCATTTTATGACTCATCTTTGTAATCCAAAGTTACTATATTTTGGCATTCGACGAACTATTGAATCGACAAATATCGTTATCATTCACAAACATAACTCATCGAAGATTCTTTCAAATTGGACACGCTGCCTGCCTCGAGTTTAAAGTAGACTATTCGTAACACGCCTAGTCCCCAAGGTCATCAATTCTGGCGTTATTAGGAAGTAGCAGGGATGAGGGTTTCTTATTTTGCGCGCTAGACTCGAGCACCTTATTACTCCCATGTATTGTGACATGATTTATGGAAAGTAGTTAACCAGTATGTGAGCCCATATCAATACACTGAACCACTAGCCCAAAGTAGACTCGCAGCCAGTTAAGAACTATATCTACTGTTCATGACAAACCACCTCACCATTACCGGTGTAATGACACATCACACAGTTCGTCTCCTCTTATGACATTCTATCCGTGGAGCAAGGTGATATTCTCGTCCTTGTCATACACAAAGACCCAGGCGAACCGCTCTAATGCACAGTACAGCAAGTTCCAGGTAAGACACTCTACGACATAGGACGATTAATTCGAGTAAATATATTCTAGTATTCCCTTTCTATCATGACTGAGGATACGATGGTATGACTTATAGTGATACACAACAAACAATATACTTGGTAGCAATGGTATTTCTACTTGCAGCGTTGTCTTTCAACGTCTCTGTGACAAGAATCTCAACGTAATTCTCCACTTTGATTGATCTGCTACTTCGCCTCTCCAGGAAGCCATATGTATCATAAGAACACTCATATTACGCTTACACGTGTCGGTGTAACTCAGCTGTGATCAGTCGACTGTTCTGTTGCCATAAGACAACTGTCCATATATGAACCTTTTGGGGATGCGAACATATTCCATGTGACGAACATGACCAAGCCAGCGTAGTCTTCCCTGCCTAAGGAGAGTGTCCACACATTGGAGACAGGTGCTTGAATGAACATGTGCATTCTTCACTGTCCATCAATGTAATTCCAAGAATTTCGATCTTCTGTAGATGGTTTGATATCCAGTTCGCCCATACTCGGATTGCTTTTGACAGCATCAAGAGCTGTCCAAATAAATCTATTGCCACACAATTAAAGCTCATAATAATGATCAAACCTATCGCTCAATATTCTTTCATGCATCTGGTTTTTTTCCCGCCAGTGGTGATTTTAGTGGTGCAGTTTTCAGGCTTGGAGGACTGATAGCTTTCTATATATCCTAGTGCATTTGTTTGATGTTTCGTGTTTTTGCTGCATTTTATATTATTTCACTGAGCTGTAGCCAATACTTATTTGCACATAATCGAGCTGTTTGTTGTACCTGACTCCTGCCGGTTGAACGGGTGTGTAGAGAGCCTCCATGCGGAAGCTGCTTGTATTTAATATGGATAGCCCGCTTGGCCTCAAATACGGGCGCCATATCCTTCGCTTTTGCTTCAAACTAGCCATCTAATTTAACAGTTAATGTTTAAAAGGTAGCAAAAGCATGGCTTTTAATGACAGGTCAAAGATGTTCTCAGATCTCTGTAACAATGGTGTCAAGATAAGAGACATTGAGAGTTTCCTTAAGGGCATTGCAAATTACTTTCACCAGGTCATGTTCTAACATCATGCTGGCGTCGATGCGTGGCTTACCTTTGCTTCGGCTGTAGTGACAAGTTGTTTCCTGCAATTTGAGTGTGCCTCAAACAAAAGAATGATAAATGGCGCAGTCTGCGCTATGGTAAGAGTGCGCCAGAAAAACCTACTTAATTGTATATCTTCTGACACGAATTAAATCAAGCGAGTGCCAGTGCTTTGATCGTAAGTGCATGCACAATACCTTATGTTGAGGTTTGGTCTGAAATAAGGGGTTTGTTAAAGTATATTGTAAACAGAGAGCTACAAGTGACGCTGAACATTGTTATGAATGTTGTTAACTCCTAACTTACTAGGACATGAAGGTCATCAGTCGATGTCAGGTCCAACTCTAGCATTCTAGTCGCCTAGTAAAACACGATGTTTTTGTATGTGGATGCTTCTAATGATTGATGATTAATCAGCATACAATGCATCATTAGCTACAGGTGTTGAGTGCAAGGTAGGATCGTATGCACTCACAAGAATGAGAGACATGAATTGGTATAGGGACCAAGTGTAAGCAGGCACTCTGAGCCATTTGTGCCTGCCTCAAACATTTGCACTTGCATGTGTTTTGCTGCGACACTTACAAAATGGTCTCTCATTTCTTTGTGAACTTTTCCTTGCCAGAAGAATACGGTAGCAATGTCATTGTCAACATCAGTTGATCTGCCAACCCAATGGTGTGCAGTGTCGCGTAGCAACAAATCCCTGTGCTGCCGATTGCGGTCCCCACAAATGTCAGAAATCGTTCTCTAGATGTAGAGATATGTTTTTAATACTAGCTACTTCAAAGCGGAATAGAATGTGTACTTGTAAGTGCTGTGTCAGTGTCAGGAATGTGGTAATGCCAGTTATTTGACAGATGTGGGATTCTTCTTCTTCTTCTGCGTACATAGTCAGACAGTAACCATTATTTTCTCGAAAAAAGCGGCGGTCATCCTGAGACTCTCGCCACTACCATAGAGCTTGTCTTGCAGTTCCACTGGCAATGGCCACATCTGCTCTCTCTGATCCTCGTATGTCGGGCAGTTGTGCAGCAGATGTTCAGTGGTCATTTTACCAGTACCGCACGGGCATTCGTCGGTACACCCTATCTTCAATTTGTTGAATAGTGGGATTCAACTGATTGTAACAGTGTCATGGCTAACATCACACATTGACACTGATCTGTGTTTTTGCTAATGCTTGATACGAAACATTATAAAAACTGTTAAACGAGTAATACATAAACATGTCTTGCTAGTGTCGAGAATCAGGGCATGATATATGACTTACATAAATAAAAGTCTCCAAGCGGACCAAAATTAGCGTGCTCTCCCATGACAGTCACCAACGGGCATCTACAAACACATTCTAGAGAATGGCCTTGGATTATCACCGATGAAATAGGACAGAAAGTTGACTTGTCAGTTAAAGTCTAATCACAGCCGGCTTTAACAAAACGGAAAAAAAGTGTTTTTTAGTTTAGGCTCCTACTTTCATTACGGGTCTATGCGACCAGGATAGGACAAGCAAGGTACTGTCCCTGTAACACCAGCTTACAGTCAAATGGTTGGTTACTTACTTAGTCGCTTCTATTCTAGCTTGATCTCTAGAAGTTTGCCAGAAAGAACATCAGACCATTGTATCGGAGTCATCCTCTTTACCAGGCTTCAGTTGTCAAAGGTTACTTATATATTATCTTTTGTCGTCATCCGGGAGAACTTTTGACAGCTAACGGTGACTCATTTTAGTCGGAAAATAAGTAAACAGCTGAGGAAAACATTACGTCGGAGAATTTTGATAAATGTTAGGTACATTGGGCAGTGTAACAAAGGCCATGGGTTTCATTGTCGGAAAATCGGTTAATGGGAAAGGTTAGATGGGAAGAGTTTGCCACCACTATTATCACGAGGTAGTCGTCTAAACTACAGTCTATGTTTAATTCGTGACCGTCACATGTTAAATCTGGGAATAGTTCGTATAACTTGTAATGTGTTTTGTACCTAGTTTGGTAGGGCTTTAGATTCGCCCATGCTGTAGTGTTTAGGCGTCGCAGAAAAACTGATAGGAGTACAGCTGACTGTGATTTGACGGCTAGACTTACAATTAAAAGTTGGTAGATGCTTCATAATTGGAGGACTTGGCATTTTGACCAGCAGTATGCCAAACGTTGAAACGAACTTTGAGCTGGCCTAACCACCTCGTGCCTGTCGGCTTTGTGAATAAGTAAAGATTAGGGAGGAGCATGAAAGACCATTAATGACTGAAGTACGAGTAATTACAGACCGAGCTGACCGGGAAGTCCGACTGTGAGTTTTAAAGGCTCCGACCTGATTGCCTGATGGATGTGCTAATAGATTGACCATCTAATGATATAAAGGGAGGGACAAAGAAGAGAGAGAGAAAGAAATAGAAAGAAGGAAGGAAAGAGAGAGACAGAGATATTAAGAGAAAGAAGTAGGGAAACAAAGTAGGGATGAAAAGAGAGAGATAAAGAGAGAGAAAAGGAGGAAAAGAGATTGATACAGAGAAAGAAGCATGGAAAGAGAGAGACATGCAGACAAAGAGCGATAAATAGAAAGAGATGAAGAAGGAGGGAAAGGTTAAACGATAATAAGAGAAAAAAAGAGGGAAAGACAGAGAGAGAGAAAGCGAAAAAGGAGAACGAGAGAGAAAGAAGGAGAGAGAGAGAAAGAGAGAGAGTGGGCAAGTACGGCAACATGAAAACTTGAGTTTGCAGTATAAACTCTAAGCTGTGATAAATGTAGACTCGCCAAACACATACTTCCTAGATCAGAAGCACGACAAGAATAGGGCTGAGCGCTTGACGTCGAAGCTTGGACGACGCTGTAGTCTGACTCATGTAAGTACGAAACTGCCCATGTCAGATTAGTTAGAGTGGTAGGCTAGAGCCTCCTGACGAAAACTGACTTGAACACTGCGTGGAACGTGTCAGATTACTCAGAGGGGTCGACCATAAAGACTCTGTTCATGACATAAACGATTTTTAAGGCGGACCTGTCAGATTAGGCGAAAAGCTCGGCCATTAACT
Source organism: Ariolimax columbianus (assembly GCA_036924085.1). Taxonomy (NCBI): domain Eukaryota; kingdom Metazoa; phylum Mollusca; class Gastropoda; order Stylommatophora; family Arionidae; genus Ariolimax; species Ariolimax columbianus. Next base: position 5,670,297 of record JAVGWX010000004.1, on the reverse strand, counting down.
TACCGACACATCTGAACAGAGAATTGCGTTTTAGTTAGATTAGAAGACGAACGGGGTGTGTGAAAAGATTATGCATTAACTGATTAACCATGTTTTGTAGTTTGTATTTTTCAATAGAAAAATCAGTTGAGTGTTTCCTTTGTTTTCACGTGAAATAGGAACTAATTAAACTAAAAGGGCGGGGACGGCGTGGCCTAGTGGTTAAGTGGCACGGCTCACAAACCGATGGTGCTGGGTTCGATCCCCATCATAGCAATGGCCGTTACCCCAGGGAAGCAAACCCTTAGAAAATGCAGGAGGAAGCAGACCCTTACATAAAATGCATGCTGAAGAAGTCGGATGCACTGACAGGCGCAAAATAAAACACAGTTCAACAACACACACGGCCTTGAGGATTTTACAAATAAGGCAAAGAAAAAAAAAGAAAAAAAAAGAAAGATAAGTTCATTAGTTTATCATTCGACACGGTGTTCAGACAAATGTAATGGTCGGTACTCCTAGATAACTTGTGAGGATTTAGTGGTAGTGATGGTTGTGTGAGAAGTTGTTAATGGAAGTGCTGAATAAGAAGCTGTTAATGGAAGTGATGGTAGAGTGATAAGTTGTTAGTGGAAGTGATGAGTGACAAGTCGTTAGTGGAAGTGATGGTGGAGTGATACATTATTAGCGGAAGTGATGAAAGAGTGTTACGTTGATGGTGGAAAGCAGTTTAATTATTGCTGATTCTAGAAACTAACATTTTCGCACATGTGGAGATATCTCAAGTGCTACGTTCTCCGTTGAAGCAGCCAACACATCGTATATGTACTCAAAGTCCCTGCCATGTGTTGATTTTGTGTTTGTCGGATCTTTCCAGACGGGACACACTGTCTACCCTTTTCTCTAGGCACTCCCAAACATTTTCTCGTCCTTTTGTCTCTTCATCATTCTGTAAAGTATTCATAACTGCAATGTTTAACTCAACCATGTCTCTCATCATCACAGCTCGTCCATACACGGTCTCATCTCTTTCGTTGCATGTCCTCGACAGTAGATCCATGTGACACCTTGTGTTCATGAGCTGCTCAGAAGAAAGGCCCACTATTTACGTATAAACCTTTAGATGTTACGAGAAAAGCAGCTTACTGATTTGCATCAACGAGTCAATGGTGTGGTACGATAATCTTCTGAATACATGAGCACCAACAATACATACACTCGGTCGAACCAGGATACATGTATGACAAAACTTGGAGATTATCAATCGCATCTATAGCTGTCTTCCGACCCAATTCTATTACATTTGTTTAACTAGCTGTTCTCCATAATTCTCATTCTATATTTGTGTATCATTTATTTCATCTCAAATCAATATCCTTAGTAGTTTAACATCTCGGTCTGGACATTTGGCAATATTACTTCATTGTGTGTCATTTTACATCAATGTACATCATTGTTTCTTATTAGTAAATCATTGCCGATTACGTTTAATTTCATTGTCGCCAGGAAATCTGGATGAAGAAGAACCTATGCCGAAAGTAATACCGTCAAGCTAGAAAAAAAAAAGTTTGGCTCCAGCTGTGAAACACGCACAGAAACACTACTCAATCAGAAACTTTACACCTGCGTGTACAAAGGAGTCTGCAGCGAATGCAACAGAGAATGGAGACATATGAAACTGTACCAGCCGAAAAGATGTAAACATGTATCTATCAGTACAATGTGTACATTGTCAATTAACTTTTACAAAATGTAAATTGTAAAGTGAAAAATACGGTGGTGTCCGGAGTCGAGCCAATATCACCTAATCACGAGGCCGACGGCTTTACCACTTCGCCACTGAATCCCCTCATTTACTACACTTCCCTTTTAATTGAGCAACATTTACAAAGACGGTAACTCTTTACAATTTACATTTTGCGCAATATCCTCTGACGACTAACATGATACTCTCAATGGCTACGTTCTTCAGTATGTAGGAACATGTACGTGCTAAATTGGGTGTGTAATTGGGGAAGCGAGAAAACAGAAAAATATAGGTTCTCCTGGTCACGGGTGACACATTGTATGAATGTTGAATATAACATATATTTATTGTGTCACACATATACAACTTTATTTAAAAACAAATATAATATAATATACACTACAGTGCCAGTCAAATAGAGTTGGGAAACCTTAGTTTTCATGGTTACTTCGTCACTATAACAATGCAGAGGCTGACATAAAAAGTTGGCGTTTGATTCAGGTGGAACGTATGAATATTTAAAAAGACTCATTATGCAACTGACGTAGTGGTTAGGTGATCGTATGTAGTGCTGGCTATATATGGCGGGTCGTAATGTGATGGAATGCAATTGTGACGTTATCTGGCGGCAGGTAAGGTAATCGGATGTTTTGTGACTACAAATTGTGGGTAAAGTGACCGCAGGCAGTGGTGGCTATAACAGTCAACCGGGTAAAGTGACCGCAGGAGGTGGTGACTTTAACAGTTAACCGGGTAAAGTGACCGCAGGCAGTGGTGGCTATAACTGGCGGCTAAAGGGATCGAATATAGGTGTGAATATAACTGGAATGCGGGAAAAGTGCTCGAATGTAGTGGTGGCTATAAAGGGTGTGACACAGTCCTGTCTCATATCAATATATCCTATTCTGATGGCGATATGGACTGGATTCGGAAGAACACAACGTATGTATATCTAAATTGAATTATGTGGTCCTCCGACGAAAAAAAATCGTAATGAGCTGCATATTGCTGGTAGCTTGGCTCTTCTATCTCAGAAAAATAACCAAAAGGAAAGTAAAATAAATGTACTTATCCAATGGTTCCTCAAATTAAGTCTCAGGGTACACATAGAAAAAACAAGACAACACAGATCATGTCAATAAAAGAACCAATCAACAATCAGGTCTTCCTGGTAGACAGGCTACTGCAGGAGTTAGTTCATTCATATAGGTTGACAGCAATATTGACCAGGTCAGAGGTACTGGATGATTATGACATTACGTGGTGAAAAGGCAGATCGACATTTTTTGCGTTCTATACGCTTACAGAGACGGAAAGAAATTAGGTACACTGCATAATTAATGATATTCAACTGTAAAGTCAAGTCAGTCAAATTATATGACTGAGAGACGTGGGACACAACGACTAGTGTAAACACAATGGTTGACGCTTCCATCAATCGATCCTTGCCGAGAACATAAGGAATACAATGATATCCGGGGGAGGGGCAGACGGATGGCCTGGACACTGTTTGGTTCCTCCACTCATGCCTAACTCACGTAATGCTCCAAGCGCCACTCCCGAGAAGCATCTTTGAATGGCTGGCTAAACTACGTGAGCAAACGCGGTGGGAAAACCAGGGAGCTAATCCTGGACGGAGAAGATTGACATTACTGGTAGATAGCACACCTAAAGGATGGAAAACTTGACAGGAGCAGATTGATAGTACTGGTTAATAGCACACATAAAGGATGGAAAACCTGACAGGAGAAAATTGACAGTACTGGTTTATAGCACACATAAAGGATGGAAAACCTGACAGGAGACGATTGACAGTACTGGTTGATAGCACACATAACGGATGGAACACTAGACAGAAGAAGATTGACAGTACTGGTTGATAGCACACCTAATGGATGGAAAACCTGACAGGAGACGAATGACAGTACTGGTTGATAGCAAACATAACGGATGGAAAACTAGACAGGAAAAGATTGACAGTACTAGTTGATAGCACGCCTAAAGGATGGAAAACTTGAAAGAATCCCGTATGGAGAATACTCGATAGTCCAGCAAGACAACAATCATAAGAGAGACACCTCTGACATCAAACAACTGCTGTTTTGCCGAAGGGTTGGAACAGCCAGGGGTTAAGGAGGGCAACCCTACAGAAACGCCTGTTGAAATCGGATAGACTGGGCCACAGGCCTAACGAAACAGTGCGACGTAAATCGCTGTATGTTGACGCCACCATTTAACAGACAGTATGGTTCTCACCCTGTGGCGTCCAACCAGGCAGCAATAGTACCGGGCCCCGCGCTTCGAAGGGGTCCACCTGATGCTACTGGTGGTCACCCACCCATGTGCTGTGGAGTCAAGGCACAAGAAGATCAGGCAAGAGCTTTTAACCGAAAACCCTAAGACCCTTACAATACTGGAATGCGGAGGGAGTCCTTAACAAAATAGTCCCCCCTAACAAAGTTCCTGTACGAGGGCAAGATAGACGTGGCATGTATCAAAAAAACGCACTTAAAAAATAACTACATATTTTCAATCATTGGATAGAGAAGGTCACACAGGATATATTGATAGATACTGACACGAAACTCCATACCAAGTAGCGCAATATATGTAAATCACATCGGACAAGCAGCAATTGTAGGAGTAGACTTAATGAAACAAGAAACAAAATTCAGTTTCTTCAACCTGTAAGGCCCACCTACAAAAGACCTGTCGCTCTCGAGTATGGAAATCAAGGACTCGAGCTGCTTATTGATGGAGACTTCAACCAACAGTCACTCGGATAGAGGGGGATGTTCAGACATATATAGCAGAGGGGATGAAGTGGGAGACTCGGAAATAGACAAACATGTGTATCGTTTCAATATGGGTGTCGGTAGTGGAAGGAGAGGTCCCTAAAACGTGACGTCAGTTCACTAATTTTAGTAAATGTGCATGTCAATTTTAAACTGCATTCATTCCGAAACGAATGCGGGTCATCATGCAAGGGAATATTCTATTATTTCCAAGAATTGTTTGTCTTACAAAGCAATGGTGTCAAGAACTTGTTCAAGTTGAAAATCTAGAAGAGGGCCATTTCCAGAAAATAGCAATAACCAGCAGAATTAATGGACATGATGTTTGAGAGTGAGATAATTATAATGAAAACGGCTCGTTTGTGAGGAGCATATATGCGATTATATTATTTGAAAGCGAACATAACATATAGGCGATTATATTATTTGAGAGTGAACAACACATACATGTGATTATTTTATATGAGAGCGAATAGCATATATATGGGATTATACTATTTGAGAGCGAATATAACATATATGCGATTATATTATTAGAGAGCCAACCACACTGAACTAGATGCTCTTTTAAATAAATAACAACAATATGCACCAGTAGCGGTGGTGAAATGTCCTTAAGATACGAAATGGCTCAATGAATTATACTGGACAAACATACAAATATGCAATAGCTCAGTAGCCTCACAGAGACATAAACACAAATATGTTATTGTTCAGTCTTCTGTCGCAGACAAGAATGCAACTATGTAATGTTTCAGTCGTCTCACCAGAACAAACTCACAAATAGGCAATTGTTCAGTCATCTCACACCGAGAGAAGCACAAATAAGTAATGGATCAGTCACTTCACCAGGACAAAAACACAAAATGGTAATGCCCAATGACAGAACCATAATAAAACCAAAATGCAACATGTGTTACTGGCAGAAGGTCCTCGGTAAGTTATAATAGTCAGAAGCCGAGAGAAGTATAATATGAATCTACTTAGCTAATCTGTTGGATAGACTGTAGGACGAAGAAGGAAACCTAACGCTGACCGACAGCGTTATGTATGTCATACATGCGATTATTTGTTTTATGATCAAATTACTTCGAATGAGCTTATTTTCCTTTTTTTAAAACAGTTCACAATTTACTTATGATTATTGAACTACAAGTTTGACGTGACTGTTAGTCAATAGTTTTACTATGTAATTTTATGGTAAGAGTTACACTTTTTTGTAATCAAAATTGTATTGTACAAATTGCATTGAATTGCATAATAAAAGTGTCTTGCCACAATATTGTGGGAAACGACGAGCAACGTCTGGTAATGCACAATATACGATCATACAATGTTGGTCAGGGTCAGATGAAACACGGCTTATGAGTGATCCCCGTAGTTTTAATCGTTACCCAGAAACAGCAAAGAAAAGCACAACAACCTGGAAGAACCCGTTTAACCTTCATAAATACGGTCGGGACGTGAGGAAAGCTGCTGTAACCTGACATAAAACACTGTTTTCAGGGCTTACTCAAGAGATAACTTATTCATCTCAGAAATGTAACAGCAACAACTATAATACTGTCATGTTGTTCTTTTGGGGGATTTATGTTCTTTGACTGCAAACAACTTGAGTGGGACAACGACTTGTATAAGAGAGCGAATGGGGTAGGACAAGGACTGGAGGAGGACAAGGACTGGGGTATGACAACGACTTGTGTATGATTACGACTTGGGTAGGACAATGACTGAGGTAGGACAATGGGTGGAGTAGGACAAGGAGTGGGGTAGGACAAGGAGTGGGGTAGGACAAGGAGTGGGGTAGGACAAGGAGTGGGGTAGGACAACGACTTGTGTATGATTACGACTTGGGTAGGACAATGACTGAGGTAGGACAATGGGTGGAGTAGGACAAGGAGTGGGGTAGGACAAGGAGTGGGGTAGGACAAGGAGTGGGGTAGGACAAGGAGTGGGGTAGGACAACGACTGGAGTAGGAGAATGACTGGAGTAGGACAATGACTGGGGTAGGACAATGACTGGAGTAGGACAATGACTGGGGTAGGACAATGACTGGGGTAGGACAATGACTGGAGTAGGAGAATGACTGGAGTAGGAGAATAACTGGGGTAGGAGAATAACTGGGGTAGAACAAGGACGGGGGTTAAACGACTATGGTAGGACAATGCATACGATGCTGATAACAGAAAGAAGAGCGAAACAATAACATGGACACTCAAAAAAAGTAGACACACTTACCATCATCTCTGTTATAGATAATGTATCTCACGAGAATTTGGGGACGGTTGTACTGAAGGGTCCATATTGGTGCTACTTCTTTGGCTGTGTGAGTGCAGGAATCAGGACCATATACGACATTCTTGTTTCCATCAACGGCTAGGCTTGGGCGACCTGCTTTGTTATTGACAAATTGTTCGCTCGACTGAGACGCGTTTTGCTTTAACGCCACGTTACGACCTGCAATGACACAATCATATGAACATGCTTATGTGATGTAAACATACACAAATAACGATGACGTCTTATATAAATCCCTCAGAGGGAAATTTACAAAGTAAAAACTAGATATTTACGAGAGAGAACATGGATGACAAGAGCTGACAGGAAGATATTATATATATATCACCAGGTAGCATGTCCTTTGTAGAACGTCGCTCCCATCACAGTATGTCTGAAAGAAACTCGTTCCCTTGCCAAAACACCAGCTTCCGCCACTGTCATACTCAGGCACTCCTGGATATCTTGGTGCCATCGTCTTCTTGGTCTACCCCTTCCTCTTTTGCCTTGCACCATAGCTTCCATCACCGTCCTCTCAAGCCCGTTGTGTCTCTTTATGTGACCAAAGTATTTGCATTTTCTAGCCAAAATGGAATTGATAAAACAGTTCTCCTCTATGCTCAACTTTTGCCGAATGTCTACATTTGTTTTTTTCTCTGTCCATGGTATTCTGATGATCTTTCTGTAACATTTTGACTCGAAGGATTCCATTCTTTCTCTATAAGTTTTGGTAATCGCCCATGCTCCACAGCCATAAGCTGCCTCAGGAAAAACACAGGCTCTAAAGACTTATATATATATATATATATATATATATATGATAGAAGTCAGCGAAAACATCAATTAGATAATGGTTAAACCTGACCATAATTAAGCATGTCACGAGAACAGAAACGGATACGCGTAGTCTCGTTTTCACTAATGTGTGCATTTAACAATAACTGGGTACACGATAATCACATAGGTAACAAAAACATACTCAGTTTAAAGGTATATCCGTATTACAGAGTGGTACGTTGGAGTCTTTGTGTATGCCACGTGCATGAATAGCACCACTGCCCCAAAGAGAGCTTGCCGTAAGAGACGGCTAACTACGTGGCAAGGCCTAACACCGATCGTGGTTTGTTAAGAGCAGCAAATTTGGCAATTAAAAGGGTGCGATCTAAATTGTTCTAATATTTGAGTTCCCTAAGATGGACTAACACATCGAATAACTTCAATCCGTAGCAATTGTTTGAACGCAGCGGGGTAATAAGGATCACGAGCCTGGCGCGATAAGCAGAAAATCCTTCACCCAGCTAAATTCAGTTTACGCCATATCTGAGACATGAACAAGGGCATCCGCCCCTGTGGAAATGCAGCTCCGGTAAGACTAAGACAAAGTATTAAGGATAACGACAAGGATGTTAAAGTGCATAACTGACAACTGTTTTTAATTCAACATGTAGAAGAAGCTACCAGAGGCAAACACACACTCTACCTAGTATTTACTACCGGGGGAAATATAATTGCAAACGTTACCGTTAGAGAACCGTTTAGCTCAAGTGACCATCAGTTCACGTGGTGATATCGTATGCAAAGGAAGAACGAATACAAAACTGCACAAACATAAAACTACTCTATGACATATGTTAAAGAGTTGTATGAAAAAACGAGTCACATAATCTGGAAAGGTTGCAAAATTGTCGAAGAAGAGTGGGAGAGCTTTAACACATTTACATTACAGATACAAGAAGCATGCGTTCCATGTAATGATATAAAGTACAGGCACAACCAGTGGGTAACTAGATGTGTAGTTAATGGTAAGAACACATACATTATAATAATAAAACAAAAACGTTAATTCATTAATACAATTGTAATACAATACAAATATGGGCGTGGTCAGATACAGCACCGAGACGAAAATACAAGCAGAACCAACTTTACGACCAATAAGCATTCATCGGGTACAAGAAAAAACAACACTAATCATCTAGTTAATCATAGAAGACGGGAAGAAAACATTTATTGGGGATGTCAACATATACGGATTGAATAGTACTTATATATACGTCTCACGTAACTACTTATCAGGTCGGGAGTCGGACTCCAAGTGATTTACAAAAGTTGGGTTAGGTTGCCAGGACAGAAAAGAAGTCGGAAACTACCGGAAAGGCCAAATACGGAAAGAAAAAAACAAATGGAATGTAAGTGGGGTGGAACGAAAAGGCAAATAAAAAAGAGACATAATGATATTTTAAGAAAATGCCTGAACGATATTAATGCCGCGTGATTGGAGAGAACGGATGCTGACGATCAGGTTTGCAGGTCTACAGTTACTTACCAGTCTCCCTAATGACGAGACATGATAAAGTAGATGAGGTTGCCAGACTTACATGTGAACCACTCTTTGATGATGAACTCTGCTTTAGGTAAGGTGATCAGAGTAAAGAATATGGAGATGACCGAATATGATACAACGGACAAAAGATAGAAGATGCCTACCAGGCACAGAAACACACAGTAGCTGTTTGGGTGGATCTGGAAAAGGCATTTGACAAAGTCTGGAAGGATGGACTTAGAGTCAAGCTAAGAAGAAGTGATGTTTGTGGGAAGATGTACAAGTGGATCAACCACTACCTCAAACAAAGAACGGCCAGAGTCCAAGTACAAGGGCAGATGAGCAAAAAGGTGACACTCGAGCAGGGAGTACCCCAAGGGGGAGTACTGTCACCCACACTCTTCCTGGTATATATAAACGATATTACAGAGAATATACCAAGAAGAGTCCATAGCTCAATGTTTGCAGACGATCTGGCTATGTGGACCTCTGAAAAGAATCTCACCATAGCAAGAAATCGGATGCAAACGGCCCTAACATCGCTGGAAGAGTGGGCGAACTCATGGCTGGTCAAAATAAACGAGGAGAAAACCACGTGCACAATATTCTCGCTCTCATTAAAACCCCAAAGTACCAAATTAAGCCTAAATGGCAAAATCCTGCAGCCAAACGACAACCCAACCTATCTGGGAGTCACATTTGATCGGCGCATGACATGGAAAAGTCAGATTGAGAGAAACCGAATGAAAGCCAGAGAAAGAATGGCGATCATGAGGAAACTTGCTGGCACAAGCTGGGGAGCAGACGAAGGCATACTAAAGAAACTGTACACTGGAAGAGTGAGACCAGTTCTCGAGTATGGCATCGCGGCATGGACAACAGCAGCGAAGGCGAACTTCGATAAAGTTAACAAACTTCAAAACCAAGCCATGAGAATCATAACAGGTGGCATGAAGTCAACGCCAATTGTAGAACTTGAAAAGATTACAAAACTGCAATCCATGACCGACAGAAGAGACTGCAGAGCCCAGCTGCAGTCAGAGAAACTCCGAAGACTGACGGACCATCCAATGTACCAGAGGCTAAACAATTTGGGAACTGGGAAACTAAAGCGGAGAAACTTTGCAGAAATAGCCAAAGCAAAGATGCACGAAGATCCCATAAACGCACTAACAACACCAAAACCCATCACTACTGTACGAAAACCTACTTGGAGGCAGGATAGATTTCCAGAGGTGGTAGAAAATATACCAGGTATTGCAAACAAAAACTGCCAGACCGAAAAAGAAAGGAGAGACACTACCTTAAGCTTCATAACGAAAAGCTACCCAAGCATGGACTGGACCCATGCATACACCGACGGTTCTGTAACAAACACTACACAGAACGGAGGGGCAGGAGCATTCCTGAACCTACCAAATGGCAGAAAAATAACACTGTCATTCGCTACTGGTAAGTACACGAGCAATTTCTGAGCAGAGGCAGAGGCACTGAGGGCGGCAGTGGAAGAAATGGTAACACACAGTGAAAATGAGAGCCATATAGTCCTGCTGACAGATGCTCTCGAAGTAGTCACAGCGCTAAAAAGCCAGAAAAACACTGAGCTTAATGACTTAAGAGCAGCACTCTGCAAACTGTGCCAACAGTCCGCACCAAAAAGGGTAGTGGTACAGTGGGTTCCGTCACACTGCAACATCCAAGGCAACGAGGAGGCAGACAGACTGGCAAAAGAAGGTGCAAGGCTACCACAAATAGATACCAGTATGACGTACGAAGAGTCAAAACGGCTTATCAAAGCCAGGTACATGTCCAAATGGGAAACCGAACATACTGGTTACACCAAAAACGATGCCTATTACCAGTTGAACCGAAGAGAGCAGGTCGTTGTCTTCAGACTTCGCACTGGCCACAACAGACTGAGGTACCACCTCTTCAACAAATTGAAGATAGGGTGTACCGACGAATGCCCGTGCGGTACTGGTAAAATGACCACTGAACATCTGCTGCAGAACTGCCCGACATACGAGGATCAGAGAGAGCAGATGTGGCCATTGCCAGTGGAACTGCAAGACAAGCTCTATGGTAGTGGCGAGAGTCTCAGGATGACCGCCGCTTTTTTCGAGAAAATAATGGTTACTGTCTGACTGTGTACGCAGAAGAAGAAGAAGAAGAAGGACAGAGATGCTGTGAGGTTGATAAGTACGAATACGTTTGAACGGTCTAAGGTACGGCGTTGAGTGTAATTGAAAGAGTCGTGAAGGGAGAGAGGAAGAGCTGATGAGAGAGTGGTATCATGATAGATTGGATTGCGGAAGAGGTGACGTATTTAGTGGGCCCTGAGAAGTAAATCGTTGTCATCCTCACAAAGGTGTTGAGCGCAGATGAGTTCTCAGGAAATTGAGCCGGTCGTGGCAGGATTGAGTATAATAGGAACTGTAGATGAGGTAGTTGTTGGCGTCAGTTGGTTTATAGTAGATAGTGGGGAAGAGGCCTGAAGGGCAGATAGAGACAGTGGTTTCGAGAAAGTGGGCAGACGTGAAGGGGATGCCAGACGTGAATATGATGGAGGGGTGGAAGTCATTAACAAAGTCGACAAAGTTCAGATGTCGTGCTCAGACATATAGGCTTCCTGTCCGTTAAATGATACGTTTTACACTCTCTTGTGGATGTCGTTTCTACTAACATTAGTGTCGTCAGTGGTACGCATGAGGGACGATTTCACCAGAACATTACTATTTAGACATAAAGATACCAATGGAAATGAAATGCAGCGATGCTAGCAGACTATTGTTGGAGAATTGTGAGTTGTTGATTCGAATGTCCACATTGAGCAGGTTTTCTCTTTTGAGCGCCCTGACAATGACGTTAAGTTACGGGTTGCCGTAGCTTTCCTCACATTCCGAGCGTGTTTATGAATGTGATCCGCATTCCTTCAGGCGGTTGTGCTATGCATGGTTTCATCTGCGTGTCGCTCAGTTATACTGGGATAACGTCTATCACTAAATCCGTTTGCCAGGCTGTCATATCAATAGCCCTATTCCAGGGAGAGCTAATAGGCAGCCGAGATGAGTGTCTTGACTAGTACATTTATCATAATCCTGACTAAAATGCATGGTCAGAATATGCTGCCTGACCCTGCCTAACATGCATGATCAATATATGTTGCCTGCCCCTGACTAACATGTCTGATCAGCATGTTGCCTGACCCTGACTAACCTGTCGGATCAGATTATGTTCCCTGACCCTTAGTAACATGTCGGATCAGTATTTGTTGCCTGACCCTGACTAACATGTCAAATCAGTATGTGTTGCCTGCCCTTGACTAACATGTCTGATCAGCATATGTTGCCTGGCCAGATATTAGTCTTCCTTCACTTCTTCTTCTTCTTTATCGTACGCAGTCAGACATCAAGCTTTTTTTTTCGACAAAAGCTGCGGTCATCCTGAGGCTGTCGACACTGCCATAGATTTTGTCTAGTGTTGCCACTGGTGATGGCCACATGTGCTGTCTCTGATCCTCGTATGTCGGGCAGTTTTGCAGCAAATGCTCATCGGTCATTTTCCCGGTACCACACGGGCATTCGTCAGTGCCACCGATCTTCAATTTTTTGAATAGGTAGTACCTCCGTCTATTGTGGCCAGTGCGAAGTTTGAAGACCACAACCTGCTCTCTTCGGTTCAACTGGTAATAGGCATCGTTTTTTTGTGCAGCCAGTATATTCGGTTTCCCATTTGGTCATGTATCTAGCTCTAATAAGCCGTGTTGACTCTTCGTATGTCATACTAGTATCTGGTTGTGGTAGTCTTGCACCTTCTTTTGCCAGTCTGTCTGCCTCCTCGTTGCCTTGGATGTTGCAGTAAGATGGAACCCACTGTACCACTACCATTTTTTGTGCAGACTGCTGACATAGTTGACAGAGTACTGCACTTAAATCACTAAGTTCAGTATTTTTCTGGATTCTTAGTGCTGAGACTATGACCAGGGCATCTGTAAGCAGGACTGTATGGCTTTCATTCCTTTTACCATTCACCATTTCTTCCAATGCCGCCCTCAGTGCCTCTGCCTCCGCTCTGAAATTGCTTGTGAATTTTCCAGTAGCGAATGACAGTGTTATTTTTCTGCCAATTGGTAGGTTCAGAAGTGATCCTGCCCCTGCGTTCTGTGTTGTGTTTGTTACAGAACCGTCGGTGTATGCATGGATCCAGTCCATGCTTGAGTAGTGTTTCGTTATGTAGCTCAGGGCAGTATCTCTTCTTTCTTTTTCAGTCTTTCAGTTTTTGTTTCCAATACCTGGTATATTTTCTACTATCTCTAGAAATATATGCTGCCTCCAGGTAGGTTTTCGTACAGTAGGGATGGGATTTGGTGTTGTTAGTGAGTTCATAGGGTCTTCGTGCATCTTTGCTTTTGATATTTCTGCAAAGTTTCTCCGCTTCAGTTTCCCATTTCCGAAATTGTTTAGTCTCTGGTGCATTGGATGGTAAATCAGTCTTCTGAGTTTCTCTGCTTGCTGCTGGGCTCAGCAGGCTCTTCTGTCGGTCATGGAATGCAGTTTTGAAATCTTTTCAAGTTATACAATTGGCGTTGACTTCGTGCTTCCTGTTTTAACTCTAATGGCTTGATTTTGGAGTTTGCTAATTTTATTTAAGTTTGCCTTTGCTGCTGTTGTACATGCCGCAATGACATACTCGAGAACTGGTCTCAATCTTCCAGTGGACCGTTTCTTTAGTATACTTTCGTCTGCACCCCAGCTTGTGCCAGCAAGTTTCCTCATGATTGCCATTCTTTCTCTGCCTCTCATTCGGTTTTTCTCGATCTGACTTTCACATGTCATACGCCGATCAAATGTGACTCCCAGTAAGTTTGGGTTGTCGTTTTGCTGCAGGTATTTGCCGTTAAGACTTAATTTGGTGTTTTGCGGTTTGTTTGATAGCGAGAATATTATACATGTCGTATTTTCCTGGTTTATTTTGACAAGCCATGAGTTCGCCCACTCTTCCAGAGATATTAGGGCCTGCTGCATCCGATTTCTTGCTATGGTGAGATTCTTTTCAGAGGTCTGCAAATATTTAGCTATGGACTCTTCTTAGTATATTCTCTGTTATGTTATGTTACGAGGACGAGTGTGGGTGACATTACTACCCCTTTAGGTACTCCCTGCTCAAGTGTCACTTTTTTTGCTCATCTGTCCTTGTACTTGAACTCTGGCTGTTCTGTTTTTAGGTAGTGGCTGATCCATTTGTACATTTTCCCACACATTATACCTCTTCTTAGCTTGTCTCTAAGTCCCTCTTTTCAGACTATGTCAAATTCCTTTTCTAAGTCCACCCATACCGCTACTGTGTGTTTTTGCTGCTGGTAGGCACCATCTATTTCCTGGGTTATGAGTATGACCTGATCCTAAGTGGATCTGTGCTAGCCTGCTTGCTGTGGGATAAGTATGTGTTTTTTTTCCAGATGCATCATGAGTCAGCTCAGTAGGCTGATCAGCCTGAATCTATTTTGTCTTTTCCTTGCTTTGGTACTGGTACAAGTACTGCGTCTTTCCATGCCTGGAGTACAATATCTCTTTTCCAGCTTTGGTTCAGGACTGATAGTAGTTTCCTGTTTGCTATTTGGCCCAGCCCCATGAGGATTTCGTTTGTTATATAGTCTTTTCAGGGAGATTTCCTTTTCTTTAACGTTCTCATGGCCTCTTCCATTTCATTCATTGTTAATTTTTCCATCATATGCTCTACTGGTGCCATATTGATGTTCTCGTGCCACTTCTGCTCTTCGCTAGTGTCCGTATGCCTATCTGCAGAAATATCAATGTTGTTTGCTCGGGCATAATGTTCAACACATTATTTTGCTGTTTTTTTTTCCAGTGAGCATGTTGTCTTCTGTTTGATCGTAATTTGTTTATTTGATGGAGTTTCGCCATTCATTTCTCTGACTAGCTTCCATAGTTTGTTCCTTTTTTTGTCTAAATTGAGGCTTTCTGTTTTGTTTTTCCAGCTTTCTCTTCCTGTTTGCTATAGAGTGTGTTTGTATTTCGCCGTGCTGGCTTTGAGGGCGATATTTGCCTCCATAGATTGTTCTCTCTCTGCCATGTTCCTAGCATTGTGACTGCGTCTTCCGCTTTCTGCAAATCATCATTCCAATAGGGCTTATAATTTGTCCTTGCTACTCTTGGAATGGTTTTAGTGGCAGCTTGCATTTTTCCTTTGCTTAGGCTTTTCGCCATGGGCTTCATTTTGTTATGCTGTGTTTTGATGGTTTCACACAGCCCATCTTTCAGGCTTGCAAATCTGTCCCAGTCGGCTCGTTTGTAATTCGAAAGTAGGGTACCTTTTTTTTTTCTTGTGGGCCTACTTTCATACTAAATTCTAGCCTAATTGGCTTGTTGTCGAAACATGCCACTTGGTTTAGCACTTGTCGGTCAATTATTATGATGAATGTCCACCGTGGAAAAGGCCAAATCTAGATTAGAGGTGGTATGCCATGTTCTAGAATAGAAGCTAGTGCTATCCTCCGGCCTTTTGATTATATAGAGATGTGTGTCTTTCTCCCAATCTTCCACGTCGTCACCTCTGCTGTCTGTGTCAGAGTATCCCCATCTCTCCGAGTGGCTGTTGAAGTCTCCAACTACTATACAGTTGGAGTCTTTTGACTTCCATACTCGAGAGCGATAGGTCTTTGTTTGGTGGTGCGTACAGGTTGCAGATGCAGATATTCGCCTCTTGAGCCATTATGTCAACTCCTACAATTTCTGCTTGTCTGGTGTGATTGACAGATACCGCGCTACACGGTATGCATTTAAGGGTCAGTATCAGAACCCCATCCTTTGTTACCTTCTCTATCCATACGAAAGACCTGGTATCTTCTGATTGAGAAAATGTGGTTGTTGTTGAGTTGCTTTTTTTATGGATACATGCCACGTCAATCTTACCTTCATGCAATTGATGTGTTAGGGGAAGCTTTTTGTTAAGAACACCCTCTGCATTCCACTGTAGTATTCTTAGGTTTTTTGTATTTTTGGTCAATATATTTTTCTCCATAGCCATGCACCTTGACTCCTCAACACATGGGTGGGTGACCACCAGTAGTAAAGGGTGTGCCCCTTCGAGGCGTGAGGCCCGCACTCTCGCTGCCCGGCGGGACTCCTCAGGATGAGCGCCATACTTTTTTCTGTAAGGTTGTAATGTCATCATACTGCGATATACGTTGCATTGTTTCGTTAAGCATGTGGCCCAGTGCATCCGATTTCAAAAGGCGTTTCTGTAGGGATGCCCTCCTTAGCCTTTGGCTGTCCCCAGCCTATCTGCAAGGCATCAGTTGTTTGTGATCAGAGTTGTCTCTCTTATTGAAGTTGTCTTACAGGACTAACGAGTCTTAACTAGTCGTGTCTATAGGGTGCGGTGATGATATATGAGACATAATATAGGACTATGTATTGCTTTGTACTATCCCGGAAGAGAGGCAGTCCTGTGTGTCTGTATCCAAGGATCGTCACGTCATGCCATAAACGTAGCATATGCATGTGGGTGGGGTATCTCTTTGCTCCCTTTATTTTCTCGGCTTCTCTGCAGTGATGGTACGCCTAGCATTCCCAGCAACCTGGGAGGTTGACACAATAAGGCAGATGTGCAATGCTCGTTAGCCTGCATTTCTACTGCGTCTATTGGAATGGCTGAAAGCATACAGAGGTAGAGATCGAGGCAGGAGTGCATTTAACCAGGGGACAAGCCTGTCAATGTCACGGAACTGTTCGCCTGGTGTGCGGACATATATCATGGTCAGGGGCTGAGTCTAGACAGTTCCTAATGAGGTGGCTGCTCTACTGTTTACGACACCCCGACCAAAAACTAAGTCTTCGGTTGGTTGTTTCGCACCTCATCGTCGTATGGGGTGAATATCGAGCAGCTACCCACCCGCTTTGATCTCGGACGGCAGATACCTCTCTCTACGGCTCGATCGGATGGGGCTGAGGTGCGAGCCCAAGGTCCCGAACATAACGAAGCCTCCAATCGCATTGGTGCTGAGATTTTTGGCGGGATATCGGCTTAGAGGCGTTCGGCCGTAATCCCTCACATAGTAGCCTCGCGCAATTGGCTTATCAGCCTAGTACGTGAACCAAATGTCTGCGGCTCCTCTCGAAATGAGCAGAATTACCATAGCAACGCCCTGTCATTAGTAGGGTTTTAGTAACTGACCTTTTTTCCGAGGTTTTACCAGCACCCGTTCACTATTTGACCGGACGAATCAATAGAGGGCTTTTTAGTTTGTCAACGAACAGTTGTCTGGAACCTGCGATTTCTCCAGGGTTAAAACAAGATTATCGTAGCAGACGCTCTTTCATTAAGAGGTTTAAAAAACACTGAGCTGTCTTCCGTACGTCTAATACTAGCACACGTTCACTTTTAGACCCAACGAAAGTGCTCTCGATTTGTCAGTCATTTTACAGTATTGGCGTGTTGAGTTAAATTAAGCCGCAGGCTCCACTCATGGTGGTGCCCTTCCGTCAATTCCTTTATCAAACACTGAATGCAGGCCATTCGAGCCACAGAGAGCTTAGCCCCAGATTTCCGAGGGTCTAAATTCAGCACACGTTCCATATTAGACCCAACGAAAGTGATCTCGGCCTGTCAATCATTTCAGTGTTGGCCGTGTTTAATCAAATTAGGCCGCAGGCTCCACTCCTGGTAGTGCCCTTCCGTTAATTCCTTTAAGTTTCAGCTTTGCAACCATACTTATCCGGGAACCAAAACACTTTAGTTTTCCAGATATTGCCCGCAGAGTCATCGAAGCAACTCCTGCAGATCGCTGGTCGGCATCGTTTATGGTCAGAACTATGACGGTATCTGATTGTCTTCGCGCCTCTGAATTTCGTTCTTATAAATGAAAACATTCTTGACAAATGCTTTCGCAGTAGCTCGTTTTGCGGCGATCCAAGAATTTCACATCTAACGCCGCAATACGAATGCCCCAGTTTGTCCCTGTTTATCATTACCTCCAGTTCCGAAAACCAAAAAAAATAGAATCGAGGTCCAATTCCATTATTCCATGCACAGTTATTCAGTCAGCCGAGGCCTGCTTTGAAAACTCTAATTTTTTTAAAGTAAACGCTCCGGCCACCCGAGACGCTCAGCGAAGAGCACCCTCGGGAGGGAACCGGCATCCGGTAGGACAGGAGACAACGGGCAGTGAACTGGCGCGAAGACGATCAGATACCGGCATAGTTCTGACCATAAACGATGCCGACTAGCGATCCGCATGAGTTACTTCTATGACTCTGCGGGCAGTATTAGGAAAACCAAAGTGGGGGTTCCCGGGGAAGTATGGTTGCAAAGCTGAAATTTAAAGGAATTGACAGAAGGGCACCACCAGGAGTGGAGCCTGCGGCTTTATTTGACTCAACACGGCAAACTCTGAAACGATTGACAGGCCGAGAGCACTTTCGTTGGGTCTAATATGGAAAGTGTGCTGAATTTAGACCCTAAGAAATCTGGGGCTAAGCTCTCTGTGGCTAAAATGGCCTGCATTCAGTGTTTGATAAAGGAATTGACGGTAGGGCACCACCATGAGTGGAGCCTGCGGCTTATTTTGAATCAACACGCCAATACTGTAAAATGACTTACAAATCGAGAGCACTTTCGTTGGGTCTAATAGTGAACGTGTGCTGGTATTAGCCCCATGGAAGACAGGTCAGTTTTTTTAACCTCTTAATGAAAGAGCGTCTGCTACGATAATCATGTTTTAACCCTGCAGAAATCGCAGGTTCCAGACAACTGGTCGTTGACAAAATAAAAAGCCCTCTATTGATTCGTCCGGTCAAATAGTGAACGGTGCTGGTATTAGACCCTCGGAGTAAAGGTCAGTTTTACCCTACTAATGACAGGGCGTTGCTACTGTAATCTTTTTCATTTCGAGAGGAGCGGCAGACATTTGGTTCACGTACTAGGCTGATAAGCCAATTGCGCGAGGCTACTATGTGAGGAATTACGGCCGAACGCCTCTAAGCCGATATCCCGCCCAAAATCTCAGCACCACTGCGATTAGAGGCTTCGTTATGTTCGGGACCTGGGGCTCGCGCCTCAGCCCCACTCGTTCGAGCCGTAGAGAGAGGTATCTGCCGTCTGCAGATCAAAGCGGGTGGGTAGCTGCTCGATATTCACCCCATACGGGTATGATGTGCGAAACAACCAACCAAAGACTTAGTTATTGGTCGGGGTTTTGTAAACAGTAGAGCAGCCACCTCTTTGTGAACTGTCAAGACTCAGCCCCTGACCCTGAGATATGTCCGCACACCAGGCGAACATCTCAGTGACATTGCCAGGCTTGTCCCCTGGTTAAATGCACTCCTGCCTCGATCTCTACCTCTGTATGCAATCAGCAATAACAATGGACGCAGACGAGATGCAGGCTAGCGAGCATTGCACTTCTGCCTTATTGTGTCAACCTCCCAGGTTGCTGGGAATGCTAGGCGTACCATCACTGCAGAGAAGCCGAGAAAATAAAGGGAGCAAAGAGATACCCCACCCACATGCATATGCTACGTTTCTGGCAGGAAGTGACGATCCTGGAATACAGAAACACTGGACTGCCTCTCTTCCGGGATAGTACAACGCAGTACACAGTCCTATACCATATCTCATATATCATAACCGCACCTTATAGACACGACTAGTGAAGACTCGTTAGTCCTGTAAGACACTTCCATAAGAAACACAACTCTGATCAACAAAAACTGATGCCTTGCAGATAGGCTGGGGACAGCCAAAGGCTAAAGAGGGCATACCTACAAAAACGCTTTTTGAAATCGGATGCACTGGGCCACATGCTTAACGAAAAAATACAACGTATATCGCAGTATGATGACATTACAACCTTACAGAAAAACGTATGGCGCTCATCCTGTGGATTCCCGCCAGGCAGCGAGAGTGCAGGCCTCACGCCTCGAAGGATCACACCCTTGACTACTGGTGGTCACCCACCCATATGTTGTGGAGTCAAGGCACATGGCTATGGAGAACAATCTATTGACCAAAAACACAAGAACATGAGAATACTACAGTGGAATGCGGAGGGTGTCGTTAACAAAAATCTTCTCCTACCACATCACTTGCATGAAGGTAAGATTGATGTGGCATGTATCAAAGAAACGCAATTCAATAACAATCACATAATCTCAATCAGAGGATACCAGGCCTTCCGTAAAGATAGAGAAGGTAACAAAGGAGGGGTTCTGATACTGACCCGTTACTGCATACCGTGTAGCGCGGTATTTGTCAATCACACCGGACAAGCAGAAATTGTAGGAGTTGACATAATGGCTCAAGAGACGAATATCTGCATCTTCAACCTGTACGGACCACCAAATAAAGACCTATCGCTCTCGAGTATGGACGTCAAAAGACTCCAACTGTATAGTAGTTGGAGACTTCAACAGCCACTCGGAGAGATGGGGATACTCTGACACAGACAGCAGATGTGGCGAAGTGGAATATTGGGAGAAAGGCACAAATCTCTTTATAATCAACAGGCCGGAGGATAGCACTAGCTTCTATTCTAGAACATGGCATACCCCCTCTACTCTAGATTTGGCCTTTTCCACGGTGGACATTCACCATAACATTGATCGCCAGGTGCTAAACCATTTAGGCTAGAAATTGATATGGAAGTAGGCCCACAGTAACAAAAAAAAGGCTTCCACGTTGGAAATTAAAAATTAGCCGACTGGGACAAATATGCAAGCCTGAAAGATGGGCTGTGTGAAACCATCAAAACACGGAATAACAAAATGAAGCCCATGGCGGAAAGCCTATGCAAAGGAATAATGCAAGCTGCCACTGAAACCATTCCAAGAGGAGGAAGGACAAATTATAAGCCGTATTGGAATGATGATTTGCAGAAAGCGGACGACGCAGTAACAATGCTAGGAACATTGCAGAGAGAGAACAATCTTTGGAGGCAAATATCGCCATCAAAGCCACCACGGCAAAATACAAACACACTCTAAACCAAACAGGAAGAGAAAGCTGAAAAAACAAAACAGAAAGCCTCAATTTAGACAAAAAGGGAACACACTATGGAAGCTAGTCAGAGAAATGAATGACGAAACTCCATTAAACAAACAAATTACAATCAAACAGGGTGACAACATGCACACTGAAAAAGAAAAAACAGCAAACGAATTTGTATGCCAGAGTTAATGACATTGATGTCCCAGCAGATAGGCATACGGACATTAGTGAATAGCAAAAGGGGCACGACAACATCAATATGACACCAGTAGAGCATATGATGGCAAAATTAACAATGAATGGAATGGAAGAGGCCATGGGATCCAACTATGAGCTTTTTAACTGCAACAACTTTAAAATACACCATTGCAGCTGGAATTACTGCGGCTTATGGCACCAGACTTGCCCTCCAATAGAGCCTCGTTAAAGTGTACTCATTCCAATTACGCGGATTGTGAAAGAGTCCCGTATTGTTATTTTTCGTCAATACCGCCCCGTGCCGGGAGAGGGTAAATTGCACGTCCGCTGCCTTCCTTGGATGTGGTAGCCGTTTCTCATGCTCATTCTCCGGAATCGAACCCTGATTCCCCGTTACCCGTTACAAACATGGTAGGAATATCACGTACCATCGACATTTGATAGTGCAGACATTTGCAAGATGTGTCGCAAACACATGAAGTCATGCGATCAGCACAAATTTATCCAGAGTCACCAGTGCGGACGCCGCAACTCCACGAGGGAAAACGACGATTGGTTTTAAATTAATAAAAGCGCTCTTTCCGCGAGGGTCGGAGCTTGGTAAGCATGTATTAGCTCTAGAATTGCCACAGTTATCCAAGTAGGATCGTGTCATCTAAGGAACCTCGAATGATTTAATGAGCCATTCGCGGTTTCACCATGAGACAGTGTGAACTTAGACATTCATGGCTTAATCTTTGAGACAAGCATATGACTACTGGCAGGATCAACCAGATATATGTCGGAGACGTACAAGCCACACACACACCGATCGGCGGATGACAGATGTGTAAAAAAACCTCACTAGGACGGCCGCAGGGACCGACTGACAGACGGACTGTTTTTCCGTCCATCACTCCGTAGACCTAGGACCGCCAGCCAGGGGCCCGTACACACACCATACGACCGACCGACCAGGCTCGCTCGGGGAGGGATGGCAACGCTCTGTGCAGAACGGATTCCCGGCGATGAATTTCACAGGGACTGGAGACGATTTTTGACTGCCGGCCTGCCCTTCTCTCGAGGGTTAATCGGGCGAGGACAGGGCACTTAGGCATGATTCCTGCTTTCCATTTGCCGGTCACAAGCTCTTTGCGAGAGTCTGACCACCAGCGAGATGAACTGTCGAGGTCTGCTATAAGCCTTCAAATAAGGATCACTGACTGTCAAAGTTTCTCGATACGGGCCACAGTAACGTACCCTTGCCAGCGGTACGACACCACAAAATTCGTCCCGCTACATGGCCGGGGAGAGGCGGGCGAGCGTTTTCGGCAAGCCCGCGCTATCGCTTCGTCTGGCGGGACTGAGATCGCTGTACGAAAACTGGATGAGAGTCAATCGCGGTGGCGAGAGACCTACCTAGACCTACCCCAGATAGTCTTCCTTCACGACACTTTGTGAAAGATTATCCAGAAACGCATTTCAAGCGACATGAATCGTTTCACTTATTATCATTATTACCATTTTCTATGGTTATGCAACTGTGTATAGTTTGTTTTATCAATATCCTGAGAAATCTAAAAAGAATAAAGTGATCTAATTATTTTATTCATGAACAGCTTACCAAATAACATAACGGTTACTTGACTTAATCTCAGATACATCATACCAAACAACGTAATAGTAACATGTCTACATTTCAGATGCAGCTTACCAAACAACATAACGGTAACTTGTTTTAATCTCAGATATATCAGCTTAAACAATATAATGGTAATTTAATTGTAGATACAGCAGTCCAAACAGCATTAATTTGATTTAGTATGATGCAGCAGCCCATCCAAAATGCCGATAACTTGACGACTTAATCACAAATACAGCACCCCAGACAACATATACATGTACCCTCTTGGAATCACTGCCACGTGCACCATGCTGAAAGCACCAACCCTTTAGCCTTTTTTGAAGCACTAACTCATGCGCCCACTTGGAGCACTGCCCCATGCGCCAAGCTGGAAGCACTAACGAATACAATCTACCCCATCGACACAGTCAGAAACAATTCACACAGGGACCCTGCAAGAAGGACCGCCACCCCCCCCCCCTCTTTCCCAGGGACCTGATGCAAGAACTTCCGCATCTGTTTGATGGAAACACTACATCGTAAACCCCAATAAAAACACTCATCCATTGACTCTGCTAGAAGTACTCCCCCATGAACCCCAATAAAAAGACCTCACCTATTCACTCTGCTGGAAGTACTCCCTATGAACCTCGATTAAAGCACTCATCCAATTAATCTGCAAAAGGCACTCTCTCATGAACCTCGATGAAAGGATGCATCCATTGACTGCTAGAAGTACTCCCCCCATGAACCCCGATAAAAGCACTACTGGATGAAGCCTTCTGAAAGCAATCCATCAAGTCTGGGTTAAGATGTACGGTTGTCGGTATCTATATACATAACATATCATCATGACATTTCATGGAATATAAATGGCATGGTCATTTATATGACATGAAAATGTTCAATCAACAACCAAAAATATGATCGTAATCATATCTTCATGTTGCCAGATATAGAAACTTGCACCTGATAATCATTTATACCAGTGACCCATTCTGAAAACTCGAATCTGACAATCATATCTACGAGTGTCACATTCTGGAAACTCGAATCTGACAAATTTCTCTACAAGTGACCATTTCTAGAAACTCGAATATGAGAAACATCTCTACAAGCGACCCATTTTGAAAACTCGAATCTGATAATCATATCTACAAATGACTCATTCTGGAAACTCTAAACTTGATACACTTAGGTACTGTTTTGATCTCCTGAACTAGTAATTGCATGTTCGAACCGTGTGCAAGTATAACAGTTCATGGGAAGAGACGGGTATGGATTCAAAGATGTGAGGATCGATAAGAGGAGGCTTGTTATAAACATCATCAACTTGTTGTGATGCTCTCAACACATTCAGAGAAACACGGGTCGAACGGGCCATTACTAGGTCAGGAGATAGGAACAGTAGGTAAGTGTTAAAGCCAATTGAAGAAAAAAACAACACGTGTAACTACAGCTCAAAATATATGACAGCATGACGTGCCCTTGCCCAATGTGTAAAGTTGACCAGCTCGGGGAAATCATGAAGACACACGAAGCGGATACAATATAATTGTGTATATAATGATACACATAACGACATGTACCAAGTTTGTATAAAAGACCTTGTTCCTATGACAGTTTTGACTAGATAATAAATATATATATATTGCTTTATAAAAAACAAATTTCAACTTGTTATATATTCTTAGAAAACGTTTGCATATAGTCTGGTAATGAATTTAAATATAAGTCGTGAGAGCTTTTCGGATAGGCAGAAGAGAAACTGATGAAGGATGAATATCTCGGAAAATTAGTTACGTTTTGAATTTCAATGAAATACAACCGTGATATCAAGATATGCCATTACTATTATGTATCTAAGTATTCGACAATCCATCTTGTGTATCACGAGTATGCTTGAGGACAATCATTTATTGATAACATCCGGGGCGACCTGTTTTCGCGAGGATTGATAAGTAGATTTTGAGTCTGTGAATATAACTTATTTCCTCAGTTTTATTTCCTTTCCTCATCTAATATTACTTGGCACATAGTTGTTTTATATTGCTATTATTTCTGCCTCGCAGTTGAAACAGTTGACTTCGCAATGGTCTTATATGCACATGTAGTTTTCTGGACACACATTAGTGGATCAATGTGTGATTTTTGAGTTGGTAGTATCATAACTGTGCATACATGGATTGTGTTTTGTGGATATGAAATTTTGGCTTATAAAGCGACTGTTATCAGCAACATAGTGCACCATGCTCCTGTCTAGAGAAGGGTTGGAGGGTGCATATCTTGATATGATGGTAGTTACCTGTCAGTCATACGGATCGTCGTTGCTGCTTGCCATACCCTTTATATACTCTGGTAGTTACTATTTAATGATTTGTTTGTGCAATTTTAAAGACACTTTTAAAAAAAAAATGTTATGTTGGTGGTGCCAATGTTCTGCCATGTTCCATTTCTTCTCCATAGTGACGATTCTAAGGTATCGTTCATGTTATTCCACAACTAAACTTTTCCTCCTTAGGTATAGCAGTTTGATGTTGGTGTGGATTGCACAAGGATCTGTCGGTGTTGTCTACAAGGAGCTGCATGTGAACCACAGATCTCGGATGTGCACTCCTGTGAGTTTTGTTCAAAAGCTCTTGTATGAATGGTTTAAAGGGGTAGAGGATAATCGATTACTAAGAGAATAAATGCAATATATAGTGAATTTATATCTGTCTACCAGCCACAAGTAAAGGGCTGATTGAGGAGCAGATTTATTTGGTTTATTCTTTAATCATCTTCTATATAGAGGGTTGTTTAGTGAGCTTGAGGACAATATCTAGTCCAACGTGTCTCATGGCTCTTACCTATGTCACATACTTGGTCCATGCTATCGTCAATATTTTACTTAGTAACTATTTTGTTTCGAGTGGATTGGCTATACCATTGTGTTTATAGTGGGCTAGATATATCATTTTGTTTAAAATGACCAGACTATACCATTTTGTTTAGAGTGTGCTGGCAATACCATTTTTGTTTAGAGTGTGATGGTTATCATATTTTCTTGAGAGTGAGCTGGTTATACTATTTTGTTTTAGAATGGGCTGGCTAAACTATTTTGTTCAAAGTCAGCTGCCAATACTATTGTCTCTGCATTTGTTACAAGTTATCGAAACGGTAATTAGCAGATGATTGTCAGATTCGCGTTTAGAAATCTCACCATAGCAAGAAATCGGATGCATCAGGCCCTAACATCGCTGGAAGAGTGGGCGAACTCATGGCTGGTCAAAAAAAACGAGGAGAAAACCACATGCACAATATTATCGCTTTCAATCAAACCCCAAAATACCAAGTTAAGTTTAAATGGCAAAATCATGTAGCCAAACGACAACCCAAAATATATGGCAGTCACATTTGATCGGCGCATGACATGGAAAAGTCAGATCGAGAGAAACCGAATGAGAGCCATATAAAGAATGACAATCATGAGTACACTGGCTGGCACAAGCTGGGGAGCAGACGAAATGATGCTAAAGAAACTGTACACTGGAAGAGTGAGACCAGTTCTCGAGTATGGCATTGCGGCATGGACAACAGCAGCAAAGGCGAACTTCGATAAAGTTAGCAAACTTCAAAACCAAGCCATAAGAGTTTTAACAGGTGGCATGAAGTCAACGCCAATTGTAGAACTTGAAAATATTACAAAACTGCAATCCATGACCGATAGAAGAGACTGCAGAGCACAGCTGCAGACAGAGAAACTGCGAAGACTGACAGACCATCCAATGCACCAGAGACTAAACAATTTGGGAAAGGGGAAACTAAAGCGGAGAAACTTTGCAGAAATAGCCAAAGCAAAGATGCACGAAGATCCCATAAACGCACTAACAACACCAAAACCCATCACTACTGTACGAAAACATACCTTGAGGCAGGAAATATTTCCAGAGTTGGTAGAAAATATATCAGGTATTGGAAACAAAAACTGCCAGACTGAAAAAGAACCCTAAGCTTTACGTCGAAAAACTACCCAAACATGGACTTGACCCATGCATACACCGACGGTTCTGTAACAAACACTACACAGAACGGAGGGGCAGGAGCATTCCTGAACCTACCAAATGGCAGAAAAATAACACTGTCATTCGCTACCGGTAACACACAAGCAATTTCAGAGCGGAGGCAGAGGCACTGAGGGCGGCAGTGGAAGAAATGGTGACGCATATATAAAGCCGTATAGTCCTGCTTACAGATGCTCCCTCCGTAGTCACAGCGCTAAAAAGCCAGAAAAACACTGAGCTTAATGACTTAAGAGCAGCACTCTGCAAACTGTGCCAGCAAAAAGGGTAGTGGTACAGTGGGTCCCATCATACTGCAACATCCAAGGCAACAATAAGGCAGACAGACTGGCAAAAGAAGGTGCAAGACTACCACAAACAGATACTAGTATGACGTACAAAGAGTCAAAACGGCTTATCAAAGCCAGATACATGACCAAATGGGAAATCGGACATGCTGGTTACACCAAAAACGATGCATATTACCAGTTTAACCGAAGAGAGCAGGTCGTTGTCTTTAGACTTCGCACTGGCAACAATAGACTGAGATACCACTTATTCAACAAATTGAAGATAGGTGGTACCGACGAATGCCCGTGCAGTATCGGTAAAATGCCCGCTGAACATCTGCGGCAGAATTGCCCGACATACGAAGATCAGAGAGAGAGCAGATGTGGCCATCACCAGTGGAACTGCAAGACAAGCTATATTCCAGTGTCGACAGCCTCAGGATGATCGCCGCTTTTTTCGAAAAAGTAATGGTTACTGTCTGACTGCGTACGAAGAAGAAGAAGAAGAAGAAGAAGAAGAAGAAGAAGAAGAAGAAGTAGATTCGCCTTTCCAGAATGGGTCAGCTGTAGAGATGATTGTTATATTAGAATGGGTCATTTGTACAGATGATTGACATATTCAAGTTACCAGAATGGGTCACTTGAAGATATTATTCTCAGATTCAAGTTTCCAGAATAGGTCACTTATAGAGATGATTGCCAGCTTAGAATGGGTCACTTGTAGAGATGTTTGACAGATTCGAGTTTCCATAATTGATCACTTGTAGAGAGTATTGTCAGTTTCGAGTTTTCAGAATGGGTCACTTGTAGAGATGATTGTAAGATTCCAGTTTCCAGAATGGGTCACTTGTAGAGATGCTTGTCAGATTCGAGTGTCCAGAATGGGTCACCTGTAGAGCGGTTTGTCAGATCCGAATTTTCAGAATGGGTCACTTGTAGATATGACTGTCAGATTCGAGTTTCCAGAATGAGTCACTGATATAAATGATTATCAGATGCAAGTTTCCATATCTGGCAACATGAAGATATGATTTACGATCATATTTTAGGTTTTTAGGTTGAACATCGTGTGTCCTTTAAATGACAATGTCCTTCGCATCCCAGGTGATCTCATGAAGATCTGTTATTTATATAGATTCGGAAAAATGTACATCTTACACCAGAACTAATGGAGTGCTTTTAGAAGGCTTTATCCAGTAGTGCTTTCAGCAGGCTGTATGGGGGAGTACTTCTAGCAGAGTCAATGAATGAGAACTGTTATCGGTGTTCACATGGGAGTTCTTCTAGCAGAGACAATAGGTGAGTGCTTTCATCGGGATTCATGGAGGAGTACTTCTAGCAGAGTCAATAGGTGAGTGCTTTCATCAGGGTTCGTGGAGGAGTACTTCTAGCAGAGTCAATGGAGGAGTTCTTCTATCGGGTTCATGAGAGAGTACTTCTATCGGATTCAAAGGATGAGTTTTTCTATCGGGTTCATGAGAGAGTACTTCTATCGGATTCAATGGATGAGTTCTTCTTTCGGGTTCATGAGAGAGTACTTCTATCGGATTCAATGGATGCGTTCTTCTATCGGGTTCATGAGAGAGTACTTTTATCGGATTCAATGGATGAGTTCTTCTATCGGGTTCATGAGAGAGTACT
The DNA here is from genome assembly GCA_036924085.1 of Ariolimax columbianus. NCBI lineage: Eukaryota > Metazoa > Mollusca > Gastropoda > Stylommatophora > Arionidae > Ariolimax > Ariolimax columbianus. The sequence goes on along the minus strand of JAVGWX010000004.1, from coordinate 5,641,397 downwards.
TCTATCGGATTCAATGGATGAGTTCTTCTATCGGTTATTTAGGTTCATGGTGTAGTGTTTCCATCATATCCATGCGGAAGTGCTTGCAGCAGATTCATTGGTAGGGGGTTGGCAGTGCCTCTTGCAGGGTCCCTTTCGGAATTGCTTCTGACAGTGTCGAATGGGTAATGTTTCCAGACGGGGTGTATTCGTTAGTGCTTCCAGCATGGCGCATGGGCAGTGCTTCCAAATTGGCGCATGTGTTAGTGCTCCCAAGAGGGTTCATGTGTTAGTGTTTCCAAAGTGGCTAATGGGTTCGTGCTTTCAGCATGATGCATTGGGCAGTTATTTCATGAGGGTACATGGGTCAGTGCTTCCATCAAGGTTCTTGGATTAGTGCTTATAAGAGAGTTCATGGGTTAGTGATTCCAATAGGGAATAAGGTGTAGTACGTCGAGTAAGGCGGAATGACATTTGTACTAACTGGTTTTTGTGGAGTTCTTATGTCGGGGTCTGTCTTGAGTTTTTATATCGCGGTCCATGTGGCATATTTCCAGCGTAGTCTTTGCGGACTTCTTCCAGCCTGGTCCTTGTGGACTTCTAATATCGTAGTCATTGTGAAGTTTTTATATCGTAGCCTTTGTGGAGTTCTTATGTCGTGGACTTTGTGAAGTTCTTCCAGCGTGGTCCATGCTACGTTCTTATATCGTGGGTTGTGGGGAGTCCTTCCATCAGAATTCATGTCGGAGTGCTTCTAGCAGTGTCGAGTTTGCTTCCAGTATTTCCTGAGAGGGGGGGGGGGGGGAAGTGCTTTTAGCACGGTTTATGAGTTCATTCTTTAAGGAAGGCCCATGGCTGTGCTTTAAGCAGATCCATTAATGAGTGCTTCAGTTTGGTTCTTCGGACAGTGTTTCTAGCAGACTCAAGAGGTAGTGCTTTCAGCAGATCTATGTAGAAGTGTTTCCATAAGGGTATATCGGAAATGCTTCCAACAGGGTCCATGAGGAAGCCTTTCTCTGAGGCTTTATGTGGGAGTTGTTCCATCAGACCTCATTGAGAGTGATTTAAAAAAGATCTGTTGGGAAGTGGGTTTAGCAAACCCTTTGAATATAGGAAAGTCCATAGAGGTGTGACTACATGAGATTCACGAGAAAGTGTTGTCACATGTTTGATGGGAAGTGCTCTCAACTATCATGTGTAGGAATGTTTTAAGCAGGGTCCAAGGGGAAGTATTTCCAGCATATCCATGTGCTATTGTTTCCAGTATTGCCCATGGGGAAGTGCTTCCAGGAGAGTTCATGAAATAGTGCATTCAGAATGGTCCACGATATGCTTTCATCAGTATGCAGAAAGTATTAATTCGAGTGGGCCCGTGAGGACATGCTTTTCTGAATGTAGTGGGGGGGGGGGGGGAATGGGGGGGGGGGGTGTGTGCTTGCAGCAAATTCCTTGTTCGATGTGCTTCCATCAGGGCCCATCGTGTTGTGTTTCTTATGTGATCGTGAATAAGTTCTTCAAGCAATGTCCAATGCCAATTGCTTTCAAGCAGACACAATGGGACCATATTTAGTGCTTCCATCATGTTCAATGTAATATTTCTTTCAGCAGGGTAAATGAAGCAGTGCTTCTAGTGGGGTCTGAAAGAACTGGTTCTAAAATAATATATAGCAAAGTGATTTCTGCAGGGTCCATGTGGAGGGTTTATGGCGGGTCAATCGAGCAATGCTTTTAGCGGCGTACATGTGAGAGTGTTTCAAACACAGTCAATGGAGGTGTACGTCTAGCATGTTCCATGCACCAGTGTTTCCAGCAGTGTCTATTAAGCAGTGCTTCAAGCCGAGCTCATTGATGAGATCGTTCAGCAGGTCCATAGGACAATGCCTCAAAAATGTCTTTGTCGATGTGTTTCCGTCTGGGTCTATGTAAGAGTGCGTCATTGAATATTCATGTCGGAATTGTTCCGTCACATTTCATTGAGAGGGCATTGAGTGGTCCACGATGGAGTGAATCCAGCATCGTCTATTGTAGAGTGCTTCCAGCAGTGGGTATGGTGCAGTGCTTTAGAAGTGTCCATGTGAACCAATGTCCGAATAATTGTAACAGATAACGTGGATGAGTGCTTTCAATATTGACCATCGGACAGTGCTTCCAGAAAAGTAAATGACGGAGTGTTTCTATCAGCTCAATGGTAATATAAATCTAGCAGTGTTTATAGGGGAGTACTTCTTCTTCTTCATCTTCATCGTACGCTGTTTACAGCGACATTTACGTTGCACTGTTTTATTTTGTTAAGCCAGTGACTCCGTGCATCCAATTTCAACAGGCGTTTCTGTAGGGTTGCGCTCCTTAGCCTTTGGCTGTCCTCAGCCTAACTGCAAGGCAGCAGTTGTTTTTGGTCACAGTTGTCTCTCTTGGGAAGTTGTCTTGCAGGACTATCGAGTCTTCCCTACTTGTGTCTATAGGGTTTGGCAAAGATATGATGAACTATGTACTAGTTTGTACTATCCCGGAAGAGTGTGACTTTGTCTTAGGATCGTCACGTCCTGCCAGAACAGTAGCATATGCATGTGAGTGAGGTATCTCTTTGCTCCCTTTATTTTCTCAGCTCATCTGCATTTATGGAACGCCTAGCATTCCCCGCCCCCCGGGAGGTTGTCACAATACGCAGGGGGTGAAATGTCCAATGGACTGCATCTCTTCTGCGTCCATTGGGATGACTGATAGCAGACAGAGGCAAAGAGCGAGGCAGAAGTGCATTTTACCAGGTGCATTTCTGCGGCTCGACCGGGTTGGGCTGAGACGCAAGCCCTAGTAATGTCGTAGCCTCCCATCACAGCGGTGCTGAGATTTAGGGCGGGATTCTGGCTTAAAGGCGTTAGGCCGTAGTCCCTTAGATGGTAGCTTATCAGCAAAGCACGTGGACCAAATGTCAGCGACCTGTGATTCCTCTCGAAATAGTGCATTTGACCACGGGACAAGCCTGGTCTTGCATGGAAATGTCGTTCGCCTGGGGAGCGGACATATCTCATGGTCAAGGGTTGAGTCTCAGCAGTTCGCAGTGAGGTAGCTGATCTACTGCTTAGGGCACCCCGACCGATAACTAAGTCTTTTACAAATGGTTTCATACCTCATCGCCGTATGGGGTGAATATCGAGCAGCTTCCCGCATGCTTTGATCGACAGACGGCAGATGCCTCATTCTGCGGCTCGACCGGGCCGGGCTGGAGCGGGGGTCCCAGGTCAACACTATGTCGAAGCCCCCCTTTGCAATCGTGCTGAGCTTTTGGGCGGGATTTTGGCTTAGAGGCGTTCGGCCGTAATCCCTCACCTTGTAGCCTCGCGCCGTTGGCTTATCAGCCTAGTACGTGAACCAAATGTCTGCGGCTCCTCTCGAGTTAAGAAGGATTACCGTAGCAGCGCCCAGTCATTAGTAAGGTAAAACTGATCTGTCTTTCGAGGGTCTATTTCCAGCACCCGTTCAATATTAGCCAGGACGTATCAATAGAGGGCTTTTAATTTTTCAATGGCCAAGTTTCTGGAACCTGCGATTTCTGCAGGGTTAAGACCAGTTTACCGTAGCAGGCGCTCTTTCTTTAAGGGGTTAAGAGAATGGCCTGTCTTTCGTGAGTCTAATACCAGCATATGTTAACTATTAGACCCCACGAAGGTGCTCTTAAATTGACATTCATTCTACAGTATTGGCCTGTTAATTGAATTTAGGCCGCAGGCTCCACTACTAGTAGTGCTCTTTCATTAATTCATTTATCAAACACTGAATGCAGATCAACCAAGCCACAGAGGGCATTACCCCAGATTTCGGAGGATCTAAATCCAGCATCCGTTCCATATTAGACCTAAGAAAAATGGTCTCGGCATGTCAGTCATTTCAGTGTTGGCCGTGTTGAAACATATTAAGCCGCAGGCTCCACTCCCTTTGGTGCCCTTCCGCCAATTCCTTTAAGTTTCAGCTTTATAACCATACTTCCCCCGGAACCCAAACACTTTGGTTTCCCGGGAGCTGTCCGCAGAGTCATCGAAGCAACTCCTGCGGATCGCTAGTCGGCATCGTTTATGGTCAGAACTACGACGGTATCTGATCGTCTTCGCGCCTCTGACTTTCGTTCTTGATTAATGAAAATATTTTTGACTAATGCTTTCGCAGTAGCTCGTTATGCATCGATCCAAGAATGTCACCTCTAACGCCGCAATATGAATGTCCCCGTGTGTCCCTGTTAATCATTACCTCCAGTTCCTAAAACCAACAAAATAGAACCGAGGTCATATTCCATTAATCCATGCACCATTGTTCAGGCAGCCAAGGCCTGCTTTGAACAATCTAATTTTTTTCAAAGTAAACGCGCCGGCTACCCATGACGCTCAGCGAAGAGCACCCGTGGGAGAGAGCCGGCAGACGGTAGAGAGGGGACAACGGGCAGTGAACCGGCGCGAGCCGGACCGCCCGCCTGCGCCTGAGATCCAACCACGAGCTTTTTAATTGCAACAACTTTAATATACGCTATTGGAGCTGAAATTACCGCGGCTTCTGGCACCAGACTTGCCCTGCAATAGATCCTCGTTAAAGGGTTTAACGTGTACTCATTCCAATTGCGGGGCCTCGAAAGAGTCCCGTATTGTTTTTTTTTGTCACTACCTCTCCGTGCCGGGAGTTGGTAAGTTGCGCGCCTGCTGCCTTCCTTGGATGTGGTAGCCGTTTCTCATGCTCCCTCTCCGAAGAATGACAGTTCGATAAAATGGCTGGTTGGAAGCAATCATGGAGGACATGCCACCAGTTAATAAGACCAGCTCGCTTATCTTATTACATACAAATACCAGCATTTTCAACAAGAAACCACTCTACTCACCATCAAGTCCAGCAGTCAAAGAGACGAAGCTCGCTTCACTGATTACATACAAATACAAGCAATTTTAACATGAAACCACACCACTCACCATCAAGTCCCCCAAAAGTAACTTTATATGGGAATACATCTGGCAGGTTCCATTGTGCAGAATTTCAGCGAGTGATTCCGCAAGTTTTATTTTGAGAATTTTTTAGCATACTTTGTACAGAGCGCTTCGAGATACGTTCGCAAGGTAGACCTATAAGCTGGATCCAAGCTGGAGTGTTTCTGACAGGGTCCATGATAGGGTGATTTCAACATGGTCCATGGAATGTTGATTCCAGCAGGATTAATGGAGGGGTGATCCCAGCACCTTTCATGAGGGACTGCTTCCACCATAGTGCATGCTTGAGTGTTTCCAGCGAGCTCTATAAGACTGGGTCCATGCAGTGTCTATTTGCAATTGCTTCAGCAGGTTTAATTGGATATAGTTTTCATCTAAGTTCATGCGCAGTTTTGCCCGCAGGTTTCATGATCTAGCACTTATTACAGATACATGGGGTAGTTCTGACAGCACGATCCATGGAGGGTGGTTTCCAGCAGATCCATCTGGTAGTGATTCTACTAGTTTCTTTAGTACAGTGCACCTAAAAGGCATATGATGGAATACTTCAACGAAGGTCCATCGACGTGTAACCCAACATATGTAACAAATGACGGTTTATACATGGTTCATGGGGGAAAAAATAACGAAGGGTTCAAGAGAGAGTGCTGCCAGCAGGGTCCATAACTGAGTGCTACAACAGGGGGGAGTGAATCCAGCAGGGTTCACAGGTCGTACTTCCAGCATGGTCAATGGCGTGGTGTTAATAGCAGGTTATATATGGAAGTGCTTCTAAGATGATCTACATGGGAGTGCTTCTAGCAGGTTCCAAGCATGAATGTTTCCAGCAGGGTCATATAGCTGTCAATGAGTTACATAAGCAGGGTCATAGTCCATGGATGAATTACATCAGCAGGGTCCATAGGGAAGTGCTTTCAACAGGGTACATGGCTAGGTGCTTCTAGGAAGGACCACGTATGTTTGCGTTCAGCAGGCCCCACGATCGTCCAGCATGATTCATGTAGGGGTGATATAGGATTCATATGAAGTGTTTTAAAAGGGATTCGTAAATGGGTACTGTAAGCCAGGTCCGTGGAATGTTTCAAGTACGGTCATTTGGAAATGCTATCAGCAGCGTGCATGTGAGAGTGCTTCCTAAAGGTTCAATGAAGGGGTGCGTCTAGCAGGTTCAATCCTGGAGTATTTCCAGCAGGGTCAATGGGGAAGTAATTCCATCAGAGTCCACGTGATAGTTATTTCAGAAAGGTTAAGAAGGCAGTTCTTTCAGCAGGGTCTAAGGTAGATTGCTTCTATGAAAGTCATCTGTCTTTGCGTGGCAGTGTTTCAAGTAGGAATCATGTTGGTGTAAGGGTCTAAGTCACTTCGACACGTGCGGTTGTGAAGCACACAAGCAAACACCAGAATATATTCTGCACGACTGCCTTACCTATGCAGGATAAGAGAAGTTGTGTGACCTGGAGGAGCTCCTTGCTCGAAAAACTGTGGGGGAACGACAAAGACCTACAACGCACTGTCTCCTTCGTGAACCTCATTGGACTGGAAAACAGCAACAGTTGATCGTGAACCTTTGTGTCTGGACGCACAGCAACAGTTGATCGCAGAAGAAGAATTGTAATCGCATTGTGAGTAAGCCCTGAGAAAACAATGCAGTGCTTGTGTCCTTAAGGAGGTATATTGGTGTTTCCGTCGCTTTTTTGGCAACTCCTGCGACGTTGCTCGTGCCATATTGTATCGGCTCTTGTCGATCCTCTGGCTCTATTATATTCGTGGAAAGAGGGGAATTGCTGAAAGGGCACCAGCTTGTTCCCTATATAAATATGTTCAATCGTATCACCTGGAGCAGCCTTCTAGTTTCACCCGGAGGTGTGGAAACAACACGTGCATCACATGTTAAACTGGGATTTTGGAATACATGTACTATGCTAACTGGCCCGTATAATAACCTGCGTTATTTAATTAAGCAATGCTAGAAAGATGTAAGCAATGCCAGAAAGACGTAAGTGATTCCACGAAGATGTAAGCGATGCCAGCAAGATGTAAGCAATGCCAAAAAGATGTAAGGAATGCCAGAAAGATGAAAGCGAAGCCACAATCATGTAAGCGATATCAGAAAGATAAACGCTATGCCAGATAGATGTAAGCGATACCAGAAAGATGTAAGCCACGTCATAAAGATGTAAGCGATGGCAGACATATGTAAGCGATACCAAAAAGATTTACGCTATGCCATATATATGTAAGCCATGCCACATAGATGTAAGCGATACCAGAATGATGTAAGTGATGCCAGAAAGACACGCTCAATTAATGATAAGCTCAAAAGACTGGAGGTGGACATTGTTGCACTCCCAGATACGCGGCTAGAGAGAAATGAGTCATTGAATAATAAAGACTACACCTTCTACTCGCAAGGGAAAAGCAGCTGAACAAATTAGAGAATGGCGTACGCTTTGCAGTACATCAATCTCGAATACACATGGTTTAACCAGGCAAGAATATGTCAGAAGGCATGCCTACTCTTCGTCCCAAGCCACAGAAGAATCCGTCATCATCAGTACCATGTGCCCCACACGTGAAGTCAAAGATGCGTTCTACGAAGATGCATCAGCAAACATTAGTAGTATGCAGGTATGCAGGTTGTACTACTACGCGACTCGGATGCTAGAGGTGGTGCTGATCACAGCCTTCATGTCTTGGCAATTTTGGAGTTGGTAACATTATTCGAAATGAGAAAGGGCACCTAGAGGTATGTGTCTAACATGAACTATGTCTAACCAACTCATACTGTCAGAAAAGACCCCAACATAAGGTATCGTACATGCAACCACCATAGTGAGGGCCCATATAGGCATGTGTCTAACATGAACCCTGGCTAACCAACTCATAATTGCATAACAAACGCCAACATAAGTAACTCCTTAAGTATGTGCTCCTGACGCGATTTTCCCAAAGTGCTAACTGTGACACCGACCATAGTTTGGTCCACTGTACAATCAAGTTGCTGCCGAAGCAGTTCTACCACGCCAGAAGCAAAAGCAAGCCACGCATCAACCCAAGTAGAATGTCGGACTCTGCGCTGACCTTTAAACAATGATTTTTAGGAAACTTTCCATATACATCATCATCACACTACTGTTGCAGAGACGTTTGTATGGACAAATATTATATCAAATGTTTGATTTACAGCAACAGTTAGGGATAAATCACCAAGTGCTCCGTTCTGATTCTTCTTCTTCTTCATCGTACGCTGTTTACAGCGATATTTACGTTGCACTGATTTAATTTGTTAGCCAGTGGCTCAGTGCATCCGATTTCAACAGGCGTTTCTGTAGGGTTGCCCTCCTTAGCCTTTGGCTGTCCCCAGCCTAACTGCAAGGCAGCAGTTGTTTTAGGTCAGAGTTGTCTCTCTTGGGAAGTTGTCTTGCAGGACTATCAAGTCTTCCCTACTCGTGTCTATAGCGTTTGGCAATGATATGATGGACTATGTACTAGTTTGTACTATCCAGGAAGAGAGGCAGTCCAGTGTGACTTTTTCCCAGAATCGTCACGTCCTGCCAGAAACGTAGCATATGCATATGAGTGAGGTATCTTTTTACTCGCTCTATTTTCTCGGCTCATCTGCAGTGATGGTACGCCTAGCATTCCCCGCCACCCGGGAGCTTGCCACCATAGGACAGGAGGTGCAGTGTCCGCTGGACTGCATCTCTTCTGCGTCCATTGGAATGACTGATAGCAGACAGATGCAAAGGGCGAGGAAGGAGTGCATTTTACCAGGTGCATTGCTGCGGCTCGATCGGGCCGGGATACAAGCCCCAGCCATGTCGTAGCCTCCCATCTCAGCGGTGCTGAGATTTTGGGCGGGATTCTGGCTTAGAGGCGTTCGGCCGTAATCCCTCAGATGGTAGCTTATCAGCAAAGCACGTGGACCAAATGTCAGCGACCTGTGATTTCTCTCGAAATAGTGCATTTAGCCAGGTGACAAGCCTAGTCTTGCACGGAGATGTTGTCCGCCTAGGGAGCGGACATGGTCAAGGGTTGAGTCTCAGCAGTTCGCAGTGAGGTAGCTGATCTACTGCTTAGGGAACCCGACCGAGAACTAAGTCTTCTACAAATGATTTCATTCCTCATCGCCGTATGGGGTGAATATCGAGCAGCTTCCCGCCCGCTTTTATTAGCGAACGGCAGAGACCTCATTCTGCGGCTTGACCGGGCGGGGCTGGAGCGTGACCCCGAGGTCCCCACCATGTCGAAGCCTCCCTTTGCATTCGTGCTGGGCTGCTTTTGGGCGGGATTTTTGGCTTAGAGGCGTTCGGCCGTAATCCCTCACCTCAAACCGTTGGCTTATCCGCCTAGTACGTAAACCAAAATGTCTGCGGCTCCTCTCGGGCTTAGCAGGATTACCGTAGCAGAGCATTGTCATTTGTAGGGTAAAGCTGACCTGTCTTCAGAGGGTCTATTTCCAGCACTTGTTCAATATTAGCCAGACCGTATCAATAGAGGGCTTTTAGTTTGTCAATGGCCCAGTTTCTGGAGCCTGCGATTTCTGCAGGGTGAAGACCAGATTACCGTAGCAGGCGCTCTTTGATTTGGGGGTTTGGAGACTGACCTGTCTTCCGTGGGTCTAATACCAGCACATGTTCACTATTAGACCCCACGAAGGTGCTCTTTTTTGACAGTACTCCTACACTATTGGCGTGTTTAGTCAATTTTCGCCTAAGGCTCCACTCCTGATAGTGCTCTTCCGTCAATTCCTTTATCAAACACTGGATGCAGACTAACCGAGCCATAGAGGGCATAGCCCCAGATTTCTAAGGGTCTAAAACCAGCACCAGTTCCATATTAGACCCCTGAAAAGTGGTCTCGGCATGTCAGTCATTTCAGTATTGGTCGTGTTGATTCATATTAAGCCGCAGGCTCCACTCCTGGTGGTGCCCTTCCGTCAATTCCTTTAAGTTTCAGCTTTGCAACCATACTTCCCCCGGAACCCAAACACTTTGGTTTCCCGGAAGCTGCCCACAGAGTCATCGAAGCAACTCCTGCGGATCGCTAGTCGGCATCGTTTATGGTCAGAACTACGACGGTATCTGATCGTCTTCGCGCCTCTGAATTTCGTTCTTGATTAATGAAAACATTCTTGACAAATGCTTTCGCAGTAGCTCGTCTTGCAGCGATCCAATAATTTCACCTCTAACGCCGCAATACGAATGCCCCCGTTTGTCCCTGTTAATCATTACCTCCAGTTCCGAAAACCAACAAAATAGAACCGAGGTCCTATTCCATTATTCCATGCACTATTATTCAGGCAGCCGAGGCCTGCTTTGAACACTCTAATTTTTTCAAAGTAAACGCGCCGGCCACCCAGGACGCTCAGCGAAGAGCACCCGTTGGAGAGAGCCGGCAGACGGTAGGGCAGGAGACAACGGGCAGTGAACCAGCGCGAGCCGGACCGCCCGCCTGCGCCTGAGATCCAACTACGAGCTTTTTACTGCAACAACTTTAATATACGCTATTGGAGCTGGAATTACCGCGGCTGCTGGCACCAGACTTGCCCTCCAATAGATCCTCGTTAAAGGGTTTAAAGTGTACTCATTCCAATTACGTGGCCTCGAAAGAGTCCCGTATTGTTATTTTTCGTCACTACCTCCCCGTGCCGGGAGTGGGTAAGTTGCGCGCCTGCTGCCTTCCTTGGATGTGGTAGCCGTTTCTCATGCTCCCTCTCCGGAATCGAACCCTGATTCCCCGTTACCCGTTATAAACATGGTAGGCATGTCACGTACCATCGACATTTGATAGGGCAGACATTTGAAAGATGCGTCGCCGGCACATGAGGCCATGCGATCAGCACAAAGTTATCCAGAGTCACCAGTGGGGACGCCGCAACCCCGCGAGGGGAAACAACGATTGGTTTTGAACTAATAAAAGCGATCTTTCCGCGAGGGTCGGAGCTTGGTAAGCATGTATTAGCTCTAGAATTGCCACAGTTATCCAAGTAGGATCGTGTCATCTAAGGAACCTCGACTGATTTAATGAGCCATTCGCGGTTTCACCGTGAGACAGTGTGAACTTAGACATGCATGGCTTAATCTTTGAGACAAGCATATGCCTACTGGCAGGATCAACCAGATATCTGTCGGAGACGTACGTACAGCACACACCGGTCGGCGGAGGAAGGGTGTGTAAAGTGCCTCGCTGGGACGACGGCCGCAGGGACCGACTGACGGGATGGACGGACGGTTTGTTCCACCCGTCCCTCACTCCGTCGACCTAGGACCGCCTGACAGGGGCCTCCCACACGCACCAGACGACCGACCGACCGGGCTCGCTCGAGGAGGGATGGCAGCGCTCTGTGCAGGACGGATCCCAACGACCTCGGCGATGAATTTCACTGGGACTAGAGACAATTTTGCCTGCCGGCCTGCTCTTCTCCGTAGGGAGAACGCAGGGCCTCGAGGCAACGATTCCTGCTTTCCATTTGCCGGTCACAAGCTCTTTGCGAGAGTCGGACCACCAGCGAGACGTACTGTCGAGCTCTGCTATAAGCCTTAGATAAATCACCACGGACGGACCACGTTTCCTGATACGGACCAGACCAGCGTACCTCGGTTGAGGAGCCGCTGCAACAAACCGCACCCAATTCGCTCTACGGGGAAAGGCAGGCGAGCGTTTTCCGCAAGCCCGCGCTATCGCTCCGCCTGGCGGGACTGAGATCGCTTTACGAACACTGGTTGAAATTGAGTCGCTGCGGCGAGACAACTACCCCAGATGCTCCGTTCTGATTAAATGTAATCACCTTTTAAATGAAAGGAATATACACCTTTACGTCCGACATATCCCAGGTGCAACAAACAGCTTGATACTATGCAAAAGAGTAATGTCTATATGTACATGAAAACACTTATACTACAGCCCAAACAGAAAACACCAGCCACAAGTAGAATGTTGTAAAGAAATATGTCTGTCCTGTAAGTAGGAAAACTGCACCTCTCAAAAATATCACTAGCGAGAAAAAACAGCACGCTCATATATGTTAGCGATATTTGGACAACTTATACAAAACAAGAGCACAGACTGAACTTCTTCCAACTGGGGAACATGTGATCTATTCTTGGACTGACATGTTGAGACAGAGTGACGAATGCATAAGTGTACTTTCATATTGGTCTCTCAAATGTGTACACTTTCAGTTGGCAGTGAAGATAGCAATGGCTTGGTCATGTTTGTCGCTTGGCAAATGGTCCAAAATATATCGTCGATGAACAGGTTGCTGATAGCAAAAGAACGGTTAGCCGACCACAACTGAAGTATAAAGATGTGTGTAAGCGTGTTATGAATACTATGGGCATTAATCTTGAAGACGGAGATGGAGACCGTTCCAAGTGGAGATATACCATTGAGGGTCACCTCACGCTTGGTGAAGATAAGTCTGTGCAATATATACATGTGAAATGACAACGCTGCGAGTAGAAAGACAAAAACAAATAAGTGTACACGTTCTGTTCGTATCACTCCAAATGAGATTAATCTAGTGTCAGTGGTGACTGAAAGAGGCTACTTCTATTATTATATAAACTTATATTTACATGTCCTGATAATTCAAAGACAAACTACTCATCAAGTGGTGTACCTCAATCTGAAATTTGTGATTAACCATCCCTTTATCGAACAAAATGACGTTTCTGAATCTCACGTGTCGAACAAGATGGCTTCCGCAACCTGACATATGTGATTAACACTCCCTTTCTCGAATAGACTGCCGCTTCTTAAAACTCCCTTTGTCGAACAAAATGATGGTCACCAATGCCACATGTGTGATTAACACTCCCTTCACCAAACAAGATGGCGTTCTTAAATCTGACATTTACGATAAACTCGCACTTTGTCGAACAAGATGGCGTTCCTCAATCGAACATGTTTAAGTAAATCTCTGTTTTTCGAACAAGATGACATTATTCAATCTGACATGTGTGATTAACACTCCCTTCGACGAACGAGATGGCGTTCATATCTGAAATTTGTAATTAACACGGCATTTGTCGAACATGAATGCGTTCATGAATTATAAATGGGTGATTGACACTTCCATTGCCGAACATGATGTCCTTCCTCAATCTCACGTTTGGAATTAAGACTCGCTTTGACGACTAAGTGGCCGTTCCACAATCTTGCATCTTTTATTTACACTCCTTTTCTCTAAATGTGGGGTTTGTCTATCTGACATTTGTTTTTAACATTCTGTTTATCGAATAAGTTGCGTTTAAATCTGACATATACGATTAACACCCCCTTTTTCGAAACGATGTCGATCATCATTCTGGCATTTGCGATTAACACTCAGTGTGTCGAAAGAGATGTCGTTCCTCAATCTGACATGGGCGGCTAACGTGTTCTTTGTCAAACAAGATGGTGATCATCAATCTGTCATGCGGGATTAAAAATTACATGTGTCGAGCAAGATAACGTTTATCAATCTGACATATGTGATGAACACATCATTTGTCGAATGAGATTGCGTTCCTCAATCTGAACTGTATGATTAACACCCCTTTTGTTGATTGAGATGGAGTCCCTCAATCTGACTAGTGTGATTGACGCTCCGTTTCTCGAAAAATATGGGGTTCCTATTACTGATATGTGTGATTAACGTGTTCTTTGTCGAACACGATATCGTTCCATAAGCTGACATGTGTGAATAGCACGTCATGTGTCTTACACGATTGCGTTTCTCAATACCACACGTGTAATAAACACTCTATGTATCGAGCAATAAGGCGTTTCTCTCTCTGGCAAGTGTAATTGACACACATTTTCTAAAAAAATATTGCGTTTTTCAATCTGACATTTGTTATTTATACATCCTTTGTCTAAAACGTTGTCTTTCCTTAATCGAAAATGTGTGATTAACCCGCAATGTATAGAAAAATACGGCGTACATCAATTTGACATGTGTTATTAACACGTCATTTGTCGAAAATGGCGGTCAACAATATGACATGTGTGATTAAAGCGTCATTTGTCGAAGATGGGTGGCATCACAATATTCACATGTGTGGTGGATACTTTCTTTGTCGAATATGGCGGTCATCAATATGACAGGTGTGATTAACACGCCATTTGTGAAACAAGATGACGTTCCTAATTCTGACAAATGTGATTAACACTTCTTTTGTCGAACAAGATGGCGTTGATCAATCTGACATGTGTGATTAACACTCACTGTGTTGAATGAGATAGCGTTTCTCAATCTTAAATGTGTGATTAACACTCACTGTGTTGAATGAGATAGCGTTCATCAATCTGACTTGTGTGATTAACACTTCCCTTGTCGAACACGATGTCGTTCCTTAAAATGAAGTGTGGATAAAACACAGTTACTTTTTCGAACACGACGGCGTTCATCAATCTGAAATATGTGAATAACACGTCATGTGTCGATAAAGATGGAGTTGCCCAATCTGACATTCGCGATTAATACCTTATTTATCAAACAATATGGTGTTTTATAAACTTAAACGTGTGATTGGCACTCCGTTTCTCAAATAATATGCCGATCCTCAATCTGGCATGTGTGATTAACACTCTCTGTGTCAAACAAAACGCCGTTTCTCCATTCGAAATTTGTAATTAACTCTTCCATGGCCAATTAGTTGGTTAACCAGATTTCTCCGGTCAAACGTTTCGTTTGATCTCGCGTTATTTTCGCGTTTGCCTCTCCCACAACTCATATATGTCTCCTACTCACAAAGGAATGACCCAGCCTATTCATCGTTATGTTTCTTTTATTTCCCGTACATTTAATACCTGTGGTTTTCGTAGCCTACGGGCTTGTCTATACTCGTTTATAACCGGGAATCGCGTTTTATGATGGCATATATTTATTTCCTACGATTCTCATCTACCAGGACCCTACAAAGAACACATCCCATCTTTATCTTTATCGTCTTGTTAGTTGGATTCGTTATCAAAATCGGAAATACCAGGTGTCTCTTAAACAGTTGATGCCGTCTGTGACGTTTAATCCATGTTTCTGTATCACGCCACGGTCCACCAAAGTGGTGGTGTAAATCTCCTGCCCTAGCAAAAAATACGGAATGTTGCCTAGCATAGCTTGTAATAGGTTGATGATTTGGCGTTTTAATATGGTTATTGTCTTGGCCCTAATGAGAAAGATGATATGTATGTCTTCCTCTAGATTGACATACGCTTCCTCTTTCTTCATCTTCCTCAGGTCGTTATACAACTGGACATTGAACGTTATAAAGAAATCTCACTCTAAAATGAGCTGCCTCTGCACTCCCCTAACTACAAAAAAAAAACGGGTGTTCCCGCTGTTGTCCTCCTATCATAAAACGCATACTAGCTGATCATATCACTGTCAACGACTCACCAGAGACAGACTGTAGATTCGCTTTCTTGTACACTAATCTACACTTTTCTATTTCTTCATATATACGTTTTCAGTGATGATGAAGACATCAGCTCCATAATCTAACGACCCATACATTCTGACATACCTTTCATCGAATGAGCAGGAGTTAGGGTCACAAATTCTATTAATTGTGAATCGTCTTGCCTTTATAAAAGGTCGCCTCTCGCCTGTCCCTCTTGGAGAGCGACTTAATCTTTTTTCGACTGGTTATATCTGCAATTATTTGCTCTCTCCTCGCTCCTTTATTTCCCTCTACCCCAGTAGGCTGCAGTTATTCCTGCCTGTCTCGTCTGCTCCATACCGGGTTGTCCATCGTCTCTACACCAGCTGGCAATACGACCTGCCCGATTCCACCAATAACAGATAAAGGTCGCCGTACCTCTAGAACGGGCTTAGCTATGCCGTCCTCTCCGTTCTTGCGCCAAGTAAATCTGACGTAATGCATGTCCATCTATACCTCCCTTCTCCTTTGTCCGTCTCGTCGATCGATAGTCGCTGTCTGTCAGTACCTGCGCTAGTGCCTCTGCCTAGTCTGAGATTGAATCTTCTACGTAAGTTCTCCTCTGAAACCGCAGATTGGATGGCCTCGTTTAAGGTTTTAAGTGCCTCCCTCATTAATTTTAGACGTAGTGCGTCTGGAGCACAGGGCGTCTTCAAAAATGGTTATCGGCTGGCTGCTTATCCCCACTAACTCCATGTCTTGGCCCATGAACGCCTCTTTCGATGTTTAACATGCGAGCGCTAAAGAGTTGGACGTTCTCTTGTATGCCCTACTTCAGCTTCCTCAGACAACGCTTTTTGCGGATTCGTGACCTGCGCATATCTCCAGATTAAATATTGTTTGAGTTATTCCCATGTCTGTCTTTGCGATTGCTGGAATCTTCGCCACATATGGTTTTGGATAAATTCGCTCTCGTTTGGAAGGCAATTTTACCCTTATCTTCCTCTCTTACGTTATTTAGACAGGCATATGTGTCTAAGCGGACTATCCATTTCTTAAACAGTCTAAGGTTCCCGTCGAATGGGGCTATCGTGACTTTTATATTGCTCTGCGATGTGGCTAACGATAGTTTATTCAGCGTGTCTGTAAGCGTTCAGCTGTTTGTGGGCCATTTTTTTGCAAAACCCCGTTTCTCGTAACGCGCTTCTACAGATAAAACAAACATGTACTACTCAGTGGCACAGCACAGAATGTCAGTATTACAGTAATGCAACAGTGGATAAAAAATGTCATCACTTACCGCTCAGTTGATAGGAATAGTTAACTATGGTAACTAACACTCTAACCAATAGCTGCTCCCTTACTCCTAGCTACACAATTAACTATAAAGATATACTTATATAAAACCGCGACAATACATGGTCCACAGGTACCAAATACAAATTCTTCACGATCATATTCTGTGCATTCACTCCCACTCAGATCCTATCAGGCGGGTGATCTTGGCGGAATACATCCAATCTATTCAACGTGATCACACACACCTTCGATCTGCGTATACACACACTCCAAAAAATACATCGTTCGTTCGGTGTCCTTCCCACACCACACACACACACACACGTCCATATCTCTCATTTGCGATATGTTCACTTGTGTACCAATTCATAACATACACAATTCAGAAAGTATCATGTACAACACACAATCATATCTCTTCTAGTCACATGGCGCCCAGCACACACCTTATAGAGCGACTGGCTAAGACTCAAAGGCGAAAGCTGATTGAGCAACCCTGTATTCCATTGTATCTAACATTCGTCACACAGCATATCATTCGTTCTTCTATAAAGTTGCGGAGCTAAACAGACTCCTAGACAAATTATTTCTCTCTATCTCTCTGTCGCTCTCTCTCTGACTCTCTCTCTCTTTCTCTATAGCCAATATGATTGTGTTAAACATTATATAGTATTATATAGTCTCACGCAGTATCAGAGCTGTCCAATGTTCCTTTGTGGGTTGTCTTGACCCATTCATCATTTAGTTTGTATCGACCTACATTCATTTGTTATTGGCACGAACACTGAATTGATGTCACTTAAAATGTCGCAGCAAGCTCTGCTGGCCTCTGCTTGTCACTAATCCCAGACTTCCCAAATCAGAACACCAGAGTGATTTTCACATAGCCCCTACCTATACTAGACACATTTTTTATCCAACCCAAACCCCTCCCCCCATTTTGCTTTATTGAGACCATGAGTAACCTTGACGTAGTGTCGCCACGGACAGTGACCTTGGTACACATTCAGGCACATTGGTTTTCAGAGTCACCAACTACATTATTCCTGCACTAAACGTTCATGCTCGGGCTAGAACTGTTACAATATGAAAATACAGACCGACAGCCCAACTTTACCTTGGAAGCGAACAAACCAATATCGATAGAAAGAGGGAAGCAGTAGACCATGCATTGAGAGAAATAACCCTACAGTATATTGGATTCACCTATCCTCAACCCATGTGGACGCACGTCTACACAGACGGATCGTCAGAGGAAGCATTGAGGAAAGCAGGGGCGAGACTCGTCATTTTTATACAGGATGGGACCGTTATAGAAAAAGCAAGTGCTGCCGGAGAGCCTTCGACAAATCTAAAAACGGAGCAACATGCAATACTTGAAGCAGTCAGACGATTGCATAAAAAGAGATTATCTGTGATAGCGTGGAGATGTTGCAGGCCACACAAAGAGAGCCACAATAAAATTACCATGCAGTGGATTCCAGCTCACTGTTGCATACCTGGGAATGAATGGGCGGACAGATTGGCTAGCGAGGGAAGACTCACAAAACAATTCACCGACCCAGTGTCACTGCCAAAAGACAAGGCACACACCCACACTTATATATACATAACAGTGGATAGACATAACTAACATCAAATAATGTCATGCCCCAATCCATAGATTGAATAGAAAACAGTATACCACAATTGTCTGCATGAGAACAGGTCATTGCAGAGTAAATGTACACACGCTTACAATGAAAACAGCACCGACTTTACAATGCACATGTCAGAGAGGATCCCAGATTACAGAACACATACTGCAAATATGTCCACTGCACAAAAGCTCCCGTGAGAAGACCTGACCCGAGGAAAAAACATGCAAGTTGAGAACCATTGAGGACCGGCGACTGACCTGTCACTTCATGGAGGCAACCAATCTAGTAGCATACAACGAGCATACGAAACCGAACGCAAAGAAGAACAATTAGAAGACCGAGTGTGCATGACTCTTGAGACGGGTCTAAGACGTACTCAATCTATTCGATATCTCTGGAGAATGCTATTTTTAGCTTGCGCGGCTTTTACTTCTGATTGATCTTTTTATTCTGGAGTTTGGAGGGACTATCTCTACGAAGGTTAAGGTTATACTTACCTAGGATGTTTCTTACCTGTCATTATTTGACTGACATTAACAATAACCGTCTTACCATTACCAAGTGTTTGAATAATATTCAAGTACGGCTAAGTCTGACACACCCCTCCCATCCCCACCTGAGAAGCAAAGTACATATTTTCCATCCCCGCTTGAATAGCAAAGGACACCATTCATTTACCCATCTGAAATGCCAAGAAAACGCTACACTTTCCCGTCTGAGTAACCAGCAAACCATTCACATCCACATCTGAAATGCCAAGAAAACAATACACTTTCCCGTCTGAGTAACCAGCAAACCATTCACATCACTACCTGAAATGCCAAGAAAACAGTACACTTTCCCGTCTGAGTAACCAGCAAACCATTCACATCACCACCTGAAATGCCAAGAAAACAATACACTTTCCCGTCAGAGTATCCAGCAAAACTTTCACATTCCAATAATGCAGCCCTCAATAACAAGAAATTAACTTAGCACGAGGATAACATTTATCGTACCTCTAAACTGATGAATTAATACAGTCTTAAGAATTATCGGTATACAAACAAACTATACCATGCAGGTAAATCTACAAGGAGCATAAAATAATAGCTGCATAAATACCATCAGGCAGTCTAGCAGAATAGAGCTAAGAAAGGTGGGGTGGGCTGAGAGGAGAAAAGGGGGAGTACACTTTACGTAAGTGCCACAGCGAACAGCAAACCATCTCAAAATACTTAATGACAACGTCAAAAATAATATCTGAACCAATTTGGGTAAACGTGTCTAACTGCCGCTCCAAATACTGATCCCGATGACTCGCCCAGCGATATAAATGGCAATACCAACAAAACATCATTACGTAGAGAACATAAGGTGACATTCAAACATACAACACCGTTGAACTCAATATAAACTGAAACAAGATGGGCACTGCGCACTGAACTGCACTGCCCTCATTGTAACCAATCCATGTGCAATATTGTGCCACGTGTTGCTAGTAAATACAGAAACATTCAAATAAAGAACGCATCGACTAACATTCATGAACACTTTATGTGCCACCTTTAAGCATGTTCAAACCACAGTCACACTTCTCATCTTGACATTGACTGAAGATTGTATATATAAACGTTTCCATGTGTTCACGAAGAAGGAAGAATAACAACAACATATCTAACCTGCACTGATGTAGATGCTACAAATGGTCGGTGCTATACGTCCAATAATTTTCATTTTCCTTATTAAAATGGTATTATCACACGTGACGTCCACATAGTTAATATCGCTCATTGTATACTTTCTCTCGTTGATACACCTAATATCGGCATTTACGGTAGATGTGAAGTTCAAAATAAAACCTGTAATAATGAACATAGATGTGTCAGAGTCTATCTGTAAATGGCGTCTTTCATTTGTTTATTGTACAATATAAATGCATCTGACAACAATGGCATGTCGAAAGATGTTGCAGATTAACCAAGTATGTCAAGCTGTTAAGACTATCGTAGCTTACGCCAAATTTAAGTCCGTGCAGGTGATTTGCAGTTGATAAGTAGAGTCGACATAAACAGTGATTGTGATTGTTGAGAACGGAAAAAAGGAACGATCGGGGGAGAGGGGGGACCAGTGAATCGCGTGTTTCTTTCTCTTCCGAATACTGGGCAAGCGTGCGATACGTTTTGTGATGATTAATTTGGGGATGTGGAGGAGGGCGGGGATTTATCGAACCCGGTCAATCACTTGTTTCTCACTATAACAAATTCTGGGCAAGCCTGATGTGATGATTATTGAGGGGTGGCTAGGAGACCGGACAATCACGTGTTTCTTTCTGTAGCCAATATTGGGCACGCCTGGTGGGATAATCGGTGTCATTTTGTTTCTGTGCCATAAAATAATTAGATTGCCCTAGATACTGCATGTTCATCCATTAAACTCTTTGACTTTGAGTTGTTCTGATATATTTGATTTTTTGTCAGCAATGTGGGTAGTGAGGTTTATGTGAGCATAAAAATAGGGACATGTATGGCTGGAATACGACACATCGATACAGGTTCATAAAGGACATGTAGGTTACGTCAAAACGTTATTCATCATGGACGAAGCTCGACTGACGTACTGCGAGCATGGCAATCAGGGAGTCGGGTGGCGTCACGTCTAACGGCAATATGTTTAAGTTAGTTTTAATGGCGTTTTGTTTTGTTTAGTTGTGTTTTGTTTAGTTGTGTTCTGTTTTGTTTAGTTGTGTTTTGCTTTGTTTAGTTGTGTTTTATTTTGTTTAGTTTTGTTTTGGTTAGTTGTGTTTTGTTTTGTTTTGTTTAGTTGTATTTTGTTTTGTTTAGTGGTGTTTTGTTTTGTTTAGTTGTGTTTTATTTTCCTCCATTGACGCTGTTCTTTGTACTGATAAGCACACTGGCGCATAGGACATGTTTTTGTGCAGTTGCGGAATCCTATTCATGATGGTCTATGTATTTTTAAATCATTAATTTGGCTTTATTTAACTTCTCGATCTCGCTGCAAACTTATTTCTCCAAGGCAAGACATGCCATTTTTACACGAGGGTCGTTCAACATTAATCCACATCTGGTATTCAGCTCACGCGCGTGGCTTCAAGTCTCTGCAATAATGATGGGTGCCCCACCGAGGACACATATTCGCCTGTCGAGCAGAGAGCTGAGACTTGTATATCTGAAGACAAAAAGACTGGTCTAGGAGGACAGAGACAAATATTATGCTGAGCAAAAGGAATACGATTGATATCGACTGTGGCCGTCTGGATCACATTATTTCCCAGAATGTAATGTATCGTTATCAAAACGACAGAGAGATTAATATGTATATATATATATATATATATATATATATATATATATATATATATATATATATATATATATATATGCATGCATATATACATTCATACATACATACATTCATTCATACATGCATACACTCATACATACATATACACATACATACATGCATTCCAGATGCCGCGTGAGAAGGAACAATATTCAACATGTAGAACAACATTAGGAAGAAGAAAAACCAAGGGGTAATATTTGATTGTATATGTAAGGTGAGTGAGCAAGTCCACGTAGCAGCGAAAAATGCAAATGTCATTCTAGGTATGATAAATTGATACAGTGAACATAAGATCAAATAAGTGATACACACTGTTTAAATCGTTAGATACACTTAGATTGGAGTATTGTGTTCAATTGTGGAGTCTATATCGTAGATATGATATGTACACGTTAAAAATGATCCAAAGAAATATTATAAAACTTATATTGTGATAATGTAATTGTAGTTTGAAGGACATGCTGATACCAATAAAAATTACCAGTAATGTCAAAGTAGGAATTAGTTCGATACAATTGAATACATGTTGAAAAGTTAATCAAGGGAAACGATACATATAACCATTTTTTTTAAAGGTCAGACGTCTGACAGAACAAGGGGATACAGCTTGATATGTATAATACAAGAAGGTTTTACAGTATATATTTGGAAATATTAGCTTTAGTCTGAGTTAAATACTTGTAGTCACACATGACAGATCATGGGTGACTACTATGTATTGATTTACTGACACGACATACCATAGTCTGCAACAACATATAACATGCAATCACACAATATGAAGGTAATATGCAGACAC
This sequence comes from Ariolimax columbianus, assembly GCA_036924085.1. Classification (NCBI taxonomy): domain Eukaryota; kingdom Metazoa; phylum Mollusca; class Gastropoda; order Stylommatophora; family Arionidae; genus Ariolimax; species Ariolimax columbianus. The sequence goes on along the minus strand of JAVGWX010000004.1, from coordinate 5,619,004 downwards.
GTAATAATACGAACTAGCTGACCCTTGCAGAACATCAGCTCAGAATAAATGCACTGGTTTTGAGTCTCCTGTCCGCCCATTACCCAACGATACCGTCTCCCTTTACATGGTTATGGATTCCTCGACTTTGAGTGTTTAGGGATGACCTTACTTCTTTTGCCATGAGCATTCCAGAGCAACAAATGTGTGTAATGCTAACACATGGTTTCAGTAATGTTGTCCTTTTCATCGTTAAAGTCTGCTTTTCAGAACTAGCCAAATTGGAATATGCTCTGTTTTTCCCCAAAGTTGTATATTAGATAATATATTATTCGATGCTAATCGTTCAGTGTGGTGCAAACGTCCATTGACAAAAGCTTTGTCTTATTTTAATTCTATTGGTATAAATACGACATTTTCACTGTCGACTTTTATGTAGCTAGAAAACAATTTTAGCAAATGTGAACTCTCTTATACATCAAAACGTGTAGAACAACTACACGTCCAGAAGTGTTGCTGGTTGATTGACACACTTGGAAAGGCCATCTATGTACCTCAACTCCTACCTAGAGAAATGTAATAGATACCAACTTTCACCTGCACGATCACTTTCCAATGCCGATATTAGAGACAAAAGAATACGTTTCTCAGAGACTGCTCACCACAGAAAAGTTTGTCATTGGTTTCAGTTTATCATTATCAAAGTAGGTACCGACACTGTCTTCGGCCTGTCTATTTTCACGATCAGAGATTTGACGTTATCATTTCCGTTTTCCTGAAACTATCTTAGAGAGCTCAATTGGTACGATAGAGATAGAGAGATATAGAGATATATAGCTATATACATATATATACATATATATATATATATATATATATATATATATATATATATATATATATATACAGAGAGAGATAGAGAGACAGAGAGTCAAAGATAAATATATAGATAAAGAGAGGCACAACGAGATGTATATAGAGAAATAGAGATAGACAGAGTTGGTGGTGTTGTGAGTGGTGGGGAGATAATACATTATGGGTCTATTTGGTTTTGTTTCTGGTGCCTGTGTGTGCTATTTTGCAATATTTTGTAACAATAAATCATTAGAGGCTTGCCAAAACTGGCTGATGGGTCAGTCAAAACTAATTGGCGGGCCGGATCTGAGATGATGACTGTAGTTTGGCCACCTCTGATATCGATACTAATTCTACATTTCAATTTAAAAATCACTTTAAATTATATCTCATGTATAAATGGGTAACCATGATCATTTTCCGTAGTTGGATCTACACATTGGTTGTGGAAGTTTGTGACACATAGGCTAATCGGATATTAATCGTTTCAGACGGTACATGAACCATACATTCGGTCACAATGGACTCAAATCTTGGAATCATATCTGAATTAGGTTTCTCGGCACCAATTAATGGAACAATGTTTAGGTATCTTCAAAAGGGAATAAATCCTCTACAATTCAATTACATATGAGTAGATGAGATGTCATGCCAAATTATTATTATTCAAAACATCACTCAATAGATCAAATCAATTCTTTTGGAACACCCTGACAGTTATGACATATCCATTTTCAAGATCATGATTACCCTACAGCGCATGAAACATATTTGACATGGGTATCTTGCACGTTAAAGTAATACATATGTCTGGTCGTTAACAATTTATTTATTGTCATTTCATTATGATAGTTATATTGTATACATCGTTTATTACCCTTAAATAATGCATGTAGTGTGACAAAGATAAATGTGCCGGAAGTATAAATAGGTGGTCAACAGTCTTATCTCATCTAGAAGTCTGAGAAACAATTCAACTCGGAAGTCGTTCTAAATTGGTTAAGTTCGACGATTTGCTATTTATACATTAGCATCAACAGTGAACAGCTACAATATATATCAACTGGGGTGTAGCAGACTGATACCAAGATGCACATCCAACTGAAACTGATAATACGTTACGTGTTTTGCAATGCTAGTCATCATTATTTTCTGTGCCAAATCTCTTCATTGAATTTGTTTGCATTGCACGTTCCATGTTTAGATGTTTTTGAATTACATTCACTGTGATATCTATCCATTAGATTACTTTTCATGAGTATGTTTATTGTCTGGAGAATGTTGTTCATTTACTATATCAGTTATTCTATGAACTTTAGACTTGTTTGTATCGGCTTGATCTAAGCGAACTAAAACGCTTCATTCTTTCTATCTCTGCATTTTAAAAAAAAGAATTGCCACCTATTCCAGAAATGCAAATTTTATAAAAATACAATCGACAAAATCTTAGACAAAAATCGAAAACAATATATTCCTAATTCATGGCTGGATTAGTCCCATTTCCTTGTTGAACATCACTTTTGTTATTGTTCTCAATCATCGCTTATTGTGTGCTTGATTAGTTCATTATTATGCAATCGTTATATTTTTTATTTTGGTGACACGTTTCTCAGCTTAGCTGCGGGTCATAACTTCGTCTTCACCGGAACCTGTGTTATGCCACGGAAGTTCAGTGCAAAGAAAGCTCTGCTTCATGTACGTCCTGAGTGATCTGTATAGCAAAAGGAGTGAATAACGTATTTGGGTTTATTTATAGCTCTGGGGTACCAGATTCTTGTTTCCGCACTTTATCGATTATCGTTTCGTCACAACAGGTTATCTGCACATCTATGATTTGCCTTATCTGCACATATTGCTGCATTATTCTCCAAAAACAATCGTGGCATATTAGAAATGCACAGCTTTTGTGTACGTTATTTCCAGAGAGTAGTTCTTACTAAGCTAGACCTTGATCACTGCCATTTTGTCATCCAGTGACTTTATTAATTTCTGCAATAGAAACACAAAAATAACTTGTAATTTTCAAAGATAGAAAACCACATTGTTTAACATTATGTAATACATTATTTATTTGTTCTGTAATTGCACATAATGCTCATTAATAGAGTATGTAATTATTTGGTTTAAGAGATATTATTGTAGATATATGTTACTAAAGTTAGTTAGTTTGGGGATTGAAAATTAATTTTGAGAATAGTTTTCTGACGTTTTTGTATACTGTCTACTGGGTTGTACCCCGGTGTAATTGTATGTATGTGTCTCTCGATTCTCTCGTGAAACACATGGTATGCATTCCAACTTTACGACATGCCTCGTTTGCCCCGTCTACCAACCTTATTCTGCGTACATTTTTCTCCCTTCTTTCTGATGTTCTCCCCTAGACAGTTGCACGGACAACATGGTTTACTTAAATTCTCACATTGTGCTCAACCATTACATTGTTTGTTGCCCGTAAATGTATATTAGATAAGGAATGGGTTAACTCCCCCCTCAATCCCCCCACCCCCAAATATGTATGCTTTTGATTTGGTTATTCTGGTTTTTTAATGACATTTCGTTAGCACCGCATTTTAGAGGTGGCTATATTTTTTTTCATGAGCGCTATTCAAAGCCCAAGTCTGGCATTTTTAGCAAAGGGTAGAAAAGAATATATTATGTACTATGTTTCTCCTTGGAAGGAAATCGTTTGGTGTCAAATTAGTTGAGACAGCTGGTAAGTGATAGCATTTGCCGTCTGCACTCTCGTCTGTATATCTTTATATCTTATAGTCTGCCATTTTCAAAAAAGTAAAAAAAAAACGTCATGAATACCTAAGTTATTTCACCTGTTTGATTGTTTCATAACGTATATTTGGGTGGATACACATTGAACGTCTGTGAAGATAAATTCGTGGTTCTTGCTTGCTTTGTATCTGCCTTCTGGAAAATTGTTACCGTATTAGTGACTAAGAGAAGTGGTGAGAAAACACAACTTTGCCTGACGCCTTATAAAATGGGGAGCCACTCGAACATGCTTCCTGCTGTTCAAACTGTATTCCCGCTGTCGAGTTAAAGGGTCATGCTATTACTAAGGAAAGAACATTTTAGTCCATAATATGCCAGCATCTCCTGTAATTTTCTTCTTTTTACTCTATATAACTCCTTTCATGATTTGTAAATATCAGGCTGGTGTGAATATCGTCTTATATAGACCGTTCACATATTTCACACAATGTAAACATTGCGTAGATGCAGCTATTTCCTTTCCTGAATTTCAACTGTGTATTTCCTATTCGAGGTTCCAGTATCAGTCTTGCCATTCTTTCTATCATCGTTGTATATCTTGCGTATGTGGCGTTCACATTACTTTTCCAACTCTCGCTTGTCGCTTTTATTTTTCCAGAAATGAACGGTAATCGTTCGCTGCTAATCTATCGATATCTTTCTAGACTTCCAGACTACATTAAATATTCTGATCCGCCAGCTCACTGCAGTTGTTCTGCAGGGTAGTAGCATTTATGTTGTGATACAATACATGACTGCTGTCTTATGTTCCTTGCTATCCTAAAAGATACACATAGTTTTGAGCCACGATTTTTTTCATTCTCATTCTTGTGCATTGCAGATTCACACTGTCTTAGGTTTAGCAGCTCGCTAAAGTATTATGTCCTTACGTTTCTTATGCATTGTATGTTGATAAGTAGTTCCTTGATCTCACTGTTGATAAACGATCGATTGATTTATTCCTTTCTCACTCTCATTATTTTGTTGCATATGTAGCAATATATAGATGGTGCAGTACATATGGCTGCTAATTATTCCATATTTTGTACATGGATGATATTTTGTACATAAATCATATTTTGTATATGAATCATATTTACAATGGTCACAGTTTTCTTATTTGCTTTGCTGTCTGTGTTGCAGCTTGTCTGTAAGCTTTGGAATCTTCCTTAGTTTTGTTTTTGTCATTTATTTAAAAATTAAATTATTTGATTGAATGGACCTTTTCACTTTTCCATTCCACCATCTCGTTTGTCTTTCAGTTTGCCGATATGTTTGAGGCCGCATCAATCATGTACTATATATGGAAATGATAGTTTCCCCAGATTGCCACTCCCATTCTATGATACCTGCATCTCTTAGAGTGTTATACGAGGCTTATATCTCTCCATCTACTTGTCCGAATTGTATATATCGTTATTTGGCTCTATAGTATTTATATATGTGTGCTTGACTTATATGGTTTGTCCAAGTTATTTGTTTTTAAATCAAAAGCATCACATGCTATACTCGTGTGGATTACATCATCTGGTATCACTATGTAATCTCTCTCTCCATCTGTATTCCTTTATTGTTAGTATGACGTCTAGTTGGGACTCCCGGTTTGTGTTATTCCATCTATATTACTTGAGTATTTGACATCTACAGTACTGACATAAAGAGTTACTAAAAACTAGGTGAAGTTTCGCAGACATGTTGATAATTTGCCCGTAAAATGTTCTTGTTAGCTTCAGAGCCTTACATCGTCTACTTTGTTGAACTTCGCATTAACTGTTTATCACTATAGAAAACACATCATTGTATCTAAAACTCTGTGAATGTCACATACATGTACACTGCCTTAGCCGAGTTTGTGTAAAGCGTGTTACTAGTTTGGACACCAATTCTGAATTTGTGTTTTTTTTTAAACTAATAGAAAATCAAACGTTTCTTTCAAAACTCTAACAATGAAAGCAAATGATTGGATACTGGAAATGCAAAATAGGATAACTGAGAGAGTATTGGCATGCACCAACTATGTTCGAAATCGTTCGGAAAATGGTTTGCTGAAATATAAATGTCCAACATTCCAAGCAGACTTGAGTAGTTCTCTGTATCTGAGTGACTTATATACTCGCCAGGCATTTGTTGATTCCATTATGTTTAAAACAGCGACAAGGTCCCAATGTCGACGTGGTTACATGGGCAGTCTAGTTCTAGAGCAACCTCAACTGTTTCCTGTCTACACATGCAGTCCTAATACATAACATATGCAAATGTCCCAGAATTAGCTTGGGTCTTCTTAATTTATTCAGAACTACCAAGGGAGTTTGTAGAACGTGTTGACATTTTAGACGTCACATTATGTTTATTTACGACTCTCTTTGCCAGATACTTGGTGTAAATGTATCCTGGAGTGACTCTTATATGCTTACTGAGGAGCGTGAGGTACATTACATGATTTGGGCGTTGGTTGAAAGTGGAAAGAGCTGGAATGCTATATCTTTCTGAGAAAAACAAAACAAAAAACATGAAAGAAACTTGTAGAAGTTGATTAAGGTTGAGCTTAATCAAAATTTAAAAATGGGTATGGTCAGACACCGCACCGAGACGAGAACACAAACAAAACCTACGTTACGACCAATAGGCCTGCATCAGGGACAACAACACTGAATTAACAAATCAACATATAGGAAAAAATGGTCAACTCATCTGTTTCTGGTACTAGACGCTTCCTGTCTAAGCGACCGGCTGTGCCAAGCGCTCGATTGAAACTGAATCGGATCGGTCAAACACAAAGTGGCGGAATATGCCTGATAAGCCAATGGTGGCCAGATAGTGGTCCAGATAGGAGAACAACGAGAAGGCAATATAAGCCGGGAGGGCGTAATATTGATATAGGAGAGGGGGGAAGAGAACCTATGGAAGAATGGGGGCGGGGGGCAAACGAAGACAAATAGATGGGGGCCAGTATGAGGGTTTAAGAAAAAGTTTGGAAGATATTGATACCATGTGGATGGAAACAGCCCATACTCGAGATACGTCTGTTCTCAAGAGCGAATCGATGACGATCGTCAGAGAAGCACGAAGCTAGACCAGTGACACTGACGTCAGCCATACCCCGGTGCTCAGGACCATTGACGTGGCTGGCAATTGGGGAACCAGTGCGGTTGCGGATGTCGTTGAGGTGTTGGCGGAAACGCTCCCGTAGTTCTATACCAGTTTCCCAAATGTAAGTCATACCACACTGGTGGCAGATGATGGAATATATGAGGTTACGATATTTGCATGTGAACCCCTCTTTGATGAAGAATTCAGCCACAGGGAAGGTAATGGAGCGATAAAGGATGACATGAGGGCAGGTAACACAGCCACGTGAATTTTTGCATGGCCTGGTGCCTGGTAGGCTATGGGGGCTGGTGTGTAGGCGACTACTGACCAGCAAGTCCCTCATGTTCCTGTCACGTTTGTAGGCGACAAGGGGAGGAACGGTAAAAAGTTTGCGAGTGGCAGGATCAGAGTGACGGATAGGGAGATGGCGGAAAAGGATATCCCGGACAGAGACGCTGTGAGGGTGATAGGTGAGGACGAGTTTCCCACGGTCAGAGGGAGGACGGCGAGTTGGTGTGAGGGAGTCTTGGCGAGATATATATCTTTCTGAGTGTCTCCAAACCATCCCGACTTTCGTTCAGCAATTCCTTGCTGTTCTTGTTCTTCCCGTGTTCTTTTCATGAACATGTTTGTTAGCCATTATCTGTGGCCATATAATATGAAATGTGCTACAAAGATATTCGCTAACAAATGTGGGGAGTTTGGATGATATAATTTTAGTCATATAATGTGTCAGATATTTTAATTTTTTAGAACAAACCGTCCATCCGTGTTAAACAGCCTGATCGTATTCTCCATCGAGAATGATGGCAAGACCCATCTAGTTCTTAAAGGGCAGAATAACGTTGTCAGCGTTTATCCAGACGTCCGATGGTCCCAGAAAAACGCTCTTACCGTTTACAGCACATTGACCGACATTTGTTTCGTTTGTTTCAGTGTTTCTACATTTAAATTGACGTTATTTGGTAAGGGAAGTAACAATTATATTTACGTTTCAAATGTAAAGGCCGGGACGTTTATTGCATGGGCATTAAAAGTTGGAAAACATGAGTCATCTTCCAAATCAGTTTATCACAAACACGTGTAGCAAGTCTAGGACTTCAATATTGTCTAATAATAAGTTATTTATATCTGTAGAAAATGCTAGGGAGTTGTGTACTCTAGATGAATTTAGTGACGAAGAATCACATTTTTCTGATGCTGAATCAGAGTTTGACATATAGCATACTATTTTTCAACTTATTCAGCCTACTGAGTGACGCTGAATCGGAGTTTGACATAGATTATAGTATTATTCAACCTATTCAGCCTACTGAATCTGAGGCTGAAAATATAGTGCTGCTAAAAGACAAAAGCGTTTGACTGCACCGTCAACAGAAAAACGAATATGCAATATTTATAAAGTGAATTCTTGAGAACATGATAGCGAATTGGTTTCATTACCAAATTACATCACCACTGACTGACTAAGGACCAGAACTCATTCAGATTGCTACCAAAATATGGTCGATTATGTGGAGTGAAGGGAGATCTGCAACTCAGTGACGCATAAACTCTATTTGACTGCTACATAGCATTAGTTTCTTGTATATATTATTCACATGTGGATTACTGTTATTCTGAAGCACACTAGACAAATATGCATTACGTGTCAGTGGTTATTCATGGATTGGTGACATTTTTGTTTCTGAAAAAAATAGTCATTATTTAAAAAAAATATAATTCAATCATTTACAATTACTTGTAAAATGTTATGCAATTCTCAAAGACCATTATATTCTTACTGCACATTCTTGTTCTTTTAATTTGAAACATAACATGTTTGTTTTCTTTGTGAAATAATTAAGAAAAGTTACATTTTATGAAGACACTGCTTTAATAGACAAAATAAATATGTCAAAACTAGTAAAAAACATGGTCTTTAAGAGCTCTATAGCGAAGATAGTTTAAATCAAATATGGCCTTGTTGATCATGTCGTAAATACATTGGTCTGTTCATTCGTCTTTGTCAATCTAGAGAAAATTTCATGTTGTGCTTCACTAAAAACATCAAACACCTTATCAGAACCTAACTTCCGACCGGTCTCACTACTGGGTCATATGTATAAAGTCTTTGAAAGAATGATCCTGAACCCATGAAACACCTCATTAGAACCTAACTTCCGACCGGTCTCACTACTGGGTCATTTGTATAAAGTCTTTGAAAGAATGATCCTGAACCCATAAAACACCTCATTAGAACCTAACTTCCGACCGGTCTCACTACTGGGTCATATGTATAAAGTCTTTGAAAGAATGATCCTGAACCCATGAAACACCTCATTAGAACCTAACTTCCGACCGGTCTCACTACTGGGTCATTTGTATAAAGTTTTTGAAAGAATGATCCTGAACCGTATCGCCCCCACCCCCTCCTCATAGACAAGAAACGCATCACGGAGCGAGTAGGATTCGGGCCTGAATAATCATGTAGCGGCCAGATTCGTAACCTGGCACAACTAGTCGAGAACGGGTACGAACGCAAACAGATCACATGAGTAGCTTGTATCGGCAAGTGCAGCTTATGACACCATAAAACAACAGAAGTTGTTTGCTTAGCTATACTCTATGACAACGGATTGACGTCTCACAAACCGCGTTAAATATATCCTGTATAATAGGCGATGCATTCAACGCCACGTGGGGAGAGAGATAGAGGGGTGGGGGGGGGGGGTGTTCAATGACGAAACCAAAAACCTTGGCTGGCCCAAAAAAAGTGTTGTCACCTGTGCTGTATAATATAGCACACCGAATAACCTATAGATTCAGAGGAGAAACAATACTTATATGATGTTGATACAGCAGTACCTACCCAGGGAACTGGCTTCCAAAAAAAGTCAAACAGAAACTGTCAAATTATCTTTATACCCTTGCTCTATATTACCAAAGAAATTACCTAAAACTAAACCCCAAAAACACTCAAGTATGTGCCGACCATCTCATAAATAGAGAGGTACACAGAAAGTTGCAGATCAAAAAGAAATCACACAGCAAGGACCCCAAATACGTCGGAATAAAGTTGGACCGCACACTGTCCTATGCCGCACATTGTCAGGCGAAAAAACAGAAAACATATGCGAGAAATAGAATCATGGGAAGCAACGCCAGATGTCCTCAGAACATCAGCACGCGCTGTGTGTTTCTATGTAGCTGAGTCCGCCGCACCAGTCTGGAAATACTCACTCTGCGCATGCCCAACATATAGATACAACGATAAATGAGATAGGCCGTGCAGATACTAGATGTCAAACACCTACATCATCTAAAAAATATATTCCTCATATTCGGCATAGCGTCATCAAAGATACGAAGAACTGTGTCGACAGAGATACAAGAGAGGAACGGGTAAATAACCCAGAGACTCTATGGTTTGACATCAGGTGCAGCTCACAAGACTAACGTCAAGACGAATTTTCTTACAGTAAACCCATCCCCTACAAACTAGTCCAGGAAATCGACGCCTCGAAAGTTGGAAACAGCTGACACAGGTCCCCTTGACCTAGTTACGGATACGGGGGGATCCTGAGCCTGGACATCTCATGCTCTACGCAACATGGCATGCACTTAATATTCTTAGAACTGGTCTATCACGATGCAGGAAAAACCTGAGCAGATAAGGATATAGGGATGACTAAACATGGGAATGTGAAGTAACACACGTCCAGGACAAAGTGATGATTTGTCCAAACATTTCGGAGACTTGTATGATCGATAGCCTGATCAGTACCGGTCACAGGGCAAGCGGCGTAGGTGAATACTAGAATAATGACGTGTGACTTAGTGCTTGAACACGGACAATAAGTAATTATCGTTGCTACTTCTTAGGTATGTAAAACTAATGCAAGTTTTCTAATATATGACCACTGGTCTTTATCGGGTCTCTTCGTTTGTTATTTGATCTGGTTTCCTTTATTATGTTCACACTAATATACACCTTTCTTTAGCTTCACACGTTCATCTGTGTATCTTTCCTTGTTTGCCTTGATGCCTATGTGGCAGCGTAGATGTTTATGTACTACTGAAGTATGCCAACTACTTATTAAATATCGTTTTAATTTGTGTTCTTCCAACCTGAGTTGTTTGTCACATCTAGAATTTCATGATTAAAAGAAAGATTTCTGAAATAGAGTAGACATCTCTGTCTGGCCTCTAAATGTGTTTAACAATGTGAATATTTTGAATATTCATCAGGAACACTTTCTCATAGATATATTATTTAATTTTTTTTTAAATACTTAGATATATATACATATATATATATATATATATATATATATATATATATATATATATATACATATATATATATATATATATATATATATATATATATATATATATAAATATATATATGTCTATGCTGCCTAAATTGTTGTCAAAGTGCTATTATATCATGAGTATCCAAAGCCTTTTCAAAATGAAAGAAGTTCATATATAAAGGGGTCTGGTCCTCTCTAGATAATCGACTGTATCCGTCATGCCAGACGATCGTAATCGAGCTTTGAAAAACGAGATGTAACTACGACCAATGACGATAGCGAATGTGACTCGTAAGATCAATCCGAGCAGAAAAGCGTCTTCCACAGGATGTGCAAGGAAAGCCAGTAAAATGTGCGACATCGCATGGTTTGTCGTGTCTTGTCAGGCGATGAGTCCTTTAGCATATCTGCAATAATAATATCATTTTTCTGCATCCCATGATTAATCCTGCTTTCCATGTAACACAAGTCATGACGTCTTGATCCAATACATCCACATCGATGTCGTACCATTCATATCCCGTTTTATGACATGCACGTACCGAAGTAGTGATCGACTTCTAGACCTTTCGGAACAACTATAATTCTCCATAGAGAAAACATTTTGGTTTTACGCAAAACTTTAGTTCTCCATAGATATAAAATGTTGGTATCCATCCCAACTGTAATTATTCATAGATAAAACATATTGGTATTCCTCTCAAATGTTAATCTCCATAGTGAAAACATGTTGGTATTCCCCATAACTGAAACACCAAAAAGAAAACATGTTGGTATTCTACCAAATAGTAAATTTCTAAATAGAAAACATGTTGGTATTCCGTCAAACTGTAATTCACCAAAAACAAAAAACCGTTGTACTATTCCTCCAAACTGTAGTTGTTCGTAGATAAAACCTTTTTTTGGTACTCCCCCCAACTGTATTACTCCATAGAGAAAACATTATGGTATTCCGCCAAACTGTATTTCTCAAAAGACAACATGTTTTGGTATTTCACGCAACTGTAATTCTCCATATAGAAAACCGTTTGGTATTCCCAACAAATTGTAGTTCTCCATAGATAAGACCTTCTGGCATTCATCCCAACTGTTATTCACCGTAGAGAAAACATATTAGTATTCCGCCACTGTAAATACCAATTGAAAAAAACCGTTTGATTGTATGCCCTCATATATACCCTGATTGTGGCTCTCTAGATAGCTAGATTATTATTTTGACTTTTTATTCTTTCATTCCTTAAGAATCTCTTCAATATGTTGCTTATTGGAATCATGATTATTCTTTCTTGATTCTACATCTACAATCTTGTATACGTCAAGCATTTTCTTGGTCACGACTTGTACAGCCATTGTGTGGATGATACTGAAAGAATGATAATTTAATCGATGACCCTATATCAATGCTTAGGAGTGGCGTGTTGGTTGTCCTATATCTTGATGAAGAGATGGTGCAATACCTCTATGGATGATGAGGCGCGTGTGTTTATGATTTATGTGAGAAGGGTAAGGCAGAAATATGTGTGCGCTGATGATAAACAGTTTCAAACACATTAAGTGTGACAACAACATAGCACAGTTTAACTGGTATGGGGACGATAACTGATGACGTATGATATTTTGATATTGCATTCAAATAGCATACATATGTTTATTTTTAATTCAATATGAGCTTACCTTAGTCTTAGAGCAAATAATAATTCATTTCGGGAAATGATTGCCATACTTTTATTATGGGACGTTTCAAATAATTCAAAATTGGACATTCTTGACTCTTTCTTACCTGGATTTTGAATGCATTATTTACCCTTTGCAGACATCCATTGTCATGACTCATATTCCTGTGCCGCAAAAAGTTGCCGTGCTTCTTCTTCTTCTTCTGCGTACACAGTCAGACAGCAACCATTATTTTTTCGAAAAAAGCGGCGGTCGTCCTGAGACTCTCGCCACTACCATAGAGCTTGTCTTGCAGTTCCACTGGCAATGGCCACATCTGCTCTCTCTGATCCCCGTATGTCGGGCAGTTCTGCAGCAGATGTTCAGTTGTCATTTTACCAGTACCGCACGGGCATTCGTCGGTACACCCTATCATCAATTTGTTGAATAGGTGGTACCTCAGTCTATTGTGGCCAGTGCGAAGTCTGAAGACAACGACCTGCTCTCTTCGGTTCAACTGGTAATAGGCATCGTTTTTGGTGTAACCAGTATGTTCGGTTTCCCATTTGGTAATGTACCTGGCTTTGATAAGCCGTTTTGACTCTTCGTACGTCATACTGGTATCTGTTTGTGGTAGCCTTGCACCTTCTTTTGCCAGTCTGTCTGCCTCCTCGTTGCCTTGGATGTTGCAGTGTGACGGAACCCACTGTACCACTACCCTTTTTGGTGCGGACAGCTGGCACAGTTTGCAGAGTGCTGCTCTTAAGTCATTAAGCTCAGTGTTTTTCTGGCTTTTTAGCGCTGTGACTACGGCGAGAGCATCTGTCAACAAGACTATGTGGCTCTCATTTTCACTGTGTGTTGCCATTTCTTCCACTGCCGCCCTCAGTGCCTCTGCCTCCGCTCTGAAATTGCTTGTGTACTTACCAGTAGCGAATGACAGTGTTATTTTTCTGCCATTTGGTAGGTTCAGGAATGCTCCTGCCCCTCCGTTCTGTGTAGTGTTTGTTACAGAACCGTCGGTGTATGCATGGGTCCAGTCCATGCTTGGGTAGCTTTTCGTTATGAAGCTTAGGGTAGTGTCTCTCCTTTCTTTTTCGGTCTGGCAGTTTTTGTTTGCAATACCTGGTATATTTTCTACCACCTCTGGAAATATGTCCTGCCTCCAAGTAGGTTTTCGTATAGTAGTGATGGGTTTTGGTGTTGTTAGTGCGTTTATGGGGTCTTCGTGCATCTTTGCTTTGGCTATTTCTGCAAAGTTTCTCCGCTTTAGTTTCCCAGTTCCCAAATTGTTTAGCCTCTGGTACATTGGATGGTCCGTCAGTCTTCGGAGTTTCTCTGACTGCAGCTGGGCTCTGCAGTCTCTTCTGTCGGTCATGGATTGCAGTTTTGTAATCTTTTCAAGTTCTACAATTGGCGTTGACTTCATGCCACCTGTTATGATTCTCATAGCTTGGTTTTGAAGTTTGTTAACTTTATCGAAGTTCGCCTTCGCTGCTGTTGTCCATGCCGCGATGCCATACTCGAGAACTGGTCTCACTCTTCCAGTGTACAGTTTCTTTAGTATGCCTTCGTCTGCTCCCCAGCTTGTGCCAGCAAGTTTCCTCATGATCGCCATTCTTTCTCTGGCTTTCATTCGGTTTCTCTCAATCTGACTTTTCCATGTCATGCGCCGATCAAATGTGACTCCCAGATAGGTTGGGTTGTCGTTTGGCTGCAGGATTTTGCCATTTAGGCTTAATTTGGTACTTTGGGGTTTTAATGAGAGCGAGAATATTGTGCACGTGGTTTTCTCCTCGTTTATTTTGACCAGCCATGAGTTCGCCCACTCTTCCAGCGATGTTAGGGCCGTTTGCATCCGATTTCTTGCTATGGTGAGATTCTTTTCAGAAGTCCACATAGCCAGATCGTCTGCAAACATTGAGCTATGGACTCTTCTTGGTATATTCTCTGTAATATCGTTTATATATACCAGGAAGAGTGTGGGGGACAGTACTCCCCCTTGGGGTACTCCCTGCTCGAGTGTCACCTTTTTGCTCATCTGCCCTTGTACTTGGACTCTGGCCGTTCTTTGTTTGAGGTAGTGGTTGATCCACTTGTACATCTTCCCACAAACATCACTTCTTCTTAACTTGACTCTAAGTCCGTCCTTCCAGACTTTGTCAAATGCCTTTTCCAGATCCACCCAAACAGCTACTGTGTGTTTCTGTGCCTGGTAGGCATCTTCTATCTCCTGGGCTATGAGGATGACCTGGTCCTCAGTGGATCTGTGCTGTCTAAAGCCGGCTTGCTGTGGAATTAGTATTCGTTTTTCTTCCAGATGCCACATCAGTCTGGTGTTTATCATCCGTTCCATCAGCTTGCCGACACAGCTCAGTAGGCTTATGGGCCTGTATCCATTCGGATCTGTTTTGTCCTTTCCTGTTTTTGGTACTGGTACCAGTATTGCATCCTTCCATGCCTGGGGTACAATACCCCTTTTCCAGCTTTGGTTCAGGACTGATAGTAGTTTTTTCTTCGCTGTTTGGCACAGCCCCATCAGCATTTCGTTTGTTATCCCGTCTTTTCCGGGAGATTTCCTTTTCTTTAGTGTTCTCATAGCCTCTTCCATTTCGCGCATGGTTAGTTTAGCCATCATGTGCTCTTCAGGAGCCGTATTTATGTTTTCGTGTCCTTTTAGCTCTTCGCTAATATCTGTATGCTTATCTGCAGGGACCTCGATGTGGTTTGCTCTGGCATAGTGATCGACAAAGGCGTTTGCGGCTTTCTTACCTGTGATCAAGTTCTCGCCCTGCTTGATAGTAATTTGTTTATTTGACGGGGTTTCGTCGTTCATGGCTCTGACTAGCTTCCATAGCTTGTTCCCTTCTTTGTCCAGGTTTAAACTTTCTGTTTTATTTTTCCAACTTTCTCTTGCTGTTTGCTTGAGAGTGTGTTTGTACTTCGCCGTGGCGGCTTTGAGGGCGATGTTTGCCTCCATGGATTTTTCACGTTCTGCCACGTTCCTAGCATTTGTTACTGTATCTTCCACTTTCTGCAACTCATCATTCCAGTAGGGCTTATAGTTTTTCCTAGCTCCTCTTGGGATGGTTTCAGTGGCGGCTTGCATTATTGCCTTGCTTAGGCTCTCTACCATGGGCTTCATTTTGGTGTTTCGTGTGTTGATGGTTTCACACAGCCCATCTGTCAGGATTGCAAATCTGTCCCAGTCGGCTCGTTTGTAATTCCAACGTGGGAGCGGTTTTGTTTCCTGTGGGCCTACTTCCATGTCAATGGTTAGCCTGATCGGCCTGTGGTCGCTACCTGCCAGTTGGTTTAGCACCTGGCGGCCTATTTTATAGTGTATGTCCTGTGTGGAGAAGGCCAAATCTGGAGTCGAGGTGGTATGCCATGTTCTTGAATAGAAGCTAGGGCTATCCTCCGGCCTATTGATTAGGGAGAGATTTGCATCTATCTCCCAATCTTCCACTTCGTCACCTCTGCTGTCTGTGTCAGAGTATCCCCATCTCTCCGAGTGGCTGTTGAAATCTCCAACTACTATGCAGTTGGAGTCTCTGACCTCCATGCTCGAGAGCGATAGGTCTCTGTTTGGTGGTCCGTACAGATTGAAAATGCGGAGCTTCGTCTCTTGAGCCATTATGTCAACTCCTACAATTTCTGCTTGTCCGGTGTGATTGACAGGTACCGCGCTACTCGGTATGCTGTTTCTGGTCAGTATCAGAGTTGCCGTGCAAATAAAGATATTTGAAATAGATTATATAGAAACCTAATACCAAATTATATTGACAGACAATCTCATACACAATACACGATGATTCATCATCAACAAAGCCATCTGGCAAAGCCATTACCTTCTCATGATGTCTTCAACTCTCTAGATATCCACACCTTTATTTTCTTGATCTATCGTCTGTTCATATAAGGTTATATTGCATGTATTAGAGGTTGCGGCTTTTATTGCAGGTTTTAGTCAATATTCATAGAAAGCATATGCTTGACTGTATAGTTGATCCTGGTGAATATATATGGCAAGGTAGTTTGTTCATTTCATGATGGCTTGAGTTATCCATCTGTATCTGTGATGGCACATATTCTGTTTCCATTGATCTTAACCAAAATGTATCATTGATGGTACCTTCTAGAATATGTCTAGAATATATCAGAAAAAGGAGTACACTGGTCTTATAACTTGACTTTTCTCTTTGTTCGTTTTGTTGCATAAGACTGGGCTTGGTATAGCGATTTATTGAATAAATGTATATCATGTATTGAGTCTGCACGAAAATGTCCGTAGTATGTTGTATCAATCGATTTTTCCGTTTAATATGATGCTTAATGTCTTTAAACGATGCCCATATAATATATTTGTCCATTAATATATACATTATATACATTATATACAATACATTAATTGTCCCAGCCTCCACTTCCTCGAGTGTCAATGCATTACAAACACGCACTACTCTTTGAATAACACATGTTCTCTAAAATTTAACTTTGATCTTTATTTCGTTATTTTGTTCCTATGTCCTTTTGTTCTTGTATGCGGTTGCATTTTAAAGAAAATAATGTATTATAGTCAAATGTAACATTGCTATTGATTGTATTATGAACCGGAATTACGTAATCTCGAATTCTTCTTATTTCTAGACACTATAGGCTGGTTGTTCTGACTCTTTCCCCATAACTTTAATTCTGCAAAATCGATATCAGTTTTGTCGCCGCTATTTGTATCCTTTACATCAAATGTATATCTCATCTACGATACGGTTTCCCCACCTGTACACATTACTCCAATTTAGATCCAACCAGCAATTTAAACAGTTTGACAATCATGGTCTTAATCCTATGCTTAATATTTCTTTTCATCATACCTAACATTGCATTTTTCACAGCTATCTGGACTTGCTCACTCACTTTACCTGTATGATCTATTATAACCCATATGCCCCTTTCTATTTCGTTCTTTCTAATATTGTTCTTGCCCATTCTGTAATTATGTTTCACATTGGATCTGCCGATGTGAGCGACTGTACATTTATCTACATTAAACGCCATTTTCAAGCTCACAGATCATTACCAGATGATATCAAAAGCCGAACTCAACATATCCACGTCTGCTTTAGACGAAACACTGCATGGAGAAAATATTGTGGACAATCAGAAATGCAGCAGCCATGCCAATACACGACAATCAAACAGCTGAGGTTAACCAGTCCAGACGTAGCATTCGAGTAGGTGACAATATTATTATTGCCACATGTGATGTGCGAATATTAGAGCATTTGCGGACACTGAAGGAGCTGACACATGACATGAGTACGGATCGATGGACAGTAACGGGAAAGTGTGAGGCAAGATGGACCTGTGTTAGACTGATTTCCACCGAGAACAGTCACATATTGTATCACAGTGGCGAGGAATATATCTACTGACATGAGATATGGTTCCTTTTCCACAGAGATAACCAACACTCAGTATTTTAATACCACATATCCAGCAGACTTATAAGCATACGCTTAAAAGCCACACATTTCAGTATTACTGTGTTATAGACGTACGCACGATGAGGAATTGATGAAACTATTCTACGACCAACTATAGAACTGTGTAAACAAAAAACTACAAGAAAGTTGGCTTTGATGACACGTTTCTTAGCGTAGCTACGAGTCCCTACTTCATATCCAGAAGCGTTTTACGCCAGAGGAGTAAGGAGGCTCACCCTGGGGGCCACTCTTCCCATCATCTCTTATCTCTCATCACTCTGTTTTATTTGACTATGTCCTACAGTCACACTCCTGCACAACTTACACATGCGCCCTAATGGTGAGGCCCTTCCATTGCACTTTGTTTGGGCTAGCTTCTGAGGGCGCACAAACCTTGCATAGGTACATGCAGAAGCACACATTCATCCAAGCACTGGTTTATGCGTCCTGATATCGCCCATTGGACTACGGTCTGGGGTGGAAAATGGCGCGCCTCCGCCAGTAGATACTAGTGATACAAACATCTAAGCAACAACAACAACAAACACGTTTTACGCCACGATATTACCGGACACATGGGAACGGAAAGTAACATAATTTCAAACGAGAGTAGGTACGAATTACAAGATAGTATTGACTACAATAGCGGTGTGCTTGCAAACACCCTGGGTAGCTCCAAGACGTCAAGATGGACCTCATGGTACTCTCCCAATGGTAAATGCCATAACCAAATAGACTACATGCTGCTACAGACTAGATTCATTTCCAGCATTAATAAAACCAAAAGGAGAAACTTTCTGCAGGCGGACATGGGTAGTGACCTTGATCTGCTGGTGCTTCCAGTTGACCTCACATTACATAAATTGACAAGGCCAAACGATTACAGGATAAAATATGACTCTGTAGGTTACAGGATCAGATATGACCTTGGAACTTACATGATCAGATTTGACAGTGGATGTTACATGATCGTATATGACCTTGGAGGTTACATGATCAGATATGACCTTGGAGCTCACAGGATCAAATATGACCTTGGAGATTACATAATCAAATATGGCCTTGGAGGTTACAGTATCATATACGACCTTGGAGGTTACATAATCAGATACGATTTTTGAGCTTTCAATGATACCCAAGCAATGGCAGAATCCGTCAACACCATAATGAGTGATACCGCTAAGACAACGATGGGGTAATAAAACACGGAGGTTTACGGCCTGGGTCACTACACAAGTTTTGTCAATGTGCAACACCGAGAGGAATCTCAAAAATGTGAAAAAAAATCCCCCTTGGGCTGACAAGTACAGAACATGTAATAAGAACATACGGAAAGTACTTACAGAGGCAAAGGAGGAGTGGATATACGCAAAGTATAGACATGCAGGACTCCATTACCAAGAAAAACATTAAGAGAGCGCACCAGCTGGTTAACCCCCCCCCCCCCCACCCCCCACCCCCATGTCATCAGGCGTTAGATATGGCTGTGAATACTCATATGTGTAACTTATAATAAAAACATCTCGTTGTAGGCAAATATGGCACAGGAACGTACCAACGGATTGATCTTCTCAACTGACCAATGGTTGACCCACCCCAAGAAACATTTTGGGACTCACTGTACTTAAACTGTAAAAAGTGCAACATGAATATCAACAAATCAATATCAGACAATGAGTAAAGGTAGAAATGACACTGCATTTTATATTCATGTAAATAAGGAGCAAATCAAGGAGGTGCAATAATGTAGGAATGTAGGAACTGTTTCTAACTGAAGATGGCAAACGATAGAAAGATACAAAAGAGGAATATATCACTTACCAGCTGTCTTCACTACTAGGCTCCTTTACAAATTGGTGCCTATGAAAGATCACTAAATATGAATATTCGAGAGGTGGTTTGAACAATTTCCTGCCTAAATTACACAAAGTAACAGAATTAAATGGTTTGACTACATTCTGAGAATGTAACTAGACCAATGTTTATGCAATCACCTGCATGAGAAGATCATGAATTAGTGCAAAAAGTAGACCCAAGAAAAAAAAAGATATTCATCGTAACGGGCCCTGCGTAGAGTGGAGGTAAGGGTTAATTGGGCCAAGAGAGAATGGGAAGAGAAATACATCCCATGACATTGGGCTTCAACATTGTAGAAAGTGAGACCACAGAAGAAACATAATCTCATAATGTATTTTCCCATTCCCCAAATTACTCAATGTCGGTCACCATTATCTAAAGATTTATCGCCTAAAGTTGTTAAAGTAATTACATAAGCTATTAAAAGAAATCAGTCTGTAACTAAAGAATACATGGATTTTAACACAATTTGGTTTTCTACGTATGATAATGACATTTTAAATGTGTTTTTCTATTGCAGAAACTTATAAAGTCACTGGAAGACATATGAGCGTGACCATAAAACTATCTTGAGAGACGATTAGTTGGAATCACTCTCCAAAACTAATCGTCAACAAAAGCTCCGCAGTTCGGACAATTAATTTAACTTAACTTAACGGCTTTATACTGGTTTAGACGACTCTACAGAGTTTGTGTGCAACGAGTTTCTTTTACATCACCTTGCTTTAAAAGCTATTTGCATCCAATGTTCTCTTAAATGCATTAACAGTCACTGCTTCCACTACCTCCCGTGGCAATGCATTCCAAGCATTCACACCAATCTGACTAAAACATTATTTCCTAATATCTAATCTGGACATCTCTTTAGTTAATGTGTGGCTATGCCATTTTTTCCTGTGGGTGGCTGTATTTAACTCTTTTTTAAAAACCTGTTATAGTCTAATGTGTCCATTTCTCGGATCATCTGATACACCTGTATTAAGTCACCACGAATTATTCTCTCTTCTAGACACTGTAGGCCGGTTTGTCTGAGTCTTTCCTCATAACTGTAATTCTGGAATCCTAATATCAGCTGTGTGTCTCTTTTTTGTATTCTTTCCACATGTGTGTATCCACTATATGATAAGGACTCCACACCTGTACACAGCACTCCAATGTAGGTCTAACTAATGTTTTATACAGCTTGACTATCACTTCCTCTCTCCTAAGTTTAATAATTCTTGTTATCATACCTAACATTGCATTTGCCTTTTTCACTGCAACCTGAACTTACTCACTCACCTTACCTGAATGATCTGTTATAACCCGTACGTTCCGTACTTATCTATCTCTCTAATATTGTCCTTTCCCATTCTGTAATTATGTTCCATATTGGATCTATAAATGTGAATGACTGTACATTTATCTACATTAAACTCATTTTGCCAGCTTACAGACGATTCTCGAAATTTATCCAAATCAGACCTCAATATATCCACTTTTGCTTTATTTGAAACACTACTGCATACATTTTTTTTGTCACTAGCAAATTTTGCAATAATGGATCCCACTTCAATATTCAAATAATGTAAATATTTATCAAGAACACAGTTGATCCCAGAATCGAGCCCTGTGGCACTCCACTTTTCACCACACAACTCAGAGTACCCCTTAACTTTGCCAACCCTAATGATTGTCTTTGGTGAATATTGGGGTAATCTCTGCAGACAAGGCAACACATAGATGGGCAGGTTGCAGCATACAACACAGGTCGCAAATAAAGAATGAAATTGGTATTTAGTGAGCAGCTGGAATACTTTAGCGAGCTGCTAAACTTAGGACATAATGAATCAGGACAGCACCATATGGAAAGGGAAACAGAGCGCGGCTAAGAAATCTGGAATCAGAAGATGAAGATGCCTAGCAGGTTAGCAGGACAAATATTGGAAGAAATCATATATTTTATCCCAACAGAGAGGCTACTATCCTGCAGGACAACTGCAGCTTGCTGAATAATCACAATAATTAATGTGATTTGGAAGCTGATAAAGTACCGACAGATTGGCAGCGAGCGATCATCGTTACTATTTATTAAAATAAGGCCGGCATGTGATAGTGTGAATAACATATGTGAATGGAATCTCTCTTCTAAACCCCATAAGCAAGATATATGCAAACATACTAGAAATAATAAAATACTGCACTTTATATTCATGTAAATGCCGAAATAATTATAGAGGAGCAGAAATATCGGTATCTATAATCTGTTTTACTAAAGATGGAAATATAAGATGGAGAAATAGGACTAGAGTACACATAGCACATTTTACTACTTTCCACATGGCTCATATACTAAGATACCCCAATATTTCGCACTAAACAACAAATCAGATGACACATAATATATGTATCTCTACCCTGTGCTACCTATGTCAGACATGATCATTGATTAGGCGACAATTAGCCACCTGCGAAATCCAGTGCTTACAAAATGTAAAAAAAAACAAACACCAGGCTAGACTGAATGACAAATATTCGAACAATTTTCAGCCTAAATTAAATCCAGCAGCAGACAATGAAATGATTTGACCCTTATGGGAGATGACGTGGAACAAGAAATATTTAAATTGATGTTCAACATTGATAAGGGACTGATTCTACCATACATTTCGAATATTATTGTTCTTATATTGCTATGATAGTGTTTTACCAGTGAGTTTTTATCTGATATGCATTTCTGGACTAGCTACCAAATATAAAACGATAATATATATATATATATTTAACATATAATCAATGGACAAAGTGCGTCAGTTCATATACATCAAGTATCAAAACATATATAAAGTTCATAGAAGAAACGATGTAGTAATTGAAAAAAAATTGAGCTAACAATTTAAAGAAACAGGACAATTAATCAATTCGATAGAGATCACAGTGAATATCAGGATGATCAACTAAAATTAGAAATAGCAGTAAAAAACATGCAGTTAAGAGTGCTCACAGAAAATATTGATGGTCAGCAGTGAGAATAGCCTACATGTTTATGTATTTCAGTATTTATATGTATGTTAGTTTCAGTCTGCTATAAATCATTAAACATCGCTTAAGTGAAAATAGAGAGGAGACCAGCTTAACTTATTCGAAATGATTTCCAAGTTGAAATCAAACGCAGACGTCTAGATGAGTTAGTCTCGACTCGATAATGAGACTGTCTGATCATCCATATTTTGTCACATTGCATGACTGTTTCAGGGAAGTTCACCATATGTACAACAAAACTAGCAGAATGGAATGTCAATAGTCAAAACAATATTTGCCATAAATAGTTACTTCTTTCCCTTGCAGGCAACATGATCATTCCATACATTTAAAATGTGTTACCTGGTAATTAGACACCTAAAAATATGCCTGCAATAATTACCAGGATGTTACAATTGAAGATGTCTAAGCTGTGGAGTGATGTTTTGAAAAAAGATTATTATTTTGCATATCCATTACATTTACATCTTCATCATTGAAATTCAGACTTTACTTTCACTTTTAAAGAAACGTATAAAAAGTTACATTAATGCGTGCAGAGAAACAAAATGCAAATATTATTGCAAGAGTCGAAGATAATCGTGGCCAAATGTATGATTTATGGACCTTCTAAAACGATAAATAGCAGATCAGTCTACACACTAGAAACTGTGCGTGTCTAAAACTTCCATAAGTAATGTGTAGATCCAACCACAGAAACAAAACAATGGTTACCTCATTTATATAACAATACTAATTTAAATTGATGTTCAAATTATAATGTAAAATTAGTATCGATATGATTGTGATCTTTCTTTAATTCCTCACTTTATTTGAATTCCATTCGTTAGATGTATTAGATAAATATAATTATTTTTCTGAATCATTTTCCTACAAAATAATTTTGTTTACAAAGAGTGATGGAAACATTGGGATTAATTTATCAACCTGTATTGCGGAGGAAATAGTTCCAACCAAATTGAAACGGTTAACAGTGGATAAATATGTAAGCAACATTCGTATTCATCCACAATTACCTTTTGAAATTAGAAATATGCTAGCAAAACCATTGGCTGTGTCATATTCTCAATATTTATCACAGAAGAATATCTTAGAAGAGAAACCCACCAGAAACATTGACATACGAATAATACATGTGGCTCATTTAACAAAGCCACATCCAAAGGGGGTGGAGGGGTATATTACAGACTAAGGAATGGAGAAGAAAAAACTCGAGTATTAACAACGTGAATATATTCCAATAATTTCCTTGCAGAAGCAGTGGTATTGAATGCCGTCGCTGAGCTTGTAATCAAAGATAAAGAAACCCACAAGAAAACATAGTTTTCCTGACTGATGCCGCGTCAGTATTAGCAGCGTTAAAACAATAAAAATATGAAGATATCGAGCAATGTATGTTTTTCCTGATACAGATCTCAGCAGAACACCCAATGTTGGTCATACAGTGTATCTCATCCCACTGCAACACTGAAGGCAATGACGCTGCAGACAAACTAGCAAAGAGTAGATGATCATCCCCATAAATAGACCTGAGTATCACATATAATGAAGACAAGACCATAATGTAAGCTAAATTCAATGAAAAATGGACTGATCAACTCCCCGACTTCCGAAAAGAAGACATCCAATATAACTTAACTGAAGAAGAGCAAGTCATCATTTTCATACTGAGAACTGGGCATAGCAGGCTCACGTATCATCTTTACAACAAACTGATGATTGAGAAAGATGACAGGTGCCCATGTGGGGAGCATAGCATAGCCCTGGAACACATCCTGCAAAGCTGCATGCTAATGCAGGAAAAGAGAGAACAATAAAAGCCGTTTGAGATATATATGAGACAGAAGCTGTATGGAGATGAAATAGCATTAGAAACAATAGTGTCCTTTGTAAGAGAAACCGGAAACTTGATCTGATGATGCACGAAGATGAAAAAGAGGAAAATTATCAATCATTCGCAAAATGTATTATTCCAGGGGATTTAAAAGGTGCAGGAGTGGCCCCATAATTAAAAAATGAGCAAAACAATCAGATGCATCAAATTATAGACATGCAAGTTTAACAGGCGTAGTATGTCAAATGTTAGAGTCAATAAGCAAAGAAAACATAAACACCATGATGCACTTAAATAAGTTTAATATAACCATAAATAATCATCATGGGCTTACTTGAGGCAGATGCTGCTTAACAAATCTATTATAATTCATAGAGGAGGTTAATACAATGATATATAAAGGGGAGTCGGTAGATGTTACTTATGTAGATTTTGCAAAGACCTTTGTTATACTTCATCAAAAAAAATCATTTAGGATGTCAACATTGCATGGAACAGGTAGGGAAGTTTCAAAATTGAATGACAATTGGTTAACGGTAGAAGACGGAGAGTGAGCACACATAATTAGTACTCTGAGTTTAGGACCTGTTTTGTTCATTATATAAATAAACGTTTCGGACATTGATATGGGATCCATGGTTACACCATTCGCTAATAACTCAAAGCTATGCAGAATTGTCTCATCTAAAGCAGAAGTGTCTCATATAAAGCAGAAGTGTATCATATAATTCAGAAGTGTCTCATCTAAAGCAGAAATGTATCATCTAAAACATAGGTCGATATAGAGTTCAACTTTCGATAACATTCGAGAATGGTTTAAGTGCTCAGAAATGGAGTTTAATGTAGATACATGTATAGTTATTAACATGAGTAAATCCAATATTGAACATCTTTACATAAAGAGCATAAACAATATTAGAAAAATAGAAAAAAAGAGACCTAGTGGTTATAATAGGTCATACAGGTAATGTGAGTGAGCAAGTTCAAGTAACAGTGACAATAGAAAATGCAATGTTAGGTATGATACAATGAAATTTTAAACATATGAGTAAGGAACTGATTGTCAAACTGAATAAATAATTAGTTAAACCTAGATTGGAGTAATGTATGTAGGTGTGGAATCCTTAGTGTAGAAAAGATATGAACTATATGGATAGGATACATAGAAGAGAGGTATAGCTGGTAGTGGGATTTCATAATTACAATTGTGATAAAAGATCCCACAAAAAAACGGGTTACACTGCATTTAAAATAAATGACAGGAATTGTAGGTGACTTAACAGACATTAATTATGCAATGAACTGTAAGGATGCATACGATGTTTTGATTTGTTCAAAGAACAACTACCAACAAGAATAGAGGGCACAGTTACAGATTAACAAAGCAAATGTCCAGAATGGATCTTAGAAAATTGTTATTTAGACAGAGAGTGTCGAATGCTTGAAATGCGTAGCCACAGGAATCAGTGAAGGCTTTGACTAGAAATGCATTTTAGAACAAGGACATGCAAATAAAACTGGACAAATGCAGTCTCAGAAAAATCGTTTAAATATGTATAAAGACGTTATGTGAAGTCAATATATTAGTTTCAAATGAACGTGTAAGCTTGATATTCCAATAGAAAATGCAATTTTGGGATTTCTAAATGGTCATGTAAAGGCCAAATAAAATGGCAGTGTTGTCTGTGACACAGAATTTCTCATATTTTAATTTATGAATTTACTCCAACACGATCCAATGATAATTGCTTTCTATTTATTTAATGTTTAGTGTTCACTGTGTTTAGGTACAATTCTTCATAACACAACATTAGAAAACATCCACTGTTTTTGTTTTTACATGATTGATTGCATAATTCCCTTTCTCTTCTTCCATTCACAAACTTGTGCAATATGACAATAATTTGCGTTATTGACAATAACTAATCGTTAATTGCTCAAATACTGAAATTTCGTACATTGTATACATCATAAATGAATAACATAGCTAAAGATGCAGTAGGGAAAAGAAAAGCTTACAACAACCAGTGACTCATAGATTTAAAAATAAGAATACTACAAAAGTCAAGGAGGCTTTATCTTCGTGGCATGAATTTACGGATATCAACATAAATAAATAAGTCTAACACGAAAAATACGGATCTTTAAATACAATGTCAGGTCCCTCTATTGCATTCATAAATAGCTGATAAAGAGGTAGTTTTAATTGAACGTCAACTTACGTCTTCTTGCTTTAGTGTACAGAATATATTGCCATTTTTTCTTAATGAACAATTGCAAAACAAAACTAAATAGCTCAAAAACGGTAATCCTAAACATATTTATGTTTCTTGGTGCAATCTTTCAGTTGTTTTTTAGTTTTTTTATGGACGGTAACATCATAAGTGCACGGTTTATCTATAAACATCTAGTTCTCGTTACACTGATCATCTGGTTTATCAGTTTGAAATTTGTTGTAACGTTGTCTGAGCGTGTCTCTTCTTTTCGCTATTAACAACAGCAACATCAACAACAAGAACAACAACAACAAGTGTTTGCCCCCGAAAATATTCGGAAAATATTTGCATGTGTCATTTTGTGCTCCAGACAACGCAATCTATGTTGCAGTTTCATCTGCAATATTTGTTATTGTTTGCCTACCCCGGTAAGGACATTGTCATTATACCTCCCTCTTGTCCACTGCAATTTGTGCATCCTGTAGTATCAACACATTTCAAGCTTTTCAAAGCTGTATTTTTCCTTATTTAAATCATGTTTCAGACTACGACTACGACCATGTTTCAGACTACGACTAAGAACATGTTTCAGGTTACGACTACGACTACGACCAAGTTTCAGAGCATGACTTTGGTCATGTTTTAGACTACGACCATGTTTCAGACTACGATTAAGACCCATGTTTCAGACCACGACTAAGAACATGTTTCAGGTTACGACTACGACTACGACCAAGTTTCAGACCACGACTACGAACATGTTTCATACTACGGCTATGGGATCAAGATGCTGAGCAGCGCATGTATAAGCTTCAGTGGTCAGCGAGCCATAGCTGACTGCTAGCGTCAGGGCCAGCAAACCATAGCTGCCAAAACCCTTCTACGGCTATGGGATCAAGATGCTGAGCAGCGCATGTATAAGCTTCAGTGGTCAGCGAGCCATAGCTGACTGCTAGCGTCAGGGCCAGCAAACCATAGCTGCCAAAACCCTTCTACGGCTATGGGATCAAGATGCTGAGCAGCGCATGTATAAGCTTCAGTGGTCAGCGAGCCATAGCTGACTGCTAGCGTCAGGGCCAGCAAACCATAGCTGCCAAAACCCTTCTACGGCTATGGGATCAAGATGCTGAGCAGCGCATGTATAAGCTTCAGTGGTCAGCGAGCCATAGCTGACTGCTAGCGTCAGGGCCAGCAAACCATAGCTGCCAAAACCCTTCTACGGCTATGGGATCAAGATGCTGAGCAGCGCATGTATAAGCTTCAGTGGTCAGCGAGCCATAGCTGACTGCTAGCGTCAGGGCCAGCAAACCATAGCTGCCAAAACCCTTCTACGGCTATGGGATCAAGATGCTGAGCAGCGCATGTATAAGCTTCAGTTGTCAGCGAGCCATAGCTGACTGCTAGCGTCAGGGCCAGCAAACCATAGCTGCCAAAACCCTTCTACGGCTATGGGATCAAGATGCTGAGCAGCGCATGTATAAGCTTCAGTGGTCAGCGAGCCATAGCTGACTGCTAGCGTCACGGCCAGCAAACCATAGCTGCCAAAACCCTTCTACGGCTATGGGATCAAGATGCTGAGCAGCGCATGTATAAGCTTCAGTGGTCAGCGAGCCATAGCTGACTGCTAGCGTCAGGGCCAGCAAACCATAGCTGCCAAAACCCTTCTACGGCTATGGGATCAAGATGCTGAGCAGCGCATGTATAAGCTTCAGTGGTCAGCGAGCCATAGCTGACTGCTAGCGTCAGGGCCAGCAAACCATAGCTGCCAAAACCCTTCTACGGCTATGGGATCAAGATGCTGAGCAGCGCATGTATAAGCTTCAGTGGTCAGCGAGCCATAGCTGACTGCTAGCGTCAGGGCCAGCAAACCATAGCTGCCAAAACCCTTCTACGGCTATGGGATCAAGATGCTGAGCAGCGCATGTATAAGCTTCAGTGGTCAGCGAGCCATAGCTGACTGCTAGCGTCAGGGCCAGCAAACCATAGCTGCCAAAACCCTTCTACGGCTATGGGATCAAGATGCTGAGCAGCGCATGTATAAGCTTCAGTGGTCAGCGAGCCATAGCTGACTGCTAGCGTCAGGGCCAGCAAACCATAGCTGCCAAAACCCTTCTACGGCTATGGGATCAAGATGCTGAGCAGCGCATGTATAAGCTTCAGTGGTCAGCGAGCCATAGCTGACTGCTAGCGTCAGGGCCAGCAAACCATAGCTGCCAAAACCCTTCTACGGCTATGGGATCAAGATGCTGAG
The DNA here is from genome assembly GCA_036924085.1 of Ariolimax columbianus. Lineage (NCBI taxonomy): Eukaryota > Metazoa > Mollusca > Gastropoda > Stylommatophora > Arionidae > Ariolimax > Ariolimax columbianus. The sequence goes on along the minus strand of JAVGWX010000004.1, from coordinate 5,589,701 downwards.
CAGCGCATGTATAAGCTTCAGTGGTCAGCGAGCCATAGCTGACTGCTAGCGTCAGGGCCAGCAAACCATAGCTGCCAAAACCCTTCTACGGCTATGGGATCAAGATGCTGAGCAGCGCATGTATAAGCTTCAGTGGTCAGCGAGCCATAGCTGACTGCTAGCGTCAGGGCCAGCAAACCATAGCTGCCAAAACCCTTCTACGGCTATGGGATCAAGATGCTGAGCAGCGCATGTATAAGCTTCAGTGGTCAGCGAGCCATAGCTGACTGCTAGCGTCAGGGCCAGCAAACCATAGCTGCCAAAACCCTTCTACGGCTATGGGATCAAGATGCTGAGCAGCGCATGTATAAGCTTCAGTGGTCAGCGAGCCATAGCTGACTGCTAGCGTCAGGGCCAGCAAACCATAGCTGCCAAAACCCTTCTACGGCTATGGGATCAAGATGCTGAGCAGCGCATGTATAAGCTTCAGTGGTCAGCGAGCCATAGCTGACTGCTAGCGTCAGGGCCAGCAAACCATAGCTGCCAAAACCCTTCTACGGCTATGGATCAAGATGCTGAGCAGCGCATGTATAAGCTTCAGTGGTCAGCGAGCCATAGCTGACTGCTAGCGTCAGGGCCAGCAAACCATAGCTGCCAAAACCCTTCTACGGCTATGGGATCAAGATGCTGAGCAGCGCATGTATAAGCTTCAGTGGTCAGCGAGCCATAGCTGACTGCTAGCGTCAGGGCCAGCAAACCATAGCTGCCAAAACCCTTCTACGGCTATGGGATCAAGATGCTGAGCAGCGCATGTATAAGCTTCAGTGGTCAGCGAGCCATAGCTGACTGCTAGCGTCAGGGCCAGCAAACCATAGCTGCCAAAACCCTTCTACGGCTATGGGATCAAGATGCTGAGCAGCGCATGTATAAGCTTCAGTGGTCAGCGAGCCATAGCTGACTGCTAGCGTCAGGGCCAGCAAACCATAGCTGCCAAAACCCTTCTACGGCTATGGGATCAAGATGCTGAGCAGCGCATGTATAAGCTTCAGTGGTCAGCGAGCCATAGCTGACTGCTAGCGTCAGGGCCAGCAAACCATAGCTGCCAAAACCCTTCTACGGCTATGGGATCAAGATGCTGAGCAGCGCATGTATAAGCTTCAGTGGTCAGCGAGCCATAGCTGACTGCTAGCGTCAGGGCCAGCAAACCATAGCTGCCAAAACCCTTCTACGGCTATGGGATCAAGATGCTGAGCAGCGCATGTATAAGCTTCAGTGGTCAGCGAGCCATAGCTGACTGCTAGCGTCAGGGCCAGCAAACCATAGCTGCCAAAACCCTTCTACGGCTATGGGATCAAGATGCTGAGCAGCGCATGTATAAGCTTCAGTGGTCAGCGAGCCATAGCTGACTGCTAGCGTCAGGGCCAGCAAACCATAGCTGCCAAAACCCTTCTACGGCTATGGGATCAAGATGCTGAGCAGCGCATGTATAAGCTTCAGTGGTCAGCGAGCCATAGCTGACTGCTAGCGTCAGGGCCAGCAAACCATAGCTGCCAAAACCCTTCTACGGCTATGGGATCAAGATGCTGAGCAGCGCATGTATAAGCTTCAGTGGTCAGCGAGCCATAGCTGACTGCTAGCGTCAGGGCCAGCAAACCATAGCTGCCAAAACCCTTCTACGGCTATGGGATCAAGATGCTGAGCAGCGCATGTATAAGCTTCAGTGGTCAGCGAGCCATAGCTGACTGCTAGCGTCAGGGCCAGCAAACCATAGCTGCCAAAACCCTTCTACGGCTATGGGATCAAGATGCTGAGCAGCGCATGTATAAGCTTCAGTGGTCAGCGAGCCATAGCTGACTGCTAGCGTCAGGGCCAGCAAACCATAGCTGCCAAAACCCTTCTACGGCTATGGGATCAAGATGCTGAGCAGCGCATGTATAAGCTTCAGTGGTCAGCGAGCCATAGCTGACTGCTAGCGTCAGGGCCAGCAAACCATAGCTGCCAAAACCCTTCTACGGCTATGGGATCAAGATGCTGAGCAGCGCATGTATAAGCTTCAGTGGTCAGCGAGCCATAGCTGACTGCTAGCGTCAGGGCAGCAAACCATAGCTGCCAAAACCCTTCTACGGCTATGGGATCAAGATGCTGAGCAGCGCATGTATAAGCTTCAGTGGTCAGCGAGCCATAGCTGACTGCTAGCGTCAGGGCCAGCAAACCATAGCTGCCAAAACCCTTCTACGGCTATGGGATCAAGATGCTGAGCAGCGCATGTATAAGCTTCAGTGGTCAGCGAGCCATAGCTGACTGCTAGCGTCAGGGCCAGCAAACCATAGCTGCCAAAACCCTTCTACGGCTATGGGATCAAGATGCTGAGCAGCGCATGTATAAGCTTCAGTGGTCAGCGAGCCATAGCTGACTGCTAGCGTCAGGGCCAGCAAACCATAGCTGCCAAAACCCTTCTACGGCTATGGGATCAAGATGCTGAGCAGCGCATGTATAAGCTTCAGTGGTCAGCGAGCCATAGCTGACTGCTAGCGTCAGGGCCAGCAAACCATAGCTGCCAAAACCCTTCTACGGCTATGGGATCAAGATGCTGAGCAGCGCATGTATAAGCTTCAGTGGTCAGCGAGCCATAGCTGACTGCTAGCGTCAGGGCCAGCAAACCATAGCTGCCAAAACCCTTCTACGGCTATGGGATCAAGATGCTGAGCAGCGCATGTATAAGCTTCAGTGGTCAGCGAGCCATAGCTGACTGCTAGCGTCAGGGCCAGCAAACCATAGCTGCCAAAACCCTTCTACGGCTATGGGATCAAGATGCTGAGCAGCGCATGTATAAGCTTCAGTGGTCAGCGAGCCATAGCTGACTGCTAGCGTCAGGGCCAGCAAACCATAGCTGCCAAAACCCTTCTACGGCTATGGGATCAAGATGCTGAGCAGCGCATGTATAAGCTTCAGTGGTCAGCGAGCCATAGCTGACTGCTAGCGTCAGGGCCAGCAAACCATAGCTGCCAAAACCCTTCTACGGCTATGGGATCAAGATGCTGAGCAGCGCATGTATAAGCTTCAGTGGTCAGCGAGCCATAGCTGACTGCTAGCGTCAGGGCCAGCAAACCATAGCTGCCAAAACCCTTCTACGGCTATGGGATCAAGATGCTGAGCAGCGCATGTATAAGCTTCAGTGGTCAGCGAGCCATAGCTGACTGCTAGCGTCAGGGCCAGCAAACCATAGCTGCCAAAACCCTTCTACGGCTATGGGATCAAGATGCTGAGCAGCGCATGTATAAGCTTCAGTGGTCAGCGAGCCATAGCTGACTGCTAGCGTCAGGGCCAGCAAACCATAGCTGCCAAAACCCTTCTACGGCTATGGGATCAAGATGCTGAGCAGCGCATGTATAAGCTTCAGTGGTCAGCGAGCCATAGCTGACTGCTAGCGTCAGGGCCAGCAAACCATAGCTGCCAAAACCCTTCTACGGCTATGGGATCAAGATGCTGAGCAGCGCATGTATAAGCTTCAGTGGTCAGCGAGCCATAGCTGACTGCTAGCGTCAGGGCCAGCAAACCATAGCTGCCAAAACCCTTCTACGGCTATGGGATCAAGATGCTGAGCAGCGCATGTATAAGCTTCAGTGGTCAGCGAGCCATAGCTGACTGCTAGCGTCAGGGCCAGCAAACCATAGCTGCCAAAACCCTTCTACGGCTATGGGATCAAGATGCTGAGCAGCGCATGTATAAGCTTCAGTGGTCAGCGAGCCATAGCTGACTGCTAGCGTCAGGGCCAGCAAACCATAGCTGCCAAAACCCTTCTACGGCTATGGGATCAAGATGCTGAGCAGCGCATGTATAAGCTTCAGTGGTCAGCGAGCCATAGCTGACTGCTAGCGTCAGGGCCAGCAAACCATAGCTGCCAAAACCCTTCTACGGCTATGGGATCAAGATGCTGAGCAGCGCATGTATAAGCTTCAGTGGTCAGCGAGCCATAGCTGACTGCTAGCGTCAGGGCCAGCAAACCATAGCTGCCAAAACCCTTCTACGGCTATGGGATCAAGATGCTGAGCAGCGCATGTATAAGCTTCAGTGGTCAGCGAGCCATAGCTGACTGCTAGCGTCAGGGCCAGCAAACCATAGCTGCCAAACCCTTCTACGGCTATGGGATCAAGATGCTGAGCAGCGCATGTATAAGCTTCAGTGGTCAGCGAGCCATAGCTGACTGCTAGCGTCAGGGCCAGCAAACCATAGCTGCCAAAACCCTTCTACGGCTATGGGATCAAGATGCTGAGCAGCGCATGTATAAGCTTCAGTGGTCAGCGAGCCATAGCTGACTGCTAGCGTCAGGGCCAGCAAACCATAGCTGCCAAAACCCTTCTACGGCTATGGGATCAAGATGCTGAGCAGCGCATGTATAAGCTTCAGTGGTCAGCGAGCCATAGCTGACTGCTAGCGTCAGGGCCAGCAAACCATAGCTGCCAAAACCCTTCTACGGCTATGGGATCAAGATGCTGAGCAGCGCATGTATAAGCTTCAGTGGTCAGCGAGCCATAGCTGACTGCTAGCGTCAGGGCCAGCAAACCATAGCTGCCAAAACCCTTCTACGGCTATGGGATCAAGATGCTGAGCAGCGCATGTATAAGCTTCAGTGGTCAGCGAGCCATAGCTGACTGCTAGCGTCAGGGCCAGCAAACCATAGCTGCCAAAACCCTTCTACGGCTATGGGATCAAGATGCTGAGCAGCGCATGTATAAGCTTCAGTGGTCAGCGAGCCATAGCTGACTGCTAGCGTCAGGGCCAGCAAACCATAGCTGCCAAAACCCTTCTACGGCTATGGGATCAAGATGCTGAGCAGCGCATGTATAAGCTTCAGTGGTCAGCGAGCCATAGCTGACTGCTAGCGTCAGGGCCAGCAAACCATAGCTGCCAAAACCCTTCTACGGCTATGGGATCAAGATGCTGAGCAGCGCATGTATAAGCTTCAGTGGTCAGCGAGCCATAGCTGACTGCTAGCGTCAGGGCCAGCAAACCATAGCTGCCAAAACCCTTCTACGGCTATGGGATCAAGATGCTGAGCAGCGCATGTATAAGCTTCAGTGGTCAGCGAGCCATAGCTGACTGCTAGCGTCAGGGCCAGCAAACCATAGCTGCCAAAACCCTTCTACGGCTATGGGATCAAGATGCTGAGCAGCGCATGTATAAGCTTCAGTGGTCAGCGAGCCATAGCTGACTGCTAGCGTCAGGGCCAGCAAACCATAGCTGCCAAAACCCTTCTACGGCTATGGGATCAAGATGCTGAGCAGCGCATGTATAAGCTTCAGTGGTCAGCGAGCCATAGCTGACTGCTAGCGTCAGGGCCAGCAAACCATAGCTGCCAAAACCCTTCTACGGCTATGGGATCAAGATGCTGAGCAGCGCATGTATAAGCTTCAGTGGTCAGCGAGCCATAGCTGACTGCTAGCGTCAGGGCCAGCAAACCATAGCTGCCAAAACCCTTCTACGGCTATGGGATCAAGATGCTGAGCAGCGCATGTATAAGCTTCAGTGGTCAGCGAGCCATAGCTGACTGCTAGCGTCAGGGCCAGCAAACCATAGCTGCCAAAACCCTTCTACGGCTATGGGATCAAGATGCTGAGCAGCGCATGTATAAGCTTCAGTGGTCAGCGAGCCATAGCTGACTGCTAGCGTCAGGGCCAGCAAACCATAGCTGCCAAAACCCTTCTACGGCTATGGGATCAAGATGCTGAGCAGCGCATGTATAAGCTTCAGTGGTCAGCGAGCCATAGCTGACTGCTAGCGTCAGGGGCCAGCAAACCATAGCTGCCAAAACCCTTCTACGGCTATGGGATCAAGATGCTGAGCAGCGCATGTATAAGCTTCAGTGGTCAGCGAGCCATAGCTGACTGCTAGCGTCAGGGCCAGCAAACCATAGCTGCCAAAACCCTTCTACGGCTATGGGATCAAGATGCTGAGCAGCGCATGTATAAGCTTCAGTGGTCAGCGAGCCATAGCTGACTGCTAGCGTCAGGGCCAGCAAACCATAGCTGCCAAAACCCTTCTACGGCTATGGGATCAAGATGCTGAGCAGCGCATGTATAAGCTTCAGTGGTCAGCGAGCCATAGCTGACTGCTAGCGTCAGGGCCAGCAAACCATAGCTGCCAAAACCCTTCTACGGCTATGGGATCAAGATGCTGAGCAGCGCATGTATAAGCTTCAGTGGTCAGCGAGCCATAGCTGACTGCTAGCGTCAGGGCCAGCAAACCATAGCTGCCAAAACCCTTCTACGGCTATGGGATCAAGATGCTGAGCAGCGCATGTATAAGCTTCAGTGGTCAGCGAGCCATAGCTGACTGCTAGCGTCAGGGCCAGCAAACCATAGCTGCCAAAACCCTTCTACGGCTATGGGATCAAGATGCTGAGCAGCGCATGTATAAGCTTCAGTGGTCAGCGAGCCATAGCTGACTGCTAGCGTCAGGGCCAGCAAACCATAGCTGCCAAAACCCTTCTACGGCTATGGGATCAAGATGCTGAGCAGCGCATGTATAAGCTTCAGTGGTCAGCGAGCCATAGCTGACTGCTAGCGTCAGGGCCAGCAAACCATAGCTGCCAAAACCCTTCTACGGCTATGGGATCAAGATGCTGAGCAGCGCATGTATAAGCTTCAGTGGTCAGCGAGCCATAGCTGACTGCTAGCGTCAGGGCCAGCAAACCATAGCTGCCAAAACCCTTCTACGGCTATGGGATCAAGATGCTGAGCAGCGCATGTATAAGCTTCAGTGGTCAGCGAGCCATAGCTGACTGCTAGCGTCAGGGCCAGCAAACCATAGCTGCCAAAACCCTTCTACGGCTATGGGATCAAGATGCTGAGCAGCGCATGTATAAGCTTCAGTGGTCAGCGAGCCATAGCTGACTGCTAGCGTCAGGGCCAGCAAACCATAGCTGCCAAAACCCTTCTACGGCTATGGGATCAAGATGCTGAGCAGCGCATGTATAAGCTTCAGTGGTCAGCGAGCCATAGCTGACTGCTAGCGTCAGGGCCAGCAAACCATAGCTGCCAAAACCCTTCTACGGCTATGGGATCAAGATGCTGAGCAGCGCATGTATAAGCTTCAGTGGTCAGCGAGCCATAGCTGACTGCTAGCGTCAGGGCCAGCAAACCATAGCTGCCAAAACCCTTCTACGGCTATGGGATCAAGATGCTGAGCAGCGCATGTATAAGCTTCAGTGGTCAGCGAGCCATAGCTGACTGCTAGCGTCAGGGCCAGCAAACCATAGCTGCCAAAACCCTTCTACGGCTATGGGATCAAGATGCTGAGCAGCGCATGTATAAGCTTCAGTGGTCAGCGAGCCATAGCTGACTGCTAGCGTCAGGGCCAGCAAACCATAGCTGCCAAAACCCTTCTACGGCTATGGGATCAAGATGCTGAGCAGCGCATGTATAAGCTTCAGTGGTCAGCGAGCCATAGCTGACTGCTAGCGTCAGGGCCAGCAAACCATAGCTGCCAAAACCCTTCTACGGCTATGGGATCAAGATGCTGAGCAGCGCATGTATAAGCTTCAGTGGTCAGCGAGCCATAGCTGACTGCTAGCGTCAGGGCCAGCAAACCATAGCTGCCAAAACCCTTCTACGGCTATGGGATCAAGATGCTGAGCAGCGCATGTATAAGCTTCAGTGGTCAGCGAGCCATAGCTGACTGCTAGCGTCAGGGCCAGCAAACCATAGCTGCCAAAACCCTTCTACGGCTATGGGATCAAGATGCTGAGCAGCGCATGTATAAGCTTCAGTGGTCAGCGAGCCATAGCTGACTGCTAGCGTCAGGGCCAGCAAACCATAGCTGCCAAAACCCTTCTACGGCTATGGGATCAAGATGCTGAGCAGCGCATGTATAAGCTTCAGTGGTCAGCGAGCCATAGCTGACTGCTAGCGTCAGGGCCAGCAAACCATAGCTGCCAAAACCCTTCTACGGCTATGGGATCAAGATGCTGAGCAGCGCATGTATAAGCTTCAGTGGTCAGCGAGCCATAGCTGACTGCTAGCGTCAGGGCCAGCAAACCATAGCTGCCAAAACCCTTCTACGGCTATGGGATCAAGATGCTGAGGCAGCGCATGTATAAGCTTCAGTGGTCAGCGAGCCATAGCTGACTGCTAGCGTCAGGGCCAGCAAACCATAGCTGCCAAAACCCTTCTACGGCTATGGGATCAAGATGCTGAGCAGCGCATGTATAAGCTTCAGTGGTCAGCGAGCCATAGCTGACTGCTAGCGTCAGGGCCAGCAAACCATAGCTGCCAAAACCCTTCTACGGCTATGGGATCAAGATGCTGAGCAGCGCATGTATAAGCTTCAGTGGTCAGCGAGCCATAGCTGACTGCTAGCGTCAGGGCCAGCAAACCATAGCTGCCAAAACCCTTCTACGGCTATGGGATCAAGATGCTGAGCAGCGCATGTATAAGCTTCAGTGGTCAGCGAGCCATAGCTGACTGCTAGCGTCAGGGCCAGCAAACCATAGCTGCCAAAACCCTTCTACGGCTATGGGATCAAGATGCTGAGCAGCGCATGTATAAGCTTCAGTGGTCAGCGAGCCATAGCTGACTGCTAGCGTCAGGGCCAGCAAACCATAGCTGCCAAAACCCTTCTACGGCTATGGGATCAAGATGCTGAGCAGCGCATGTATAAGCTTCAGTGGTCAGCGAGCCATAGCTGACTGCTAGCGTCAGGGCCAGCAAACCATAGCTGCCAAAACCCTTCTACGGCTATGGGATCAAGATGCTGAGCAGCGCATGTATAAGCTTCAGTGGTCAGCGAGCCATAGCTGACTGCTAGCGTCAGGGCCAGCAAACCATAGCTGCCAAAACCCTTCTACGGCTATGGGATCAAGATGCTGAGCAGCGCATGTATAAGCTTCAGTGGTCAGCGAGCCATAGCTGACTGCTAGCGTCAGGGCCAGCAAACCATAGCTGCCAAAACCCTTCTACGGCTATGGGATCAAGATGCTGAGCAGCGCATGTATAAGCTTCAGTGGTCAGCGAGCCATAGCTGACTGCTAGCGTCAGGGCCAGCAAACCATAGCTGCCAAAACCCTTCTACGGCTATGGGATCAAGATGCTGAGCAGCGCATGTATAAGCTTCAGTGGTCAGCGAGCCATAGCTGACTGCTAGCGTCAGGGCCAGCAAACCATAGCTGCCAAAACCCTTCTACGGCTATGGGATCAAGATGCTGAGCAGCGCATGTATAAGCTTCAGTGGTCAGCGAGCCATAGCTGACTGCTAGCGTCAGGGCCAGCAAACCATAGCTGCCAAAACCCTTCTACGGCTATGGGATCAAGATGCTGAGCAGCGCATGTATAAGCTTCAGTGGTCAGCGAGCCATAGCTGACTGCTAGCGTCAGGGCCAGCAAACCATAGCTGCCAAAACCCTTCTACGGCTATGGGATCAAGATGCTGAGCAGCGCATGTATAAGCTTCAGTGGTCAGCGAGCCATAGCTGACTGCTAGCGTCAGGGCCAGCAAACCATAGCTGCCAAAACCCTTCTACGGCTATGGGATCAAGATGCTGAGCAGCGCATGTATAAGCTTCAGTGGTCAGCGAGCCATAGCTGACTGCTAGCGTCAGGGCCAGCAAACCATAGCTGCCAAAACCCTTCTACGGCTATGGGATCAAGATGCTGAGCAGCGCATGTATAAGCTTCAGTGGTCAGCGAGCCATAGCTGACTGCTAGCGTCAGGGCCAGCAAACCATAGCTGCCAAAACCCTTCTACGCTATGGGATCAAGATGCTGAGCAGCGCATGTATAAGCTTCAGTGGTCAGCGAGCCATAGCTGACTGCTAGCGTCAGGGCCAGCAAACCATAGCTGCCAAAACCCTTCTACGGCTATGGGATCAAGATGCTGAGCAGCGCATGTATAAGCTTCAGTGGTCAGCGAGCCATAGCTGACTGCTAGCGTCAGGGCCAGCAAACCATAGCTGCCAAAACCCTTCTACGGCTATGGGATCAAGATGCTGAGCAGCGCATGTATAAGCTTCAGTGGTCAGCGAGCCATAGCTGACTGCTAGCGTCAGGGCCAGCAAACCATAGCTGCCAAAACCCTTCTACGGCTATGGGATCAAGATGCTGAGCAGCGCATGTATAAGCTTCAGTGGTCAGCGAGCCATAGCTGACTGCTAGCGTCAGGGCCAGCAAACCATAGCTGCCAAAACCCTTCTACGGCTATGGGATCAAGATGCTGAGCAGCGCATGTATAAGCTTCAGTGGTCAGCGAGCCATAGCTGACTGCTAGCGTCAGGGCCAGCAAACCATAGCTGCCAAAACCCTTCTACGGCTATGGGATCAAGATGCTGAGCAGCGCATGTATAAGCTTCAGTGGTCAGCGAGCCATAGCTGACTGCTAGCGTCAGGGCCAGCAAACCATAGCTGCCAAAACCCTTCTACGGCTATGGGATCAAGATGCTGAGCAGCGCATGTATAAGCTTCAGTGGTCAGCGAGCCATAGCTGACTGCTAGCGTCAGGGCCAGCAAACCATAGCTGCCAAAACCCTTCTACGGCTATGGGATCAAGATGCTGAGCAGCGCATGTATAAGCTTCAGTGGTCAGCGAGCCATAGCTGACTGCTAGCGTCAGGGCCAGCAAACCATAGCTGCCAAACCCTTCTACGGCTATGGGATCAAGATGCTGAGCAGCGCATGTATAAGCTTCAGTGGTCAGCGAGCCATAGCTGACTGCTAGCGTCAGGGCCAGCAAACCATAGCTGCCAAAACCCTTCTACGGCTATGGGATCAAGATGCTGAGCAGCGCATGTATAAGCTTCAGTTGTCAGCGAGCCATAGCTGACTGCTAGCGTCAGGGCCAGCAAACCATAGCTGCCAAAACCCTTCTACGGCTATGGGATCAAGATGCTGAGCAGCGCATGTATAAGCTTCAGTGGTCAGCGAGCCATAGCTGACTGCTAGCGTCAGGGCCAGCAAACCATAGCTGCCAAAACCCTTCTACGGCTATGGGATCAAGATGCTGAGCAGCGCATGTATAAGCTTCAGTGGTCAGCGAGCCATAGCTGACTGCTAGCGTCAGGGCCAGCAAACCATAGCTGCCAAAAACCCTTCTACGGCTATGGGATCAAGATGCTGAGCAGCGCATGTATAAGCTTCAGTTGTCAGCGAGCCATAGCTGACTGCTAGCGTCAGGGCCAGCAAACCATAGC